>JAJGMV010000278.1:2362500-3001469 GCA_021527685.1 Aphanomyces euteiches
TCATCTATGACTGTCGATCCATGCATTTTGTTGAACGGCTGGAGGATACAAAAACATTTCATTCGAATCAATGTACCCCCAGGCTTTCCCTTACGAACAAACAGAATAGGCATTTTTCCCCTTTTAGAGTGTGAATTTTCATGTTGATAAGAGGGACTTACCATTACGCCTAGCAGCTAACAACAGCCGTTAGTCGGCACGACTTTCCCCCCTGGGCTATACTAGCGTCAAATCCCTTTTGCGTTAGGATGTATCTTGGGGTATCGAAATATATCCCCGTCTCGTCGCAATTGATGGCGGCGATGTCATCAAATTTGCCGTGTTCATCCCAGAATTCCCGAAGAAATTTTTCTCGGATGCATTTGTTGGAGATCCAAAGACTTCGCGAGAAAGGCCATGTCGATAAACAAAGTCTCTACATAAGATAAATAAAGACTCGTATGGATCTACTTTGAATGCAGAGTAGGCAATCACCCAGTCCTGGCGGTTTGCCTTGACTTGCTGGATTACATGATACGTCGTTAGAGGAAATGTTTTTTCCCTCATGGCAATCATATAGTCCAAGACGTCCTAAAGGAATATATTGGACAGTACAATATTGATGTCTTACATCAGCACCAGGAAGGATTTCCTTACCTCTAGAATATCCAATATTGCGACATCGCTTTGCACGAAGTGACGCAAAGATCTTGTCCTTCCCACGCACGAAGAATTGAATCGTGCGGCGTAGTGGGATGCCGCTGCAAAACGAATCTTCCTTTTGGGTGCATTCATTTTATGCACGAAGAATGTTTCGCTTTGTGTCGAGACTATAGAGGCGGCGTCTCTTGACAATTTCGACGCTGCTTTCCATTATAAGAATGCAGTTCATCAGCGTCCACAGCGACCCATTTTTCCCTCCATAATGCGTTTCCTGTAGAAATTATTGTATTAATTCATACAGCAGTTGGATGGCCCCAAACTGCAAGTACAACTGTACGGGTATATTTTCCAGGGCTCTGTATCCTTTACTCTGCTCCGGTGACTTGGCTGTTGACGTTGCAAAGCTATCAACAGCTCGTTTCATGGCTGAAATGACTAAAATCGGTGACATGCTGGCGATTTCGGTAGTCTCAACAGGTCGACGCGGCAAGCAAGTGCGTGGAACCATGGTTGCATCGTCGTAGTCCTTCGTGGATAAGTAATACTCCAGTTATGAGAAACATTGCATGCCCAGATTTATAACCAAGACAACGTGGTCGTACATGGTTTAACGGAGATACAAGTGGTGAAGCATGTCCACCTAGCAAGATCTTCACGTTTTGGGCTCAGTATTCATGGGCGAGTTGAAGTGCCTCCATTGGCTTTGGTAAAACATTCAAACTTGAAGTTCTTCCAATTCTATCACGTCTGGTCCAATATTCACAGCAAGCGAGAAGACAAGCTAGATCGACTCATTGGATGGGCACATCCTAATCTGATATCATTATTGCGTTACGACAACATCATCCTTTATGACACCTATTGCACAAAAAGTAGATTCACCCATTGTATTGATGGTGTTCAATCGAGGAACAAAACTCTACGTCCCAGTTATTTTATGTATTAACGACATCAAAATCCTACGATGTGGATTGGAATGCCCTGCAATATGGCGGCGACACGAGTGGCGAGTCATTGTAGCCCAAGGATATTATGTGCGATTTTGAGATATCGCTTGTTAATGCAGTCTGTGACCGATTTCCTAGTGTTCAATCATGACTTCTTTCATTTTAAACTAGCATGCCAACGTCACATGTTCAAGTACAGAATCGCATCTTTGGAGATCAAAATTGCGATGTCAAGTGGAGTGCTCGATATGTTGACGGTGTCGAGGCACGGCATCAGGTGGGTTAGACAAAAGATCAAAGAAATGTGCGAGCAATATCTAATCAAATACTCGAAGACTAAATGGCATCGATTTTGGAGTTACTTCGTGAAGACATGGACCAACCTGTATCCCCTCATTTATGGGATGTACAAGGTGTACGGATGGACACAGTGGCGCGAACAAACAATCCTCTGGAAAGGTTCAATCGAGAACTCAATACCTTGTTTGGTACGCCCCATCCCGATGAATCTGCATCAAAGACGACCATGTTTCAATGAGAGATCACGATGCAATCTTCATCCTATCGGTATTACAGCCTCCGTAACCAAGATCTCATGCATTCAACCACGAGAAAACAAGCTTGTTCAAACAATGTGAAGTGCTATGTGGTGTCGTCAAGAACAAGCAAGACGTTGACGAAGAATCGACCAAACCGGAATGAGAAGTCATGAGTTTCGCGCGGTGGTGACGGTATGAAGCAATACACGGCGATCAAGTTCTACGTAGTGCTCTCAAACGCACCCATTTCTCCGCGAGCGACAACCATGGGAAGGCCCCGGCTAGAGTCGCTGAGGGGCTGAGATCTAATTTCTAAAATTTCTTTATTATTGTTGTTTCTTTTGTTGTGTTGCGTGTAGTGAACCGCTATTATGCGAGTGTAAAAGCAACTTCTACTCTCCAGGGGGCCTGAGTAGAGCGATACAACTTTACAAGACCCTCTCCATCCTAATCGATGGTGTAAATCCTGCGGTGGTTCCGACGGTACAATCACACTATTTCATGACTTTCAACGGTAACAACAATATTTCTCAATTAAAACTAGCAATATATTTCATTGTCTGATCTTGCCTCATTGCCACTCAACACAAAATTTATTCAATAGACAACACTACGTAGTGTAGACTATTCTTCGGCCCAAATATCATCGCTACTCTCGCCTGGGCCATATTCGTCAAGAGACGCTGGCCTCGGTAGATCTACACGTACCCGTCGCGTGGGAGGTGCAACTAAACCGCTCTGAATATCCTCGCAGAGTTTGACGTATTTTTGAGATATTTCTCCAGTAACCTGTATATACCGAGGAAACAGTGGTGACAATTGTGGTTCAAGTTCCGATGTGACTGTTCGTTCTGGATCAAGCTCAACAAGTTTAGCTGGTTCAGTCACCGCGGAAGGTGGAGCTGGTAATTCTGGCAATGTTGCTCATTCGGGTGGTGCTAGCTCGACTGGTGTTGGTGGCACGGTCAAGATCATGTAGGGTCGTCGTGTCAAGCCTTCCACGGTTGATGTTGCGGTTGGTGCGTCGTCAACCGTCGGTGGAACCTTGAACCTGCTCGGTGAGGATGGCGCTCACTCTGGTGGTGATGTCCGATTATCTGCAGGACAAGCGGCCTCTGGTATTGGTGGCAACGTTGTTGTATTGAGCGATGAGGCTGGTGGTTCTGTGATTGTCCAGGCAAGCGGTCAAGTGAATACCTCAGCTTCGATTGTTTCCATCGAATGCGGTCAAAGCGTGGATGTCGTCAGCGAGAAGGAAATGAAATTGCGAGCTGTCGATGTATGAGAGATAGCTGGTGGTGTCAATTCTCTTGGAGTTGGTGGTTTTGTGCGTGCAAATGGAGCGTGTTATCGAGTTCAGGCTTTGTAGAAATCTTTTGGTAAGTGACGAAATGCTAGATTCAAACATTATCGTTTTGGTTTGAAGGTTGCAAAGAAGCATCCTAGTGTTTATAGATATGGATCAATAGCGCTTCAAAAGCGAAGGAACAATTGCGCAATAGAAGTGCAATTATTCGCGGAGGTTTCGTCTTGGCGCATGACACATGGAATGGGATGCTCATGGCTTATGAGGAGGAAAGAAAATGCCTTTGGTATAGTCACACAATCTCGATGTCCAGTAACAGGTCGCACATGGGCATGGTCAGGTTACGCATAAGTCACGTTACTTGCCCTGTTTGGAACGTAGTTGAAACGCTTTTCGACCCAAGTTCAAAACGTTCGTCGTCCAATTTTGCTTGTTTTTGATGGACAAGCATCTCATTATTCTCCAGATATTGTCCTATTTGCTAAGTCTTTGGAGATAAAGCTTTGTCATTACCATGCCATGCTAAATATTTATTTCAGCCTCTGGGTATTTGAGTTTTCAGCTCGTTTAAAAACGCTGTACGATCTGAAATATCTAATGCATTGATTGAAGACGGTATGCAAAGTCTATTATTATATGTGTCTCATATATTTCTACGTAGACACCGGCAATTTGAGTTTTATTCATAAAGCAATGACCATCGAAATAGCATCGAAAGCTTGGAAGAGTCATATATCAAGCAAAATATTGTTCGCGGTTTTCAAACTTCTGGTATTTGGCCGCTCTCCATGGATCAAATGTTGAAAAGTCTCGAAAAGTTTACCGTGGTGGACGTATGAAAAAGCACAGTGGTTGCAGGCACGCGACACCATTCGCACTGAAGTTTTGCTGCTCCCCCAGAAATAAGAATCAAAGCCAACGCCTACGAATCGTCGACCTGGCCTTGCTGGCCCAAATTGACGTAACCAAGCAAGAAAGAAAACTCGCCAGAGCCACCAAGAAAAAGCTGCAAGCGGGACGGACCACCAAAAGAAGCACCAAGGCACCAAAGACCAGGCGCAAGACACGCAACTCACCAGCGCTTCAAAGCACAGAGCCGATGTGACCTTCGCCACTGTCTGTGGCTCAAGAGTGATTGATGAGAGAGATTGATGAACGGGTCTCATCGATAACCAAGCTCATCGGAATCAGGCCTCTGAATGGAAATGATGTGTCAGGAGATTGCGAACAAACCTCAAGTCCCTGGACAAAGCAGACTAAAGACTCGGTCATTTTGGCAATAGTTCTGCCAATGGAATGATTGCAAGCACAGAGGAGGTTGACTATGGTACAGTCATGCTGTACACGTGCCGAATTGTACAAGCGTTGTGTGAATTGGCAAGCGAATTTGTTCGATAGCCAGATGCAAGTGAGCGCAAATTTTTGGCATCAATTAACCGTGTCGAGAAACGAGGATTTTCAGTTCCTAAGGTACGAGTCGTTGTCAGCTTCCAACTACTCGCTGGTTCAGACATTTGAGCATCTTCGGCATCATTGGCACGCCAATATGCGTCCTATGACACATTGAATAAGTTATCTACTCTAAATATTATGCCTGGTTTGGATCGTTTTCGTCATTCTCGTGACTAGAGTCATTATCGCTTTCTTGTTTAATTCTGAGTAGCATGCTCACGTCACAGTTGTTGCTAGAGACCCCTCCGTCAGCATTTTCGTCATCGTTATTTTGGAGTTCCTCAGGATCCTCATTGCCATGATTAGCATACCGCCCAACTTCAGCAACATGACTCGGTTGAATGATTTGACGACCAGAGAACATTGCTTTCATTCTCTCGTAGCCGAAACACATATTTTCAAGCTTGTCCATCGTATTATACAAGCCTAGTAAGGATTCATCATAGATGTTAAATGAAACACATACTTCCCAATAATCAAGTTGAAATTCTTGGGTTTCTCGAGGAATTCGAGAAGCAGCATGCTTTCCAAATCGGTGACACGCTGACGAACTGGCCTCTTTGCTTGGTTCCCCTCGGCGAAGCTTTCGCTCACCCTTTTTCTTTCCATCTTGCTTGCTCCAGCGACCTAACATGTGCGTCCAACCACGTACATAAAGCACTTTATATCGTTAAAGCATCTCGTGGCATGCTTTACTACTTTTTAAGCACTTTAAACGTTTTTGAAGCATGTTTTTCTCCATCATTTAATAAAATTAAAGCATTGGTAAACAAATAAAGCATTTAACTTTGATTCCCCCTAATGTTTAATTGATAGGACAAAATGTACCCAGCTTCGACCAATAGAATTGATTTATTTTATTATGCCACCAGTCCAAGTGTTTTTACCAATTGAACGCCACTATTATGTGTGATAGCAGTCATTACATGCTTTACGTTCACTACACGTAAAGTTTTCAGGGACGCAGCATACATTACTGCACCGCTCAAGGACAAGCGTGTTGGCAAGCTCGATCAATATCACTATTTAGTAGCACCGACTTTAGTTTTTATTTCCATTACTATGCTCACGTCTGGCAATCGCTCTCCAGCTTGACGGACAAAACAACCGAATCCGGAATATATTTGACATGACTTTACACTACTTCAGACTACGGGGAGCAACATTCAATAACAGCGTGGCACAATTAAATTTGAATTGACCAATCATAAACCTTTATTTCTGACAAAAAAATTGTATTGCCTAAAAGTTTCGCGGCACAATTTTCCATACATTTGAATTTGACAACCGCGAAAATTGATAATCCTGGATGAATGCTACCAAGAATCGACGTGACAGACCTGCGATTGCTGTTACCATCGCTGAAAGCACATTTATTCGTAAAACCGCAAGTATTACCGGATAAAACGAGAGTTCCTTGCGTAAATGGATTCGAAACATTGACAAGCTAAAAGACTTCAAAGGCTGAAGGAACAAAAGAAGAATACTGGTAACTGTGGGGTCAAGCCAATCATCACAGACAACTACGAACTGGCGATTTATGCCCCTGACTTTAAACGTGGCGAGAAGGCCGTTTTGACCGCTCACATTATAAATTATCTCCGCGTGAATCACAACACTTGGCTTAAGAAATATGTTACAACAATATGATCTGGCTACAAATCCTTGCTTCTTCGTCTCCAAATCTTCACCTATCGCCACGACTTTACTCGTCAGCGCATCTGTCGTCAAAAGAAGACACAAATTGTTCTTGAAGAGATGCGACACGCCTCTGTCACAGAATTCTTTGAGAAGCATACTGACTTGCCAACAAACTGTTTGTATTGTGCAGACTAAGCTGAAATTTATTTCGATCTGTGTCC
Source organism: Aphanomyces euteiches (assembly GCA_021527685.1). NCBI lineage: Eukaryota > Oomycota > Saprolegniomycetes > Saprolegniales > Verrucalvaceae > Aphanomyces > Aphanomyces euteiches. Next base: position 2,369,249 of record JAJGMV010000278.1, read on the forward strand.
CAAGACTATACAGGCTGTTCGTGGTAGTAGAAGTAATGTTGCGTCCGCTGATAAGCATTCAAGTCGAATGACAGCTACGCAGCTGGTCATTTCTATTACATGCATCAGTAGGTGTGTGCACAGTAAACCCTGCCAAACTTGAATCGTGAAATTGAACATACTACATGCATGGACATACATAAACTAATGGAGTGATGAAAATAAATTATTATAGTAATTAGGCACGTGCCATGATTAAACAAATCAAATGGCTCTGTTTAAATGAGTAACTCTATTTATCGTTATTTTACCTCTAAAAATTTGTTTCTCAATCTCGCGGAGTTTAGTGTACTTTACGTAAACTTCCATGCGTGAGCAAAACTGCCATGTCAGGTGCAAAAGCTCGTACGGCCTAAACTGGTGAGTCCTGGACTTCATGAATACAGTACAGTGTACCTGGAATGAGGGGAAATCAATTCCACGAGATGACGGATTTCATCGCAAGTAAGGGCTTGATAAAGCAGTACTATTATAATAGTACGACATAATCATATCCTTTCATTGGTCAAATATGTTTTAAATATTGTCCAACCAAGATAACTTTATGGCAAAATGACTTGCATACTTTTGATTGATGCTTCACTCCATCTTTTGAAGACTTGATGGGCGTCGATCCACTGATCTTTGTCGGGATTGAGGTTGTTAGTGGAAGAATGAAGAAAACAAAGTCCAAGCTGCAAGCGAGGAGAGGTTGTTATTGTTATTCTTTGACTTTCATGGCTCTGCAAAGAACTTTGTATGATTTTATTGGTTAAAATTAAGGTACTATGGTCCCCAGTTTTGCCCATCCATTATATCAGGGTACTATAATTGGAAATATTATATTGCAGAGGTTTATGGTATTATTTTAGTGTACTGTCAAACATAATATTATATACAAAATAATATTACACAGGATATTAGTTTGAAGTGGGAGGTGCTGTCTGGGGGACTTCTGTAACATCCCAGACTTTGTTGCTGCACAATTGAGACAGAGTCATCTGGAGTTCGGGGACTGGATGCACTGATTATAACGCGGCAAGTTTTGGCATTGCATTCTTCATTCTTAAGAGTAAAACCCTATCCTGCAATAGACTACGCAAGTAGACTAACTAGAGCTCCTCAGTGGCTGGGTCCATTTTCAGAGATTCTATTGATATGATCTCCGCCTTGTGCTCCAGTTAGTTGTGACAACCCCTTGACGGGCACACACCTGAGAGTCAGCTGATGGGCTGACAAATGAGCTTGTTCTCCGCTGGTACAAACGCTGTCGATCCTGGAAACGACAAAGTTTCCATTTCCTCCGAGTATACTCCGGAGTTTTGAACCCAAACGCAGTCATCACTTTGCACTGATGACTGGTAATTATCCAACAGAAACTTAAAATTTGGAGGTACTGTCTCAGGCTCAAGAGACTCCATACGAACAGTGGGGAAATCGTGTTTGTTGCGTCGAGTAGAAGCGCCACAGAGGTCGCTTATTTTCGATCTCGCCTTGCTCAAGGCCTCTAATTCTAAATAAGCTTTAAACGTGGAAGTATTGAGTCCATCAACTGCACCATTTGAAAATTCTAGACGAGTCCAGCAAAGGATGATTCCCACAGTTCAAACGGCACTAAAGTGTCTCCGGAGATGGATGTCCGTGAGAAATGGATATTGGTGGTCTGGCCGATGAATAAAGAACACATCGATGGCAAAAACAGACGTCATCAACACGACCATACTGCCGAGCTCTCGATGTTTACCGCCACAAAATGCTTGAGATAAAAGAAGGCTCTCAGTTGGGCCTGGCTACTAGCATGAGACCAAGTACAAGTAGAAAGACACAGACGTCCTCGACAAGACCTCTCCCTCTGATTTATTACAACTTGTACCTATGCGCGCCATGTGGCTTGAACACTTGTCGGCTTTAGAATAATTGCACAAGCAGCATTAAGCGTACACAATATATAGCAGAGAGGCCAAAGCAATAGAATACCAAGTTATATACTCGACAGAGACCTCCGCTACAAGCTGCAATGACTCGAAAGAAGTCGATTGAATGACCGATTTAATGAGATAAAAAAGTCAGAGTGCACTGACAATTATGGGGATCTGAAATAATCACTATTTACTGAGACTATCTCCTTTAATATTAACTTGGATTAAATTTTTGTACTTACATTGCAACTACAAACTTCAACGATGTTGCAAACAGGGTGGTCGCTGGTCGGAAGCGCGCAGACGATTGCCGCAGAATGTGGCATTATCAAATTTACGTGCTGTGATGAAGACGATTGTCGCGCTAGCATTGCTCGCTACCACCGCCAACGCTGTCGTCCGTCCCACGTGGTTCGACGGCAATGGCCTCGAATCGATCTGTGGCTCGGATCAGGCCAAGGGTGCAGCTTGCGTCAAGGATTCTGACCCTGTCAAGTACAAGCTCGGCAAGGCTATCGCTCGCCTTTCTCTCCCAGACGGTAATTACTGCACTGGTTTCCTCTGGGGTTCGGAAGGCCATTTCTTGACGAACCACCACTGCTACTCCACGCAGGACGAGGTCTCCCAATCCAAGTGGGAATTCGATGCCGAGTGCGCCACGTGCGACGACCCCAACAATAACAAGCAATTGGCCTGCAAGGGTACCATTGCCGCCACGAACGCGACCTTGCTCTGGGCCGACAAAGGATTGGATTTCGCCCTCGTGAAGCTCCAACCTAGCGCTGGCATTGACTTGTCCAAGTGGGGCTATCTCAAAGCCCGCGCCAAGCCTGCTTCCTTGGATGAAGAAGTGTGGGTTGTCGGCCACCCTGCCATCAAACCCAAGCGCTTCACTTGGTTGAACGACGACGGCAAGTCTGCCAAGATTGTCAACCCCTCCACTCCTTCTCAGTGTGGGGAAACCGACACCTACGGCTACAACGCAGACACTGAAGGTGGTTCATCTGGCTCGCCCATCCTCAGCCAAGTGGATAACCTCGTCATTTCATTGCACAACTGCGGTGGCTGTAACGCCACTGGTGGCCAAAACACCGGCAACAAGCTCCACAAAATCATTGACTTTTTGAACGAGAAGAAGTTGCTCCCCAAAGATGCCGTCGCCACCACCAGCTGCTAAGTGTACCGAAGAAATCTTCCTCGGTAGAATTGATGTGACCGTAACGGTCCATACCAAATATACTGACCTTTAAATGTTTCAAGTTTGTCATGATGCGAAGAAGGCAGCGCTGTAAACTCACTCATGCTGGCATCCAGCAGAGACAGACAAAACTTCAAGCGAAAGACTTGGTCGAGTCTGCGCAGTTTGGCGAGCTCAGGTCTAATTTCAAACTCCATTGCTTCTCGATTTTCAGCATGGAAGACGAAACGATCACAACACAGGGCGGTGGCCAGAAACACAATACCACAGGGGCCATCTCGCTGACCTGCTCGCGATTGTAGAGGGTTATTCCAGATATGCGTTCATTTCACATTGCACACAACACTCCACATGCAAAAATTATTGTTCGAGCTTTGGAAGTGGCATTAATTTAATTTTTATATTAATTATTCATGTCGCTATATTATGAGGACAGCTTGGCCGAGCGGTTAAGGCGATAGACTAGAAATCTATTGGGGTCACCCGCGTGAGTTCAAATCTCACAGCTGTCGGTACTTTTTACCATTTCTTTCACAATATTCTTTCCTGACGACCTGTCGTCAACCGCCGCCACGTTTGAAAAGTTTGCAGAAGGGAAGAGACTCTCACGGCATGTCGTCAACGCGGAGGTCACACGTCTTTACTTCGGAGAGTTGGGATTGATTTGATAGCCGAGGTAGAGAGTGTCGACATCTCAAGGAAGGGAATACTAAATTCCAAACTTTTGCCACAACAAAATGCGTTTGAAGAGATCGCTTTTAAAGTCTATGAAAGACATGGAATGGCGAATGTTGCAAAGCGTGGAAGTTAGTCGCGAGGATACGCATGGCTGCCTAGATGAATCTCAACCTTGCAAGGTACTGTGAGCCTTGACAGGACGTTCACGACATTTGTGTTTTCAAGACGCCATTCGCTTTCTTATGCTTTGATAGTTGTTCGAAGCGCCTTTGATTTAGCCTGACGTTACAACTTATTTCCCAAGCCCCATCGCTGTGAGCTTGCCTCTCTGTTTATCTACCGTGTCGTACTGTCGAGTAGTATATCGTTTTGAAAAAATCATATTAAGGGTTTCGGGCTACGTTACATGGGAAGAAGGGGGAGGAGGCTTGCAGGCGTTTCTGTCAAGACTCTATTCATCGTCGTTGGCTGGAGCCTTTTCTTGCGTCTTCAAGCTCTTGTAGTAGTCGTCGAAACTCTTGAGGTCGGCGACAGCGTACGATTTCCAGGCCGCACCGGCGGTCAAGGCAAGAACCACAGCGGTGGCAATTTCACGGACGGCGTTGGCTTTGGGCATGTTTGGGGTGAATTCAAGAATGTCATCAAGACTTTGGAGCCCGTTTGGCTTCATGGATACGCACGAGGTTGGACTAAGTTCGCCTCCAACAATCCAAAATTGACTCACCAAAAACTGCAAAGTGTACGAGAAAGACGAAAAAGTCAAAGTTAGCTGTCGGCTGCACTTAATTGAGTTGTCCATGGACACAAAGACGCTCGAGGTCATCACATAAACCATGCAAGGCTGCCTTTTCTTTACCCCCGCGGCGGGGAACTTGCATGTCTATCGCACTGGATTTCGCTGCAAGTACATGGCTTCCCACCGTCGGACGGTGTAGAGCAAGGCAATCGACATCATGGCCTAGGAAACGCTGATAGCTAGGGGAGGTTGGAGGTAGCGTCTGCTGATTTGGTAGCGTCGATGACATCGGTCGAGTCTTGGAAGGATGTGAACCATCCATGGAAAAGATCCAGGATTGATATTACACTTTTGCATAGCCACGCAAGGCGACTGACCAAGATCCACATTGTATTTGATTGACAAGCCAAACGATCTTGTCTAGACCAGGAATCGCCTCGCGACTGCATTTCGTCGGGCTGGCACAAACGTGCTGGTCGAATTCGCTGCCGTATGACTTGCCGTGACTGCGTTGCCTGGGGCAGACGACTGAAGGGTCGATCGTTCCAAGTCTTCCCATGTCTTCGAAGGAACTTCTTGCATCGACGACGATTGAAAGGTTGCCTTCTGGCGAATTTGAGCACTAACTTTGCTTTGGATGCTTTTCTCGCGGTCAGGGCGACTAATGAGGATCGTCGTGCGGAACACGGTCCCAACACTCGTCTGTCGTCTGTCAAGATGATGGGGAAGGCGAATCTCCCGACTTTCGTGGATCTTTCTTTGGTTGCTGAATCGAGCGAGAAAATTCGACCGCGCCATTTGTCACCTGGTGCGGGGCTCATGTAGTGTGACTACAGTTGCAAGTCGTGGAGATGAGTGGAAGGAAACGTTTCGTGACGTAGCGAGCACGCTTCCCACGTCGTGGTTGGTGAAAGGCACGCGGGAAACCAACATTCACGACGTCAAGGCGTATTTCACAAAATCAACTGAAGTGGTCACACCGTCTCCACCGTTTTTTACGTCGTCCAAGTCAACGGACGACGGGCCTCCCAAGGGGAGATGCTGTCAGTAAGAGATGCTATTTCGTCCTCGTGGCCAATTTGCACCAGAATCCCCCACAGCTCAATGGGAGTTTTAGCGCTGACTAGCCTTTCTCCCTGCCTTTTTGCCAACTCGTCAGTCTTCTCCACCCTGCTTGGCCATGCCAAAGTGCTCCAGATTCCAGCAGCGAGGCGCATTCAGGGGGTGGGGAATATTTACTACACAGTAACGTGGTAGTCAGTTCCTCAATGTTTACTGTAGTCGACGTCGTCCCTGCAGAAGACGGAGCTCTTTCGTTGGTGAAACACGTTCGAATCGCAAGACTGACATGCGTCGTGCGTGCTGGGCGACACCAAATCTGCCATTGTCGTCCTCCAAGCTCACAAAGCCCAATGAGTCTTATTCATCCCCCAACCCCCCAAACCCCAACCACCCCCAAACCCTAAACCCCCAAACCCCTGATGGCTACAGTGGACGGGTGTCGAGGTGGAAAATTTTCGTACAGTAGAATTTCGGAAGCTCCATCACGCCTTTCAACGTAAACCATCGCGACTGTCGCCAGCATGAGCGAGAATCGCAGCATGCCAGGAGCTCTTTCGCTGTCCTAAACGTGGGTTTTCAGTCAAATTCAAGTCTAGAACGGACCAAGTTGACTTTGCGCCGTCCAAGTGGCCACCCACTTTGAGCTTGAAGTAGAGCTGTACTGTAGTAAGTGAGATTGGCAAATTGCACTTTCCAAAGTGGATCACTTTGCCAATTTCTTCATGGCTGCGTCATGTTTGATGGCAGCGATCAAGGAAGGCGTGAGTGAAAGCCTCCAAGTGGATGCGTCGAGCTTGAACATGCTCTTTCCCGTCGAGGGGTTCAAGGTACACACTCGCTCCTCTAGCTTGGAATATGAGCGTCTTTTTCGACCTGGCAGTGGAAATACACGCCGCTCACGCTGGCTTGTGCCCGTGGCCACAACAACGTCGTCTCTGAGCTCGTTTCCTGCAAGGATATCGACGTCAATTGCCCGTCCGAGGTAGCTGGCACTTTTGAAATCCCTACCAACTAATTGTATAGTTTGGCTCGACACCGCTAGTTCTGGCTGCTCAAGCTGGCCATGCTGGTATTGTGCGCTTGTTGCTAGCCCATCCTGCTATTGACGTCAATGCAGTGGACACTGTACGCCTTGAAAATCATTTGCCTTACTTGTATATTGCAGAAGGTCAATTCAGCATTAATTCATGCCGCCGCCAAAGGCAAAGCCGAAGTTGTCGAGGCGTTGCTGGCTGTCCCTCATATCGCTCTCAATGCGTTCAACTCGGTAAATTTTTTATCCATATTTGGTAGCATTGATCGCACTATAGAATTCACATTCCGCGCTGTTGCTAGCTGCTGTCAATGGCCATGCAAACGTCGTTGAAAAGCTCCTCGAGCGGGACGATATCGATGTAAATCTACCTGACAAAGTATTTGATATTATCCTTCAAGTTGACCGTTTTAAAATTACAACTTTTAGGGCGGAAATTCTCCATTAATGCTAGCTGCTGCTACTGGCACCGTGTCAGTTGTCGACGTCCTCGTCAAGCATCGTGCAATTCAAATCGATCGAGCCAACAAAGTAAGCCGTCTATTGTGTATTTAAAGCTAATTTGACCGTCTAGTATGGCGATACAGCGCTCCATCGAGCTTGTAAAGAAGGCCACGATGCGATTATCCCGTTGCTTTATCCACAAAGTCACTCTGACTTGGTTAAAAATGGCGTAAGAGCTTTTCTTCGACTCGACCAAGGCCAAGTTGGCTGCTGCTGTAGGATGGCTTTACGCCGTACGATTTAGCATTTCATCGTCACCATTGGAAAGTTATCGTCGCGTTGATTGCACGTGGTTTTCACGACTGGGAAATCCATCCCCACCATGTACATTCTCCAAAATTCGTTTATCTAAAATAAATTCACAACTTAGGAGGCGTCGAAATTACTCTTGGAATGCCTCGCTGCTGATTTATCCATCGACGTCGCAGTCACGATGGTACTTCGCGATCTTCCGCTGGAAATCCAAGACCAAGACGTCGTCATTCCTCGCCCAGCCCACCAATTCTCCTGGACAACGTTTTTGGAGTCCCATCATGTGCCATTGTCTATCCGTCTCGCCGTTGTGAAAAAGATTGGCGACTTGTACGTCGATGCGCCGTCGTCTTTTCTTCGGGGGCTGGCACTTGCGCTGAATTTAAAGGGATCTGTTGCTTTCGAATCGACCGACGCTTCGACACGAGATATTTTACAATCTTGGCTGCATTTCTGTGGTCGCTACGAGCTCAACGAAGGCGGCCCTCCTTGTCATGTTAGCCCGTCGTCTGTTCTTCTCGAAGCGATTGACCACGGCTACTTGAAACAGCTCTTTGATGAATACGCGGCCAATGACACTGGGCTTTTGAATGCGACTGGGTTTGCCACGTGTCTGGAGCATCTCGAGACCTTTTGGGGGATTTCCCCGTCGACTGTCGTAAGATTTTACACGCATTTTCACTCTTTAAATGCCATTTTGTAGATGCCCCCAAGCCAACCAGATGAAATCCATCTCGGCGAATTTCAAAGGCTCTGTCGTAGTCTTCCTCCATTTCGAATTGTACTCAAGTGGATGCGAGATAATGCAAGCTACACCAACGAAATCACATTACGCCAAGGTCTCGACGCTCAAAGTGTGCTCAGTCTCGTCCCAACCACAGTCCCATTGAGCGAATTCCACACCCATGCGTCGTCAATTCGACTAGAACATTTCAATCTTCTCCAGTTCCCATTTGTCGCCGTTTTACCGCTGGCAAGTCGAGATTTGGCCGCAATTTGTCGCCACGAATGCCCCACAACGAGCGAAAAACATCGCCTCGCCTTTGAAGTCGCTCTGGCCCTCCATCGATTACATGCACGTGGCTTGGCGCATGGAAATATCTCCAGCCGCCATGTCGTGCGATTTAATCGGCATCTTCGATTCATTGACTTGAGCCACGCTGGTCCAGGTACGACTAGGCAGTATATTATCGATGTATTAACTCAATTCTTTCAGTTGGAGACGATGCCAAGGCGAAAGATTTGACTGCGTTGGGTTATCTTTTCGTAGAATTATTGGGCTCTGTTTGTTTATCCATGTTGGACGTCTGGGAATTTACTCTGCAAAATTGCATTGCCGACGAAAACGCCCGCGATTTAATTCGACGACTTGTTACGCAACCATCGACTTTGGACGCTCACCAAGTGCTCCAGCATCCATTCTTCAGCCATTTAAAAGCTATCCCGACGTTGATTCCAGCTCAAAATGCAAAAGAACTGCAGACAACTTTCAATTCCAACCAAATTCTCGCCCGAATCCATACAGTCATCGAGACGAAGGCATTATTTGGGGCTGGATTTACAAATCGACTTTCTGTACCATCGTCATTGCTCGTCTTACCGTTCAAACTTGACGCTGTGAACCCTCAAGAGCGATTCGAGAAGCTCCAGGCTTATCTTTTATCACTGTCAGCCGTCGCCAACGCCCTTCAGCATGGAGAATCGACTTTACCGACGTCTGTCTTTGACCAAATCGTCTCCCCCCAGGATCCCCTCTTTGTCTATTTGTTGGACGAAGTGACGGGGTCCCTTGTCGTTGATATCAGAGGCGTCTATCCCCTTCCACTGGTTGAAAGCCATATCTTCTTGGCTTTACATTTCCCATTGATCCTGGCTGGCTTGAGAATGCTTGAGCGCATTCATCCAACGCCAGACACGTTTGCCCAAGCCGTTGGTCTTCAAAACGACTTTCCAATCCAAGACTTGAAAGATTCAATTGCTCAATTGCCCGTCGTCAGCTACGATATCCTGGCTTGTGCTGCTAAATACGAATCTTTCAACAAGAAGACGATGGAAAGAACTCTTGGAGACAATCTGGAGCAACTATTCGATGAATTCGACGTCGCCCATACATTTGGCGGACTCTGTCGTGTAATTACTCCAAGCCAAGTTGTCTGGACTTTACGAATTCCGTGTCAAATGTCAAAGCAACAAATGAATCGACTACGGACAAGGAAATTGCCCCCCACACTGGGAGAACATTGGAAAAATGTGCTCAAGTCGTCCAGCCGCCCCCCACCACCAGATGAAGAACGCTCGTGTACTTGTCATGTCATGTGAAAAAGCGCTGGCACATTTGCAATATTTCCCCCCCACATACTGGGGTTCGGACGATTTGAGCGATCGGACAAACCATTCCAAAACCTCTGTAATAAAGAACCCCTATATAATTAATTTCAAACTAAGTATAAAATTTGAGAGCTCCACCCTGCTGATGACATCGACAATTTTCAAGAAAAGCTATCGTCAAACGAGATGAATGCAAACTTTGACGATGTTCTTGAATCTATGGAGCATCTATGACTCAAAGCAGACGAAAGAGAAGATGTTTTGGACTTACAATTAACGAAAAGTATGCATTTTGGATATTGCCTCTCAACACTTATGTTCCTTTATAAATTGATATTACCTCTATAAGCGCATTAATGTTTACGTAAACAGTATCGAAGTTTGTATGGGATTCTCCGGTTCCGGATAAAATCGCATTAACCGGCGACATTGCTCGCACACATGAAATGTCAAAATATTCGTTTCAGTTTAAAGTGTATTCACAACAAGAACATATTTAAGTTACTTTGACATGAAACGGGGTCTTATGGACTGACTGAAACATAAAAATTGCATTTTGGATTACAGTGCTCCCTCAGTTTTTGCTCCTGGTCCAAAATATAAGTTCTAAAAGGTTATCTTGAAGTTCAAACATGCATTTATAGAGTTACTGTGTGGTCCATCGTGCATGCATCATGAAATTTTATATGAGTATAAAGTTTAGTCTATACAGGAGTATTCATTTATAAGGGGAGCAAAAACTGAGGGAGCACTGTATTCAAGAGTAATGTGACCCTCTGGTAGAATCGTCGTCCGACTAGCACTTCAGGTATGGCTCAATGAAACTACGCAAGTCTGGATGACTGAGGCGAGCGTAGACACCAGGTTTGGCTCGGCCACATCCATCTCCAAAGCTGACAACCCCGACGACAAATTCGTCCTGGCCTTGTTGGACCACAATGGGCCCACCGGAATCGCCTTGGCACGCATCTTTGCCCTTCTCGCCACCGGCACAGAAGCTGTTTCGTGCAAACGTCGTGAGGTTCAAGCCGGCCCTGCATTGTCTGTTTCGAAGGAACTTGGTATGGACTTCGAGAAGTTCCGCGGCCGCACCCCCTCCATCCGCTGTCAAGCCCCACCCACGGACAACCAACGGCGTGCCAGGTTGGATAACATCCCAGAGCAATTTGCCAGGTGTGATCTTGCTTGGCCTGGCCAATCTCACAATGGCAACGTCGAAGCCATACAGAGGGTCGCCGTTGAATTTTGGATGAGGGATCAGTTCGGCGACTGGAATGACCTCACCGCCTTTGTTGTTCGTGTTGTAGTGGGTGCCAATGGCCGCCACCTTGATACTGTCACTCACGCAATGGGCCGCAGTGAGAAGGTACGTTGGGGCAATCAACGTCGAGCCGCATTCCGTTTCGGCTTGAGCGCTGGCTTTCAAACCAGCCAAGTAGAGATGTTTGCCGGCTTGGGCCTTGAGACCACCGATGATTTGCTTCTTCGCCTTGAACTTGGAGTGACCCTCACCTTGGACTTGCGCCAATGTCGCCAATGCAAAAAGAAGCCACACGCCAACTCGCATCTTGGCGTCGATTTCACAAATGACAAAAACATTCCACATACAGGCTGTATACTACATACGGCAGTCAATTCGCCCATGTGAAATGCTCAACTGGCCGGAGAACCAGCAAGGAATATGATTGAGGAACCACCTGGGAGCTTCACACAGTCTGGCTATACAGATAGGAGCCATTCCTACGGCATGGGCCTTGTGGACACGATGGGTTTATGCTGTCGGTTTGTGCAGATTTGTCGACTGTTCCCATCTCTATCCAAAGATGAAAAGGCGACAATTATGGAGCTCGCACTCACAGTATTGAATTTCCATTTCCCTCGCAATAAAGTCTGAAGCAAGGCGGCCTGCGCTACCTGCTCAAGGTCGGAAAATGCAAAGTATGGGTGCGTTGGCACCCAGAATGAGGAGCACCCACAATTGATTGCGCTGTCAACTATGGCGTCTCGAAATTCGACAGCCAAACTTGTCATCTAATTGGGCACTTTGCATTAGAAAACTTATCATATTTGTTGAAAGTATTAATATACATAATTTCAAAGGTATAATGTTTCATTGGTTACAGGGATTGTCATCATAATAAAGATTCCCCCAGAATGTGAGAACTATCCAAGAGAACCTTAAGCACGTCTATGAGCAGTTGATAAAACGTGAAGGGAATGAAGTGACTCGAGAAACCGCCGTCAAGAGTTTGACGACATGTGTCCTCATAAAGATAATCATTTTGGCTTGTACAATCACGAATCGATCGGGTCTAGTTTAAGGCGATCCAAGACGAGATTGCGCCACTTTTTCGCTCCAATTGACTGATTCAAGATGAAGACTGGCTTGCAGATGCACTCAATGACATATTATTGATTGCGTGTACTACCTCTTCATATTTATACATAACAAAAAATAGTTTTACAAGATTATAAATTTTAGAAGGATAGATAACCAGGTATGCTATTCATTGAATTATCGGAGGCAAATCAGTGCACTGGACTTGTCGTTGGTACGTTGTCTGGAATGTTCTGGCAAAGAGGAAATTTCCACACAGACTTCTCGACATCACTTCTTCCTGCAGTCGTGGCTTGATTTAGTGATCCTCAACAATATAAAATATTACAGTTAACGTGCTCCACACAGGTAATGATTATGAAAGGTCGATGAAGTTCACCACAACTTCCAAAGCATCCAGTGAATTATTCATGACATAAACCTACCACTACCAAATCTCAGTACCTTTGATTCCTCAACAAGTTCATGCAATTCCTGTCGTGTGGCCATCGACGTCTGTGGTGTTCAAACGATTTGAAAAACACTATATTGTTATAATATATTAAAGCTGAGTATATATCAATGGTAAAGGTATATTAGTTTTCAAGGGGATTATTAAATCCTTCGTACATCTACACCAACCCCTTGAATCGTTCACTTGAACAACAGATTTTGCCCTTAAGGGCCCCCTTTGAATGCGGCCCACCTTCAATATTTTTATCGCGACAAGTTGCAACGAAATCGTCACTATCCAGTGCAAAGGAAGAATCTTCCTTGCACTGCCCTTGAAGGGCGTCACGCATCAATCATTATACCGACACAGTTGCTTTCGATGAAGTTAACGTTATTTCACTTTGGAACTCGCTCCAGATCAAAATTACCATGCATGGAAAGTGACCCTTAAATTGCAGAGAACATGCAAAGCCCCTTTGGACCCTGGTTGCTGGAGCTCGCTAGCCTTGTCGGTCGAGTCGGTCGCACCCACAACAATCATATTCTTGATGTCACGAGGGGACGCCACGTTGCCGCACGTTGGATCAGAGTTACTTTTGACAAAGAGAGGAATAATCCCAGCCTTGCGCCACGCATCCACATACAATTGACACAACGAGCAACCTCCCGTCGAGCCACCTCACGAGTTGCTCACGGCATTCGGAGCCATGGCACAGTTGGCTTGGGCACAAGATCCATTGAGAACAAGCCGTCAACATGGCTTCTGGGCAACTGTCTGTCGTACAGCCACAGCAAGCAATCCACTTGCGTTCGGAGCTACACCCATTCTGACCAGCAAACGCTCCCATGGTGTGGGTGCCGGGGCAGCCATCGTAAGGCGCCGTCTTCTTGCCGTTGGGATCATACCATCCATAGTCCGATCCCCAGTCTCCCTTTAGCGGTTTGTGGGTGTAGAGGACACCCGTGCCGATGTTGGACACCACGATGCCTTGCCGTTGGCCCATACGGATGGAGTATCAACCTTGTTCACACCCCTTGTCTAAAGCTCTGCGGTTATCTTTCATCGCTTTCAGCCGTCGTCAACGCTCTTGAATATGGGGAATCGACTCTACCGATGTCTATCTTTGAACAAATCGTTTCCCCCCTGGATCCCCTCGTCATATATTTGTTGGACGAAGTGACGGGATCCCTTGTCGTTGATATCAGGGGCGTCTATCCCCTTCAACTGGTTGAAAGCCATATCTTCTTGGCTTCGCATCTCCCATTGATACTATGGGACTTGACAATGTTTCAGCGCATTCATCCAACACCAGACACGTTCGCCAAGCCGTTGGTCTATAAATCGATACTCCAATCCAAAATAGAAAGATTCAACTGCTCAATTTTGCCTGTCGTGTGGGAATCATTTCAGGTTTCATCGTACTTTGGAAACTGCAATTTGCAGTTCACTTTGCATTCCGAGTTTGTACTTTACTCGGTTGGATAACAAGGTAAATTGAAATATAAAATCGCACTTCATAGATTCTAGAGTTATGTTTAACGGCGTCCAGCATAGTCATCATCGTCGTCATCATCGTCATCGTCGTCATCGTCATCATCGTCATCGTCATCATCGTCATCGTCATCGTCATCATCATCGTCATCGGACTTGGAGTTTAGGTATTGCTGAATGAAATTGCGCACTTCTGGATCACTGAGGCGAACGTAGACGCCAGGTTTCTTGTCTTCACCGCAACCATCGCCCCAGCTGACGATACCAACAACATTCGTCCCTGCCTTGTTTGACCACAAGTGGCCCACCGGAATCGCCTTGGCACGCATCTTTGCCCTTCACGCCACCAGCACAGAAGCTGCTTTGCGGCCATTTCTTGATTTTCAAGCTCTTCTTGCATTGACGGTCGCTAACGGCATTGACTTGGACTTCGAGCATTTCCTTGGACGTGCTCCCTCCATCGGTCGTCAAACCCCAGCCACGGACAGTCAATGGCGTGCCAACAGGGACAGGATCAAAGAGCAATTTGCCAGGTGTGATCGTACTGGACTTGGCCAATCTCATAATGGCAACATCATAACCCGCCGATGGGTCGTCGTTGTACTTTGGGTGAGGAATCTTTCGGCGATTTCAATGAGCTCACCGCCTTCGTGGCCCGTGTTGTAGTGGGTGCCAATGGCGGCCACCTTGATATTGTCCAGCACGCAATGGGCGGCTGTGAGAAGAAGCCGTGGGGCGATCAACGCCGAGCCGCATGACGTTTCTTCGTTAACGCTGCCTTTCAAACCAGCCACGTAGCGATGCTCTCCGACTCTGGCCTTGAGACCACCGACGATCTGCTTCTTCACCTTCTTCTTGTTGGATCTGAATCTGCGTCGAGGACGTTTAGGACGATCAGGATGACGTTGAGCCTGGATTTCCTCCAACATCACAAAGGCAATTAGAAGCCACAGCCAAATGCGCATGCTGGCATTGATTTCCAAATGAACGAAACACTCCGGAGTAAAACTTGAAGGAAAAGCCGAAAAACACAGAAATTTTCAGCCAATGAATGAGCAGAAATCGTCATTCGAGCAGAAATCGTCATTCTGGATTCGGAAAAGGACAGAGATTCAATTTCATTGGCTGCCCGATTCGAAAACACTGATTACGTCATCAGAAATGTATGAGGATCCCATACATTTCAAAATCCAATGCAGAGTCGACACGGTTTCGGCTTCATCCATCCAAGGGGATCGTTCCTCCAGGACAATCTCTTGCCGTGCAGATTCAGCTTGCATCACACGTAAACTTTGATATCTGCTCTTCATTGATCTCCTACGTAGAACACGACAGAAGGGCAATGCGTATTTCTTGTCCTGTCGAATGTTAGGGATGGTGACAAAGAAGTCATGCTTGAACGCCAATACATTCCATGCACTATTCGGTCACTCGACGCTCCTGAGCTTTCACCACCACCGCGCGAGGCTCCCTGCCGGAAAACACTTGTCCTTTTGACGAAAAACATGAGCCGAAAACCAAGGAATCGCTTGACACCATCCGACGTTGATTACCTTCGTCGTGAAAAGGCGTGTGTGCCGCTTGAAGTTTGGCAGGATTGGGAAAGGCAAGCGATGGCGCTTCGACGGACAATGCAAGACTCAAAAGCCACTCGGCCACTGGACATGCGCCCAAAGTCGCCCAAATCTGAATGTGGCTCGTATGCGACGACCAATTCTGCGTCATTGAGTCAGCTTAGCAAGGATGAGCGAGCTGACGTTGAGTCAAACAGGCCACCAAACGCTTGCATCGATGAAGGATGCATGTGGACGCGATATATGCTTGACGTGTGCACCCAACACTTGGATCACACCGTTGGGGTACGTCTCAAGCTGCAATCTGGTGAAATACCGACAAACAGGTGTGCGACGAAATGCTGAAGACTTCCAAAGATTTAGACTAGGTTCGAGATTTGATTGTTGAGCCATTTGAAGGCGCTCGAGCCGGCTCGGGAATAGCAGGAAGTGGCTTGGGAGTTGATAACAGAACTAAAATAAAAAATCCTGGGATTATTTCTACTTCTCTTGTTCGCATTTTTTCTGCTTCAACAAAGACATATAAAGACGATACAGTACCAAACGAAAGTAACCTTTCAAAATTATATCAGTAGAATTTAATGGTGACAGGAACAAGTTGACAAAGTGGATGTCCATAGCTGCCGTCAGCATTGCGTCTGGTGGTCGTGTCGGCAAAGGCATTTACTTGGCGAATATGCTTGAAAAGTCAAGGCAGTACTTGTGGGGGTCCCAATTTGATGGCCAGAACGTCGGCTGTGTCTTCCTCGCCGAGGCAGCCCTTGGCAACATGTCGTCTCTGATTGGTGTTCCGACATTTTGCCCGATTTTTTTTCCGACCGATTGGCGTTGCCTTCCACAATTTCGAGTCAGAATCGCAATACAGTGCTCTGCCATATAAATTTATCTGGAATACTTATTAATAGTAATACAGTAAAACTCACCAAGTGAAACACCTCGCATCTTGAACGATATTTCATCCACCGATTAATATCCACACATTTCAACTTGCCAAGTGAAACAATTCAACCTCTCAAATGAAACATTTAGCTATAATAAAACTAGTATAAAGTCCAGCTCTTTGTGCCGATTGACCCACCGTAACATGGTTGAGTTGATCCTCTCTGAAAGGGCGAAGATGATGCCGCTACTCCATACAAGACAGCCGTTGAATATATTGAAAGCTGGGAACGCTGGGAACGCCATGTTAGCACTGATCTTCTCCGCGAGTTGCATGGCATCCGAGTGGCAGTTGGAATAATCAAAGATCACAGTATTAAAACCTCCAATAAATAATTATATGACTACCTCAGAATGTAAAACACCTCTCATCTTGAACAAATTATCAGTCCACCAATGGCGTTTCACTTGGCAGTTTCACTGTATTATTCTGGACTCTTGAATGAATTAAAAAAGGCTTCATCCAATAGGAGACAAAATAGACTACGACGTGCAACATGATATCATTCAAACTTTGTGCTACAGTTTATTGAAGACCGGAAACAATTTGATGACGCGACGAACTATATTCATAGATTTGTGGTCAATTTAATTTTGTTTTATGTATTGTGCTTTTGATTCAAAATTGTGAGGAACCGTTTGAATCGACCGAGGTTTCGAATCGATTCCGAATCGAACGGGCTTCTCTGATTGGCTAAAATTGTAAATTCAAATTATTCAGCCAATCAAAAACGATCCGCTACCTGACTCACGCAAAACACAAACGGACACACACACATTCAGTATTAGGAAATCGATTTGGAAATGAATTCGTATTTTAGTCAAAACCACAAATTTGGTTGAAAATGACAATATGTCATGTAAACCACCTGGAAAGGGAGTACATTTCTTCTTATCGTAAACAAAATGGCAGTCTTTAACTAAGCTTGGTTTATGGAGACGAGGATAATTCTGTGTTATGTTGTATTAATAGTAGCTTGTTCACGATCATGCTCCTATTCATATACCCTTGACCACTTTGTGCGTGATGGATTTTCGTGTTGGACATGGAAAAAGGTGTGAATTAATATTATTCATTCTGGGAAAGCCTCACCAACTTCGGCGGTGACAAATTATTTTGACTCCTTAAATATGACCTTCGGAAAAGTGGATAATAGGGGTCTGAATAGCCGAGAGGTTCAGATTGCCCAAAGGAACCGGAAAGAAAATGCCTGACCCAGATAGCATTCCCTTGAAGAATCTACATCCCTTGATTGCAGCAAGTTCACCTGCTCACAAGACATACTGTTGCTGCAGCAAGTGAACTAAACGCGACCTTGGCAGGCAGAGTATGGGAAAGTCATGCAGGCGTGGAAGAAAGTTGCGCTGGAATTAGCCAACACGACCGCACGATGGCGTCTTGTCGGGGGCCTCGACAAGAAGTTATCGTGCGGTCGAAGATGTTTGTATAATCGGCCGCTGAGCGCGAGGATGTATGAGGCTATGAGGACCTCCATAATAGAAAGAAAGTCGTCGATGTCACCTTGCGTGTGAACCAACACATGCTGGATTAGTGCCAATCTCTCATCGTTGGTCAGAACCTCAGGGAACCGCACGAGGGACGGTCAGGAATGAATGGAAAATGAACAAATATTTTATTATCCGGATTTTAAACCCCTGACTTTGAATACACCGAAAAACTCTCAAACGTCAACTTACTTTTCATATTCAATCCTAGCTTTTTTCCGAAAAATTCAAACTCCAAACTTTTAAGTTTAGGTTCCAATCTGAAAAGTGCAAACCTCGTGTTGTCTGAAAACTCTCTAATTACTCGTATTCTGGATTAATTTGACCCAAAGGGTAGATAACAAGTTCTTGTCTGTGATTGGCCAATTCATGCCAGCCATTGGATGTTGATGTGATGGGGTCGCTGAAGAGCAAGCTCCGATCGAAATGGCTTCGTGAGCCCTTTGTAGTGACCGCTGCCGAAAAGTGACTAGAGATGATCAAGAGAACAATTCAAGCTTCGATCGAGATGCCATGTGATGTGATTAGTCGTTCTTTCGATAAGGCTCTACCAATAATCACTATCGTGTAGGGGCCATTAATTTTGCGCATGCTCGAGAATCGAATTAATCATCCGAATTTTGGTTTGTGTTGTCGTTGTCGTCGTGTTAAAGTTGAAATTTTGATTGTCTTATTTTAAGCCAATCATAGATGTCAAACTCATGATTATATAATTAAAAAAGAGCCGACAAACTTGACCATGCGTCGGTAATCCATCGAATGAGAGTTGGCCGCTTCGGGGGTTGTAGTTTGAAGGCAACATTTTGTGTCCGATTGACCTTGACTTGGCGGCGAATATTGCGGATCCACATTCTCCGTAAAAAGGACTTTATTGGACGAATCCAAGCCACATCTGCAGGCTGACACACCCAGGTAAACCGGGGTGGGATCTTCTCAAGCACGACATTTAGCTCACTTGCACAGGCAAGTACTTCATCCGTGAAATGAGCCGAGAAAACGTCCCATTTCAACAACACTTTCTTGGTCTCACGGTCAGGACGATTAGAGAAATGGATTCGCAGAAACTCGACACCAGATTGTCCATTCCGCCAAGCGGTAGGGTTGCCATACATGCGGTAATTGAACTTGTCTTGTAAGGGCTCAACGTCTTTCCACAATTGTTTGCCAAAACCTTGTCGAAGTCGCAAGTTCTCGTCAACCACCGATCGAATCTTGGACTGAGACGTCTTCAAGACCAAGAACAGAAGGTACTTCTTACCAGTTGAGTCGGCCATCACCATTGCGGTAGCTCTGTCTTTGGTATTCCCACAGCACTTGATCCAAACTGTGCTATCACCTATAGCATTGAGTGTTTTTGTCGGAAGGTACTCATAGTTGACACCCGTCTGATCCCCATTGTAGATAACATCAATGTCAATCTCACGTACAACTTGTCTGACACGAGCAAAAAAATCCGACAATGCAGACTCGTAATCGCCCTGGGTGTCTTGGCCAATGCGTGTTAGTGAGCGATGTGAAAGACCATGACACTTTTTGAATCACTCAAGCCAAGACCTGCTTGCGACGAAAGCCTCGTCATCGATACCAGCATCAAGCGCAGACTCCAGAGCAATGAGTTACACCATTTGGGGTGTAACGGGTACTCCGTCCTTGCGCATAGAATGGATCCATTGGGCGATAAGCTCTTCGGACTCTTTAGGCAAGGTTGTAGCCATGCTCATTTCACATTAGCACTAGTGGTGTGCGGTTCGAGGGTTCGTGTGTGTGTCGTTCGTCTTGATATGTTCGCGTTGCTGTAGCCACGCATAGACTTTCTTTCGTATGCTGTCCAGACGTGGACCACTCTGAAGTGGAAAATGCTCAGCTAGAGCAGCTGCCATGCCAACTCTGTCGAAGGTGTCGATAACGCGTTGCTTCATATTGTACGAAACATGGACGTTTCAAAACGTCTTGGGGGCTTCTTACGGGCATTGGTAAGCTTAGGCCGGCCTTGAGACTTATGAGACGATATGTTGTCCATTTGGAATGGCTTAGAATGGTCGCAATGAGTGAAAAGCGCACAAAAACAGGCGCGCGCGCAAAAAAATCCCAAAATTTAGGTTACCTCTATAAATTAATATCTGTATAGAAACTGAGAGGATACATTAATTATTAAAGTTTATTTTGCCGCTCAAGGATATCCTATTAGAGCATCTCCACTCGGAGTCTTTATTTTGCAGATATATTTTTCGGAACTATATGGAGTTTTCTTGGTCATGATTGCGGTCATAGTTCATTTTTGGTCTTTTTATGACCAGGATAAAATATTCTGTTTATTCATTTTCTTTTACAACAATAGACAAATACTGCTATCGTGAAATTCCTTGTGAAAATTTACTAAAAACTCAAAAGGAAATATACTGTGCATTTCAATTTTGCTATCGATATTTTTCCAGTGACCATCCAAGTGGGTCCAATTTTCATTAAGAAGGCTGAGATAGAAGCAATAGACCCTGTAGAAGCCATAATTCGCTACATGTGATCGATAATTAATGTCATGGAATCCTCGAGTCGTGATATTCCCCTCTTGTCGCTTGTGGTGGCTGGGGGGGCGGTTCGTCTCACAAGAAAATCCTCTTCCTCGTCAGTTTTCCACACAGTAAATTTTCTTGGGCAAAATTTCCTGTGACAACCACTACTCACACCACAAGTAAATTTTACATGGAATTTCATGATAGCAGAATTTGTCTAATAACACCGAAAATTTTGTTTTCAAGCTTAAATCAGGCATCACAAGACACATAAACTTTATCATGACCGCTCTAGCAGTCGAGATGGCTCTCATCATGGAGGATGATAGTCTTGACATTGGCAGGAGTGATGACAACGAGTGTTTTTATTAGCTTAAAATTAGTACTATGACCAGAGTTAAATATATCTCGAATATTTATCCAGAAACAGCCAATTTGAGAAATATATCTCTGATATTTATTTTCTTGGTCATGACCAGGGTCATGCCGCAAAATTTATATTTGTAATTTGTATTTTCAAAACTTCGGTTATACGGATAAATTTAGCGACTGTGGATGTTATCCGAACAAATTCACGTCTCGAGTCTCTATTTTTTCCGAAATAAAGACTATTGCCACATTTTACCATAAAATTTTCGGATAATCGGACGAGTCGCTAAATTTTATCCGTAACTTCGATTACAAATACAAATAATAGCGACCAGGCCCTAAGGGCCTGGTCGCTATATTTTCCATCCCTGCTTCAGGGACGGATTCAGGCTTCTGATTGGTCAATTCCAATAATTTCCGGATAATGGGGTCGTCCATGCTTTTCGGATAAACTCAGGCAGGAACGCCGTTTTCCAGGCAGGGATGATCCATCCCTGCCTCAACCCGTCCGTTCCTGCTTCAGACACATTTTCAAGAAAATCGAAAAAATACTTTTTGAGATTTTTCAAAAAAACTTCCAAAAATGTCCGGATAACGTTCCTGCCAGGCAGGAACGAAAAGTTGTAGCGACCAGGCCCTAAAGACTCCGAGTGGAGATGCTCTTACAAATTATTTGACAGGTGTTTCAGAAATATAAATATTTACAGGAACCTGAAGCGAATTCTCCACCCTTCGAAGGCGACTGATTCGGTGCAAAAATGCACCACATTTTCCATACAAAATTCCATATATTCTGTTCGGATAAACAAATGGATGAGGAAATTTTGTGAGAAACACCATATGATACTTTTTGTTGCTGGCGGAACAAACAAAAAATATCATTCAATCTTTTGATATATCTCACGATAGTTTGCGATATAACTGGGCAAATTGCCTTTTCGATGTGGTTTGAACATGACATAGCTACTGGTGTTGCCTCCCACAATATTTGGTCAAAGCTTTGTGTAATGCTTACAATGCCATACCATATGGTCATATGCAAAGTCGGTTGCGCCGCTCTTTTCGTGGTGAAATCTCCTCAATGTGTAGGAGTATTTCAGTCATAGTTGCTTATTTTGATTCGTCCAAAAAGTGGTATTTCGAAGATACAATTTATTTTTGACAAATCACAATTGTTGACATTTTATGATAAAAAAACGAATCGATTATCTCGTGAAACCACCGAGGACCCCGGATGGCACGTGGAAACACACGTGCCATCCGGGGTCCTCGGTGGTTTCACGAAAGGTTTCTCCGGTGGGGTGAGGGTCAGGCATACCAGAAGAAAACCTGGTCGAAGCTTGCAAGACTCAACCTTCATCAATGCCATATGGTACATAATTCAAGTCAATTACCCGTTTGGAAAAGAGCTTTTTTATTTGTTTTCTGCATGTTCTCCATTTGAGCTTGGGGACATCCGCAGCGAGTTTCAGGGACTTTCGAGCTTAGCTTAACTGACGGCCATGCACAATCGGACTGGGAACAGGTTCCATTCTTGTTGGCCAGCAAGGGTAGATGCATGAAAGTTCAAATGATTGCAGCTAGGATCATCCTGTTTTAGTTAGATGAATGTCCAACCGGTTGAAAGTCGCATCTTCTTGTTCATGGTATCTCCCATTGATACTGGCGGGCTTGAGAATGTTTCAGCGCATTTATCCAACGCCAGACACGTTTGCCCAAGCCGTTGGTCTTCCAAACGACGTTCCAAGACTTGAAAGATTCAATTGCTCAATTGCCTGTCGTCAGCTACGATATCCTGACTCGTGCTGCTAAATACGAATCTTTCAACAAGAGGGCAATGGAAAGAACACTTGGAGACAATCTGGAGCAACTCTTCGATGAACATGAAGTCACCCATACATTTGACGGACTCTGTCGTGTGGTTACTCCAAGTTGTCTGGACTTTATACGAGCTCCGTGTCAAATGTCAAAGCAACAAATGAATCGTCTACCGACAAGGAAAATTGCTAGCCTAGAGCGTATGATGAGGTTGTGGTGGCGTGGACCGAGCTGGTTTGAAGTTTTCAATCCTTTGAAGCTGTCCAGGAGCTTCCTTTAGCCGTGTGAATGATTTCAAACTCCCATCCTACTTTGGAAAACTGCTATTTGCTCATCGCTTTGCACTCGTGTTTGCACTTTACTCGGTTGGGATAAAAAGGCAAAAAGAAAGGTAAAATGCACTTCATTGATTCAAGAGTTATGTCTAACGGCGTCCGGCATAGTCATCGTCATCATCATCGTCATCATCATCATCGTCGTCATCATCATCATCGTCATCATCATCATCGTCATCGTCATCATCGTCGTCATCGGACTTGGAGTTTAGGTATTCCTGGACGAAATCGCGCATTTCTGGATCACTGAGGCGAACGTAGACGCCAGGTTTATTGGCTTCACCGCATCCATCGCCCCAGCTGACGACACCAACAACAAAGTCGTCCTTGCCTTGTTTGACCATAAGTGGTCCACCGGAATCGCCTTGGCACGAGTCTTTGCCCTTCACGCCGCCAGCACAGAAGCTGCTTTGCGGCAATTTTTCGAGTTGCAAGCTCTTCTTGCATTGCTTGTCGTTGAGGGCATTGACTTGGACTTCGAGCATTTCCTTGGACGTGTTCCCTCCATCGGTCGTCAAACCCCAGCCACGGACAGTCAATGGCGTGCCAACAGGGACAGGATCAAAGCTCAATTTGCCAGGTGTGATCTTACTGGCCTTGGCCAATCTCATAACGGCCACATCGTAGCCGTCCGACGGTTCGCCGTTGTACTTTGGGTGAGGGATCTTTTCGGCGATTTCAATGAGCTCACCGCCTTCGTGGCCCGTGTTGAAGTGGGTGCCAATGGCTGCCACCTTGATATTGTCAAGCACGCAATGGGCGGCCGTGAGGAGGAGCTTGGGGGCGATCAACATCGAGCCGCATTCCGTTTCTTCGTCGGCGCTGCCTTTCAAACCAGCCAAGTAGCGATGATCTCCGACTCTGACCTTGCTACCACCGACGATTCGCTTCTTCCTGTTGGATCTGGATCTGCTTCGGAACGTCGGGTGTCGAGGACTTCTAGGACGATAGGGATGACGGTCCGCCTGGATTTCCTCCAAAATCGCCAAAGCAATGAGAAGCCACAGCCAAATGCGCATGCTTGAGTTGATTTACAAATGAACGAAACTCGAGTGAGATAGAAAATTACAGACACCGCAAGAGGAAGGAAGATTTTCTTATGTTTTCAGGTGGCATGATCCTTCGACTGACAATCACGACAACAACAGTCGACGGCCCAACTTTCCCCTGTTCTTCTAGCCATGCTACGCAAACTGCAATTTGTAGTCGACAAAATGGGTGCTCCATATGTACCCATTTGAGCATGTGGACATCCGCTCCGAGTTGAAGGCACTTTGGAGCTTAATGGGGACGGCCATACAATCGCAATGGGAAGAGGTTCTGTCCTTGTTGGCCATCAAGGGTAGATGCATTAAAGTTCAAATGAACGCTACGATCCTCCTGTTTTAGATGAATGTCCGACCGGTTGAAAGTCGCATCTTCTTGTTCATTCATCTCCCATTGATACTGGCGTGCTTGAGAATGCTTCAGAGCATACCCAACGCGACCACGCTAACCCGCTAACCAAATACTAGTACCATAGTAGAATTTTGGGTTCTAGCATGGTAAATTCAAGCCCAACGGTGTCACGCCAAAATTAGCGTGTTGCATTTGGCGTGGTGAATAGCGTCTGGCGTGGTCGATGCCATATTCAGTAGAGGAGGGGTGTCACTTTTGCCGACCGGAGAAACTATGATATGACATCCCGTCGTCTGCCAATCATGATTAACTATACTTGACTGTACATGGTCGGTTATCGTTTGGCCTTATATAAAGTATACTATAGATTTCATCATATAAAAATGTTTTTAGTCTATCACAGCTCAGGAACAATATTTTTACTTCATTCTACTATACCATAATTTAACCAACAGAGACCATTCTTACGGATATTTCCGGAAAATATGCAGCTATTGATATCATGTCAGACCAGTGAAGTCCGAGCTTCTCGCCGCAAGAAAGTGGGGTGGTGAATGTTGTGGATTTTGCCCATACCGGTAACATCGTCACACAGACTAACACTCGGAGAGAGAACACCGGATGAACCTACCGGAAAGATCGCATGAAGATCCAACAGACATGTACTTAGTTTCACTTCCATAAGATCAACAGAGAGAAGAGAGGATAACCTTGCACTGCTGCGGCCCAGTAACCAACCATGAAAGTCATTAGGTTATGAGCCCAATGGCCGACAAGTACATCACTGAGACAACTACGAAATTAAAGCCCGATGGCAGCACCTACCGCGAGTGGTGCATGAAGACACGCGCGATGATTAACCAACAGAAGCTTGGCAAATACTTGAAGAAGGTCCGCATGGAAGACGGACAATACCCCAGCGGATACAACGAAGAAGACGATCTATGCGCGTTAGCACACATTCAACAAAGCATACACGCCGATCATCTGAAGTTCGTCAAAGACACCGCAACCACTTACGAGACGTGGGAGTCGCTGAAAGCCATCTACGAGAGCGTGTCCGAAGTCAACCTCGTGACGCTACAACTTCAGATGAGCAAGCTAGAATGGGGCGAACGGAACGGGCTCGATTCGTTCGCCGATCAATTCAACGAATCTATGAGCAAGATCGCAGTGGCCGGAGACTCGACGCCGGACAAGGCACACTTAACACGTTTCCTGTGCCTACTTCCACCTTGCTTCGCAAAAAAGTTATGTATATCACACGAGAAAGACGTACCGGAACGGCATACGACTCCATGGTTTCCATGTTGGCCGAACTCAAACTGGACGACGAGCGACAAAGACTCCATGATCCAAACTTGGCCAAGCGCGCGAGCCAAATGGATGAAGCCTTGACAGTTAGTCCAAACGATTATCGCTACTGCGGCAAAACCGGACATTACCAAGCAGAGTGTCAATCATGACATGAGTGGACGAGGTGGCAGAGGTCGAGGCCGAGGAAGAGGCCGAGGAAGAGGACGTGGACGCGGACGCGGCGAACACTGGAAGCAACAAGAAGATGCCAACAACATCCACGAAGACAAAGACTGTGAAACAGATCTATTCATGGTTCAAGATGACAAGGTCGATATCACCAACACGAGACGGTTGACCAAGAGCTTGCGAAATATGTTACAAAGAAGGATGAATGCAATAACTCATCTTCACCTACGCATATCGAAGTGATCTTCGACAGTGGCGCAAGCTGTCACATGACGGGCAATGAGGCAATTCTCCATGACGTCGAGCCTTGCAATCGCGGCGTGCGTCTGGCCGACGGACATCCAATCGCTGTGACTAAGATGGGAACAGTCAAGATGAAGTCGAAAGACACCTGACGCACCGCCATCTTCCGCAACATATTGTTTGTTCCGAGCCTCACCAAAACGCTGATCGAGATAAACCGAGTCACCAGCAGCTCTGACAATACATCTGTCATATTCAAGGACAACTACTGCAACATCAAGTCTGAATCTAACCTGTCCACCGTCGGCAAATGGAACAACAACCGACTGTACGTCGTGCGAGGTGATATTATCAAGCCAAAGGCTGCGGTCGACGAGAAGCACGCGGCAGAAAGGGAAAACACGATACTGTGGCACGCGCGCATGGGCCATGTACCGCTGAAGTCGATGCAGGAAGTCATTAAAGCAACCACAGGTGGACCCACCGAGTTGAAGTTACAACACTCTATCCTTTGTGAAGATTGTGTCCGAGGGAAGGCAACTGTCGCCTCGGTAACAAAGCGTGGCGACCGCCCAAGGCAGGCCCTCCGAACGTGCGTACACACCGACTTGTGGGGGTAAGCAAAGGTGCAATCACCAAATGGTGCTCAGTACTTCGTCGCCTTCACGGAAGACGCGAAGAACTACGTATGGGTGAAGTTCCTCCGAAACAAAAGTGAAACACTCGACGCAATGAATGTATACATACCCTGGATCGAACGACAAACTGGCGTCAAAATTGAAAACGCTACGATCAGACAACGGGGGTGAGTTCACGGGAAGCGAACTGGAGTCCTTCCTGAAGCAACGCGGGATCCACCACGAATGTAGCACGGCCAACCGACAATGGTAGAACGGCACAGCGGAAAGAATGAATCGGACCTTGGTCGAAATGGCGCGGACCATGACGATACACTCCAACATTTCGACAAGATGGTGTGCCGAAGCAGTTAACCCGGCGGCCTTCCTTCGCAACCGCACACCTAACAGCAAGACGAACGGGAAGACACCTCACGAGTTGCTACGGGGATATGTACCCAAAATCGCCAACTTGAAGGTATTTGGATGCATCTGTTATCGACGCATCGACCCCAAAAGCAAGACGGAGAAGCGCGCCAACAAATGCATCTTCGTCGGCTACCACGAAGCGAAGAAAGCCTAACGTAAAAGACCAAAATCGAGCAGTGGATCAAAATCGAGCACCAATCCCGTGACAGCACTTGAACCTCCATAATATTATTAGAGGGTGTTATCCGGGAACGACGGAATTTTTGTACAAGTGGTACATATTGGACTGTGCATTATATCATCCAATGCGAAATAAAGAATACGTTTATTACATATGATTGGACCAAAGTAGATAATCTTTAACAACTAATATTCAAGGCTGTGTTTTGAAAAAATCACTAAATGCAGCTCAAACAAATTGAATCAAGCATTTTCTTTGTTATCAAGCGATTGTTTCGAGTATATCGCGCTAAGATATTGGCAGAGATTTGAACCTCGATACAAGCACTGTGGGATCCCAAATATAGTGACAGTGATTGGGTGAATATATGTACCAAAATACCTACAAATGATTGGACAATTGCCAAAGTACCATAGTGCCAACATTCCGATGTTCCGTCGGTAACGAATACTTCTCATAATTTATAATTCTCATGAAAACTAATGTCCTAACCCTCAAGCCTCTGACATTCAAAATGAACATTTTTCAATACATTATTCTATATAAGAGCAATACTCGATAAGCAACTGCTGTCGTAAAACTCAAATCTTTCATTGATAAAAAGAGTAATTCGGCATATTTTGTTGACTACTTTGTTCTCTGACTTGTTCTCATTTCAGAACAATCTTTGTCTTTCTGGTTGCACATGTGGATCACGAGATATTATCATAAACGCTTGGTAAAAAAAAAAATGAGCTCGATTTTGGTCTTTTACGTTACAAAGTATACGACCTGGATGAGAACAAAGTAGTCTTCACGGTGGATGTCACCTTCGCAGAGAACGAGTTCCTGTACCCACGAATCCAATTGATTGACGCCGATGGTGATCGAACTAGCGACACCGAAGGGACACCAAAGGCTGATCAACCATTCGTCGACGAAGACATGGGCAAAGACAAGGAGCAACCATATCGACGCCGCAAACGAGCACCAGAATAAACGCACCATCCGTAAGCCCTCCAAATCCGCCACGTCAAGCCAGCAATCCACCATACGCGCACTACCCGCCGCGCATCGTTTTCGACGATGAAGATGATGAACCAACAACAGCGACGCAACATCAACCAAAGCAAACGGAAACAGCAATGACCATGAGCCGACCTAGGGTGGAACGTGAGAACCTCAAGACGAGACCCAAAGACCTGATCCGTGAACCGGCGAACGATATAATGCAAACAGTGCGCAAGAGCGCCAGACTTGAAGAACTGTCGCAGCGTCGATAGCAGGCAACGACACCAACGCAACCAGAATCACTGCTGCACTTCACGAGATCCACTGCACGACCACGCAACGAGAACAATCCTTTCATGGAAGCTCCAGCGAAAACAATGAGCACGGCATCAAACAATTGCGGAGTGACGACATAGGACTACGGCTCACCCCGCGACAACGCGAATACAGTCTATGACGTATGCCTTAACGTCGCATACATCGATGACGACGTACCTTCGACCTTCTGGGAGGCAATGCAGACGGCTGAAGCAGAGCAATGGCTTGAAGCCTGCAAAAAGGAGATCAACAACCTCCAAATGATGGAATGCTACCGTACCGTCGAGAAACCAAGTGGATGTCGCACCCTGAAAAACAAGTGGGTGTTCAAGCGCAAAGACATGCCCGGTGGCGAGAAATCCTTCAAAGCGCGCGTTGTGATAACAGCAGAGAATCTCCTCGTACAGCAGGTGCGTATGTTTCGTCATAGTCGACAAAACATACGCACCTGCTGTACGAGGAGATTCTCTGCGACTGACGCTCGCCGTGGTAACGCATCGTGGCATGAAGTGTCGACAAGGCGATGCGACAAATGCATATATCCACGCTGACTCCGATCAGACGCTCCACATGGCCATGCTGGACGGCTTCGACGACAATAGTGGTCGAGAGTGGGCGATCGACAAGGCCCTATACGGGATGAAACAAAGCGCGCTGATGTGGTATCTACACTTCAAGGACATCCTCGTTGCCGACGGATTCAAACCCACGATAAGTGACGGCTGCGTCTTCACTAAGCGCTTTTCAGGAGCAATGCAGATCATCACGATCTATGTGGACGATATACTTGTCTGTGCTGCAATGGACGCTGAGATCGACCGCATCTTCGAACATTTGCAAGCGCACATCCGTCTCAACAACATGGGTCCCGTGGCGAAGCTTCTCGGTATGGACATCTACAGAGATGAAGATGCAATGACGATGGACGTATTACAAACAACGTACATCGAACGCATGGCCACCAAATACGGCATGCAAGACGCCAAACCCGTGGACACTCCAATACCTCCAGGGTTAAACCTAACTGAAGATGTCGGAGCACGGATTGACAATAAACCGTATCGCCGCATCGTCGGATCGCTCCTGTATTGTGGAATGGCCACTAGACCAGACATTGTACACGCTTTTTACTCAACTCTCGCGGCATCTAACTCAACCACATCAGTTACACATGCAAATGGCGAAGCGCGTCGTAGCTTACTTGCTCCACACCAAGGACATTGGCTTGTCATACAGCGGCGGGCGAAAAGGAAGCGGGAAGCTGATTGGTTTTGCCGACTCCAGCTGGGCTGACGACCGCAGCACAGGGAAGTCGACCTGCCGCTACCTCTGGATGCTGGGGGGGTGGCGCTGTCTCGTGCTGGACGGAAAAATTCGCCACATTCAACATTTATTGTACTTGAAAATTGTATATACAGTGGTATACTGGAAATCTCAAATACAACAAAAAAGAATGAACTGGGTTCAGACAGGCCAACCACAAATGCTTTTCATTGGATAAAATTTAGAACACAATTAAATGTAACGATACAAAATGCATGTCACACATTCGGACGAAAGTGACGTGGCATCATTTTCGACTCCAGAGTCGGATTCAGGAGGGGGGGTTTACCCCGACAACCCTCCTACCGACTTTAACACGCGCACTGCAACCATTGCGATAAAAGAACACAATCAACACAACTATATTTCAAGAACTGATGGAATAGACTTTTCGAAAGCCGAGATGACGTTGGCAGTCGAAATCTTGTCCCACACTCAAATTGTACGGTTGATAGTAGCGCACCGCTTCTCCTGAGCAGTCATAGAGTCACCATCTTGTTCTATTTCCTCAAGGAGCCACTCGGTCTTCAACATAGCCTTCAGTGGACCCATGATTCCCACGTCCAAGGGCTGCCACCGACTAGTGGAGTTCGGCGGCAACGACTCGAACATACTGAAGTTCGCTTCGGCCGCCAAGTCATGAGACACATCAGACACGTGGCAATCCAAGTTATCAACAAGGAGAACCGACGAGTCATCCACATTTTCCGCCAACGTACTGCGCATGTAGATAGACCAAACACAGTCATCCATCCAGCCATTTGTCTGTGCAGCGTACACATGAGGGGCAGGGTAGTAGGGCAGCTCATGCATCTCGATCAGGCCACCTGGTTGGCCCTTGACAATGAATAAAAGGGGCAACTTGACGCCTAAAGCACATTTAGGAGTCTCATTCACATGGGCGATACCATCAGCTCGAATTGCAAGAACAACGGCTATTCGTTCGGAGTGCTTTGAGGACTTGTCAACCTTGGAGGATTGGCCAATTTCAGCGTACGTCTTGCCTGGTGACATATCAAAGTAGACGCCAGTCTCGTCCGCGTAAGAATTCTTGACGGTGGATACTCAAAATATTTCGACCAGAAATGGGCTGCGTAGCCCAACCACACCTCTTCAAGAACACTTTGGAGAACTTTGTTCACGCAAGGTACGCGTTGGGTGAAGCGATATCGTTCACAGAATCGACACAAAAGCCGATGCAAGGAGTCGTACGCTTTCTCGTGGCTTGTGTGTGTCTTGGAGTCAACGTATGACGTGAGCCATTCATTTTGGTTTTCCCCAGTTCATCAAGTGGAAGATGCGGAGATAGAGCTCTTCGGCGCGTCGTTCGCGCATGTACTCGAGGAGTTTAGCTTCGAACGGCATGAGCGGTTTCCTTCCTTAACCTCCCAGCGTGGCTTTCTTGCATTTTTGTTTCGTCTGCAATATTTTGTCTTGCATTGCTCTCCACGTTCGCCAGGTCGAACATGGAATTCCCTTGGTCGATCTAAATTCTTCGTCACTTGTTCCATGGGTTGCATGGAATTCTAGAAGGAGGTCTTTCTGTTCACGGTTACTGTACCTACGGTATCGTCCTCTCGAGGTGCCGATCATTTTGGAGCAATTCAAATTTGAATCCACCAATCACAGAAGATAAATTTTGATTTAAATTTAACATTGTTTTGACCAATCAGAGGCGGTATATTTACTTCGGAGTATTTTCAAATTTAATTAAATTATTAATAGTACTACAGTAGTACTACGGATGGCGAATTTTTCCATCCAGCACTGGATGACCGTGTTGGGCTTGCTCATGGAGCCAAATATTGAGTGAATAACGACGCTAGATTGGATTTAGCGTGATGAAATAGCGTTGTCGCGTTGGGCATGCTTTCAGCGCATTCATCCAACGCCAGACACGTTCGCCCAAGCCGCTGGTCTTCAAAACGATGTTCCAAGACTTGAAAGATTCGATTGCTCAATTGCCCATCGTCAGCTACGATATCCTGGCTCGTGCTGCTAAATACAAATCTTTCAACAAGAGAAAGACGATGGAAAGAACGCTTGGAGACAATCGGGAGCAACTCTTCGATGAACATGATGTCGCCCATAAATTTGGCGGACTCTGTCGTGTGGTTACTCCAAGCCAAGTTGTCTGGACTTTATACGAGCTCCGTGTCAAATGTCAAAGCAACAAATGAATCGACTACCGACAAGGAAAATTGCTCACCAAGAGCGTATGATGAGGTTGTGCCGAGTTGATTTGAAGTTTTCAATCCAATGAAGCTGCCCAGGAGCTTCCCTTAGCCACGCGAATGGTTTCAAACTTCATCGGACTTTGGAAAACTGCAATTTGCTGTTCGCTTTGCACGCACTTGACTCGGTTGGGATAATAAGATAAATTGAAACATAAAATTGCACTTCAGAGATTCAAGAGTTATGTCTAACAGCGTCCGGCATAGTCATCGTCATCATCGTCATCTGGGTCTGCTTCGGGACGTGGGGCGTCGAGGACGGTTGCCTCGGGACGTCGGGCTTCGTGGACGTTTAGGACGATCAGGATGACGTTGAGCCTGGATTTCCTCCAACGTCACAAAGGCAATTAGAAGCCACTGCCAAATGCGCATGCTTGAGTTGATTTGCAAATGAACGAAGCCCTCGAGTGAGATAGAAAATTACAGACACCGCAAGAGAAAGGAATTTCTTGTCTTTTCAGGTGGCATAATCCTATGGCCGTCCCCATTAATTAAGCTCCAAAGTGCCTTCAACTCGGGGCGGATGTCCACAAGCTCAAATGGGTGCAAATCGAGGACCCATTTGAGCTTGTGGACTACAAATTGCAGCTCGCGTAGCATGGCTAGAAGAACATGCGAACGTTGGGCCGTCGACTGTTGTTGTCGTGATTGTCAGTCGAGGGAAGAGGTTCTGTCCTTGTTGGCCAGCAAGGGCAGATGCATTAAAGTTCAAATTAACGCTACGATCGTCCTGTTTTAGATGAATGTCCGACCGGTTGAAAGTCGCATCTTCTTGTTCATATCTCCCATTGATACTGGCGGGCTTGAGAATGCTTCAGAGCATACCAAACGCGGCCACGCTAACCCGCTAACCAAATACCAAGAATTTAGCGCCCAAAGGGGTCACGCCAAAAACAGTTTTTAACGATATTCTAGCGTGGACACCACAGTACCTGTATGTAGAATTTCCACTAACATACGGATGGAGCACCAACCTTGTTCACTTGTCTAAAGCTGTGCGGTTATCTCTCATCGATTTCAGCCGTCGCCAACGCTCTTGAACATGGGGAATAGACTCTACCGATGTCTATCTTTGACCACATTGTTTCCCCCAGTATCCCCTCTTCGACGAGGTGACGGGATCCGTTGTCGTTGATATCATGGGCGTCTATCCCCTTCAACTGGTTGAAAGCCATATCTTCTTGGCTTCGCATCTCCCATTGATACTATGGCACTTGAGAATGTTTCAGCGCATTCATCCAATGCCAGACACGTTCGCCCAAGCCTCGTTGGTCTAGAAATCGATGCTCCAATCCCAAATGGAAAGACTCAACTGCTCAATTGCCTGTCGTGTGTGAATCATTTCAAACTTCGTCGTACTTTGGAAAACTGCAGTTTGCAGTTCGCTTTGCACTCGAGTTTGTAGTTGACTCGATTGACAAATAGAATGATAAAAACTGCACTTCATGGATTCGGGAGTTACGTTTAACGACGTCCGGCATAGTCATCATCATCGTCATCATCATCATCATCATCGTCGTCATCATCGTCATCATCATCGTCATCGTCATCGTCATCGGACTTGGAGTTTAGGTATTTCAGGACGAAATTGCGCATTTCTGGATCACTGAGGCGAACGTAGACGCCAGGTTTATTGGCCTCACCTCATCCAATGCCCCAGCTGACGACACCAACAACAAAGTTGTCCTTGCCTTGTTTGACCATAAGTGGTCCACCGGAATCGCCTTGGCAGGAGTCTTTGCCCTTCACGCCACCAGCACAGAAGCTGCTATGTGGCCATTTCTTGATTTTCAAGCTCTTCTTGCATTGCTTGTCGTTGAGGGCATTGACTTGGACTTCGAGCATTTCCTTGGACGTGTTCCCTCCATCGGTCGTCAAACCCCAGCCACGGACAGTCAATGGCGTGCCAACAGGGACAGGATCAAAGCTCAATTTGCCAGGTGTGATCTTACTGGCCTTGGCCAATCTCATAACGGCCACATCGTAGCCGTCCGACGGTTCGCCGTTGTACTTTGGGTGAGGGATCTTTTCGGCGATTTCAATGAGCTCACCGCCTTCGTGGCCCGTGTTGAAGTGGGTGCCAATGGCTGCCACCTTGATATTGTCAAGCACGCAATGGGCGGCCGTGAGGAGGAGCTTGGGGGCGATCAACGTCGAGCCGCATTCCGTTTCTTCGTCGGCGCTGCCTTTCAAACCAGCCAAGTAGCGATGATCTCCGACTCTGACCTTGCTACCACCGACGATTCGCTTCTTCCTGTTGGATCTGGATCTGCTTCGGAACGTCGGGTGTCGAGGACTTCTAGGACGATAGGGATGACGGTCCGCCTGGATTTCCTCCAAAATCGCCAAAGCAATGAGAAGCCACAGCCAAATGCGCATGCTTGAGTTGATTTACAAATGAACGAAACTCGAGTGAGATAGAAAATTACAGACACCGCAAGAGGAAGGAAGATTTTCTTATGTTTTCAGGTGGCATAATCCTTCGACTGACAATCACGACAACAACAGTCGACGGCCCAACTTTCGCATGTTCTTCTAGCCACGCTACGCGAGCTGCAATTTGTGGTCATCCGCAGATAGTTTCAGGCACTTTGGAGCTTAACTTATGGGAGCATAACATGGACGACCATGGACAATCATACTAGGAACAGGTTCCGTGCTTGTTGAGCTGCAACGGTAAATGCATTAAAGTTGAAATGAACACTACGATCATACTGTTTTAGATGCCTGTCCGACTGATTGCACTGGGAGCAATGTTTACGGGTGCATCCCATGCCATCTACTTTGGTCCTTCCAGAGTGGATCTGGCTGGCCATGTGTTTTGGTTTATTAACCTCCAAAACCAAAAGAGATAGCTATACGGCAAATCAGCCGGTAGATTGTGTCCGTGGGCAATGACGGGTGCAAGCTCTCCCTCGTAAGAATGGCAGTGTTGCAATCTAACGTTATCTAAACTTGTTGACAAAGGAATTCTTCTGAATGCTTTGAGCACCCAAATTTGCAACTCCACTGCAGAATGAGTAAGGTGACGAATCGGCATGCTCTCATGTACTTTCGAGGCAAAATAAAGACAGAAATGTCAACAATTGCTTCGCAACCTCCACGTTTGAGTTCTTCACAACAGCCATGAGCCTTTGGCTTAAAACTGCTGTCAAAAACTATGGAGCCATTGCTCTGTGCAGTACTACTTACTGTTGTTGTAGAAATTTACAGCAACATGCACGGCAACTGTTGGCATGGGTGCAACTGAATTTGTTCAAGGGTGGGTGCATGCTGCAACAAGTTGCGCGTTCCCTGGCGGTCTCTCTCTGCAAAATGCGGCCGGGAACATTACGTGGTACTAGTAGTCCTACTGTATTCCCTAAGCTTTCTGAAGTCGACATCCTCACCGCCGTAATAATGATGTAACTGGTTCTTTACGTTAAGTAGCTTAAACACTCATAACATGAGCCTGGTGTTGGTGAAAAGCAGCTCCAATTTGGAGCTGACACACGTAGTGTGTGCTTGACGAATGCAATTCTGCCATTTGTCGTCCTCCATTACAAACAGGACGCAGTGTCCTTGACAAGTCTTCTTTTCTCCAAGGGCTGGACAGCTGTCAGTTTGTTGCGTCGGGCTGGATCAATTGGAGATCTCGTTAACTTTTGGAAGCTCTCGCGGCCTACCACCGAGCAATTCAACACCAGCTTCACTTCATCGCGGCGGCAGACGTTTTCAGCAAGAAACACGGCAAGTTTCAAGAAATGGGTGCTGCAACAGCAACAACAGCAGACATCCCTCCAGATTCTGGAAGTATTCACAGTAGGTTATCGGAGATATCTCCGAATATTCCGAGGGAAGTGGATATTGACACAAACTATTTTTGTGTCAACAAAATCATCCGGAAGTTTAATTCACTTCCGTCTCAAAATTTGCTGAGACGTAAAAAACGTCCGAACAAATTTGTGTCAGTGACGACACATTCTACACCGGATAAATATACGGATAAAAGTGTACAGTAGTCCCCCAGTTTTCGCCTCCCACTTTAAACTTATGACTTGTGTAATTTTATTTTATTTGAAATATTCACTGTGACAGTACCTATTATTAATTTATTAAACCTTTGATAAATTATACTTCCAATCATAATACCCTGATATAAATTTTGAAGAACCCGTGAGGCGAAAACTGGGGGACTACTGTATATCGCTTTTGTTGGTGTCAAATGCGTCGCTGGAGATGGCTAGAACTCCTGGACGGCAACGACGACTACATCTCCGATCATATTCACGTCTTAAGACTTTATCGAGCGCGAATTTTACTAAAGGAGCGACATTATATCACGCGTACTGCGCTTTCATCGCCGGAGGAAAGCCCTTGGATGTCAATCTTCATGTCGCGTGACGAAGGCGCCTTTGGCCACAGTCTCCTTGCCGTGCCGCGCGTTTGACATACTTTTGCAAAAATTTGGAAAGCATTATTAATGGAAGTCAGGGCCCGGAAAGCCTGGACGTCCACCGAAACTCATTTTCAAGCACCAAGCTTTCGCCCTTGTCCTTCACTTCTATACCGCTGCATGGGAGGCCAAGACCCTTTGTGAAATATTTGGCTTGGCACCTGCTACATTAACCTCGACACTGTCGAAGGCTGAAGCTGCTCCAGCTGCTTCTCTACATTCGCTGCGTGAGGCTCGAGTGCGATATCCCAGCAAGGCATCACAGCGCTTGTGGGCCTTGCAGGTTATGGCACGCGAGCCTCTCGTATGTGGTGTGTGGGGCTTCCTGGATTGCAAGAACTATCGAGTGAATGCCCCATCGTCAATCGACTTACAGAATGCTATGTACAATGGCTGGCTACATAGTACATTTTTGACTGTCACTATACTCTTTGGCGTTGTTGGAACGATTGTGTAGTGTCGACACAACTTCGTTGGAAGCTGCGATACCATCCACAATCTGCAGATGAAGCTCATTGATGAATCGAAGAATTTGAAAGGGCATGGCGTCGTTGCTGATTCTGCGTTTCCTGTACGTTTTGAGTTGCAAGGTCGAATTCGGACACCATTGAAAGACAGTGACCTTGAGCGTACTTCCCGTGCGTGCTGTTAAGGCTTACTCTTGGTCAGAAACGCGCTGACTTCTCTTCGACAAGCGGCCTAATGGGGAATGGGGGCAAGTGAGAAGGTGTAACGTCATCTTTTATTACCACTGCCTTATGATCCAGCGACTTTCTCCGGCTTAGAACGTGCAGCAGTGGATCCCTTGACCGTCGTAGTGTAAACGAGACGACTCACCGAGTGAGTTACAAGATCTTACCCAAGTACAGTGTAGGTTGGTCAATCAATCATGTACATTTCGATGATCTGGGGCAGTAAATTCGCCATATTTCGCAGCAAACTGCTAGCGGTCTCTCTCATCGTGGTCTGGCGAGACGGTCTCAGGGCTGTAGTTGACTGGCGATTGCCACTGAATAGCGATTCGTCGTGGTCGAGTTCAAGCTGCCATTTGGTCGATCCCGAGTACCGGCGCCGTCTCCGCGCCGCCAAGTTCTTTAAAGCGCTCGAAATGAGCAGCACTTGAAACGAAGGAATTTACCCTCATTTAAAGCCGTGCTGTTGTGGATTCCCGTTTTCTTCGACAACGGCAACGTCGTTCTCCCAGCTTCGGCGTACCCCCGCTTGACCTTGGAAGATTTGATGCCGTCCCCCGGGCGCTGCAAGGATCGCGCGACGCATTCCATCATCTTCGTGGCAAGATGAAATGTTTAATCCACCATTGTGACGTTGGCATGACGGTGCGCCCTCTGCAGCGGCCCTCTGAAGCGGTACAGTGGCTTCATACCTGATCGGTTATTCATTCCTCTCTAGGCATCCCGCAGATTCCACGCCCGATTCTGTACGATCAGATCTCCCGCCAAGAAAATGGTCGTATTGAGCGTCGTGCTGTCCCAAGTCTTGCCCAAAAAGATGACCAGCGACCACCCGCAACACAAGACCCATTTACAACTCTGGTCTCAAAGAGAGTTTCCATCGACAGCCCAGCGCAAAGTTGTCTCAATTTAATGTCCAAGTTTTGCTTGGTGAACGCCTCCGTGACGGTCTTCCTGCCCACAGCTTTCCCACGACAACGCTGGTTACTGACAAATGCATTGAAATTGAATCGGACGTGCACTCCTCTGTGCTGGTTCCACCGCACGTGGGGATTTGATTCGGTGACCGTCGCACCGCAGACGTGTGCGATGCGATTGAAGCGGCCAAACACTTTTTATTGTCAACAAAGATACTTTGGATCACAGTATACTCACAAAATTCAAAGTATAATAATATTATACTATATATACTTTGAACTTTGTATAACAATATATTAATTTTTACCGGGTTCACTATTGTGAGGGAAGATTGTATAATATACAGTGAAATTTGTATACTCACAACGTTCAAAGTATAATATTATTATATTGTCTTTTTCACCCAAATTTGTATTTTTTTGCCAAAATCGAATTCAATTATAAATCGATTCGATCATACTGAAGTCAAGTATAAATGGAAAGAACGGCAAACGTCCCAAATTAATTACACGTGTGTCTGGGTGTGTTTTGCGTGAATTAGGCGAAATAATCGATTCTGATTGGCTGATCGATTTGCAGATCGATTTGAAAAATCGATACATTCGGACCCCCCTCACAAATTCGAATGAAATCGACAATACTATATAATAATTATAGTATACTCACAAAGTTCAAAGTATAATATTATTATACTATATAATAATTATACTTTGAACTTTGTGAGTATACAAATTTCACTGTATATTATTATACAATCTTCCCTCACAATAGTGAACCCGGTAAAATTAATATATTGTTATATTTCATAAGTTATATAATTTCAACCAAAATAAATTTATACAGGTAGTCGACATCCTTTTCAAAATTTGAAAGACCCGCGTCATGAGGCAACAAGGGTCGCGCTTACGACTGACTTACGGCCAGAAAAGGCGATTTGGGATTATCATAAAGCAAATCCAAGTGCTACTCATCGTGAAATTGGTGCATGGGCAGTGAAAGAGCCGCATTTGGATCGACAACCTGGTGTCTCAACGATTTCAATGGCCAATCCCAACTGCAGAAGGTCACGTCATCGTATGACTTGTAAAATATTTTTAACTTTGATGAGACAGCGTACTTCTATTGCATCGTACCGAACAAGACAATCTCTAGGAAGTCGATGAAAGGCCACCGCAATACAAAAAAGGCATTACCGTGGCAATTGCAAGCAATGCAGATGGGTCTTGCAAGCCTCCTGTTTTGTTTCTTGGTGTCGTGAAAAAGCCCCGATGCTTTGGAAGCAAGTACCAAGAAGGGCTGGATGACCAACAGAGTGTTTGCCCAGTGGGTCGAGTCGTTCAATGCAGACATGGCTGGACAAAATCGACGAGTGCTGCTGCTACTGGACAATGCGTCTAGCCACTGTTACACGGGAGAGCTCTCCCATGTTGAAGTATATATGCTACCACCAAACACGACGTCACACCTCCAGCCCCAAGATGCCGGTGTAATCCACATAATCAAGGTCAAACTCAATCAACTCAAGGCTAAACACATCATCAAAAAGTTGAACGAATGGTTTGCCAACGACAATGAAAGCTCAAAAGAAAATGGTGAGCATTTGTATGATGTCACTTTTCACCAAGCAATGCAGTGGGCCAAAGAAGCCTAGGAAGATGTCAGCAGCTTGTCGATAGCAAACTGTTGACGTCACACAGAAATTTTGGACGAAGAAATGTACGAGCTGGTCGAAGGACTAAGATTAATCACAATGTAGATAGTTTAAACTTCGATGTGTTGATGGCTTGGTCTTTGTGGTGGCGTTCGTCTTTCGGAGGTTGCCGGGGTTCAACCCCTCCAGATTTTAAATCTGACAGCCATAATCCAGAATTAGTAAGGCAATATAGTATGTTTCGGTACTAAAGCAAGGTGTGGTGCCTTGCACATTCCAAAAATGCATTTGAGAAGTTCTATCCAATCAAAATACATAAATATAGAAAAATATTGCCCAATAGCTGAAAAGAAGGGACATGCTCGCAATGTCGAGCAGCATCAACAGTCAGTTTGTGATTGAGCATCCCTTTTAGGTCGCCCACACTTGCTCCTACAACATTCAATCTCGTCTACTGTGCGCTCGATTGATCTTAACACCTTTGTTTAAGGTGGCTTCCTTAAATTTATTTTTCGGACAGTTAAAAACAAGCCTAATATTCAACTGATACCCTCAGTAGCTACAGAAGTGCGATAAAAAGTAGAGAGCTCTACGCGCCAGCAACCGATTGTCCCAAACGGCCACGTATTCAAATTTGGTTTCGTCCCGCTAGGGAAAAACAGGAGCGAACAACCGTATACCATGGACCCGGCGTTGATCTTGCTTGATCGAAGACCAGTCGGCCATATTGACGATGACGGGGTTGCATGAGTCCCACAAAGTCACAGCAAAGGCAACCCCCGCCACAAAATCTTCTTTGCAACCTTCGCGCAGACGGGAGGGCAGTTGGTGCAACAAATGAGGAAACTTGCCCGAGTCGTGCTCGCCATTGCGGGCGGTCGGGAAGCCTGGCATTTCATCGAAGCAAGGTCGCATCCCGTGTCGGATGCCTGACAACGAGTGTGGACACCTCCACCGACTTGGCTTTGACCCTCAAGGACCCACAGGTGGTCGAGGTATTTTGGGCGCCCTGGCGGCGGCGCTGCGCTTTGCTCGACATGGTCCAGACCGGGCAAATGCGGCGTGTAGTCATAGTCGACCTCGTCGTCAGCGTACATTTTGGAAAATGTTCCTGATTGGCTCAGCGAGAGCCAATGTGGTAGTTGGACCATAGCTGTCCCAGTTCAAACGGGACTGCGAGAGAATTAGACCTCGCGAGTGCGGGAATCTCTGTAAAGCTTACGTGCTTTCGCCCTGAGTGTGGGAGAATGTAACCGCGCCACCGCTGGCAGGTACATAAGATGAAAAGGCGCGGTCTGAGCACTGACCCGCCCTGCAGTAGCGGTTCTCCGCGCACTGCTGTGTGAATGACTGGCCTTGGCAGGCCAGAGAAGTTGAAGCCTAAGTGAGGCTGAAGCGACAGCCAACAAGAAATAAGATAACTATGAGACTTAGGTTGCATTAACTTTAATTTCACTCTTACACTTCAGTCGCAGACTGCGACTGGTTGTACAACAGGAAATCATTTTGTAGAACAACGCACCAAATTGTTTGTTCAACGTGTTGTTCATCACTACCTTAAAACTTCATATCGGGATATAATAAATCACCTGCGCATATATTCTGCACATACATTGTTGCATATCACACTAAAAAATAATATAATT
This sequence comes from Aphanomyces euteiches, assembly GCA_021527685.1. Lineage (NCBI taxonomy): Eukaryota > Oomycota > Saprolegniomycetes > Saprolegniales > Verrucalvaceae > Aphanomyces > Aphanomyces euteiches. Next base: position 2,410,850 of record JAJGMV010000278.1, read on the forward strand.
ATATCCAGCATAACACGGGTATATTTTATTTATCAAGTTTTGGAGTCAAGACGCAGTACACCATGAAAAATCGAGCAAAATCGAATTGATTGTTGTATGAAATAGAACGCAAATCCTGCGAGATAAGCGAAGTACGCCAGTTAGTCACATGACGATTGGGAAATGATTGACACACTGCCGAGAGAGAGCGACGTATGAACGACTGTAGAACTGCACATGAATTTGATAGAACGCAGACGCCTCATGGGCAAAGAGAGCGCGAAAAGTATTTGAAGGCAAGCATTTCCTAATTGATCCCATTCCATCCTAACCATGCCGTCAAACGCTAGTGAAATCGTTGCTCGCCTTCAGCGCCCTAGACGATGACCAAGCCAACCGAGAATCATGCTTGGAACAGTATGGAGAGCTTGCTGATCACATCGAAGAGCATGGACAAGACAGCGAATCCCCCGTTTTCGATGATTTTTACACCTCAGGCGGCGAGGTTACCATCGCTACGCTCACCAACTTTTCGTCTCTTGAATTCAACCATCTTTGGCGTATTGTGATGCCGCATATGACCGCCTCTTGGACACTTGGCCGAGGCCGCAAGCCATCCGTTCTCCCGAAGGATGCCCTTTTCGCGACACTTGTTGTTCCCAAGCACTATGAGAGTTGGGACAAACACGGGATTGACTTGAACATTCGCTCGTCCACCCAAGAGAAAACTGTGCAGAAAGTCATCGACATCGACATCGCGGGCCCCATTCTCTACGACCACTTTGTCAAGCCGGTGGATATGGCAAGTCAAAATGAGAACGGTCTATCGTTCGCCAACTATCCTTATGCGCTGTATGCGACGGACGTAAAATTTCAGCCCGCGTACAAGCCCGCAGGAAGATTCGACGAACAAAAAAGAGTACTTCTCTGGCAAACACAAACTATATGGATAGATTTATTGAATGCTCCGTCGCCCCACCTGGCATTGCCGTGGATGTCACCAAGCATTATCCAGGATCCAAAGCCGATGTCAGCATTCTTCACGAGAACATTGACGCGCACAAGAAACAACTTCAAAAGAGCGAGTCTGAACTACGTCAAGCCGACTATGGAGAATTGTGTTTCGAGTATCCCGAGCTTTGGGCCGTTCTTGTCGACATAGGTCCAAGACATCCAAGTCGGGGGATTTTGGAGGTTGATTAAAAAGTTTCATTGAGTGGCCATCACATTGGCATGCCAGTACAATCGCAGGATCACTTGGTGAAACATGGGGCCGCGCATTGTCCTGCTGAATTAAGATAGTAGAGCTTGATCCATCTTCATAAGGTATCCATTTTGACTTGATGGACGGGATGACTTTCTCAACCATGAACTTCCGATAGACATCCTTGGTAACGGTTAATGGCGTCAAAATTTTAGTGCCTGCAGGACGATTGGCACTATTTCGTTGAGCCAATGTGGCTTCCACTAAAGGCCAACAGCCAACTTTCCCATCCCAAGAGAGTCTTGGTCGGGCAACAGCAACAAGAAACATAACCTTTGTTATGTGTGACTTTGAGTGGATGGGTCTTGGATCGATCTTCTAGTCATACCAAAGATAAAGACGACGTCTAAGCTTTGTCAAAAAGAACCACTTTTCGTCCACATGGACGACATCATCAAGTTCATTTAGTGATTCATTACCTGAGCTACCTGTGCAGAACTTACAATGCTCTACTCGTAGCGTTTTGTCACGAGCCTTGAGCAACGTGTCCAGTTCGAGCGTCGATGAATCCATCGATGCTTCATGTATTTCCAAATAGCCCAAGTCGAGAGTTTCGTGTATAAAGCTAAGCCTCGAAAGGTTTGGCGATGTTCGAGTGGTGCGCCCTTGATTCGTTGCTCGATTTCATGAAGTGTATAGATTGCCTTTCGGCCGCAGTTGCCTTTTCGGTGCTTCGTGTTGGCAGGCTCGCCGTCGGGGGCCTCTTTCGCTCTAGCCATGATCAAAGGGTGCACATTGAACTTTGCGCACACCTCTTTCATAAAGTCGTTCGAGATCTTGCCTTGGTTGCTTTTCATCAAGAGCTCTTCATAAAGAGCCTGACGCTTGTCATTTGTTAAGTGTATCTTGCTTTTTGTATGAGATGTTTTCATCGTCACAGCTTCGGCAAATCGCACAATAAAAAATCTAAAAATACTGCTCAATTCGTCAGATTGGAAGAAGCATCTCCAACAATTTTTAAGCCAATCAGAAACGTTTAAGCATCTCAAATGTCACCACTCGCATCTATTGCCAGACAGAGGTAGTATGCATCATAGAAGTTATACAGAAAGCATCTAGCATGATGAGAAGCGTCGCTCAGAAGTGAGTAAGCGTGATTCGCGTCTCATTTGATAGCGCCGCTGAACGCCTTTTTTCTCGCAACTTGAGCTGCCCCCATGACTTGGTACTTCGCAAGAACTGTTTTGTATTCATGCTAATCCTTCACTCCTCACCGTTTCCAGCTACAATCGCAAGTCATCCTGCATTTCACAAGCATATCCCACGAACCATGTTCCCACGGAGGTACATACATACCCCCTATAACGTACCCACTCAGAATCTATATCATCTGAAACTTTATGATTATGCGCGATACATACATAATATAAAATTTTACAGGTGGATTTGAAATTTTGAACATTGCAACAAGCAAACCATGCATGCCAAGTGCATCGCGAATGTCCTACACAATCGAGCAGAAGCGCTCACTCGTCCGGAAGAAGGATGGTAATCCACACATGAGCCTTCAAAGTCTTGCAGCATGGGCGAAGGAAGAATTTACATTGTCCTACGAGAGCAGTCAGATGGAAACATCGTTGTCGAGGTTTGACAATGGTTTGGACGTTTCTAAGTGCTTCAAGTTTGATATCCTTGAAGCCATGGAGATGTCTTCGAGGGTTTGGAATCTCATCGATGTTACGTCCATAGCAAACTCGTGGGGTCACACGGGTATACTTGCCCAGGAGTCCGATCGCGATGGCAACTTGCCACTGAACATGCTTGCGGAAGTTCACCTTTGAAAATAAATATTTAATGAGATTTATTATATTCTTCTCTAAGAAATCCTTTTGATACTTATTACTCTTATAATTTATATTTTGACATCGTACGTTATACGGGGGTATGTCTGTATCCTCAGACTGAAAATTGAACTGCAATTTAACATGCATGTACCAGTCATTTTGAATTGGTGCTCGGTTCGATCCCGGCAAAGGACAACATTTTCCCCCACAAGAGGCTCATCATATATTTTCAGTAAAATCAGATAAATTGAGAATAATTTAAATTAATTTGAAGACAACACTGTTGTTTTGGGGTGTTGAAATCACATTCGGTTAACCGAGTCACACACAATATGAGCAAATTTTTCTCGTCAACGTATCTCACAACTTGAAAATAGAGATTTCTCCAACAGCTTAGTAATTGTGCAAGTGATCTAATGAATAAAGATATATAATTTCGAAGGTCTAAGATATTTATATTCGTCACTGTCAAAATTAATACAAGTACTGTACAAGAATAATATTACACACGTTTTAATAGAGAGGTAAACTGGGGACTGTTTGTAACCAAGAGCTGCGAGCATGACCGAAGCTCTATCGCGATTTACCTCTTTGCCAAGCACTGAGCCGACATCTCTTCGCTTCACCTAAACGTCAGGAGTCTAAGTACCAATGAAAAGTGTTCGTCGTGATCATCAAATCAACTTGTTCGGTGAATATACTTGCGCCGCATTGTATTGTGAGCGATGGATGAATGAAGCGGGTCCGATGCTATGTTTTTACAGACGTACGCCAATCAACTCTGTGAATAATTTTAGCCATAGCCACCGCCTGTGGAGATGCTCCAGGGATGTGATGCCTACAAACCTCATACAGCTTCACGAAACGCCTTCCAAGAGTTATAACAATAATGACACAATCGAGCACATAATGAACACAATACATTTATAATATAACATGTGCTAGACAAAGATAGAACAACAATGCCGTTGTTCACATTGTCAACACAACACTTAGTGCAACTAAAAACTGCACTTCAGAGATTTAAGAGTTATGTTTACCGGCCTCCGGCATAGTCATCGTCATCATCATCATCATCGTCGTCGTCATCATCATCGTCATCGGACTTGGAGTTTAGGTATTGCTGAATGAAATTGCGCACTTCTGGATCACTGAGGCGAACGTAGACGCCAGGTTTCTTGCCTTCACCGCATCCATCGCCCCAGCTGACAACCCCGACGACAAACTCGTCCCTGCCTTGTTTGACCACAAGTGGTCCACCGGAATCGCCTTGGCACGAGTCTTTGCCCTTCACGCCGCCAGCACAGAAGCTGCTTTGCGGTAATTTTTCGAGTTTCAATCTCTTCTTGCATTTACTGTCGCTGACGGCATTGACTTGGACTTCGAGCATATGCTTGGACGTGTTCCCTCCATCGGTCGTCAAACCCCAGCCACGGACAGTCAATGGCGTGCCAGCAGGGACAGGATCAAAGAGTAATTTGCCAGGGGTGATCTTACTGGCATTGGCCAATTTCATAATGGCAACATCATAACCCGCCGATGGGTCGTCGTTGTACTTTGGGTGAGGGATCTTTTCGGCGATTTCAATGAGCTCACCGCCTTTGTAGCCCGTGTTGTAGTGGGTGCCAATGGCGGCCACCTTGATTTTGTCAAGCACGCAATGGGCGGCTGTGAGAAGGAGCTTGGGGGCGATCAACGTCGAACCGCATTCCGTTTGTTCGTTTTCGCTGCCTTTCAAACCAGCCATGTAGCGATGCTTTCCGACTTTGGCCTTGAGACCACCGATGATTTGCTTCTTCACCTTCTTGCTGTTGTTTCTGAATCTGCGTCGAGGACGTTTAGGACGATCAGTATGATGTCGAGCCCGGATTTCCTCCAACATCACAAAGGCAATTAGAAGCCACAGCCAAATGCGCATGCTTGCGTTGCTTGACAAATGAACGAAGCCCTCGAGTGACAGCGACAATAAAATTATGACAACAACAGACGACGGCCCAACGTTAGAATGTTTTTCTAGCCATGCTGCAATTTGTTGTCCCAGCTGAAGTGGGTGCAAATGGAGCACCCATCTCAGCTTGGGGACATCCGAGTTTCAGGCTAACGGGGGCATAACATGGACGGCCATGCATAATCGGACTAGGAACAGGTTCCGTGCTCGTAGGCCAGCAACGGTAGATTCATTAAAGTTCAAATGAACTCTACGATCATCCTGTTTTAGATGACTGTCTAACCGATTGCACTGGGTGCAATGTTTATGGGTACATCCCATGCCGTCAACTCTGGAGGATCTGGCTCGCAATGTGTTGTGGTTTGTTAGCCTCCAAAACCAAAAGAGATAGCGCGCTCGCTACAGTATGCAGCTCGTGCTAACAATGTCGAACCCCATACGGCAACTCAGCCGGTAGATTGTGTCCGTGGGCAAGGACCAGTGCAAGCTCTCCCTCACAAGAATGGCAGTGTTGCAATCTATCTAAACTTGTTGACAGTGGAAGGCTTCTAAATGCTTTGAGCACCCACATTTGCAACTCCACTGCAGTATCAGCAAGGTGGCGAATCGGCTTGCTCTCATGTACTTTCGAGGCAAAATGGAGACAGAAATATCAACAATTGCTTCGCAACCTCCACGTTTGAGTTCTTCTCAACAGCCATGAGCCTTTGGCGGAATACTGCTGTCAAAAACTATGGAGCTGATAATATTGCTCTGTGCTGTACGACGTCTGTTGTTGTAGAAATTTACAACAACAGGCATGGCAACTGTTGGCATGGGTGCGACGGAATTTGTTCAAGGGAGGGGCGTCATATCATGAATTTGATTGGCTATTCTTGTATTAGTAATGACCATAGGAAGAATGCATGTCGAAGCCTCTAACATGCTCACAATTGATGTCAAAGTTTGTTGGCATACAAAAATTTGGAAATGGAGAACAATATCTGAAGGGTCCATGGGTCAAACTGTGAGGAGATCTGGAGTGACAATTTCTTTACCTTTTAACTTTACTTTCCTCTGCCGTTATCAACCTCTATTCCATGGAAGAGACTTTATTTCCTTGGACATCCTGACAGTAGGCGACTTCTTCTATTTGAATGTTTTTGATCTATCATGGCGTAAAAATGAAATCGTTTTCACCTTTACCAAGTGATTTCTTTATTTCTTCAATGACTAGGTCATTTATCAAAATGTGGCACATTGATTTCTTCAATGCTCTTTTGCACAAACATTTTGTCATATGAGAGCTGTCAAAACAAAACCGGGACTTTTTGTGTTCTGATCATTTTGAGAAAATCACCTCCGAATCATTTGACTCAAATAAAGGCATATGATTGGAGATGAAATCCATAATATGTCCAATAGTATGGGTAGATTTTCATCCAATATTCAAATGGAAACCTTCCAAAGTATATAGAGTTCAGCCCGACCCAACCAGAGGTGGAGGAGTAGACACTAGAATCTAAATGAAATAGTTCATAAAGTTGATGGTATGCTTACACCCAAGAGCTAGACTGACTGGCGTGACCTAGCTCCCATTGTATTTCATCCACGATCGCTTGACTCCATCATTGTTGGCAAGTTTTAGTCACAACAACCTTCTAGTCATACAAATCGCATGACACCGAGGAAATCACCTTACGTCAATGCCTCGACGCTTAAAGTGTGCTCAGTCTCGTCCCAACCACAGTCCCATTGAGCGAATTCCATACCCATCAATTTGACTAGCACGTTTCAATTTTCTCCACTTTCCGTTTGTCGCCGTTCTACCCGCTGGCGAGTCTAGATTTGGCCGCAATATGTCGTCACGAATGCCTCACAATCTTTGAAAAACATCAACTTGCCTTCGAAGTTGCTGTGGCACTCCAACGATTACATGGACGTGGCTTGGCGCTTGGAAATATATCTCCAGCCACCATGCCGTGCGACTGAATCGGCATCTCCGATTAAGGCTTAAGATTTGACTCCGTTGGGTTGTCGTCTCATAGAATTGTTGGGCTCTGTTTATCCACCTTGGATGTTTTGGAATCCACTCTGCAAAATCTTATTGCCGACCAAACGGCCCGCGATTTCATTCGATGACTTGTTACTCAACCATCGACTTTGGACGCTGACCAAGTGCTCCAGAATTCATTCTTTAGCCATTTGGAAGCTACACCGAAGTTGATTCCTGCTCAAAAACTGCAGATAACGACGAATGCCACCATCGTCACTGCTCATCTTACCGTTCAAACTTGAGGCTGTGAACCCCCAAGAGCGATTCGAGAAGCTCCAGGCTTGTCTTTCATCGCTTTCAGCCGTCGTCAACGCTTTTGAACATACGGAATCGACTCTACCTACTCGCCTCGAGCGTATGATGAGGTTGTGGTTGCATGGACTGAGTTGATTTGAAGTTTTTAATCCTATGAAGCTGTCCAGGAGCTTCCCTTAGCTGTGTAAATGATTTCGAGCTTCGTCGTACTATGGAAAACTGCAATTTGCTGTTCGCTTTCCACTGGAGTTTGTACTTGACTCGGTTGGATGCAGTAAAGTGTATTTCGTATTTAGAGAAGTGCAGTATCCGGATCCAGGTAATACTGCAGACAAATTGCTCCAGACATGCAAATTCTAAAATATGCCTTATGTTACTCAAGGCGATGCAAAATATAAATTTTGACAATACAAAAATTTATCAAGGTTAATCGAATAAAAAGAATTGGATATCAAAAAATGCATACAATTATCATTCACCAGAAAAAGTCGGATACTATTTGGAAAATGTATTGAATCCCCGGAGAATATTTCCGATCTTTTCGTCATCAAATTTTATCATCATACAAGTCATACAATTTTAAAAACTCACTTCTCTAATGAATTCTTACAGATGACGGTTCAATTGACCTCAGCTTGTTCCGCTACGAGGACTTTGCAGAATTCATACTTCACAAATACACCACGACAAAGTGCAAACAAGGGACTCTGGCCAGTTACCGATCAACCATGAAGGATTATTACCAACGCAATAGTATTCGATTCCCTGAAGGGTTCGGAACAGACATCAAATTAATTTTTCAAGGTAGACATTGACATGTTTATGATCTTTATATAAGATAGGCATGCGGCGAATGCATACCTCAGAATCCCAGGCAGGTTTATTCAAAGAAAGTGGCAAAAGACCTCTCAGATTTCATCACTACGTCGATATTTGCTCGCGCAGCTTACTTTTGCTCGACACAGGATTTACGCACTTGTTTCTTATTTTATCATGGAACTTAATGTGCCGGTCGAAGTCAACGGAGGCTGTTCAGTTGAACCATTTTTCACACAAGAACGACGCCTTGGGACGTGTGCTTGATAAATCCAAGACAGACCAGACTGGTGACAAACGCAGAGACCCAAAGCACCTTTATGCCAACCCCAACGAGCCGAATGTTTGTGTATTCATTGCTCTTGGTATATTTCTTGCTTGCAATCCTGAACATGGTGCTGGTGCCTTGTTTCCTGGCTCAAACCAGAGAGACCTTTTCAGCAAGAGTCTGGCGCGATTAGCAAATGAATGTCAAGATGGTTTGTCAAAAGATGTTTGCACTCACTCAATACGGAAAGGGGCAGCCACATTTGTGATTGCCGGTTGTACCTCAGGACCAAGCATTATGAATGTCTGCATTCGCTGCTGCTGGACACTTGGACACGTCATGGAAAGATACCTGCACTATGATGGTGCTGGCGACCAGTATGAGGGGCGAGTTGTTGCAGGATTACCATTGTCTAGTTCAAAGTTCGCATGCCTTCCACCCCACTTCTCTAAAGATGCGAATTCAGTTGTGGCTTCTGTTGTGGATATAATGTTTCCTTCTCTAGCGAAATTGTCCTCAACTACATGGTGTATTGGCTTTGTGTTTGGCTTCTCTAGCCTATCATTGGGATATCTTGGTGTCTGTCTTGCCAGCAGCTCATCAGCTACTAGCGACACCGTTATTTGCAGATGCACGCATGATTGAAAGTGTTCAACCTTGCTTGACGACAACATCAACTTATCTCTATTCATGCTCGCATTGAGGACATGTATCGATTGTTGTTGTCTATGCCTATCGAGGTGAAATCTATAGTTGGGGCTTTGTTCAAAGATTACGGTGGTACCTCTGGTGTTCTTACAAGAAATGTGCTCGAGGAAACTCTGTCTAATGTACTGCGATCAATGAATGTCGGCAATGATTCGTCACGCCAACCTGACGAAGTGCACGCGAATGTGACTCAACAGCACACGCTTTACAACTGGGGTGGACGATGGCGGCACCATCCTGAAACCCTTGTATTTCCTGCTGCTGACTTGGGCACTGCGTGGCGATTGTGGTGGCTAGGTTTGTCGTCCTCTCTTTCGATACCATTTAGACACATCAAGACCCATGATCTTACCACAAAGCAAGCGAAATTGCTGTCCATCTGGCGCAGAGCAATAAGATGTTTGATTGCTAATGTTGATGAGTATCGGATTCAAGAACTCGAGAGAAGTCCGTCGTACCAGCTTGTCGCGGGAGTCTTCTCTTCTGCTGTAGCTTCGTTCTCTGACCGCTTGAATCGCACGCCGCTGGGCCGTGTTAGACGAGTGAGCCAAATGAAACTCGACCTTTGTCCGTGTGACTCGAAACTGGCCAGTTCCCAGTTCCCCATAATTTAAGCCAATAAAAATATTGCATGTGAATCACCGTACAGGCTTTCCGGGGAATTCACATTAAAATACAAATGATTATTTCTGCACTACACATTAGAAAGGCTGAGTAGAATCTGGTTGATTTTCTTCCGTTTCAGACGTACTGAAGTCTCGTTCAAGGATCGATTGTTTCTTCAATGGCGCAAATGGTCATCAAAGCTGTCATATCAGTGTCATTGACAACTCCATACTCAACAGGTCTTCCATCAATGATTGGGCATTTCAAAAACCCATTTAGAATTGTAGCGGTGTCAATCTCTCTCCATGTCGTGGTGACCCACCGTACTACTGTTTGACGCCTTGGGGGCTCCAGTTTAAACAATGAACCACGCTGCTTCGATTGAAGCAATTGTCGACGAATGCACTCCATCCAGTTTTGTCGCAATCTTGATTTGAGAGGATGATTCCAGGCGACATCAGCAGGTTAACACACCCAGGTGTAATTCGGCGGCACTCGCTCCAAAACTACGTTTAATTCTTTTGCATATGCAACAACTTCCGGCGTGAAGTGCCCGGAAAAGTCATCCCATACCAACATCACTTTCGTTGTTCCACGATGTGGACACTGGCTGAAATGGTATTCAAGGAATTTCATGGACATTGATGAATTCCACCATGCCGTAAAATTTCCAAAAATGCGGCAATCATGAAGGCTCTGCAATGGTTCAACTTGGTTCCAGGGACGTCTTCCAAATCCTTGACGCATCGCTCTGTTCTCGTCCAACATAGTCTTTACTTTTGACATCGTTGTTCTCAAGACAAGGAGTAAAGGATGCTTGGTGCCTGTCGAGTCAGCAAGGAGCATGGCCTTCATTCGTTCTTTTGTCCTTCCTCTCCATCTTATCCATATAGTGCTGTCTCCAGACTTGGTCAACGTCGTCGTTGATAAATACTCGTAGTTCACGGCAGTCTGATCAGCATTGTAGATTGTTTGAATGTCGTTATCTTCGGCAACCTTGCGGATCCTCTTTGCAAAGGCCTCCAGCACGGCAATTCCATCCTCCGGCGTTTGCTGTCCAACTCGTGTTCTAGCACTCAGGACAAGCCGAGTTGCTTTTTGAAACCATCAACCTAGTGCCAACCAGCCCTGAATTGATCTTCATTAAGAACAAGGTCGATTGCCGCCTCTAGAGCCATGACGCGCAGCATACCATACGTCACAGGTATTCCATCCTTTTGCATGGTCTTAACCTATTGAGCTAGTTGCTCCTCTGCCTTTATAGTCAGTGTTATACCAGTTCCAAGTGGTCTCCAACACTTTAAGAGTGCTGCCTTTGGGTTAGATATCATTTGAAGGATGTGCGTTCGATTGGCCACCCACGAATAAATTTGTTTCCGTTTTGTTTCGCGGCCAGTTGTCGACAGATTACTGTACATGGCATCGAGAGTGTGTTGCATACCATGGTGATCATAGCATAGAATTGCTGCCTTCCTCTCACGATAGTCGACAACAACGTAGTTGTCATTAGATTTTGCAGTGCTATTGGTAGACTTAGCGGTGTGTCCATTAGAATGAACACAGAGAGGAAGTGTGGGCAATTGATTTCGCCGTGTGGTCATTATATTGAGCCAAGCGACCAATTGATTTGGACCTTTGTATCTTTAAATTAACCAAATAGTCAATGAAATTAACACTCGTGAAATTTACGCCAGCATTGATCGAAATACGGACGAGCAGTTGTAGCCTACATGCCGAATTGCATGTTTTCAGCCAAGCCATAGAAATACAGTAGTCAAGATAACCCATTAACACCAGCCGCCAATTTCATTTCAATTTTGTATTTGATTTTTATCAATTATGATTGGATGAAATTCAGAATCAATGCATTTCACGACTGTTGATTTCATTGAAAGTTTGGTTAATCTACAGAGGCAAAGGTCCAAATCAAATGATGGTCTCTAGGCTCAATCTAATGACCACACTTCCTCTCTGTGTTCATCCTAATGGGCACACCGCTAAGTCTACCGATAACTCGTTTGGTCGACTCAATGTAGTTTTTTCGGTTGCCAGACAGGCCCTTAATAGAAACAATTAAAATTGCAGAGCTTCAAGAGTTATTTTTAACTGCGTCCGGCATAGTCATCGTCATCATCGTCATCGTCACCATCATCATCATCGGACTTGGAGTTTAGGTATTGCTGGATGAAATTGCGCACTTCTGGATCACTGAGGCGAACGTAGACGCCAGGTTTCTTGTCTTCACCGCACCCATAGCCCCAACTGACAACCCCTACGACAAACTCGTCCTTGACTTCAGTGACCACAATTGGCCCACCGGAATCGCCTTGGCACGAGTCTTTGCCCTTCACGCCCCCAGCGCAGAAGCTGTTTCTCGGCCAGTCTTTGATCTTTAATTTCTTCTTGAATTGCTTGTCGCTGAGGGCATTGACTTGGACTTCGAGCATTTCCTTGGACGTGTTCCCTCCATCGGCCGTCAAACCCCAGCCACGGACAGTCAACGGCGTGCCAGCAGGGACAGGATCAAAGAGCAATTTGCCAGGTGTGATCGTACTGGCCTTGGCCAATTTCATAACGGCAACATCATAACCCGCCGATGGGTCGTCGTTGTACTTTGGGTGAGGGAGCTTTTCGGCGATTTCAAGGAGCTCACCGCCTTCGTAGCCCGTGTTGTAGTGGGTGCCAATGGCGGCCACCTTGATATTGTCAAGCACGCAATGGGCGGCCGTGAGGAGGAGCTTGGGGGCGATCAACGTCGAGCCGCATTCCGTTTCTTCGTCGGCGCTGCCTTTCAAACCAGCCAAGTAGCGAGGCTCACCAACTTTGGCCTTGAGACCACCGACGATTTCCCTCTTCACTGTCTTGTTTCTGAATTTGCGTCGAGGACTACGTTGAGCCTGGATTTCTGCCAACGTCACAAAGGCAACTAGAAGCCACAACCAAATGCCCATGCTGGAGTTGATTTACAAATGAAAGAAAGACACCGCTAGAGGAAGAATGTTTTGTGTATACAGGTGGCATAATCCTTTGACTGGCAATGACAGACGACAACAACAGTCGACTGCCCAACGTTCCCATGTTCTTCTCGCCATGCTACGTGGGCTGCAATTTGTAGGCCGCCCCAAGTTTCAAGCACTTTAGAGCTTACTGTAACCAATGGGGGCATAACATGGACGGTCATGCACAATCGTACTGAGAACAGGCCCCGTGCTTACATCCCATGCCGTCGACTCTGGTGGATCTGGTTGGCAATGTGTTGTTGTTTGTCAACGTCCAAATCAAAAGAGATAGCTCGACTGAGCAGCTCGCGCTTACAACGTCGAGCCTCCCATACTCTCATAAGACAAATCAGCCGGTAGTTTGTGTCAGTGGGCAATGACCGGTGCAAGCTCTCACTCATAAGAATGGCAGTGTTGCAATCTAAACTTGTTGACACAGGAAGGCTTCTGTATGCTTTGAGCACCCAACTTTGCAACTGCACTGAAGTATCAGCAAGGCGATGTAATTTTCGAGGCAAAATGGGGATAGAAATGTCAACAATTGCTTCGCAACCTCCACGCTTGAATTCTTCACTTCAGCCATCATCCTTTGGCGCAAAACTGCTGTCAAAAACCATGAGCTATTGATGACATTGCTTTGTGCAATGAGCATGTGCAATGAGCATATACAGTGAGTCCTTCGTTGTAGAAATTTACAACAACATGCACGGCAACTGTTGGCATATGTGCAACGGATTTTGTTCAAGGGGGGGCACGCTGCAGCAAGTTGGGCCAGCATTCCCGTTGGCAAAGACAGGGAAATGCCACCAGTGGCGGTCTCTATCTGCAAACTGCGGCGGGGAATATTACGCGGTATTGTCTTTTTCGTCCAAACTTGCAGTTTTGATCAAAATCGACGTAATTTGTGTGAGCAATCTCATAATCGGAGTGTGTTGGTGTGTTTTGTGTGTATTTTAAGCTAAATCTGGACGCTGATTGGCTGGTTTGGTTTGGGGATTGATTCAAAGTTTGATTGATTTCATCCAAGTTCGGAAATTTTGAGTGAATCAGACAACAGTCAAATTCCCAAAGAAAACTGAAGTTGACATCCTCACCACTATAATAATGATGTAACTGGTTCTTTACGTGTATGTGGATTAAAAACTCATAGCATGAGCCTTTGTTGGTGAAAAACAGCTCCAATACAAGTAAGGCTGGCACACGTAGTGCGTGCTTGATGAATGCAATTCTGCCATTGTCGTCCTCCATTCCAAACACGACGCGGTGTCCTTGACAAATCTTCTTTTCTCCAAGGGGTGGACGGCTCTCAAGTTTGCGTCGGTTTACTGTAGATCAAATGGAGATCTCGTTGAACAATACTTTCGGAAGCTCTCGGGGTCTACTACCGAGCGAATCAACACCAGCTTCACTTTACGATTACATGGAAGTGGCTTGGTGCTTGGAAAATATCTCCAGCCACCATGTCGTGCGACTTAATCGGCATCTCCGATGAAGGCTCAAGACTTGACTGCATTGGGTTGTCCTCTCATAGAATTATTGGGCTCTGTTTGTTTATCCACCTTGGACGTCTTGGAATTTACCACGGTACTCTGCAAAATTATATTGCCGACCAAAAGGCCCGCGATTTAATTTGACGACTTGTTACTCAACCATCGACTTTGGACGCTGACCAAGTGCTCCAGCATCCATTCTTTAGCCATTTGGAAGCTACACCGAAGTTGATTCCTGCTCAAAAACTGCAGATAACGACGAATTCCACCATCATCACTGCTTGTCATACCGTTCAAACTTGAGGCTGTGAACCCTCAAGAGCGATTCGAGAAGCTCCAGGCTTGTCTTTCATCGCTTTCAGTCATTGTCAACGCTCTTTAAGATGGAGAATCGACTCTACCGGCGGTCTATCTTTGACCAAATCGTCTCTCCCCAGGATCCCCTCATCGTCTTTGTGTTGGACGAGGTGACGTGGTCGCATGTCGTTGATATCAGGGGCGTCTATCTCCTTCAACTGGTTGAAAGCCATATCTTCATGGCTTTACATCTCCCATCGATGCTATGGACTTCAGAATGTTTCAGCGCATTTTATCCAATGCCAGACACTTTCCCTTTGTCTTCTCATCGACGCTCCAGTCAAAGACTTGAAAGATTCAATTGCTCAATTGCCTGTCGTCAGCTACGACATCCTGGCTCGTGCTGCAAACAAACGAGCAGTTCAACAGGGGGAGCACGGGAAGAACGCTTGGAGAAAACATGCGAGCAATTTTTGATGAACATGACATTTCCCATACATTTGGTGGACTGTTTCGTGGCAAGGAGAACTTTTTTACACTCAAAGTAGTATTAATATGAGCCTCAAGTGATCTCCATGGCTAAACGTAAAGTCGAATCCCCAGGACAGGTTGATGGGATTGAATCCTTCAAGTCGGTTCTTTCCATGCATCTTGAATCCATGCAGGACCTTGTCATAAGCTCAAGGAGTTGCTTCTCGACTGGCAGTGCATTTCTAGGAGAGCAAATTCCTCGTTGACTCCGTCGATTTATTTTCTGCTTTGAAAGTTGCTTCCGACCTCTTGAAGTCGAGATAACTTGACTTTAAGTACTCGAGTTTGCACTTGACTCGGTTGGAAAAGAAGACAAATTGAAAGTTAAAAATTGCACTTTAGAGATTCAAGAGTTATGTTTAATCATCATCATCGTCATCATCATCGTCATCATCATCGTCGTCATCATCATCGTCATCATCATCGTCATCGTCGTCATCGTCGTCATCGTCGTCATTGGACGCGAAGTCTAGGTAAGGCTGGATGAAATCATGCACTTCTTGAGCACTGAGGCGAGCGTAGACGCCAGGTTTCTTGTCTTCAGCGCAACCATCGCCCCAGCTGACAACCCCGACGACAAATTCGTCCTTGCCTTCAGTGAGCACAATTGGCCCACCGGAATCGCCTTGGCACGAGTCTTTGCCCTTCACGCCACCAGCACAGAAGCTGCTGTCCGGCCATTTCTTGAATTTCAAGTTCTTCTTGCATTGCTTGTCCTCGAGGAGATCGACTTGGACTTCGAGCATTTCCTTGGATGTGTTCCCTCCATCGGTCGTCAAACCCCAGCCACGGACAGTCAACGGCGTGCCAGCAGGGACAGGATCAAAGAGCAATTTGCCAGGGGTGATCGTACTGGCCTTGGCCAATTTCATAACGGCCACATCATAACCCGCTGATGGGTCGTCGTTGTATTTTGGGTGAGGGATCTTTTCGACGATTTCAATGAGCTCACCGCCTTCGTAGCCCGTGTTGTAGTGGGTGCCAATGGCGGCCACTTTGATCTCGTCAAGCACGCAATGGGCGGCTGTGAGAAGGAGCTTGGGGGCGATCAACGTCGAGCCGCATTCCGTTTCTTCATCGGCGCTGCTTTTCAAACCAGCCACGTAGAGATGCTCGCCGATTTTGGCCTCGAGACCACCGACGATTTCCTTCTTCACCTTGTGCTTATCGTATTTACGTTTACGTTGGGCTTCGATTGGCGCCAACGTCGCCAAAGCAACGACAAGCCACAGACAAGCGCGCATGCTGGCGTTGATTTCACGAATGACAGCCATGGTCAAAGTCCATAGTGACATTCAAATATATCAAAATCGATGCAAAATAATATAATATTTCAATTAAGACAATAATTCAATCAATTGCAAATTTTGAATATAATTTATATTTTTCACAGTGGACAGTACTTGATTCATTTGGGAGCTGTGCCATTATGGTGCTTTATAGGAAACATAAACGCACTGAATTTAGAAGTTGGGTGCGCTATAGGAAGGATTGTGGTATTCCCATGAGGAAAACTTTTACGACTGACGAAGACACACAACAATTCAACGACCAAAACGATAGACTTCGACCAAATCATCACCCAACCTTCCGATGTTTGTTGCAGAAAGCGGATTGTACAATGTTAGAAACGCATGAACGTTAACACTGTAAAGCAGGAGCCCGTTCAGCGGAAGGTTTCTGTTAAGCTTCAAAGTAACGTTAAATGGATTTCAACATTTCTACTTTCTTCCACTCCGAAGCGCCTCTTAAGACATGAAAGAAAGACGACTTCGTTGCCATCGACGGCCGACGACATGGCGGACGTCATAGCCTTCTAACTTTACACGTAGATGCAACCATAGCCTATGTCGTTGTTCGGATATGCGTTGTTCGAGACACCACCAAAGTCGATGTGTCCACAGTCTTGGTCAACGAAGAGTACACCGTGTCGTACGTGGCACCAGGCTTGACAGCCAAGATTAAAGCCACGGAACCAGCCGCATGAGGAGTGCAAAGTTCACTGTTTTTCCCCAATACTAGTACACTGTACAGTACTGCGATGTTTTTCTCCGCATACTCAGAGCATATTGCGAGAATCTATAGCCAATCAGAATCGAGTTTTTTTTCTTGACAAAACACACACAAAACACACATTCAAACTTTACTTTATTGAATGATCTTTCATACTTGAGAATATTTCAATTTTTAGTCAAAAATACAAATTTCAGTGAAAAAGACAAAACAAATACAAGTGAAAACTCCGAGTGGAGATTGTCCTAGGAGTTAGCAGGAAAGTTAAGTGTTAAACATAAAGCTATGGCCAGTGTCTTTGTGTATCCTGAATAAGCCCATATTAGTATGCTGGTATGCAATAAAAGGTGTGAGGGATATGGCTGTTTACTGTTTGTCGACAATGGGGACAATGACATCCGAAAACAAAGTAGTTGCGTTTTTGAAACGCAAACACAGTTCTAACGTTAAACTTTGTTTTGATTTACATAAGTCGGAAAACGTAGGAACACTATATGATATTTTGATGGATCGTAGGAAAAATATTCCTATTTTTTCCATTTTTCTAATCAAAATTCTCACACATGAACTTGATTAAAGTATAGAATTAGTTTTGACCGAAAATTATAGGAAATCGTAGGAACAAAATTCCTACGATTCATCGACCAATCATACAGCTATAAAATCTCTTTATATTGACCAATTATACTGTTGAATGTCCTCTATCTGAGTGTTTGGAGCCGATGAACGTGTGCCAGATTCATGAGCCCGTCAAAGTAGCACTGGAATTCTTGCACACTCTCTTCTCATGCTAGGATTCAACGTCAGAAGCTTCTGGTGGCAGCTCATGCCCGTTAAAAGGAGAAAGGCTTGAATAGACTAACGTTAGTGAAAATTTGACAAGATGACTCCGTCGTATCTCACGTTCGACCATAAACTCGACTCACAAACCAAATATCTACACTTTATGTAGGATATGATATATCTAGCGCTCCTTTGTTGCATGTGTAAAGTTTCACCGTAATTCACTTCGTCTACATTCTCCACACAAAGAATGCTTCAAACAGGTTGCGTCCTCAGCCTGCACTGTGTGTCTATATGAGATGAGCACAACATTGGACTCCACTACTTGTATGAGGTGCTTGATGCAATCAAGTGTGTCTGAATCTTTGCCTTAAAACATGGCATCACACGCAAAATCTCGGGTAATATCGCTGTAAATTTAGTAAATACATTTAAAAAACGAGTACTTCATTAAAACAGTACCCTTTTCAATGTGAGCCATACAATCTTGAAGCTTGCCCCTGGAATCGGGACCATGTTAACTTGGTCGTGGCGCACGAAGTTTCACCTCAATGCAATATCGAAAGATCTCAATTAACTCAAAATCAGCCAATTATAACGAAAAGCTAACTTGATTAGTCAAAATCTAAGTGTAGGCAATCCGTTCCTACGAATTCCGATCACAATACAATGAATGACTTTTAAAAAAGTCATTTCGAAATTCACTTTGCAGTCAAGGTTTGCACTTGACTCTGATTAACAAGTGTACTAGTAAAACAGATTGGAAGTTAAAAAATATAACTTCAGAGACTCAAGAGTTACGATTAAAGGCGTCCGGCATAATCATCGTCATCATCATCATCGTCATCATCATCATCGTCGTCATCATCATCATCGTCATCCGACTTGGATTTTTGGTATTTCTGGACGAAATTGCGCATTTCTGGATCACTTAGGCGAACGTAGACGCCAGGTTTCTTGTCTTCACCGCATCCATCGCCCCAGCTGACGATACCAACAACAAATTCGTCCCTGCCTTGGGTGACCACAATTGGCCCACCGGAATCGCCTTGGCACGAGTCTTTGCCCTTCACGCCACCTGCACAGAAGCTGCTTTGCGGCCATTTCTTGATTTTCAAGCTCTTCTTGCATTGCTTGTCGTTGAGGGCATTGACTTGGACTTCGAGCATTTCCTTGGACGTGTTCCCTCCATCGGTCGTCAACCCCAGCCACGGACAGTCAATGGCGTGCCAACAGGGACAGGATCAAAGCTCAATTTGCCAGGTGTGATCTTACTGGCCGTGGCCAATCTCATAACGGCAACATCGTAGCCATTCGCCGGTTCGCCGTTGTACTTTGGGTGAGGGATCTTTTGGGCGATTTTAATGAGCTCACCGCCTTCGCAGCCCGTGTTGTAGTGGGTGCCAATGGCTGCCACCTTGATTTTGTCAAGCGCGCAATGGGCGGCCGTGAGAAGGAGCTTGGGGGCGATCAACGTCGAGCCGAATTCCGTTTGTTCGTTTTCGCTGCCTTTCAAACCAGCCACGTAGAGATGCTCGCCGATTTTGGCCTCGAGACCACCGACGATTTCCTTCTTCACCTTGTGCTTATCGTATTTACGTTTACGTTGGGCTTCGATTGGCGCCAACGTCGCCAAAGCAACGACAAGCCACAGACAAGCGCGCATGCTGGCGTTGATTTCACGAATGACAGCCATGGTCAAAGTCCATAGTGACATTCAAATATATCAAAATCGATGCAAAATAATATAATATTTCAATTAAGACAATAATTCAATCAATTGCAAATTTTGAATATAATTTATATTTTTCACAGTGGACAGTACTTGATTCATTTGGGAGCTGTGCCATTATGGTGCTTTATAGGAAACATAAACGCACTGAATTTAGAAGTTGGGTGCGCTATAGGAAGGATTGTGGTATTCCCATGAGGAAAACTTTTACGACTGACGAAGACACACAACAATTCAACGACCAAAACGATAGACTTCGACCAAATCATCACCCAACCTTCCGATGTTTGTTGCAGAAAGCGGATTGTACAATGTTAGAAACGCATGAACGTTAACACTGTAAAGCAGGAGCCCGTTCAGCGGAAGGTTTCTGTTAAGCTTCAAAGTAACGTTAAATGGATTTCAACATTTCTACTTTCTTCCACTCCGAAGCGCCTCTTAAGACATGAAAGAAAGACGACTTCGTTGCCATCGACGGCCGACGACATGGCGGACGTCATAGCCTTCTAACTTTACACGTAGATGCAACCATAGCCTATGTCGTTGTTCGGATATGCGTTGTTCGAGACACCACCAAAGTCGATGTGTCCACAGTCTTGGTCAACGAAGAGTACACCGTGTCGTACGTGGCACCAGGCTTGACAGCCAAGATTAAAGCCACGGAACCAGCCGCATGAGGAGTGCAAAGTTCACTGTTTTTCCCCAATACTAGTACACTGTACAGTACTGCGATGTTTTTCTCCGCATACTCAGAGCATATTGCGAGAATCTATAGCCAATCAGAATCGAGTTTTTTTTCTTGACAAAACACACACAAAACACACATTCAAACTTTACTTTATTGAATGATCTTTCATACTTGAGAATATTTCAATTTTTAGTCAAAAATACAAATTTCAGTGAAAAAGACAAAACAAATACAAGTGAAAACTCCGAGTGGAGATTGTCCTAGGAGTTAGCAGGAAAGTTAAGTGTTAAACATAAAGCTATGGCCAGTGTCTTTGTGTATCCTGAATAAGCCCATATTAGTATGCTGGTATGCAATAAAAGGTGTGAGGGATATGGCTGTTTACTGTTTGTCGACAATGGGGACAATGACATCCGAAAACAAAGTAGTTGCGTTTTTGAAACGCAAACACAGTTCTAACGTTAAACTTTGTTTTGATTTACATAAGTCGGAAAACGTAGGAACACTATATGATATTTTGATGGATCGTAGGAAAAATATTCCTATTTTTTCCATTTTTCTAATCAAAATTCTCACACATGAACTTGATTAAAGTATAGAATTAGTTTTGACCGAAAATTATAGGAAATCGTAGGAACAAAATTCCTACGATTCATCGACCAATCATACAGCTATAAAATCTCTTTATATTGACCAATTATACTGTTGAATGTCCTCTATCTGAGTGTTTGGAGCCGATGAACGTGTGCCAGATTCATGAGCCCGTCAAAGTAGCACTGGAATTCTTGCACACTCTCTTCTCATGCTAGGATTCAACGTCAGAAGCTTCTGGTGGCAGCTCATGCCCGTTAAAAGGAGAAAGGCTTGAATAGACTAACGTTAGTGAAAATTTGACAAGATGACTCCGTCGTATCTCACGTTCGACCATAAACTCGACTCACAAACCAAATATCTACACTTTATGTAGGATATGATATATCTAGCGCTCCTTTGTTGCATGTGTAAAGTTTCACCGTAATTCACTTCGTCTACATTCTCCACACAAAGAATGCTTCAAACAGGTTGCGTCCTCAGCCTGCACTGTGTGTCTATATGAGATGAGCACAACATTGGACTCCACTACTTGTATGAGGTGCTTGATGCAATCAAGTGTGTCTGAATCTTTGCCTTAAAACATGGCATCACACGCAAAATCTCGGGTAATATCGCTGTAAATTTAGTAAATACATTTAAAAAACGAGTACTTCATTAAAACAGTACCCTTTTCAATGTGAGCCATACAATCTTGAAGCTTGCCCCTGGAATCGGGACCATGTTAACTTGGTCGTGGCGCACGAAGTTTCACCTCAATGCAATATCGAAAGATCTCAATTAACTCAAAATCAGCCAATTATAACGAAAAGCTAACTTGATTAGTCAAAATCTAAGTGTAGGCAATCCGTTCCTACGAATTCCGATCACAATACAATGAATGACTTTTAAAAAAGTCATTTCGAAATTCACTTTGCAGTCAAGGTTTGCACTTGACTCTGATTAACAAGTGTACTAGTAAAACAGATTGGAAGTTAAAAAATATAACTTCAGAGACTCAAGAGTTACGATTAAAGGCGTCCGGCATAATCATCGTCATCATCATCATCGTCATCATCATCATCGTCGTCATCATCATCATCGTCATCCGACTTGGATTTTTGGTATTTCTGGACGAAATTGCGCATTTCTGGATCACTTAGGCGAACGTAGACGCCAGGTTTCTTGTCTTCACCGCATCCATCGCCCCAGCTGACGATACCAACAACAAATTCGTCCCTGCCTTGGGTGACCACAATTGGCCCACCGGAATCGCCTTGGCACGAGTCTTTGCCCTTCACGCCACCTGCACAGAAGCTGCTTTGCGGCCATTTCTTGATTTTCAAGCTCTTCTTGCATTGCTTGTCGTTGAGGGCATTGACTTGGACTTCGAGCATTTCCTTGGACGTGTTCCCTCCATCGGTCGTCAACCCCAGCCACGGACAGTCAATGGCGTGCCAACAGGGACAGGATCAAAGCTCAATTTGCCAGGTGTGATCTTACTGGCCGTGGCCAATCTCATAACGGCAACATCGTAGCCATTCGCCGGTTCGCCGTTGTACTTTGGGTGAGGGATCTTTTGGGCGATTTTAATGAGCTCACCGCCTTCGCAGCCCGTGTTGTAGTGGGTGCCAATGGCTGCCACCTTGATTTTGTCAAGCGCGCAATGGGCGGCCGTGAGAAGGAGCTTGGGGGCGATCAACGTCGAGCCGAATTCCGTTTGTTCGTTTTCGCTGCCTTTCAAACCAGCCACGTAGAGATGCTCGCCGATTTTGGCCTCGAGACCACCGACGATTTCCTTCTTCACCTTGTGCTTATCGTATTTACGTTTACGTTGGGCTTCGATTGGCGCCAACGTCGCCAAAGCAACGACAAGCCACAGACAAGCGCGCATGCTGGCGTTGATTTCACGAATGACAGCCATGGTCAAAGTCCATAGTGACATTCAAATATATCAAAATCGATGCAAAATAATATAATATTTCAATTAAGACAATAATTCAATCAATTGCAAATTTTGAATATAATTTATATTTTTCACAGTGGACAGTACTTGATTCATTTGGGAGCTGTGCCATTATGGTGCTTTATAGGAAACATAAACGCACTGAATTTAGAAGTTGGGTGCGCTATAGGAAGGATTGTGGTATTCCCATGAGGAAAACTTTTACGACTGACGAAGACACACAACAATTCAACGACCAAAACGATAGACTTCGACCAAATCATCACCCAACCTTCCGATGTTTGTTGCAGAAAGCGGATTGTACAATGTTAGAAACGCATGAACGTTAACACTGTAAAGCAGGAGCCCGTTCAGCGGAAGGTTTCTGTTAAGCTTCAAAGTAACGTTAAATGGATTTCAACATTTCTACTTTCTTCCACTCCGAAGCGCCTCTTAAGACATGAAAGAAAGACGACTTCGTTGCCATCGACGGCCGACGACATGGCGGACGTCATAGCCTTCTAACTTTACACGTAGATGCAACCATAGCCTATGTCGTTGTTCGGATATGCGTTGTTCGAGACACCACCAAAGTCGATGTGTCCACAGTCTTGGTCAACGAAGAGTACACCGTGTCGTACGTGGCACCAGGCTTGACAGCCAAGATTAAAGCCACGGAACCAGCCGCATGAGGAGTGCAAAGTTCACTGTTTTTCCCCAATACTAGTACACTGTACAGTACTGCGATGTTTTTCTCCGCATACTCAGAGCATATTGCGAGAATCTATAGCCAATCAGAATCGAGTTTTTTTTCTTGACAAAACACACACAAAACACACATTCAAACTTTACTTTATTGAATGATCTTTCATACTTGAGAATATTTCAATTTTTAGTCAAAAATACAAATTTCAGTGAAAAAGACAAAACAAATACAAGTGAAAACTCCGAGTGGAGATTGTCCTAGGAGTTAGCAGGAAAGTTAAGTGTTAAACATAAAGCTATGGCCAGTGTCTTTGTGTATCCTGAATAAGCCCATATTAGTATGCTGGTATGCAATAAAAGGTGTGAGGGATATGGCTGTTTACTGTTTGTCGACAATGGGGACAATGACATCCGAAAACAAAGTAGTTGCGTTTTTGAAACGCAAACACAGTTCTAACGTTAAACTTTGTTTTGATTTACATAAGTCGGAAAACGTAGGAACACTATATGATATTTTGATGGATCGTAGGAAAAATATTCCTATTTTTTCCATTTTTCTAATCAAAATTCTCACACATGAACTTGATTAAAGTATAGAATTAGTTTTGACCGAAAATTATAGGAAATCGTAGGAACAAAATTCCTACGATTCATCGACCAATCATACAGCTATAAAATCTCTTTATATTGACCAATTATACTGTTGAATGTCCTCTATCTGAGTGTTTGGAGCCGATGAACGTGTGCCAGATTCATGAGCCCGTCAAAGTAGCACTGGAATTCTTGCACACTCTCTTCTCATGCTAGGATTCAACGTCAGAAGCTTCTGGTGGCAGCTCATGCCCGTTAAAAGGAGAAAGGCTTGAATAGACTAACGTTAGTGAAAATTTGACAAGATGACTCCGTCGTATCTCACGTTCGACCATAAACTCGACTCACAAACCAAATATCTACACTTTATGTAGGATATGATATATCTAGCGCTCCTTTGTTGCATGTGTAAAGTTTCACCGTAATTCACTTCGTCTACATTCTCCACACAAAGAATGCTTCAAACAGGTTGCGTCCTCAGCCTGCACTGTGTGTCTATATGAGATGAGCACAACATTGGACTCCACTACTTGTATGAGGTGCTTGATGCAATCAAGTGTGTCTGAATCTTTGCCTTAAAACATGGCATCACACGCAAAATCTCGGGTAATATCGCTGTAAATTTAGTAAATACATTTAAAAAACGAGTACTTCATTAAAACAGTACCCTTTTCAATGTGAGCCATACAATCTTGAAGCTTGCCCCTGGAATCGGGACCATGTTAACTTGGTCGTGGCGCACGAAGTTTCACCTCAATGCAATATCGAAAGATCTCAATTAACTCAAAATCAGCCAATTATAACGAAAAGCTAACTTGATTAGTCAAAATCTAAGTGTAGGCAATCCGTTCCTACGAATTCCGATCACAATACAATGAATGACTTTTAAAAAAGTCATTTCGAAATTCACTTTGCAGTCAAGGTTTGCACTTGACTCTGATTAACAAGTGTACTAGTAAAACAGATTGGAAGTTAAAAAATATAACTTCAGAGACTCAAGAGTTACGATTAAAGGCGTCCGGCATAATCATCGTCATCATCATCATCGTCATCATCATCATCGTCGTCATCATCATCATCGTCATCCGACTTGGATTTTTGGTATTTCTGGACGAAATTGCGCATTTCTGGATCACTTAGGCGAACGTAGACGCCAGGTTTCTTGTCTTCACCGCATCCATCGCCCCAGCTGACGATACCAACAACAAATTCGTCCCTGCCTTGGGTGACCACAATTGGCCCACCGGAATCGCCTTGGCACGAGTCTTTGCCCTTCACGCCACCTGCACAGAAGCTGCTTTGCGGCCATTTCTTGATTTTCAAGCTCTTCTTGCATTGCTTGTCGTTGAGGGCATTGACTTGGACTTCGAGCATTTCCTTGGACGTGTTCCCTCCATCGGTCGTCAACCCCAGCCACGGACAGTCAATGGCGTGCCAACAGGGACAGGATCAAAGCTCAATTTGCCAGGTGTGATCTTACTGGCCGTGGCCAATCTCATAACGGCAACATCGTAGCCATTCGCCGGTTCGCCGTTGTACTTTGGGTGAGGGATCTTTTGGGCGATTTTAATGAGCTCACCGCCTTCGCAGCCCGTGTTGTAGTGGGTGCCAATGGCTGCCACCTTGATTTTGTCAAGCGCGCAATGGGCGGCCGTGAGAAGGAGCTTGGGGGCGATCAACGTCGAGCCGAATTCCGTTTGTTCGTTTTCGCTGCCTTTCAAACCAGCCAAGTAGCGATGCTCGCCGATTTTGGCCTTGAGACCACCGACGATTTCCCTCTTCACCGTCTTGTTTCTGAATCTGCGTCGAGGACGTTTAGGACGACGTTGAGCCTGGATTTCCTCCAACTTCACAAGGGCAATTAGAAGCCACGGCCAAATGCGCATACTGGTGCTGATTTCACAATGACAAAAATGCCCAAAGTCTTGACTGAGATACACCTTTGTCAAAATTCATGCAAAATGATTCATAAATTGTAGTTTATGTGTACACGAAGAGGTAAATTTTGAATATAACTTTCATATTTCGCAGTGATCAAAGAGGTGGGGGAAGCTCAAGTCAACTTCGTGCATTAGGAAATTGGGTGCAGTATAAAATTGAATTTGAAAATAGGTGTCGTCTCGGCAAACTGTTACTGCAAGCAGCTCGATGATAACGTAAAGCAAAAGTCAAAAGCCCAACGAAAGATAAGCGACCACTTCGCCTTCCCCCGCCGCGCGAATAAGACCATCAAGCTTGACGTGGTGGTATTTTTGATAGCTTGCGAGCTGCTCTGGGGAGATTTAAGGAATTCTACAGGAGGCTGAGTTAAATGGAGACACAATGTCGGGACAGTAATCTGGTCAACATTTTTTCGAGCATGCCCTAAGGGACTACGCAAAACCAAATCTAGCCAACAATAACCTCCTATACCATTCGGACAATAATATTGGGGCGTGGTCGATGCCATAATATGGCTGGCATCGACCACGCCAAAAGTTATCCGCCAAGTCAAATCCTACGGAAATTCCATTGTCTGCATCTTTGATTCCGTTATACGCTTTTTTTAGCGTGATCACGCTATAAGTCCCAACGTTATCAGTGATAACGTTGGGAGTGTGGTTTGCGGATTTGCGATAACCATGAAGGAATGTGACAGATGCAGACCATGAGCTTCACACAGTTGTTACTACATTTGTACAGTAGTAATGTCAATGGAGAAGTCCCTAAGTGTTCGCCTCCCACTCGAAACTTATATCCTGTATATATTTTTTTGTTTGTGCATATTTATTTTGACAGTCCATAATATTAATGAAATAAACCTTTGAAAAATAATATTTCCAATCATTATATCCTCATATAAATTTTGAAAAGTGTATGAGGGGGACTTCTGTAGCAACTCGCACGGCATGGAGCAATTCCTTCACAACAGAGATGACACTCCTGTTTTATTTGGATTCATTCCTGCTATGAAGGAATGCGGCTTTGCCAGTACCGACTACAGCTTGGACGCCACCGCTGATATAAGAATCGACGCCTGTCCCGCAGCACTGGATATTGGCGCTTAGCGGCAAAGGAAATTCTTGTCATTCCTGTTATGTCCACGGCATGGAGCACAATGGGTTCACCAGCTGCTTTGCCGACTTGTCTGGCACTGTGGAGTGTGGGGTGTTCTCAACAGCATTGAAAGATGATAAGACGAGAGAGAAGCTTTGACTCCCAGCCGTCGGCCTTCATTTCCCCTGCAAGTGAAATCGCCTGGCGGACTCGTCAAGGAACAAACCAATGGTACAAGCGTTGGCCCAAGGTCGAATTATGGAAACGATGGATGCGTTTACCTGGTAACGCATCTATTGACGGCGGGGGCTAACCTGCAGTCAGAACCCATGAAGAGCACCTTCAATTATGTTGCTGGACCACCGTCTGGAATGCCCCAGAAATTTCCAAACGAAAAGAAAACTTCCTCGCAGAATTTCGGAAGCTTCGTCGCGTCTTCGCCAAAGTTCCCTCAAAATTCAAACGCCACTCAAATCTCGTTGGAACACAGAATCAATGCATTAATCCGTTAAAGACCGAAACAACGCTTAACACATGAAGGATAGACGACTTAGTCCGATTCGTTGACATCAATGACGTCGACCGCCGACGCCTTGGTCGTAGACGACGTGGCCTTCAACACGTTCACGCGGCCGTAGCCATAGTCGTTGTTCGGGTATGCCTTGTTGGAGACACCACCGCAGTTGGCAGTCGACACCACCAAAGTCGACGTGTCCACAGTCTTGGTCAACAAAGAGTACACCGTGTCGTAGGTGGCACCAGGCTTGGCAGCCAAGATCAAAGCCACGGAACCAGCCACATGAGGAGTCGCCATCGACGTGCCCGAGATCGTGTTGTACGCCGTGTTGCCAGTGTTCCAAGCCGAGCGGATGCTTTGACCAGGAGCAGACACATCAGGCTTGACGCGCTTGTCCGTCGTCGCACCCTTGCTGCTGAAGCTCGCAAGTTTGTCGGTCGAGTCGGTCGCACCCACGCCAATCACGTTCTTGTAGTCCCAGGGGAAGCCACGCTGCCGCACGTTGGACCGGCATTGCCGTTGGCAAACACAGGGATAATGCCAGCCTTGCGCCAAGCATCCACGTACGATTGGTACCACGAGTCCCCTCCCGTCGAGCCACCCCACGAGTTGCTCACGACATTGGGAGCCTTGGCGCAGTTGGCGTTCTTTCCCGAGGTGTCGGTTGAGCACAAGATCCACTGAGCACACGCCGTCAACGTGGCTTCTGGACAACTGCTCGTCGTGCAGCCACGGCAAGCAATCCACTTGGCGTTCGGAGCGACACCGATTCCGTTCTGACCAGCAATCGTCCCCATGGTGTGGGTGCCGTGGCCATTGCCGTCATACGGCGCCGTCTTCTTGGCAGATGGATCGTACCAGCCATAGTCCGAGCGCCAGTTTCCCTTGAGCGCTTCGTGCGTGTAGAGGACACCCGTGTCGATGTTGGACACGACAATGCCATCGCCGCGGTTGCTGTTGGCCCACACGGACGGAGCACCGATCTTGGTGACACCCCATTCGTTGGTGGCCGCGATCGAAGACGAGTTGGCTTGGACGCTTTCGACCACGTGTCTGTCTGGCATTATGGAGCTTCACCAGTATGCATCTACTAAAGTTGTTCCTCCAGGCACCAACTTTGAGCATCAGCATCTCAAAACATCAATACGGCTGATGTCAGGGCCAGGAGAGCGTGTGCCAAGAGGCCAGGGGCGATATTCTCATAACGATTGTAATTTCGTGGTAGTCGAGAGTAGCCAGATTGAGATTTGGGTTAGGTCAAGGGAGGTTTCAAGCTCTCCGAACGATGCACACAATGCACCGACAAGTCTACTGTAATCGGATCACGGAAAAAGGTAAATGTACTATAAAAGCTGAGCCCACGAGAGAATTTTTGGTGTTGTGGCCTCTCCATGGAGGTTTAACAACTGTACACCGTCGTCAGAACAAGGCGTCAGGACTCTATTCTTCCTCTGAGTTCGATCGCTCCGCGATAAGAATGTGTGACCAGTCTCATTTGGATTGGCAACCACAATCTGATGGCGAACTCAGATCATTGTCGGCTGTGCATCGCGACCAATTCCACCCAACATCGTTGGTGCAAATGAAATCACACCGCGAACACCGGCTAACCTCAAATTACACCCAACATCGCCCTAGTATCTACGCGCAGTCTGTCTTGGATAAAAACAAGTCGACCAGTCTCTACTAGAACCTCGTTTGAACACTCCGTCGTCGTATAACCCCCAATCCCCCAAACCTCCAAACCAGGTTGGTCGCATCTGGGACCTTACCATTACCTAACCAACCATAGTGTCTTTAAGAGGTTGATCTTCGTTGGTGTGGGAGCAAATTACTTTGTAGCAGAGGTCGCTCGATGCGTTGGACAGTCAACCCTGGCCAGGCGTGGGCATGCCTCCAGTAGCTATTGAGTCAACTGCCTCGTCAAAAGACGCGATGGACAATGGCCTTGGTGGATCTGGCAACACAACATCCAACAAAATAACTGACGAGTTCGATTGAGCCTGTCGGCGCCTGTCTGCTAGAATTGCCCACTTGCATTGACTGCCCTTTAAGCTCTTTCCCCACGAGTCTGTATCAGATCGCCACTCCGCACTTCAAGCAGGACAGGCCACCCACTTGAATCAGACGCATCCATTCGTACCCCTCCCAACCTAGACGAACCGTCCCCCGCCCTGCCATCTCCCTCCATGCTCATTCTGCAACTTGCCATGCTCCGCAACATCGCCTTCTTCGCTGCTTTGGCTGCTTTCGTCTCCGCCAAGATCGCCTCCTCCCTCCAACGCGAATTGGCCATCCAAGACAAGGTCGACGTTGTCCTTGAATTCGGCGGCAACGCCCAACCTCTCAACGCTGCCACCGAGTCCATCCAAGCCTTCACCGAACGCAGTGAACGCATCGGACACATCTTCTCCGCCTTGCAAACCCACGCCATCAACGCGCAAAAGGAAGTCTTGTCCCACTTGGCCACCAACGCGCCGGAATTGACCTTCCAATCCAACCAAGTCGGCAACGTCTTGTTCGTCAACAAGGTCACGCAAGCCCAAGTGGACGAGCTCGCGGCGTTCCCTCAAGTCACTCGCGTGCGTTTGCCGTACGTGGCTCACTTGCCAGTCTTGGAGGTCGAAAGCGTCCAAGCCAACTCGTCTTCGATCGCGGCCACCAACGAATGGGGTGTCACCAAGATCGGTGCTCCGTCCGTGTGGGCCAACAGCAACCGCGGCGATGGCATTGTCGTGTCCAACATCGACACGGGTGTCCTCTACACGCACGAAGCGCTCAAGGGAAACTGGCGCTCGGACTATGGCTGGTACGATCCATCTGCCAAGAAGACGGCGCCGTATGACGGCAATGGCCACGGCACCCACACCATGGGGACGATTGCTGGTCAGAACGGAATCGGTGTCGCTCCGAACGCCAAGTGGATTGCTTGCCGTGGCTGCACGACGAGCAGTTGTCCAGAAGCCACGTTGACGGCGTGTGCTCAGTGGATCTTGTGCTCAACCGACACCTCGGGAAAGAACGCCAACTGCGCCAAGGCTCCCAATGTCGTGAGCAACTCGTGGGGTGGCTCGACGGGAGGGGACTCGTGGTACCAATCGTACGTGGATGCTTGGCGCAAGGCTGGCATTATCCCTGTGTTTGCCAACGGCAATGCCGGTCCAACGTGCGGCAGCGTGGCTTCCCCTGGGACTACAAGAACGTGATTGGCGTGGGTGCGACCGACTCGACCGACAAACTTGCGAGCTTCAGCAGCAAGGGTGCGACGACGGACAAGCGCGTCAAGCCTGATGTGTCTGCTCCTGGTCAAAGCATCCGCTCGGCTTGGAACACTGGCAACACGGCGTACAACACGATCTCGGGCACGTCGATGGCGACTCCTCATGTGGCTGGTTCCGTGGCTTTGATCTTGGCTGCCAAGCCTGGTGCCACCTACGACACGGTGTACTCTTTGTTGACCAAGACTGTGGACACGTCGACTTTGGTGGTGTCGACTGCCAACTGCGGTGGTGTCTCCAACAAGGCATACCCGAACAACGACTATGGCTACGGCCGCGTGAACGTGTTGAAGGCCACGTCGTCTACGACCAAGGCGTCGGCGGTCGACGTCATTGATGTCAACGAATCGGACTAAGTCGTCTATCCTTCATGTGTTAAGCGTTGTTTCGGTCTTTAACGGATTAATGCATTGATTCTGTGTTCCAACGAGATTTGAGTGGCGTTTGAATTTTGAGGGAACTTTGGCGAAGACGCGACGAAGCTTCCGAAATTCTGCGAGGAAGTTTTCTTTTCGTTTGGAAATTTCTGGGGCATTCCAGACGGTGGTCCAGCAACATAATTGAAGGTGCTCTTCATGGGTTCTGACTGCAGGTTAGCCCCCGCCGTCAATAGATGCGTTACCAGGTAAACGCATCCATCGTTTCCATAATTCGACCTTGGGCCAACGCTTGTACCATTGGTTTGTTCCTTGACGAGTCCGCCAGGCGATTTCACTTGCAGGGGAAATGAAGGCCGACGGCTGGGAGTCAAAGCTTCTCTCTCGTCTTATCATCTTTCAATGCTGTTGAGAACACCCCACACTCCACAGTGCCAGACAAGTCGGCAAAGCAGCTGGTGAACCCATTGTGCTCCATGCCGTGGACATAACAGGAATGACAAGAATTTCCTTTGCCGCTAAGCGCCAATATCCAGTGCTGCGGGACAGGCGTCGATTCTTATATCAGCGGTGGCGTCCAAGCTGTAGTCGGTACTGGCAAAGCCGCATTCCTTCATAGCAGGAATGAATCCAAATAAAACAGGAGTGTCATCTCTGTTGTGAAGGAATTGCTCCATGCCGTGCGAGTTGCTACAGAAGTCCCCCTCATACACTTTTCAAAATTTATATGAGGATATAATGATTGGAAATATTATTTTTCAAAGGTTTATTTCATTAATATTATGGACTGTCAAAATAAATATGCACAAACAAAAAAATATATACAGGATATAAGTTTCGAGTGGGAGGCGAACACTTAGGGACTTCTCCATTGACATTACTACTGTACAAATGTAGTAACAACTGTGTGAAGCTCATGGTCTGCATCTGTCACATTCCTTCATGGTTATCGCAAATCCGCAAACCACACTCCCAACGTTATCACTGATAACGTTGGGACTTATAGCGTGATCACGCTAAAAAAAGCGTATAACGGAATCAAAGATGCAGACAATGGAATTTCCGTAGGATTTGACTTGGCGGATAACTTTTGGCGTGGTCGATGCCAGCCATATTATGGCATCGACCACGCCCCAATATTATTGTCCGAATGGTATAGGAGGTTATTGTTGGCTAGATTTGGTTTTGCGTAGTCCCTTAGGGCATGCTCGAAAAAATGTTGACCAGATTACTGTCCCGACATTGTGTCTCCATTTAACTCAGCCTCCTGTAGAATTCCTTAAATCTCCCCAGAGCAGCTCGCAAGCTATCAAAAATACCACCACGTCAAGCTTGATGGTCTTATTCGCGCGGGACTGTCGGTTGTCTTTCCTCGGTGCAGGGGGAATAGTAGACCACCTTGCTATCGTTGGATGTGTGTTGTTTACATATTCGCTGCGTATTGCATCTACAAACATTTGTGTGGGGACACTTGGGGGGGCTGGGGGACCTAGGGGGACCTAGGGGGGATTTAGGGGGGGATCAAACAATGGATTTGGACTTTGTGGTAGTTGGAATATGCATGCAGACTTTGATCTGCAAAGTGAAATAATATGACTGGGGGACTTTGTTCACCACCCCGCTGTCCTTTCTGTCGGGTGGACACAAAATTAGCACCGAATCTACTTTGCCCCCCAAGATCCCCCTTCAGATCCGCAGCTTTTGTTAACCAGCGTGGGTTCTACTTCATCGCGGGAAGATCAAAAGAAATCTCTGCAAACATGATTAAGCACACAAACTACATCGTCCATCAAACCAAGCCAGGTTCAGGGTTAATACCCAGATTATCTCGCATGGGTGTGCGTAACATCGAGTTTGGTGTCCGCTCAACGCCTTGGTTACACGCCTGAGATGCGCGATTTGGTGTCTCGGAGCAAGGTTGGCGTCATGGATTCCTGCTTGGCAAGCATGGGCGATTGGCGTGGATTGTACTTTGGCGGGGCTTTCTCCGTTGGATACGGCACGACGGGTGTCCGGAGCATTTCGTCCGATGCGCTGTCAGGGCCTTGATGGCTTCGCTGTTTCCGGTACGCCAAAAACGCGACAACCACGACAGCCAAGACGCCAATGACTCCAATCACAGTACTCACTCCAGTCTTGATCTCGTCCGACTTTGTCTCTACCGACGCGTTGTCGTCCCCTGAAGCCACCGACGCAACGTGGGCTGTTTCTGCCTTGGCGTCTTCTGAATCCAAAGACGCGACGTGGACGGGGTCTGGAAATGCGCACTTGTACGTTGCATTGGCCGTCACGTTCTTGACGCAAACCGTGTCGACGATGAGGACGCAGCGTCCTTGGTATGGTCCTGTGTGGTGATAACTCGGTTGGGACATATCACAGCGAGCTGCAGCGTACGTGCCAGCCTTGGGGCAGTCGCCAAAGTTGTCGTCCTGGCATGGATTGGTCGTTTCAACGCAGTAGTACGCTCCTTCCTCCACGTTCAAGCACGACTGATGCGCTGCCCAACGACGGTACGGCACTGACGCGAGCGCAGCAGTCGCAATGGCTGACCAGACCAGAGCCTTTTGCATTTCACAATCGAGTCTTTGACTTGGGATTCAGAAATGTGGCATTGAGCGGCGCGATTCCATCGTGGACGCAACGGCTTCGGTTTGAAAAGACATGCGAGCTGTCGAGCATGCCATTGGTTTGCCCCCTTTGTTACGTCGGTGATCGATCATTGAGGCCAAATTACAAACATGGCAGAGGCAACGCAGGACGACCAGAGTTTGGGTGGCCGATCTGATAGCGAGTGAAAAACGCGCTCAAGCTAGAGATGACGACGACAACGAGGCAACGCTAGACGCTCCTTGCGATGGAGATTCGACTTTAGTACGAAAGCCATGGCTGAAAGGACGGAACGACGTGGAGATGCCCAGCTCAAAGAGGTGATTTCGACTCGAGGCGGTCTATTCCGTACCATTACTTAATGCACACCAGATACCCACTTTGCACTCCTTTGGGTGGTGAAATTTCTTTATTTATCACGAGGAAAGCGATTGACAAGGTGACCAAGAGCTACAAGATGACACAATAATAAAGCCATGGCTGGGCTAAGTTTTACAGAGATAAAACAATGGGCAAGACGTTTTCGCAGTCTTGAAAGCGGTCGTCCATCGAGATAGCTGTGAATCGAGCGCTCGTTCTTTATGAAATGTCGTGAGCTTCATTTATTCCAGCGACCTTGAGCTCGAGAGGTCCATCGCTGTCCTTCGATCCACTTCTGTCCTTGTCCACGCTTTTTCAAGATTACCAGTATAACTAACCCCTGCACCCCTAATCAGTAAACCCTTAAACCACTGCTCCCCATTCCATTCAAACCCCAGCAGTAACCCCTGCACCCCTAAACGTTCAACTTCCACGACACCAACGACGATGCAACCCACACATGACGCCAATGGACAAATGCGTGGAAACTGAAAGAAGGATAACAACCTCACGCGCGGTCTTCGGTGGTCATGTTACATTGCTTGGAATCCACAGCCCCCACGCCATACAGCTCGGGGGCGATGTCGATTTTCAACTTGACAAGAGAATCAAAGGATTAATTACGATCCCTCGCCTTGATTGCCAATAGAGTCGGGCCCGCAATGAAATTTGCGTTCACATCGTATTTTGGGGGCGGCAACAGCCAAAATCAAGTGAGAGGGCCTTAGCAACAACGTGAGAAATACCGCCGTAAGGCACTGAGCCATCCACCGTCTCTCAAATTGGCACGACGGAGTCAATTTGTACCAAGCCCAAACCCCAGTCACGTCGCTATCTCTAATGCCCAAAGGAACAAATTTCCACCAAACAGCGGAAGTCCAGGGACAGTTTGAGCCTCTGTCGTTCCCTGTACTCGTCGATTCAGGATATTATACATATTTCAGATGTCTCACCAATTTCGGAGAACCCTTGGCTCTGTATTCTGGACGCGTCTTGTCCTGTCCTGCCACCTTTAGTATGTGTTTATCACCTCTTCTATGAGATAGATTGCATGACGAGAAGCAAGAAAACAATTTCTCCTTGAAACGGACTCTGCAATATAGTTTGAATATCCAATAATCGACATCATCGTCGAAACTACTCACCACTTGTGTCGTGTAGAGTCGGAACGAGCACATGTTTTCCCCTCGAAGCTCTTGCCTTGCTTTCTCTGCTTGATTCATCCGTCCATTTCAACGACTTAGAGCCGTCGGATCAAATCTTCAGACGGAGCACCCTCAAGTCTGTGGAAGGCCATTGGATTTTTACGATTTATGCAGTGTCAGGCCGTCGTGTGTACCATTTTTATCGTCACATGGTCGAAGCCTTTGACAGATGCACCAAGATCCAGTCTGTCGAAGGGACTTCCTGTCTCTTCCTGCCGCCATTCAGAGCCTATTCTGCATCGTTCTCTACAAAGTCAACATTCCTCCTGTCTCCAAATCGCCCTCAAAATTGTCAAAAAACCACCCTCGACAGTTGGCTCATTAAAAGCCACGACACTTCCGCCTCTAGGGCTGACAAAGCACGCGCTCGAGCTCGCCGAGCTAGCTGCACTCAGCATTTGGAGTCGTAAGGTGTCGAAACGACAAGAAGGACTTGAAATGTTGCGGTGTCGAAACGGCAAAGTGACGTTTCGGTGGTGAGGAATTCGACAGATCGATGGAATTCCCGACTTTACCCTTTCAAAGATTCGTGTCGTCTCCTCGTTTTTACATCTCGCATGTGGACATTCGTTCGATGGCCGCTCGCAGTGACAGCTTTTCTTGTATTTTTCTATTTACTTTACCATGCAAAGGCTTGCCGTTGCCGTGCTGACATTAGCGAGCGGCTCTGTCCAAGCGGCGATGGCTGTCTTGGGGGCGGATCACAACTTGACCGCTGTCGTTGCTAACGTGGACGCGCCTATGACCCACACAATTTTAGA
Organism: Aphanomyces euteiches; assembly: GCA_021527685.1. Lineage (NCBI taxonomy): Eukaryota > Oomycota > Saprolegniomycetes > Saprolegniales > Verrucalvaceae > Aphanomyces > Aphanomyces euteiches. Next base: position 2,446,998 of record JAJGMV010000278.1, read on the forward strand.
GCTGTCGGCAGTGTACGTGGCGCCCCATTTCGACTTTATCGCGGTTCCCCCTGGGGGTTATATCACCGTGAGCGCCCCCGATGGTTCCCAAGCGGTCAACTACACTGGCAGCCGCCGCGATTTCTATGCGGAATACATCCAAGGCGAGGCGGCTCTCATTACATACACGCCCCCGACTGATATCGTTCAAGCTAGCCCCGACAATGCGTTTGTGATTGATCGGTACGCCAGTGGAGCTGGCGAAACCGCCGCCATCGAGGCCATCTGCGGCAACGACGACACGAAACCAGCAGTGTGCTTTAAAGTCCTGGATCCCCCCAAGTACAAAGCAACGCAAGCTGTTGCCCGCCTTCTCATCAACGGCACTAGTCTCTGCACGGGCTGGCTCTTTGGATCGGAAGGCCATTTGATCACCAACAACCATTGCATTCCCAACGCCCAGACAGCTTCGAACATTCAATTCGAATTCGGCGCGGAATGCGCCACCTGCGATGATCCCAACGGCGCTGTGCAGCTCGGATGCAAGGGCCAAGTTGTCGCCACGTCGGCGGAGTTTATCAACACTGACCATACCCTCGATTACACGCTCGTCAAGCTCAACGTCAAGGACAACACGTCGCTCGCCAAGTTTGGCTATCTCCAGGCCCGATGGACGGCGCCAGAGCTTGGGGAGCCCATTTACATTCCCCAGCATCCAGGGGGAAAGCCGTCGCGTATTGCAACGCTCTTGGACAACCAAACGATTGGAACCATTGAATCAACGAGCATTCAAACTTGTTCCCCTGACGAAGTGGGCTACAGTTTGGACACCGAGCCAGGGGCGTCAGGCTCCCCTGTCATCAGCACCAAGGACAACACGGTCATTGCACTGCACAACTGCGGGGGATGCTTTAACGGCGCGATCAAGCTCAACAAGATCGTCGACCAGCTGACGCAACTCAAACTCTTGCCTGCAAATGCCGTCAAAGGTACGAGTCCAAGTCCAAACACGACTACGCCAGCAACTACGCCTTCTCGTCCGACTCGAGCCCCTGCTACTAGTCGACCAAACTCTCCAGCCCCGACACTTCCGACTACTACACCCAGTCCAAGTTCCCCAGTCCCCTCGCAACCTACAAGTTCCCCCGCTCCATCTAGTCGCCCTAGCATGCCTTGCAAGCATAAGACAAGAAAACCCAAGAAGCCAAAGCAACCAAAGACAACTGTACCGTCAAGCACACCATCCACCACGGATGCAAACGATGGCTCTTACTAAATGTGTGTCAATCTACCTCTGTCATGTGTTCCCCACAGAGTCCCTCGTTTCATGAGAGTTTCTATACGTGCTATAGAGCGAAAACGAAGTATCAATAGACACTGGAGTAGCTCCCAAGAGCCCCCTCACCAGGTTACAAGTCACTTGAAGCCCTCTTATCATTATCCTGCAGTCCCTCTGCACACCCCCCCAGTTCCCCCAATGGACAGAGGAGGGGGGCTTTAGTCAATGATTCAACGAACGTACACAGACATTCAAAGGGGAAATCATAGAGCTAGCGTATCTAGTTCTTCTACCGTAGCCACTGTTGCCAGTGTGGGGATCTTTCTTGCAGTTGCCGCCTGCAATACGGTAGCACCGCGTGGATTGATAGATCGACATGAAATTGCTAGTCATGGCAAAGGACAAGTTGGCCAAGAACGCCACAATAACAAGGTACAGCTGTCTGTTTATACTTCTATATTTCGTCCTTCCTGTAGATATCGACAGCTTAACGAGTCCATGAGCAAAGTGATGGTAGCTTGACGAGTTTCAGCGCTTGCTTTGTCAGCACTAGAGGTGGAGGAAGTGGCTTGTATGAGCCGAATCTTCACGGTGGTGTTTTGACGATTTTTGGGGCGATTTAGAGATAGCGTCAATGCGGACAAGTACGTAGTTGACGGTCCTAGGGAGACAACTACAAGTCACATTCTTTCCTGTTTCCACTTGACTGGCGTTCAGCAACACCAGTCCAGTGAACACACGAAAGAATTCAAAAGCGATCTTTGTTCAAGCTTTAACTTTTGCGCTTGCTTAGTGAAATCCTGTGTCCGCGCTACGGTCCTGGCATGACTGAGTCGGTTTTCATTGTGCCCAATCTCGGAAGAAGACGCCTCAAACGAGAGAACGTCGTCCTTGGCTTTGATCATTGTCACGCTGACGTCGTGGACTCGCCCCGATCCATCCAAGTCCCCGACACGCACAAAGCAGTGGCGACCACGAAGACCAAGAGCGCACAAGACGCATGGCGAGTTCAGATCCAGAAGGACCACACATATGACTCAATTCTTGAGATTTCCCCGTTGCTTGTTATTGTAACAACGACCAACTCGAGGGCCACGTTGTCGTTGGTCAGCACAATTCGAAAACAATGTTACAATCTGTGGAAGATGAAATCCAATTGTGGTTGAATCGTCCTGGGGGGTTATTAGAGGAAACTCCACCAGAGCGGGGTCTTGTCAACACTCGCCTTGGCCCAGGACGGGGGAGATGTCGGTCACTGGGAGTGTCCGGTAAGTCATAAAAAGACCTGGGCCTGCGACCGTAGTTGGTCCCCACGTCAATACTGTCTCTGCTGCGAGGAGAGGGCCGTGTAGGTGCTCTTGGTGCATTCAATCGTGGAGGGGGAGCTAATATTGGCGAAATATAACGTCCTCGGCCCCGCGGTGGATCATTCAGACGTCGTTGACTAGCGTCAATGGATCCAAGTCCGCGAAACGTCATCGAAGGACTCAAAGCAGAGGTGACCGCGATGAGAGTAGCAGCAAGAGCAAGAACAAGACGCATGGCGAGTGAACTTCCAGAATGACCACGAGGCGTTGCACCCTTTTGGGCTGTCTCTCCTCTTTCCAGTTGCACCCACCACCTGGCACACAAGCAATTGCTTGTTGTATCGTACCCACGTTGGCACCCAACGTCGTAGAAGACATTGGCTTTGCCGATCGACACACTCGCTGTTGGTTGATGCAATCCAACCACGGACTGTCATGCCTGGCACTTCTCTCCTCATGCCGTTGGGACGATTTTCTCCAAGCACAACAAGTCCATCCTGATGAGCCCTCCTGTGTAATATTCCCCCAACTACGTATCCCGATACTGTTCCTCCACGCTGTTGGAAATACTCCATTCATTCTGTATTGGCCGGTAGTGCACGCTTCCGTGTGTATCTTGGGCGTGGCTATGCTATTCCTCGAAATTTCGTCAACCAGCTCGCTACAGATGAACGCTGCTTCGTTTCCCACTGGTTTCGATACGACTGCCTCTCCTGTCAAGCAGATAACATCACGAAATGAGGAGAGATGCAGTACACACCACCACTTTGGTTGAAGGCGATCAGTAACAACGCATCCCGTGGTTCTTCTTTGGCCGACCAACTTGAAGGCCGACACCAACAAGTCCTTGTAGGGAGAATGTCATCTAGATGTCGAGATCGAGTCGTTGGTTGCTCTTGGTGTCTCGTCCGATTCAAGCTATCGTCGACAAATCGTGTAAATGATGGAAAATCAGCTCGAGTGTTCCTTCGACAGCACAATACACTGGGGGCTGGAATTAAAACGTTGACTTTCTTTTCAAATGAGACAGATCTAAAGAGGGTGCGCGGAACAAGAAACCTCTGCTCCCCATGCATTCTCAGCGAGTTTCTGGGTGCATTCACAGGTCGTCGTTGTACAATACTACTTTGCCTTGCCATGAATCCTCTTCTCGCTATTGCTGCTGCTCTAAGTTTGGCTATCTCCAGGCCCGAGGCACGGCGCCAGAGCTTGGGGAGCCCATTTACATTCCCCAGCATCCAGGGGGAAAGCCGTCGCGTATTGCAACGCTCTTGGACAACCAAACGATTGGAACCATTGAATCAACGAGCATTCAAACTTGTTCCCCTGACGAAGTGGGCTACAGTTTGGACACCGAGCCGGGGGCGTCAGGCTCCCCTGTCATCAGCACCAAGGACAACACGGCTACTGAAGGGGGTCCCCATTGCAGTCCTGCTCCCTACAATCAAAAAGAAATGTTTCCGAAAGCTCTCGTGTCCGTCTTGTTGACTGTACAGTCCTGGGGGCGTGACAAAGACCAAGCAAAACGATTGCATGCAAGCTACTGTATATCGGCGAGCAAGATGGTGGCGAAAGGACAAAGAAAGGGCACACAGTACGAATTAAAATGATGCTTCATAGCACTGTGGATGAATTTGAATGAGGATCTCGAAAAGCTTGGCTATAGTTGGAATATTGCAATGGCTGTTGATGGTACGAATCGAGAGAACTTGTTTCAAATTAACCGAAAAATGGTCTAGTTCCCTCATGCAATACACTGTGGCGGGTAACAGGGGAGTCCTCGTACCATTCGTACAGGCTTGGGCGGGGGCGGCAACCCGTCACTATTCTCTCGAGGAGAGGGCCGTGTAGGTGGTCTTGGAGCATTCAATCGTGGAGGGGGAGCTAATATTGGCGCCCTCGGCCTGGACCATTCAGACGTCGTTGACTGGCGTCAATGGATCCAAGTCCGCGATACGCCATCCAAGAACTCAAAGCAGAGGTGACCGCAATGAGAGCAGCAGCAATAGCAAGAACAAGACGCATTGGCGTGTGAAATATAAAAATGACCACGAGGAATTGGACCCTTGGGGCTGTCTCGCCTCTTTTCTGTTGCACCCACCATCTGGCACACCACCAACTCCAGGCAATTGCTTGTTCTATCACGATTGGGTGCCAACGCTGATGCTCGTCGTAGAAGAAATTGGCTTTGCCGATCGAAAACACACTCGCTGTTGGTTGATGCAATCCAACCACGGACTGTCATGCCTCTCCTCATGCCATTGGGACGATTTTCTCCATGCACAACAAGTCCATTACTGATGAGCCCTCCTGTGTACTATTCCCCCGACTATCCCGCTACATCGGGCCTGTTAAAAGTAAAAAAATAAAGAGACGCGGCCAATCAGATTGCTCGCCATCTCATAGAATGGTATTTTTGCTTTTGGAGCAGAGATGGATACCATTTCAAGATACTAGTACTAGAAATATTAATAAATTGATATACTAATACTCAAAGTATCATATCATTTTCTTTTTGACAGAAATAGTCATACTTAAAATACTAATACTGTAACATCAATATCAATATCAATATATTAGTATTTTTACAAATATTTCACTGTTGCCTCTACACACATCTATACTCTGGATTCCTCATCTCAACACAACATTCGTGTTAACAGGAAGTGGTTGAAGGTTAGCGATTGTGTTAAGTCTAAATAGAAGCATAATTTGAAAAGAGGCTCTATAGGAAAAATTTTCAATAAGCGATACGACGCGCATCCAAGATAAGTCATTTTTCAGTCAAAGTCACTGGTATTGTCCAATATTGAGCCATAGAGCATCGTTGAGTTTCAATTTCAAATGGTCTTTGACCTCCTAAATTAGGAGGTCAAAGACCTGCTAAAAGCAATTTTCGTCTCATACTTGGGTGAGGGTCTCGTTGATTGGCTCGTCGTCAATCCTCGATCCAATCATGACGCACGCCAATCCTCTTGTAGGATTAGCTAATCTCACAGGAATGCGTGAAGTATGAGTGACAATCATACTTGAAACAAATTGATCAAATAAAAGGTCCAATACTTGGAACAGGCCCATACTGTTCTTCCACGCTGTTGTAAATACTCTAGTCACACTGTATTGGCCGGTAGTGCACGCTTCCGTGTGTATCGTGAGCGTGGCAATGCCATTCCTCGAAATTTCGTCAACCAGCTCGCTACAGATGAGCACTCTCCTTTCAAGCAGATAACACGTACAAGTACAATATAACCCAAACCCTTCACTAAACTTCGATTTACACGTTCGAGTTTTTTCCTCAAAACGTGTAAACAAAATTCTACCAGTTTGATCGTGTAAAACCGAAATGCATGTGTAATCCGTGTAACTATCGCCACGCACCTCGTCACTTTGTAATTCTTTGAAGAGGGGTCATGGATCCGCCGGCAAAAAAGCGCAAGACTCAAGTGCGCTTCGATGCTGAGACGGATTTAGATCTCGTGAAAGAGGTCCTCGCACACAACCCTTACGACAAAGAATTTGGTAACAAACGAGCCGTATGGGATTCAGTTGCGGCATCCTTAAACATTGACGTTGATGGAAGGCGTTGTCGCGAGCGCTGTGCTTTGCTGTCAGACGCATACGCCCAGAAGCAATAGGAGATGCATAAAGCATCGGGTGTAGAAGAAACGATAACTGAAATGGATGAACTATTATCTGAAATATTAGAGCTACGCGAGGAAGAAGATCGTAAAGCGACGAAGAAGAAGCATGACATAATGTTGCGCACGAGCGACCACGACGAAGGGGCTGCGATAAGAGAAGAAGCGATGAAAACCGTCGGTGATCGTAAGCCTCACAACAACCTCCAAACCACAATGATTGCCTACATGAGCGAGCGCGATGTGAAATCCCGTGAATTGGAAGAACGTCGACTTACATTGGAAGAACGGCGTCTTGAGATTGAAGAACGAAAGGCCGCACACGAAGCTGAGCGATTTGCGCTTGAGAAGCAAGAGCGCTTGGCCTTGATCAACCTCTTGAGCAAGTTCGCATCGCAAAATGGATCGTGATTTTAAAATATTGCTTGAAAACCGATTCAAATTACATTTAATAAATTGATCGATTTATTTAAAAATTTAATTAGGCATAATAAATTGAAGATTGTTGTTCTTAAAAAGGTGTATGTAATAAAATTTTGATGGTCAAATTATTTATATGTTTGCTACGTACTCTTCCAGACTTGGAGGAAGAAGATTGAAGTGACGGCTTACCTGGTTCGGGTTTGTGCAGTTCCTCATGTTCGTCAGAATAACCGCAAGTACATGGCAACGGGGGATGAGTGTAGCTTCATGGAGATTCTGTTGTCGATGAACGGCCAAAGTCGGGTTATCAAACCAAAACCCCACTCAACTGCAATTCGAGACTTGTTCATGCCCACGTAGAAATTCTTTTGGCTCGCATTCAAACTTCTTTGCTTGAATCCGACGACAAGGTGCTTGTGATTCGAGTAAGCAGGGTCACCATAGACATAGAACGACGTTGATGTTCGTTCAGACAAAGATCTCAAACGCTGCAGCAGATTGCTCCGATAGAGTAAATGAGAATCATGACGTCTCCAAGCAATGGGCCCATAAAAGTCGATAAAGAGCCCATCAGGGGCCATAACACCTTGATACTTCAGTGCGTGTCTTCTCTTGTGGACATTATAGACGGCCTTTTGATTGTATGTTGGTCTCAATATTGCACGAACAGTACCGTCAACAAATCCAATGCATGACTTCAGGAAAATATATTACTTAACTTTTTGTAAGAGTCAAGGTAGTTATTTAAATCCTCACTCATTGACGAATTAAATAAAGTATTGTTTTCGGCTCGACTGACCCACTTTGGTTGAAGGCGATCAGTCATACCACAATGAAGCGCATCCAGTGGTTCTTCATTGGCCGACCAAGTGCATCCAAAACTTGAAGGCCGACATCAACAAGCCCTTGTAGGGAGAATGTTATCTTGATGTCGAGATGGGGTCGTTGGTCGCCTTGCTCTTACTGCCTCCTCAACGCTCTCAAATTCAAGCATCGACGAAAAATCGTCCTTTCCGACTGTAAATCATGGACAATCAGCTCGCGTGTTCCTTCGACAGCACAATACATTGGGGGCTGGAATTAAAACGTTGACTTTCTTTTCAAATGAGACAGATCTAGAGAGGGTGCGCGGAACAAGAAAATTCTGCCCCCATGTATTCTTTTCTAGCGAGTGTCTGAGTGGATTCGCAGGAGCATGTAGTGATGCAATAGACGAATCACTAGAATATTCTAGAAAGTTCTCGAGTTGATTACGACTGATATATGATGGCGAAAACAGATATGAAATATGCATTTAAAGTTTATGATTGGCCGAAGGCATGCGTTCAGCACAGAAGTTCCTTCCTATATGAGAGTGTACAACTAGATAGTTTGATTAACGAGGATAATTCAGTTTCCAATTTGCCAAGTCTACCACATCTGGTAGCCTTCCGAGTTCCAAGGACCGCCTCTGCCTGTGCCTGCCTGCCTGCGCCGTTGCCTGTCCCTCCGTGCCTGCCTGCCCCTGCCTGCCTGCCTGTTTGTGCCTGCCCGCTGCGTTCAAGGAAGAACCTCCATTATCTTTGGTCTTGTGGTAAACTTTTGTTTACCTTTGTGCCGAGTTTCTGGAGTCGCGTTTTTGGAGAAGAACCGTCCAGAGTCTGTGCATTGCCGTGCGCTCGTCCTAGTTGGCATCGCTGGGGGTGTTTAAGAGACGAGACACTAGCGTGTGCAGTACCGAGGGCGTTGAAGACACTTGGATGCCCAAGAAGAAGACCGCGATCAAGCGCAAGGAATTTCAAGAAAACATCGAGTATCTCAACCGATTCGAAGAAGGTTCAGCTGCGAAATTCGACCAACTTCGACACGATCTTGAGGAAGCAATTTTAAGAGTTGAGAGTATTAAAGTCGTTTTTGTTCGTGAGTTAACGAAATCGACACCTCACTGCAACCGAGCGAAGCACACGATCCAACTCGTCGGTGATATCCAAGTCCACACCGAGATCCAGAAGGAGCTGATTGGCCGCCAACTTACGACCATCCTATTGGGAAACAAGAAGCAAAAGAAGACACCAGTTTGCGAACATTGCAAGAAGACTAACGATTGTATTTGTATTGCTTAATACAATTGTTTTGATCTAAATATGGAAGACATTATTAGAAGTATGATGGCTAAGATGGAGCAACAACAACTGATGATCAATCAGTTGTTGGAGACTCAAGCTAAAACACAAGATCAACTAATTCAAAGTTAGAACTTTCAACAGGACCTGCAAAAGCAAAATGCAGCACAACAACAAGAACATCAAAAAGCTCAGCTTGAGCTTCAGAAGGCTATGCAAGCTCAGTTGCAAGCCATGCACCAAACCCAACAAACTGCTGTTGCCGCTCCTCAACAAGCAGATGGCGAGCGTCGTGTAGAAGGATTGTCTATGCCGTGTTATCATGGACACCTTAATGAAAGTATTGGATTGTATATCCACCGTGTTCAAACCTTCTTTTCCGCCAAGAACTTGAACTGGAAAGAACCGAATACAGCGTCTCGATGTCTCTCGATGGTCGTTGCAAACTTGAAAGGACAAGCTGCAGCGTGGTACCAAGAGCTTGCCTCACGTGAATCTGAGTTTGGTACTCGAAGCATCAATTCGCTGCCCGAACTCGAAGCTGCGTTGCGAAAAGAGTTCGAGCCTGATGATTTGCAAGAGCGACTTCGTGACAAGTTGTTTGCTTTACAACAGAAGGGATGCAAAGACTTGTTTGATTACATTGAAAAGTTTCGTCGCATTTGCACTGATGTTCGAGATATGTCCGAGCGGGACAAAGTGACATTCTTCATTCGTGGTTTGAGATTGAAGACACGAGAAGAAGTGAAGTATCGACAGTGCCAAACTTTGTCAACGGCTATCAAGGCCGCACTTGAGTTTGAACGATCCCATGCCGTATCTTTGGGAATGACGAAGACAGACAAGACTGGCCGCTGGAACAACAACCGACCAGCAGAGAAGTTTCAAAAGCCACCACAGCGCGAGAAGGCCCGTGAGCCTGATGACATGGAAGTCGACAACGTAAATGTCCGCGGAGATCGTAGACCGCGTGATAACAGTAACACGAGATGCTTCAATTGCAATGAAATGGGTCATATTGCAAGAAGATGTAAGAAGCCAAAGAGGCGCATTTCTGGACAAGCGCCAAGTCGACAGAGTAATATCGAAGTGCATGATGAAGAGGTGACTATTGAAGACGTTGAGTATATGACGTTTGGTCACTATGACGCAAGTGAAGCTGAGGAAGAGACTGAGCCTCAAAGCGAGAAGCCGCTGGTAGTAGACACCTCCCTTATGATAAAGTCGGGTGTAAGAGCATCTCCACCGGTCGATGCTATGGCTATCATACAGACATTTCCTCTCATATTTTATAAATTCCTATTCACCCAAGAGTTCTATGGCTAAATATTTAGCACTTGGATCGTTTCAGTGTCTATGAAGAGTCACCATAGACATCGAGTGCTATAGACCCTTGAGAGGAAGAGACCTGACAAAAATGCCCCGTGGGAAAGCATGGAGTGATCTTGAAGACCGCAATCTCTGTTTGGCTTGGTGTGCAGCATCTGAGGACCCAATAAATGGGATTGATCAAAGATCAGACACGCTCTGGACCAGCATCCACAAGCACTTCATGGAGAATAACAGGGGAAGCTCCCGATCCATGTCGGCTCTCAAAAGTCGGTGGGTTGACATCAACCGAGAAGTTGGACGCTTCTCGGGATGTATGTCTGTCGTTTCAAGGCTGAACGAGAGTGGTAAGATGAGTGATGACATGTTTAAAGATGCTTTGACGATGTATGAAGCACAGCATGGCGAGCAATTTGTGTTTCACGCGGCATATAATGTTCTATCAACTAAAGAGAAATGAAAGCCTACAAATACGAAAAAGCGCCATGCAGATGGGACGAGAGACTCTATTCGAGATGGCGAAGGTGAAGGCGCCACACAACGACCAGCTGGTGCAAAAGCAACAACATTGGCAATTGCCGAGGCCAAATTTCGTCGAGTCCAACTGAGTACATCGCAATCAATTGCCAACTCATTGGTCCGCAAGAATGATATCCTGAATGAGATGGCTTGTATTGAGCTTTTCAACATGCCGGACGTTAATCCACTTGAGCGAAAACAATTCTTTTCGACTTTGCGTCAAAAGAAACTTGCTGAGTTCATGTCAAAAGACTCCAATGCAGATTTATTCATGACCCAAGACAATATGCAAGAATACTCAGCTGGTTCTGTTGAGTCTGCCCCATATGAGACAAAAGAGGATGAAGATTAGTCTTTAAAGAAATATATTCAAATTGGAGCTTCACAGATTTCATATAGTCTCTTCTCTGTTGCCACTGAAGTTCCACACGTGGTTTACGAGGTCACTTTGCAATTGGACATGCTTTGATTCATCCGCGATTGCTTTCCAAGTTGATACCATACTGTCGATTGTAGGCACATATCTTTCTCGTGTCAAATGGTCCGATTCAAGGTTCATTTCAACAGCCATCTCTTCGGCCGCACCATGTCCATGTCTTTCCTCAACAATCATATTGTGGTGTATAATGCAACACTGCATCACACTGTTCAAGCGGTCAATGGTCCAAAAATGAGCGGGTACTGCCAGGATGCGCCAGCTCTTTTGCAGGACACCAAATGCTCTTTCGATGTCCTTGCGTAGACCAGAGTGCAGTTGAGTGTAAAGCCGCTCTTTTGCTGTGCGAGGAGTTGAGATTCCTTTTGCAAATATTGGCCAACAAGGATAGATACCATCTGCAAGGAGATATGGCAGAGTTCTGTAAGTGCCATTAACGGTATATCCAACTTGAGGAACCTCTTCGGATAAGAGTTTTTTAATGAACGGTGATCGTTGAAGCACATTTATGTCGCTGTTTGAACCGGCAACACTAAAAAATGCATGTCATATCCATAAGTCAGCAGACGCAATGGCCTCTAGCCCCACAGTTGGCTTCTTTTCTCGCCTTTTGTATTGTCCAGCAAATGCACGAGGACACAGCGCCCATTCCCATTTCATGCAGTCAATCGAGCCGATCATACCAGGAAATCCTCGTGCTTGGTTCTGATCCATAAGCCGGGTTATATCGTCATTGTTTGGAAATCGAAGGTAGACAGATCCATACAAATCAATGACATCGTTGCAGAAGTGGTACAGTATGTCAAACATCGTAGACACAGCAATTTGGTAGATTTCGTCAAGTTCATCGCCTGACTTTGCTTATGCAAGACAGCGAATCGCTGCGGTGACTTTGACATATGAGCTTATGCCCGGCTTGCCGGTTGCATCACGTCTCTGTTGGAAATATGAATAGTTTGCTTCCAGGTCATGGTGAATACGGTTGAAGAGCTCTCGCGGCATGCGGAAGCGTCGTTCAAATATGACTGCATTGTACGTTGGTGTTTGACAGAAATACCGTTCAACCAACATGGTGTGTATCTTGATCGATTTTGGCCTTTACCAGGTAACGATCCACCATGTCGCTTCTTCGCTTTCATATCATGGTCGAGAGCTGTCGAAGTTATGTAGACTTCGTCATCGTCATCCAGGATCTCGCGCACGATTCTCTTTCGCCACATTGGTGAATGGCGTTACAATGTGGCTATGCTATATAGATCTATGCCAATCACAATCAAGGATAAATTTGGCCATAGCACCAACCGGTGGAGATGCTCTAATGAATGGAAAAGTGGTGAAGATCCTGATTGACTCTGGAGCAACAAACTCGTTGTGTCGGACTGGTTTGGGAAAACATGTCGTCCGCTCCAAGTCTGTGCGTATATCGGGATATGATGGAACACTTTCACCAACAACGATGACACGTGAAGTCAAAGAAACGATATGCTTTGACTTCTTCACGTTCAAAGACACTGTCATGCTCGAATGGGACTTGAAGGATAAACAATTTGACGTTATCCTCGGTCAACCTTGGTTCCGCCAACACAGCCCCATGATTGACTGGCGTGACCAAGAAGTTTTTGCTTTGAACGGTGACCCTCCACCATCTCAGTCGAAGGATAGTGAAATTGGTTGGATAATGAAAATTTGTGAAGTTGAACCACAAATTACTCCACGTCCTCCAGAGATTGAATTGCTGCTCGATGAGTCCAAAGACGTGTTTCCTGCGCAACTGCCCGATGGTTTACCACCTGAGCGCTCCGTTCAATTCGAATTGACGTTGAAGCCCGGTGCGAAGCCTCAGAATCGTCCACCCTTTCGACTTGCAAAAGTTGAGCAAGAGTCGCTTGACAAGTTTGTCGATGATCTGAAGAAGAAAGGTTGGGTTGAACTCTCGACGAGCGACTGGGTGTCGAACATCTTTGGCGTCCCGAAGAAGGACGAAAACGGCAAGATGCCTTCACGAAGTGTGTGGTTGAAAACTGCGACTGCAAACACACCGATTCGATGGGTATTAGATTACCGCCATGTGAACTCACAGTCGGAGATTCCCAAGATACCTTTGCCTAACATCGAGGATCTGTTTAATAAGATGTATGGTTGTGGGATATTCTCTAAGATTGACCTTGCATCTGGGTATCACCAAATGCTTGTTGTGCCTCAAGCTCGCAAGTACACAGCTTTCCGCACACATAAAGAGATTCTACAGTGGTGTGTTGCTCCTATGGGGATGGCCGGAATGCCTGGCATCTGGTCCCGACTTATGCGATCGTTGTTTGACAAATTCCCCTTTGTCGTTGTGTATCTTGATGACATATGCGTCTATTCTAAGTCATTACTGGACCATGTGAGTCATTTGCGAGTTGTTCTCGAAGTGCTACGCAAAGAGAAGCTATATGCGCGCCTCGACAAGTGTGCTTTTGGTGTTAATAAAGTCGGTTTCCTCGGTCATACCATATCCGCCGAAGGACTCCAAGTCGACAGGAAGAAAGTTCGCGCGATAGAAAAATGGCCAGCACCAACTAATCGTAAAGAACTGTTGAGTTTTCTTGGAATGGCTGGTTACTACCGCAAGTTTATCGCCAACTACGCTAAGCTAGTGTTCCCGATCAGCGAATTGGCGAAGGATAGTGTCCCTTGGCAGTGTACACACCAACAGGACAAGGCCTTCATGACAATCAAGGCTGCTCTGCAGCAACCCTTCGTGATCACCACGGATGCGTCTGGATACTGCTGTGGCGCAGTGTTATCCCAACAAGACGATGACGGAAATGATCGTCCAATTGCTTTTCTGTCGAAGAAACTTAGAGAAACTGAGTGCAACTGGCCAGCACTTGAGAAAGAGCTATATGCTATTAAGTTGGCTTTAACAAAATGGAGAGCTTATGTTTATGGTTCTCATTTTGATGTCTTCACCGACAACTCGACATGTCAATGGTTTCTCAAAACGCCGGTGCTAACTGCTAAGTTAACTCGTTGGTTGGACTTTTTCAGCAGTTTTGACTTTACTCTGCACCATCGTCCCGGCAAAACCAATGTCGTTGCTGACGCTTTGTCACGTCCACCGCGATCTCACGTTCATGTTACAACGTGTACACTTCACCACTGTGATTCGACTTGTTTTGAACGTTATCAAAATGTTCTAAAATGGACTTCTAACATTGAATCTATCTCTCATCTTGATGCCCGTCTTTTGTTGCTTATGCTTGACACTTCTTTTGAGGGGGAGGATTTGAGTATTGCACAACTCGATGTCGAAGTTCCTCAACACCTCGTCGTCAACCATACAGAAGAAGTGTCATACAGCATGGTCAAGATGGATGACAGCATGAAGCAGCGATTCATTCGTGCTTACGCTAAGTCGAAAGAGTTTGAAGATAGTGCAAAGTTCGTAATGAAAGATGGTCTATATTTCGTCAAAACGAAGGATCAAGTATGGAAGTTGTGTGTTCCCAACGACGACTACCTCAAGGTTGACATCATATCTCAAAGTCATGACGCAAACACCGCCGCTCATCCTGGCGTTCGACGCACACAGCTGTATGTTTCCCAATGGTATTTTTGGAACGGTTTGGATGACGATGTGAAACTCTACGTCGCCACCTGCGAAACTTGTGCACGCTACAAGTCAAGTAGTAGTAAAGCTAATGGACGAATGATTCCCATTAAGTCTCCTGAAGAATGTTGGCATACTGTTTCTGTAGACTGGATAACTGGATTGCCAGTGTCAAATGGCAAAGACGCCATTATGACTTGTGTCGACAAAACCTCAAAGCGACCAAAGTACTGCGCAACAACATCCAACGTGGATGCACCACAAGCAGCGCGTGAATTCTTTGATGCTGTTGTTCGACATCACGGACTGCCTTCCGTTATCATAAGTGATCGAGATCCCAAGTTTACGAGCCAGTTTTGGCAAAGTTTAATGAAAGTTATGGGTATTAAACATTCGATGACTACTGCGGATCGTGCTCAAAGTGATGGAGCCACCGAAAGACAGAACCGCACATTGGAAGATGCACTATGTTGTCAAGTGTCCTATCTTGGACATGACTGGACAGAGCATCTCGAAACGATCGAGTATGCGCATCAAGGGCTTGTTCAAACATCCACTGGTTTGACCCCTTTTGAAGTAGATACGGGTAGAAAGCTTCGTAATCCTGTACTAAATGGATTGGAGTCTTTAAATGAGTATGCGAAGAACTTCTCCGAAAGAAGACAAGAAATGATCAAAATGGCTTTAGAAAATATGGAGAATGTCCAAGATCGCCAAAAGAACTGCTATGATCGAAGACGCTCAAGTGTCGAGTTCAAGCTAGGCGACTTGGTCATGCTTGCTACTCGCAACATTCCTCTTAAGCATGCACAGCTTGCCGATAAGAACGAAAAATCCAAGCTGGTGCCAAGATACATTGGACCTTTTGAGATTGTTGAAGTCATCAACTTAAACGCTATGAGACTTAAGCTACCGCATAATATGAATCGTTTGCATGATGTCTTCAATGTCGACAGATTGAAGCATCACGTTGCGAACTCCAGCCGCTTTTCTGGAAGACCGATACCAAAAGTCACTCCACATATTCTGGATGACGAAGGCGATGAGCTGTTCATGGTTGAAGCTCTGTTGAAGAAAAGACAGTTCAACAGGAAGACGGAGTACTTGGTGAAATGGCATGGACTGCCAGAGCACGAAGCAACGTGGGAACGTGAGAAGAACATAAAGCACGTTTCCCACTTCAAGCGCCTTGTACAAGACCTCCGCGAGAAACAAGGAAAACGATCAACCCGAGAACAGGGGGAGAATGTAGTGATGCAATAGACGAATCACTAGGATATTCTAGAAAGTTCTCGAGTTGACTACGACTGATATATGATGGCGAAAACAGATATGAAACATGCATTTAAAGTTTATGATTGGCTGAAGGCATGCGTTCAGCGCAGAAGTTCCTTCCTATATGAGAGTGAACAGCTAGATAGTTTGATTAACGAGGATAATTCAGTTTCCAATTTGCCAAGTCTACCACAGAGCATGTCTTCTTCTCGCTCTTGCTGCTGCTCTGATTGCGGTGACTGCTGCTTCGAGCTCTTCTCTACCGAACCACGAGCTTCGTCTGGTCTCTGAAAGCGGATTCCGAAAGGTTACGACCGTGGTAAACATTTCGACTATCCCAGGCTTCCGAAGGCGCCATCCATTCCTCGTGATGAACGTAGTCAGAGAGCAATCCCTTCCTCGCGAGCGCAGTCCCCGTACGTATCGCCCGATATACGAAATTATGACCAAACTAGACGTACCTCGCGGCGCACTTGACGGGCAGCACCTACAACCACGCCAGCAACTACAGCCCCAACACTTCCGACAACTGCACCCAGTCCAAGTTCCCCGTCCCCTCCCAGCCTACAAGTTCCCCCGCTCCATGTAGTCGCCCCAGCTCGCCAGCCCCTTCTCGCCCTAGCATGCCATGCAAGCATTAGCCGGTTGTTCTAAACCGGTTGCTCTTAAGCATAGAAGAAGCGGTGTTTAGAGCAACCGGTGCAGTTAGACAAGAAAACCCAAGAAGCCGGACAACTGATGGACAATTTGTCCCCGCGGTGTTGAAGTAGAGCCCAACCAAATCAGCTGAAGATTGGCGGTATTCCATGCCCTTCGTACCGCCCTGAGCTTCTTTCTTGTTTCAACTTGACTGGCGTTCTGCAACACCAGTCCAGTGAAAACACGAAAGAATCAAAGAGCGATCTTCGTTCAAGCTTTAGGCTGTGTTCGACTTTGTGTTGGAATCATGATTTTGGTTGATTCCAGTCGACTGTGAGATTCATAATCTAGGGCATTCGTCTCGCTCAGTTTGGCTATCGGGAGGAACAGTTTGGCTATCGATTTTTTAAATCGATTTCCGAATCTCGCAGCCAATCAGAACCGAGTATTTAACCAATTCACCCAAAACACACCAAAACACACCTAACTCACAGGCAATCAATTTGGCCAATATTCGGTTGAACTTGGCTTCAGTATGGTCAAATCGATTTGGAAATGTATTTGATTTTTGGTCAAAATTATTGTCTTTTTCACTGAAATTTGTATTTTTGACTAAAAATTGAAGTATTCTTGAATACTACAGGTATAGTGAGTTCAAGTGTAACATGAAAATGCATTCAATAAAGTAAATTTTAGTATGTGTGTTTTGTGTGTGTTTTGTCAAGAAGGCAAATACTCGATTCTGATTGGCTATAGATTCCAAATACATTTGGAAAAATAGATACATTTTCTACCCCAGTCACAATTTAGAATGTATAATATACATTCATTATATTATAATGACGGCATTATATGAAGCCGCGTATCCTATCACACCGTATACAGCAAAATGATTGGTAGTTAAAGTAATGAATTGACTTCATCACTGAACAATGTTGCAACATTGAACCTCGTGGAGCTTTGCCAGTTGAATTTACCATCGGTATCAAAGACAGAAAAGACATACTAGGACTTTCGATTACACCTAGCACTTTGGAGTATCGACATTTTCCCCCGTCGTTTCACACCCCGGGCGATTTTTTGTCCTAGAGACAGAGTATTACTACGCCTGCACTCATTCTAAGTGTATTTTGCAAACAGAAATCGTGATAATTCATGCATCCCCACCATCTACTTTTAGTTAAATAGCAGCTCGTTGAGCGATCGTAGATCAATCAGCCCACACAGAACATACATCCTCAAAAAGACATTCGAATCAAACAAGTTTCGACGATACTACGTCAAAAGCTGCGAATATCGTGGCGAAATGAGGAGATCACATCCTTCGCCGTTACCTGTGAAGATTGTTCTTATCGTTTCATCAAAGATGTTTTGTGCTTTTTGCACCAGGTATGGACATCACAATTAAGTCAGCGAGCACATACAGTGTAACACGTGAACAATAGGAATGTTGTCTTGTATCTAGCCTAGCTTGCATGCATGCTAGATGTTAAAGCATATTAAGGCGAGCATTTTGTTTGTCCTTTTAGCTTTAAGCTACGAGAAAACGAAGATACATTTTGGCCAATGATGATTTTTTGAGGAACTGTGATAGAATCTCTATCATAGTTGCAGAGAATTGGGCACTTTTCAAACTCGTATACTGAAATCAAGTCAAAAATATTTATTGAAAATGAATTTCAGGCATCTGTGATAGTATTCCTATCACACTCCTATACAAAATCTATCATAGATGCAGCAGATGTATGTATCAATACAAATGACAATAGAAACCCTCTTCAAAACTATGAAATCTTTGAACAAATTCTCCTGTTCCTCAAGGTACACTGGGAAAATCCACTTTGCTGGGAGAATCCTGTTATTTAGAATCGACCTCATACAGGTAGACTCATAAAAAGCTGATGTGGATTCTGAGGAACGTGTGTATATCCCGTGAAAGACCCAATTGGGTTTCTTAATCATGATTCAAACCCCAACACGCCCTGGACACTTGTTTATACTGTACTGTATGTTAGTGAGATCCCGTGTCCGCGCTGCGGTCCTAGCTTGGTTGAGTCGGTTTTCATTGTATCTAATCTCGGAAGAGGGGCTGGTCGCCTCAAGCGAGAACGTCGCCATTGGCTTTGATCATTCTCACTCTGACGTCGTGGACTGACCCCGATCGATCCAAGTCCCGGACACAGGTCGTTGGAAGGACTCGAAGCAGTGGTGACCGCGAGGAGCAAGAGGAATCAAGACGCATGGCGAGGTGAAATCCAGACGAGCCACGTGTTACTCATCATGTGATTTGATCGAGAAAGGTTCTGTATTCCGCATTGAACCTTGCTTTCGTCGTATGATCGAGTGAGTAATACACATTTGACGTGGTCAACGCATTGGGCGTGCGCAAACCAACATCTTTGAAGATAGCTCAAGTCGATCATTTGATGTTCTTTGCACATCAATTCCCACACGACGCCAGCGTGGTTAGCTTGCAATCCTGTTCCACATTCCCACATATTTGATCGCATTCAACCTTGGCTGGGCTGTCACTTGCGTTTCCTCCGATTTTTTGTCCAATCAAACGATCTACGTGAGTCTGTTCGATTCGAATTTATATCTGACAGAGGAAACTTATCTCAGTCAATATCATTCGTCCAAGTCACAATTTCAACAGAGACCGAGTAGGACATCAGACCAATTAGAATGGTTGCGTCTCGGTGTCTCTGTCCCGGTTGCATCCTAGTTTTTTCCCCGACCAGGGCCTTTTTAGTAGCGTAAGCTGGCGCCTCGAACGCACATAATGAATCACAGGAATATCCACAGATTTTCTTCAAACAACAAATCAAACTCTTGAGGAGGTATATCGTGGGTAACGCAGCAATCAAGCCACCGATGTTAGACATTGATAGAGCTTTTTTCAGGCCAAAACCAGATTGCGAGTCCTTCGACAGCAAGATTAGTTTGGGGGCGGAATTAATGCGCTGATTTACCGGTAATTAAAATGAAACATATTTAGAGTGCTTATGTGTCATGGGGACCTCACAACAAGCAACCCAACTTCCCCTCCATTCTCAGCGAGATCTTGGGTGCGCGCGTGGGTTGCAAGACTCGTTGGTCATTCTACAATTTGCGTTGCCATGCGTCTTCTTCTGGCTATTGCTGCAGCTCTGATTGCCGTGACTGCTGCTTCGAGCCCTTCTCAACCGAACCGCGAGCTTCGTGTGGCCTCTGAAAATGGTCGTAAACTTGTCGCCTCTCATCCTAAGGCGCCACGCACTCCTCGAAAATATGGCTCCATTAGCAAAATTTTGAGCAAACCTGACCATCCTCGAACGCGCAGCCATAAAAGATATGGCTCCATGGGCGATATTTTGAGCAAGCCTGACCCAGTTCGCCCCCAACCTGACAGGCACCTTCCCCCAAGAAAAAGTGACAGATTTCGTGAGGCAAACTTTTCGTAAAGGATCCAAGACCTAGCGCATTAACAAGGAATTCATAGCCAAGGGAGAACCTACGACAAGCTGTGTTTAAATTCTCGATTCTTCGTAATTTTAACATGAAATGCTTTGCATTCTTCCTTTCGTATTGCAACAAGACACACTTCATTTGACTGTGGTAGTATTGGAGACTACACTGTGAAACCATCGTCGAGTCAATTTCTACGATACTTGTTTGGAAACAGAAATCTCTCTTTTTCATGACGTAGATTTGCCAACAACTGGCATGGACATCATTCCGGTAGAGATCTCAACTAACGTAAACCCTCAGTCATGGCCGAAAATTCTTTGGCTCACAGAAAGGTGAGATAACTTCCGATACAAAATGAATCAAGAAAATTGGAAAGTACAGTTGAAATGAGCATTAAACGACGAATACGTACAAATTATCAGAATATATTTGTTCTGCAAGGTGTGCTTTAGGCGAATTTAAATTAAAGGGGCATAAAAAGTTCATATATTATCGGTCGTGGCCGAAAATTATCTTGATATTTGTATGAAATATGAGACATCATTATCTTACCCAAAATGGCTGAAATATATACATGATCAGAGGATATTTGTTTATAAAGAACCACAATTTCATCAGCTGACCACTGCCTTTGTATGTTCTCACACCAAAGTATCACCTCGTGAAACAAGCGTGAGGTTTCCTTCGATATCAACCTAACTTTGACTTTACTTGACCACAACTTGTGGGCAAGCCCCAGAGAAGTCTTGACAGGTTGACCGGTGCGCTCCATCCACAGAACAGTGAAAATATCAAGTATTCGAGTTTATATGAGCTCTTCAGTTCTCATAACTTGCTCAAGGACGTATTTCTACCAATAACAATCGATAATGGAAATCGGCCATGACTGAAAATGTCGGCCACGACGGAGGGTTTACGTTACCGCAAAAGTTGAACTCACAGTCAATTATCCTATTTACCCTATCCTATCCTTGAAACGACCCCCTGATACATATTTTATAATGGTGGGGACGTTAGTCTACCAGACCACAAGGGATAATTGTCTGACCGTTATATTTTTCGTATTCTTTTTTATAAATCAAGTTATTGTCGTTTTCACCCAAAATTGTAATTTTTTCCCAAAATCGAATTCCATTCCAAATCGATTCGATCATACTGAAGTCAAATATAAATGGAATGTATGTCGAACGTCTCAAATTAATTACACGTGTGTCTGGGTGTATTTTACGTGAATTAGTTAAATACCCGATTCTGATTGGCTGATCGATTTGCAGATCGATTTGAAAAATCGATACATTTCGGACCCCCATCACAATTTTGAATGAAATCGACAATACTATCCTGAGTTCCGACTTAACTTTCTTCAGGTCGGTATGATAAGCTGAAATATGAGAGGCCTTGACACACCTTCTCAAGGGATTCTATCTCATGTTGGAAGTACAGGGAGCAACAGAATGTAAGCGGCAGTGGTACTACAGAAAGTGCATATATCGGTTCGCTGATTGGCTGAAATTTTAAGAATACTACCCAATCAGGTTGTCAGATGAATATAAAGTTTTAAGGTTACTACATTTTATTATGTTCCCATGTCCCTACCAGCCACCCCGAAGGAATGTGTTCCTATTTACCCTATCCTATTCTTGAAACGACCCCCTGATACATATTTTACTCAAACTGCCATAAATTTGATAAATTATATCGATATTTATACATACTTCGAAGTACATTCAAACTTGTGACTGGGGTAGAAAATATATCTATTTTTCCAAATGTATTTGGAATCTATACTCAATCAGAATCGAGTATTTGCTGGCTGGACAAAAACACACACAAAACACACATTCAAACATTTACTTAATTGAATATACTTTCATGTTACACTTGAACTCACTATACCTGAATAGTATTCGAGAATACTTCAATTTTTAGTCAAACATACAAATTTCTGTGAAAAAGAAAATATTGTAAGAAAGTTCCAATTGCGCCAAATGCATTGGGACGAGTGAATATTAGAGGAGTACTTTCTCTCATAGAAACTATACTTTCATTAAACTTTTATTCAGCCAATCACAATCACCCAAAATATTTATTAGCCAATAGCATCGATTGGTGAATCAATCTTGTTCTCATCCAATCTCGGAAGAGGAGCCGGTCTTTCTAGGCTTTGATCGTTATCATTCAGACCAAGCATTTTGGTTTTAGTTTCTACATTGATACCCCCTATTATATCTTCCTCTGAATCATATATACAGGGAGCGACGTTGAATAACAGCGTGGCATATTTAAATTTCAATCGACCAATTATAGATCTTTATTTCAGGTAACAAAATTCTATTGGCTAAATTTTTCGCAGCACAATTTCCCATTTATTTTAATTTGAATACTGCGAAATTTGATATCCTCGGATGAATGCTATCAAGACTCGACGTGCCAGCCCTGCAGTGGCTGAGAAGTTGCGCGCTGTTACCACGAGGTAAGCACAGTGGAAACATAGCGCCTGATTGAAAGAACATGATGCACTACGTAGTTTAAAAGAACTACAAGTTGCAGGATAATGTGATATTTTAAACAAGGTATTTAAAATAAAATATGTCATATTATTGTGGTTTTAATGAAAAACTGGAGTCGTGCGGAATTAATTTTGACGCATGCAAACTGACGCAACAATAGACGCATACAAATTTCAAGTGAAAAGGAATTGAATGATTCGAACATGTTTTTCAAACATTTTGAACGTTTGAAATTACACTATTTAATGTTCATGGTCGAGAAAATGCATGCGAAAATATTAAATAGTGTATGCGTCAATAAATTGAAACATTTTCAAAACATATCAAATTTCCAGTTTTGGACGAAAACCACAATATATTGATTAAATTATACAGTATTGCATCCGTTTTTTTAAATTGGAATGAGAAGTCCAACCTTTGATTGGATGCACGACTTCTCATTGAAGCTCTGCATGATTTAAATATTCTACCTCTAAAACCTTGTGACCTTTGTTAACTGTTTCGTTGTTTCAAGGATCCTTCATGTAAATTGTCTCTTATCAACAAATAACCTGCTACAAATCATACTTTAGAAAAGAACCAGCTGTCGTATTTTTATTCAAGGGTTTGGTCAGCTCGATATGATTGGCTATATAATTCCAATTTCGCGGCCAATCAAAAATCTCATACGCGCTGTTATTCAACGTCGCTCCCTGTACTATTGAAAATTATACTTCAAGTGTATTGTTGATTTGATACGAAGTTCCAGACCCCGTTTAACACAACGGAAATTTCGACAAAATGTAAAAAACAGTCAAGATTTAGGTGCTCTTAGTAAATTCAATCGCGGAGGGGGAGCTAATCTCGGAATACTTCCCCGGCCTGGATCATTCAGACGTCGTTGACTAGCGCCAATTGATTCAAGTCCGCGATACGCCATCGGAGAACTCGAAGCAGAGGTGACCGCGATGAGAGCACCAGCTAGAGCAAGAACTAGATGCATGACGAGTGAAACTCCAGAATGACCACGAGGAATTGGACCCCGTGGGGCTGTCTCGCCTCTTGGTGTTTTCAGTAGCACCCACCATCACTCACTCAAGCAACTACAGGCAATTGCTTGTTGTATTATTGTTGGGTCCCTGTTCCGCTGTGCAGAGCAGCCAGGGTCGCGCGTTAGTTTGACCCACTGCCTTTTATGAACCGTCGTGTGGTTCGTAGTTTACTTAGTAGGGTGGTTTACTTTAGTAGTAGTTACTTTAGTGAACGTTAGTCAGTAGGAGTGAGGGGAACGAAGTCGTTTCCCCCTTGCTAGCTAACCAGTGTCAAATATACTTGCCTTGTCGAAGGTATCTGTGGCCGGAAGCCGCGGGACACAGAACAAAGATATCTTTAGCTCAGTCTAGCTAAGACACATGCGACGTGAAGAATCGACCGAAGACGGTTCTACTGAAGTGGATCAAGGCCGCTCGCGCGTTATCGCGACGAGCAACCTCGTGGACGCCAGGACCGGCGTGAGGTGCGCAATCCCTTCAGGTCGCCAAGGCGACGGCAACCTCGTCCGGTGGACGAATGGTTACCGCGCAGTGGGTATGTGTTTACCCCTGCAACATATGGCGAAAGTTCGCCTGGGCCAGCGGTCGCTCCTGTCGAGCCCGCTGCTGCGCCAACTGAAGGCGTGCCTGCCTCACGTGAGGCGCACGAGACCCCTCTTCCCGAGGATACGGATATGGGGAGTGATGCCGGATACGGCCGCGCACAAGTTTGGCATGCGCCGGCTATCCCGCACCCGCCGACCTTCAAAGGATCAACGAAGGCCGAGCGGCGACAATTTATGCGCGAGTACCAGCGGTACTTGTCACAGATCAATGCGTTACAGAGCGAGGGCTCACGCCCGTTCGCTATGCCTGTTAGTGCCTGTATGGACCCGTCGTCCAAGCGGCGCATCGCATTGTTTGACTTCAACAAAGATCACCACGAGGTGACCAAAGATGAATGGATCGCGTGGTTCAACGCGGCTATTGAAGAAGAACCGCTAGATTTAGATGTCCTGAAAAGGCACCTAACTAGTGTTGTGCGTTTCGACACGAAGATCCTCGACGCAGAGTCCAGAATTGGACGTATGCTCGACGAGCTTATGCGTGCGTTAGAGCAGGACCATCAGGAATGGGTCCTGACTCAAGAAGGAAAAGTCGTCGTCGATGTTATGGCGAAGGCTATCAAGCCGGACGCGCTGAGAATAGCGGTCCAGAAACAACTACAGCTCCAGAAGAACAAGGCGCTGAAAAGGGATGTATTTCGCTTCGTGAACTGGTTGCGGCAGTATGCTGCTGGCTTCCAGATGTACGTCGGTCTCGACGAGACTCCTACGCCTGCAGTTGCTCCGAAAGGAGAAGCGCAGCGCGCTGGCAGAGGCGGCGGCGGCAGTCGGGGTGATAGCCGGGCTAAGCCAGATGCTGGTGCGAAAGGCGACGGAAAAGGCGGCGCGGTTGCCAAGCCAGCTGCCGAGAAGTCGAAGGAAGACGCGAAGCCGAAGAAGAAACTCGGCTGCCTGAAGTGCGGCGATGCTAGTCATCGCGTCGCCGATTGTCCTAAGGTCGCGCCCGGCGAGGCGCAGAAGCTGCTAGATGCGCAGCTGAAGAAATGGCGTGAAGCCGTTCAAGTTCTCGGCGACATGCCGGAGCGACGCCGCACAGACCGCGGTGCAATGGTAGTGGCGCTTGTCCGTGTGGACAACGTGCTTCTTGACACGGGCGCTGACGTGAATATCGTTTTACGCGGCGTCATGGACGCGCTGGCCGCGAAAGGCGCCAGTGTTGCGGTCGCGACTCACGACAAGCCGCGACAGATCTATCCTTACGGCGCAGATGCGGCGCCTTTGGAGATGCGACGGAGTGTGAAGTTCACCTCTTTTACATTAGAGACGGCCTGTGGACCGCTTACGCTACGTGGTCTACAAGCCTGGGTCGACGACACGTCGTCGTTGATCGAGCTGATCATCAGCCGACCCGTCATGGAGGTCCTGGGATTCTCCGTGGACGATCTGCTCGTCGGAGCACGACAGCAGAATGCCGAGTGGGATGTTTCCCCAGAGGCAGGCCAGAGTCAGACCGGCCTGGCTAGAATTCAGCGACTCATGGCGGACGGCCGCGAGTCGGACGAGCCTCAGCTCGATGAGAGCGACGGCATGGAGTGCGCCACGCCCGCTGTGGAGCGCCCAACAGGCGACGGAAGAGATGAAGAACGTCGCAAGAAGAAAGAAGAAGTTGTATTAGGCATCCTTATGTCTAAGGTTGCCGACGCGCAGGCGCGCGGACTCACGGCTGAAGAAACAGCGCGGCTCGAAAGCCTGCTGTCGAGACACGTGGATGTGTTTCGTGAAGACTTGGGCAACGATCCGCCTGTGAAGTGTGGCATGCGACGATATCCGCCAGCCTACTTGGAATATATGCGCGAGCATGTCGCTGCGCTGGAGGCCAATGGCATGGTCTACAAGAACAACAGGGCCACGTGGGCCGCTGCTCCTCGTATCGTCCCGAAACGGGATGCCGGTGCGTTGCGGATGACGATCGACAGTCGTCCGATCAATGCGTGCACTGAGCCAATGCCATGGCCAATGCCCAATCTCGATAGCGCCATGGCGTGCCTGGTCGGCACAAAGGCGTATTTCACCTTGGACTGGACCAAGGGATACTGGCAGCTGCCGCTGCATGCGGACTTGCAAGAGTTCTTTTCGTTTATGACGCCGTTTGGCGTGTACATGCCGACGCGCGTGCTCATGGGACAAACTGACGCAGTGGCGTACTGCCAGTCTGTAGTCCATCAAATGTTTGGCGAGCTTCTATTCCGCGGGTTACTCGCGTGGCTCGACGATCTATTAGGCTTCGCCAAGTCTGTGGCGAGCTTATTCGATCTACTCGATCAAGTTTTAGCTACGTGTGCCGAGTTCGGCCTCAAGCTATGTCCCAAAAGTGCCATTTCTACTTGGCCGAAGCCGAGTGGTGCGGCAAGATCATCTCTGCCGCCGGCGTGACGCATTCGCCACGCCGAATCCAAGGTCTGATCGACCTGGCGCTTCCTACGACTGCAGCGGACCTGCAGCAGTTTGTATGTGCGACGAACTGGATGCGTGCAAGCATTCCAGATTACAACACGTTGATCGATTCACTCCGACGTCTGCTCGACGTCGCTGTGAAGGCTGCCGGAAGCAGCAAGAAGAAAGCGCTAGCGCGTGTCGCGCTAAGTCTAGTCGGATGGTGGCAAGACCATGCCGCATGTTTCGAGGACGTGAAGTCCGCCCTCGCAAATGTCGTTCCGTTGTCGCATCCGAGAAGCGACATGGAACTCTGCGTCTTTACAGACGCTAGTGACAAGTTTTGGGGCGCAGTTGCGACCCAAATCCCGTCGGAAGATCTGTCCCTACCGCTCGAGGATCAGCGCCACGAACCACTGGCATTCCTCAGCGGGACATTTACCGGCGCTAGTCAGCGCTGGCCGATCGTGGAGAAGGAAGCGTACGCTGTAGTCGAGTCATGCAAACGACTTGATTATATAGTGGTACGTCCCGGTGGTTTCCGTTTGTTCACGGACCACCGGAACCTAGTCTACATGTTCAACCCACGTAGGTCGAACAGCGGCATGGCCAAGTATCAGGCCGACAAGCTGCAACGATGGGCTTTGGTCATGTCGACCTTCCCATACACTATTGAGTGTCTACCCGGCGATACGAATGCGTGGGGCGACCTACTAAGTCGCTGGGGTAGCGCACAGTCCAGTTGGACTATTGCGCGTGTGCGCAAATTGCTGCATGTTGTGTCGCCACTGCAGCAGAATGACTTCGAATGGCCCACGGCCAAGTCAATTCTCGAGGCCCAGACGTTGGCTATTGAAAGGGGAGGGTCCACCCCACCCGGTGTGGCTTGGAGCGACGAAGACTCCTTCCACATGGATGACCAAGGCCGAATTTGGGTGCCTGATGATGCTGTAGACCTACAGCAGCGATTGAGTGTGATCGCCCATCAGGGCGCTGCTGGTCGTCGTCGTGTTGCCGCGACTGTCAAGTCCGTGTCGGACAAGTTTTGGTGGGCTACGTTAGCCCAAGACGTTGAAACATTCGTCAAAGCATGTCTACATTGCATGCAAGTCGACGGAGACGTCGTACCTCGACCATTGGGTTCGGCTCTGCACGCCGAGAAACCCAACGAGTTGATTCATTTCGACTGGTTGTCTATGCCTATGTCGACAAGTGGTTTGAAGCACGTCCTGGTCATTAAGGACGATATGAGTGGCTTTGTACACTTATTTCCAGCCGAGTCGGCTGATGCTACCTCTACCGCTACTGCCCTGATGGGCTGGTTCACACTTTATGGATGTGTGGAAACATGGGTTACGGACTGTGGTTCCCATTTCAAGAACGAAGTTGTGGAAAAGATCCGCAAAATGGTGGGTGCACACCACCACATCACGACTGCGTACAGCCCGTGGGCGAACGGGACTGTTGAAGTCGTCAATCGACTGATCCTGAGGGCGGTCAGAGCCCTATTGAGTGAGATGAAGCTCAAGACAAACGAGTGGCCACATGTACTACTGTTAGTACAAGGCGCTCTAAACCACCAGCCGTCTCCTCGGCTTGGTGGCGTTGCACCGGTAACGGCCTTTACGGGACTCCTGGCGAAGACTCCTATGTCTGGGTTTGTACATCCGACTACAAAGGAGGTCTATGTTATCGATTGGCTCGATGATGTCCGCCAAAGTCATATGGCGGAGCTAGCGGTTGCTCTGAACGAGCTACACCGCGATGTTGTTGCGAAGAGCGATAAACTGCGCAAGCAGGCTCGCAAAATACGCGATGAAAAAGCGACTGTGAAGCTTATAAACTTCTCTGTGGGAGATTTTGTATTAGTGGGATCTGTTGTTAAGCAGCCTACAAAGCTATCACTAGTCTGGCGAGGGCCAGAACAGGTCACTCGCGTGGTCACTGATTACGTCATGGAGACCCAGCAGCTTGTACCGCCGTATGGCGTGTCGCTGCATCATGATCGCATGAAAATGTATGCCGAAGCTGGCCGTGAGGTCACTGAGGATTAGTTGGGGCACATCGCGTTTGGTGATGGTGGCTTCCACGTCGAGCGTCTCGACGGTGTACGCGTCCAGGACGGACGCTATGAGGTTTTAGTCAAGTGGCTTGGACTCGATGACGAGGAATCGTCGTGGGAGCCAGCCCAGAACCTCTTGGACGACATCCCAGTCGTCTTTGTGAAGTGGTGCGAAAGCCACAGGCACGACGAGGCCGTGTCCGACATGATGGACAGTCTAGGTTTGCCGTAGAAAGGGAAGTGTTCTGCTGTGCAGAGCAGCCAGGTTCGCGCGTTAGTTTGACCCACTGCCTTTTATGAACCGTCGTGTGGTTCGTAGTTTACTTAGTAGGGTGGTTTACTTTAGTAGTAGTTACTTTAGTGAACGTTAGTCAGTAGGAGTGAGGGGAACGAAGTCGTTTCCCCCTTGCTAGCTAACCAGTGTCAAATATACTTGCCTTGTCGAAGGTATCTGTGGCCGGAAGCCGCGGGAGACAGTCGGATCCCAAAGGGCCTGTACTAGCCGCGGGAGACAGTACAGGCCCTTTGGGACCGGCTAGGTGACTTCGAACTATTATAACAGTAAATTATAAATACGATGGAAATCGAATTTCGAGAGATAAAATAGTTGGGCATTGTTTATTGCGTGAGATAGGTGGGTACGTTGAGATTCTCAACGTACACCCACCTAGGCACCCAACTTTGATGCTTGTCGTAGAAGAATTTGGCTTTACCGATCGACACACTCGCTGTTGGTTGATGTAATCCAGCCACGGACTGTCATTCCTGGCACTTATCTCCTCATGCCATTGTGACGATTTTCTCCATGCACAACAAGTCCATACTGATGAGCCCGCCCTCCTGTGTAATATTCCCCCAACTATCCCGCTACTGTTCCTCCACGCTGTTGGAAATACTCCAGTCACACTGTATTGGCCGGTAGTGCACACTTCCGTGTGTATGAGCGTGGCTATTCCTCAAAATTTCGTCAACCAGCTCGTAACATGAACGCTGCTGCTTCTCGATTCCCAATCGTTTCGATACGACTGCCTCTCCTGTCAAGCAGATAATATCACGAAATGAGGGGAGATGCAGTACCCACTTTGATTGAAGGCGGTCAGTAATAACACGATGGAGCGCACCCAGTTCTTTTTCTTTGGCCGACCAAGTGCATCCAAAACTTGAAGGCCGACACTAACAAGTCCTTGTTGGGACAATGTCATCTTGATGTCGAGATGGAGTCGTTGGTCGCCTTGCTCGTGGTGTCTCGTCAACGTTCTCAAATTCAAGCATCGACGAAAAATCGTGAGCGTCCTTGACGACTTTAAATCATGGAAGATGCCTAATGTTTATCGTCATAATATGACGTTAAACATTAGGCACTAGCAGGGACAAAACTGGCAGATATTATCTGCTAGTGTTAAAATAGTACACAGCCCAATCCCGATATTCCATGCCATTCACACCGCCCTGCAAACAACAAGAAATGTTGCCGAAAGTTCTCGTCCGAGATGTTGACTGTACAGTCATCGGGCGTGACAAAGACCAAGCAGACGATTAGCTAGCATTATAAATTATTTCTTTCATGTTTCCACGAAAGAATGAAAGAGCGATCTTCGTTCAAGCTTTAACGCTTGTGCTTGTTTAGTGAGATCCCATCTTCGTGCTGCGGTCTTGGCTCGCTCCAGTCGGTTCTCAATGTATCCAATCTCGGAAGAGGAGCCAGTCCCCTCAAGCGAGAACCTCTTTCTTGGCTTTAATAATTATTATTCAGACGTTGTGTTTGACTCGCCCCGATCCATCCAAGTCCCCGACACGGGTTGGAAGGACTAAAAGAAGTGGTGACCGCGAGGAGCTAGAGCGAACAAGACGAATGGCGATGTGAAATTTAGAAGGACCACGTGGTACTCGATCACCACGTTGCTTGTTGTTGTAACAACGACCAACGATTATCATACGATTTGGTCGCGGTGGATAATCTAACGTGGCAGAGAACCTTTGGAGGTAACGGCTTTGTCACACTGCCGGGGGCAGAGGCACCCTAGAGGAGGTAGAGAGACGCCAAATTTCAAGTGACGCGTTAGGCGTGCTCAAACCAACACTTTGAAGATAGCACAAGTCGATCATTTGATGTTCTTTGCACCTCAATTCCCACACGACGCCAGCGTGGTCAGTTTACAATCCTGTACCACATTCCCACATATTTCATCGCATTCAACCTTGGCTGGGATGTCAATTCTCTAACGATTCGTTCGAATTGACAAGTGCGTTCGAGGCGACAGCTTTCGTTAGAAACGCAGGCTGTCGCCGTCAAGTCATGAATCAAGGAATCCACAGATGCTCTTCAAACAACAAATTTTGTTTGATTTAATCAAACTCCACGAAATCCCTCTTCCAATGGATGTTGGCCGTTGAGGTATATCGTGGGTACATTGCAATCAAGCCACCGATGATAGAGCTTATTCCAAGCCACAACTAGATTGCCCTTGTTGGATTTCCGCGAGTCCTTCGACAGCAGAATGCATGGGGGGCTGGAGTTAATGCGATCATTTCACGTTAAAAATTGAGACATATTTAGAGAGGGTGCACGGCTCCCACAACTAGAAATCTTATGCATTCTCAGCGGGTTTCTGGGTGCATTCTCAGTGGGTAGCAAGACTCGTTGGTCATTCTACAATTTGCGTTGCCATGCGTCTTCTTCTGGCTATTGCTGCAGCTCTGATTGCCGTGACTGCTGCTTCGAGCCCTTCTCTACCGAACCGCGAGCTTCGTGTGGCCTCTGAAAATGGTCGTAAACTTGTCGCCTCTCATCCTAAGGCGCCACGCACTCCTCGAAAATATGGCTCCATTAGCAAAATTTTGAGCAAACCTGGCCATCCTCGACCGCGCAGCCACAAAAGATATGGCTCCATGGGCGATATTTTGAGCAAGCCTGACCCAGTTCACCCCCAACCTGACGGGCACCTTCCCCCAAGAAAACGTGACAGATTTCGTGAGGCTAACTTTGCGTAAAGGATCCAATACCTAGCGCATTAACAGGGAATTTATAGCCAAGGGAGAACCAACAACAAGCTGTGTTTAAATTCTCGATTCTTCGTAATTTTAACATGAAATGCTTTGCATTCTTCCTTTCGTATTGCAACAAGACACACTTCAGCATTGACACGAGTGATAGTGCCCCTATTCGATCGGCCCCTTACAGAACCTCGAAGGCCGAACACGACATAATGGAGGCTGAGATCAACCAGTACCAGGACCTTGGTCTTATCCGACCCTCCAAGAGCCCTTGGGCCAGCCCAGTTCTGATGATCCGAAAACCTGACGGGTCCATACGATTTTGCATCGACTACCGTCGCCTAAACAAAGTGACAGTCAAGGACTCTTACCCTATGCCCCGCATTGACGACTTACTCGATGTCCTTGGCCGGGCCAAACTATTCTCAACTATGGACATTGCGTCGGGATACTGGAATGTCCCGATGGCCAAAGAAAGCATCGAAAAGACCGCCTTCACGTGCAAGTACGGACTTTATGAGTGGCTTGTCATGCCATTCGGTCTTTGTAACGCCGTCCCGTGCTTTGAACGCCTTATGGAGCAGATTCTGATGGACTACAAGTGGCGGACCTGCCTCGTATACCTCGACGACTGCATCGTTTTTAGCGAGGACTTCGGGACACACCTCGTTCGTCTGCGTCAGGTTCTGTCCAAGTTCCGCGAAGCTGGATTTAAACTCAAAATGTCGAAGTGCAAATGGGGCCGGTCCTCAGTACCTTTCCTCGGGCACATCGTCACTCCTGCAGGACTATTGCCCAATCCGGAGAAAATCAAGTCAGTCCTGCGCATCAAACTTCTCAAAGACGTGGCTGAAGTCCGGGCCTTCCTCGGACTAGCCGGCTACTTTCGCCGTTTTGTCATAGACTTTGCCGAAATCGCGGCCCCCTTGACGGCACTACTATCGGCCGACCCCTTTACCTGGACTCCTGAATGTGACCGCGCCCTTGACACACTTAAACGCCGACTGGTTTCACCGCCGGTCCTGGCACACCCTGACTTCGATCTTCCCTTTTCAATATGGGTCGACGCCAGCCACATTGCTGTTGGCGCTGTCCTAATGCAGAAGCAACAAGGCAAGAACCGTGTTATCGCATATGCTTCTCAGTCCCTGTCCAAAGCCCAGGCGAAATGGATCAACAAGGACTCTGGTATCTCCGAAATTGAATGTTATGGTGTCGTATGGGCCACTCGAAAATTCAGACCCTACATCGATCGACGCCATTTTACCGTCTACACTGACCACGAGGCCCTTACATGGCTTTTCAACACCGGGACCCGATCTGGAAATCACAAACTCGCCCGTTGGGCTATGGAACTTCAAGGCCTCGACTACACGGTAGTTCACAAACCTGGCGAGCTAAATGGTGCCGCTCATGGGCTCTCCCGCCTGGCTTGCCCTATCCTCACAAGGTCGCGCGCTCGCCATGCACAGACCTCACTCGACAATGACGGGGCCCGAGCCATGGAGGAGGCAGTCCTCACTAGGAGGCAACACCATCACTCTTCCAGTCGCGCACGGAGCGCGCACTTCAACACCCCGGACCCACCTACAAGGGACCCTGAACCAAGAGGAAAGGGACCCTCTACCAACTCGACGGTTGAGCTCTTTAACGCCCATGGTCGTCCGACAGCAAGACTTTACAACGAACAAGGGTCTGACCCCGAAATCTCTGCTATCCGTGCTTATCTCGAAGATGGTGCAGTGCCCATAGACCCACGACTGCACAAACGCGTCACGAGGAACGGACACCAATTTACAATCCGCCAAGGCATCGTATGCCGCTTTGTCACCATCGAAACACCCCTTCGGAATTCCGAATTGGTCGTGGTTCCTATGATTCCTGGGTCTATGATCGAGGAGGTACTCCGGACCAGCCACTGTTCCCCATTTGCGGGACACCTCGGGTTCAACAAGACCCGCGAACGTATTCGTCGGACCGCATACTGGACTGACTGGATTCAAGATTGCAAATATTTTGTTATCATGTGCCCTGACTGCAACAAGGCCAAAGGAGGCCGCCCGCTGAGGCAGGGACCTATGCAAAGGATGCCTATTTATGACCTCAAGG
The DNA here is from genome assembly GCA_021527685.1 of Aphanomyces euteiches. Classification (NCBI taxonomy): domain Eukaryota; phylum Oomycota; class Saprolegniomycetes; order Saprolegniales; family Verrucalvaceae; genus Aphanomyces; species Aphanomyces euteiches. The sequence continues at coordinate 2,480,653 of JAJGMV010000278.1, forward strand.
GACCCTTCGACCTTATGGTAGTCGACGCGCTGGGGCCCTTGCCCACGTCAGAGAACGGGAACAAATATATCCTTGTATTCGGGGACTACTTCACCCGATGGATCGAAGCATTCCCCGTCCCAGATTTAAAAACATCTACGTTCACCGGGACCCTTATCGACGAGGTCCTCTGCCGATTTGGTGTTCCCAACCGCCTCTTATCAGACCGTGGCTCCAACTCCATCTCAGAGCTAGCCGAGACTATGTACACAACACTCGGTATTCACAAGCGTACAAGTGCCTTTGTGGACCTAGTCTCATTCCCCGACGACGATGTCGCTTATACCAACTCTGGGTCTCCGATCTACCGCATCGTCGATAAAAAGCGTGAACCCGGGACCCGCGAAACTGACTACCTGGTCGAACATGTGGACGGGTCTAAGTACTGGACCCCATTGTCCAAACTCAGTGAATATCGGTCCTACGTCGACGATTACGAAAGTCAACTACGCATGGACCGAGGCTTACCCCCTCTCCGTCGATCTCCACGATTCCGAGACCTCGACATAGAACCCAAGAATGACACGCAATTCTAAGGGACCCTTCGAATACTGCCCGGGCCCACCTGATCCCTACACACAAGTTTCCTACTCTGAAGAACTCGTACCACCACATCACCTCTTGGGCCTCTCCATTTATCGCATCATGACCATTACCAACTTCACTGCACCACGCCCATCACCTCGGCCGGCCGACGTAGTCGACCTTTAGTGGGGGGTATGTGACGGTGATGAGCGTGTGTACACCTGATTGACACGCATCCCTTTGATTAACGTTCCAGGGACCGTCCTCCGCGAAAGGTCTCTCATCCTCCACGAAAGGACCCCTCGTCCTCGACAGCTCGTCCTCGAGCTTGCATATCCATGTGTAGATTAGAATTCATTTCCACCTTAAGTGCTAACAAGGTCTTCATTCTACCTTGTGCGTCCTTCAGTACCTAGCGAGAATACGATTGCCTGGTGTTCGATCGCGGTCGATCATCTTTATAATTTGTGACTATCTCCCTCATCCCCCGACGTCACAGTGGTGATGCGCAGGTCGATGGTCTTACTCATAGCTAGACTCACGAAATCTGTCACGTTTTTTGGGGGGAAGGTGCCTGTCAGGTTGGGGGCGAGGTGGGTCAGGTTTGCTCAAAATGTCTTTCATGGAGCGATGTCTTCGAGGGCTGCGCGCTCGAGGAGGGGATGGCGGTCTAGAACCGGAAGGGTCGGCAAGTTTACGTTCAGAGGCCACACGAAGCTCGCGGTTCGGTTGAGAAGGGCTCGAAGCAGCAGTCACCGCAATCAGAGCAGCCGCAAGAGCGAGAAGAAGACGCATGGCAAGGCAGATTCAAGAATGGCCAACGTGTCTTGCAACCCACTGAGAATGCACCCAGAAAACTTGGAGAGGGGAAGTTGGGTTGCTTGTTGTGAATGTCCCCTTGACACATGGACTCTCTGAATATGTCTCATTTTAAAATTAAGTCAACGCATCAATTCCAGCCATCGAAGTATTTTGCTGTCGATGGACTCGCGCCCCTCGCGAAAATCCAACAAGGGCAATCTGGTTTTGGCCTGTTATAAGCTCTATCAATGTCTAACATCGGTGGCTCGATTGCTACGTTAACCACAATATACCTCCTCGGCAGTTTGACTTGTTTGGAGAGCATCTGTGGGTTCCTTGATTTGTTCCTTGAAGCATAACTTCACACGTGCGTTTGAGGGGACGACAACCTTCGTTAGAATTGACGTCGCTGGCCGAGCTTGAATGTAACGACCACGCTAAATGTGTACAGTATAGCCTCTCTCGAAGAAACGCACTGAAAATTAATGAAATATCAATTGTGGAAGGATCGACTTCTTGGGGTCACGAAGTCACTTCAGTTGACTTCAAATCATACGAGGCCAAAGACGAGTCAAACCACCTCAAGTGAGTGATACAGTAAAGCCTCTCTCGAAGAAACACATATTTCAGAGGGTGAACATTGATTTTTAGAGTTTATGAATTGACACAGGCAAACATGTGATGAACCATCAATTCAGGATGAATTGAATCGACGCAACATTGATGTCCAAATTGCCAAAATACATCATACTCGTGAGCTGGAGCTTCTATCGCATGATTGGTGGTTTGACTCGTCTTTGGTCTCGTATGATTTGAAGTCAACTGAAGTGACTTCGTGACCCCAAGAAGTCGATCCTTCCACAATTGATATTTCATTAATTTTCAGTGCGTTTCTTCGAGAGAGGCTATACTGTACACATTTAGCGTGGTCGTTACATTCAAGCTCGGCCAGCGACGTCAATTCTAACGAAGGTTGTCGTCCCCTCAAACGCACGTGTGAAGTTATGCTTCAAGGAACAAATCAAGGAACCCACAGATGCTCTCCAAACAAGTCAAACTGCCGAGGAGGTATATTGTGGTTAACGTAGCAATCGAGCCACCGATGTTAGACATTGATAGAGCTTATAACAGGCCAAAACCAGATTGCCCTTGTTGGATTTTCGCGAGGGGCGCGAGTCCATCGACAGCAAAATACTTCGATGGCTGGAATTGATGCGTTGACTTAATTTTAAAATGAGACATATTCAGAGAGTCCATGTGTCAAGGGGACATTCACAACAAGCAACCCAACTTCCCCTCTCCAAGTTTTCTGGGTGCATTCTCAGTGGGTTGCAAGACACGTTGGCCATTCTTGAATCTGCCTTGCCATGCGTCTTCTTCTCGCTCTTGCGGCTGCTCTGATTGCGGTGACTGCTGCTTCGAGCCCTTCTCAACCGAACCGCGAGCTTCGTGTGGCCTCTGAACGTAAACTTGCCGACCCTTCCGGTTCTAGACCGCCATCCCCTCCTCGAGCGCGCAGCCCTCGAAGACATCGCTCCATGAAAGACATTTTGAGCAAACCTGACCCACCTCGCCCCCAACCTGACAGGCACCTTCCCCCCAAAAAACGTGACAGATTTCGTGAGTCTAGCTATGAGTAAGACCATCGACCTGCGCATCACCACTGTGACGTCGGGGGATGAGGGAGATAGTCACAAATTATAAAGATGATCGACCGCGATCGAACACCAGGCAATCGTATTCTCGCTAGGTACTGAAGGACGCACAAGGTAGAATGAAGACCTTGTTAGCACTTAAGGTGGAAATGAATTCTAATCTACACATGGATATGCAAGCTCGAGGACGAGCTGTCGAGGACGAGGGGTCCTTTCGTGGAGGATGAGAGACCTTTCGCGGAGGACGGTCCCTGGAACGTTAATCAAAGGGATGCGTGTCAATCAGGTGTACACACGCTCATCACCGTCACATACCCCCCACTAAAGGTCGACTACGTCGGCCGGCCGAGGTGATGGGCGTGGTGCAGTGAAGTTGGTAATGGTCATGATGCGATAAATGGAGAGGCCCAAGAGGTGATGTGGTGGTACGAGTTCTTCAGAGTAGGAAACTTGTGTGTAGGGATCAGGTGGGCCCGGGCAGTATTCGAAGGGTCCCTTAGAATTGCGTGTCATTCTTGGGTTCTATGTCGAGGTCTCGGAATCGTGGAGATCGACGGAGAGGGGGTAAGCCTCGGTCCATGCGTAGTTGACTTTCGTAATCGTCGACGTAGGACCGATATTCACTGAGTTTGGACAATGGGGTCCAGTACTTAGACCCGTCCACATGTTCGACCAGGTAGTCAGTTTCGCGGGTCCCGGGTTCACGCTTTTTATCGACGATGCGGTAGATCGGAGACCCAGAGTTGGTATAAGCGACATCGTCGTCGGGGAATGAGACTAGGTCCACAAAGGCACTTGTACGCTTGTGAATACCGAGTGTTGTGTACATAGTCTCGGCTAGCTCTGAGATGGAGTTGGAGCCACGGTCTGATAAGAGGCGGTTGGGAACACCAAATCGGCAGAGGACCTCGTCGATAAGGGTCCCGGTGAACGTAGATGTTTTTAAATCTGGGACGGGGAATGCTTCGATCCATCGGGTGAAGTAGTCCCCGAATACAAGGATATATTTGTTCCCGTTCTCTGACGTGGGCAAGGGCCCCAGCGCGTCGACTACCATAAGGTCGAAGGGTCCCTTGAGGTCATAAATAGGCATCCTTTGCATAGGTCCCTGCCTCAGCGGGCGGCCTCCTTTGGCCTTGTTGCAGTCAGGGCACATGATAACAAAATATTTGCAATCTTGAATCCAGTCAGTCCAGTATGCGGTCCGACGAATACGTTCGCGGGTCTTGTTGAACCCGAGGTGTCCCGCAAATGGGGAACAGTGGCTGGTCCGGAGTACCTCCTCGATCATAGACCCAGGAATCATAGGAACCACGACCAATTCGGAATTCCGAAGGGGTGTTTCGATGGTGACAAAGCGGCATACGATGCCTTGGCGGATTGTAAATTGGTGTCCGTTCCTCGTGACGCGTTTGTGCAGTCGTGGGTCTATGGGCACTGCACCATCTTCGAGATAAGCACGGATAGCAGAGATTTCGGGGTCAGACCCTTGTTCGTTGTAAAGTCTTGCTGTCGGACGACCATGGGCGTTAAAGAGCTCAACCGTCGAGTTGGTAGAGGGTCCCTTTCCTCTTGGTTCAGGGTCCCTTGTAGGTGGGTCCGGGGTGTTGAAGTGCGCGCTCCGTGCGCGACTGGAAGAGTGATGGTGTTGCCTCCTAGTGAGGACTGCCTCCTCCATGGCTCGGGCCCCGTCATTGTCGAGTGAGGTCTGTGCATGGCGAGCGCGCGACCTTGTGAGGATAGGGCAAGCCAGGCGGGAGAGCCCATGAGCGGCACCATTTAGCTCGCCAGGTTTGTGAACTACCGTGTAGTCGAGGCCTTGAAGTTCCATAGCCCAACGGGCGAGTTTGTGATTTCCAGATCGGGTCCCGGTGTTGAAAAGCCATGTAAGGGCCTCGTGGTCAGTGTAGACGGTAAAATGGCGTCGATCGATGTAGGGTCTGAATTTTCGAGTGGCCCATACGACACCATAACATTCAATTTCGGAGATACCAGAGTCCTTGTTGATCCATTTCGCCTGGGCTTTGGACAGGGACTGAGAAGCATATGCGATAACACGGTTCTTGCCTTGTTGCTTCTGCATTAGGACAGCGCCAACAGCAATGTGGCTGGCGTCGACCCATATTGAAAAGGGAAGATCGAAGTCAGGGTGTGCCAGGACCGGCGGTGAAACCAGTCGGCGTTTAAGTGTGTCAAGGGCGCGGTCACATTCAGGAGTCCAGGTAAAGGGGTCGGCCGATAGTAGTGCCGTCAAGGGGGCCGCGATTTCGGCAAAGTCTATGACAAAACGGCGAAAGTAGCCGGCTAGTCCGAGGAAGGCCCGGACTTCAGCCACGTCTTTGAGAAGTTTGATGCGCAGGACTGACTTGATTTTCTCCGGATTGGGCAATAGTCCTGCAGGAGTGACGATGTGCCCGAGGAAAGGTACTGAGGACCGGCCCCATTTGCACTTCGACATTTTGAGTTTAAATCCAGCTTCGCGGAACTTGGACAGAACCTGACGCAGACGAACGAGGTGTGTCCCGAAGTCCTCGCTAAAAACGATGCAGTCGTCGAGGTATACGAGGCAGGTCCGCCACTTGTAGTCCATCAGAATCTGCTCCATAAGGCGTTCAAAGCACGGGACGGCGTTACAAAGACCGAATGGCATGACAAGCCACTCATAAAGTCCGTACTTGCACGTGAAGGCGGTCTTTTCGATGCTTTCTTTGGCCATCGGGACATTCCAGTATCCCGACGCAATGTCCATAGTTGAGAATAGTTTGGCCCGGCCAAGGACATCGAGTAAGTCGTCAATGCGGGGCATAGGGTAAGAGTCCTTGACTGTCACTTTGTTTAGGCGACGGTAGTCGATGCAAAATCGTATGGACCCGTCAGGTTTTCGGATCATCAGAACTGGGCTGGCCCAAGGGCTCTTGGAGGGTCGGATAAGACCAAGGTCCTGGTACTGGTTGATCTCAGCCTCCATTATGTCGTGTTCGGCCTTCGAGGTTCTGTAAGGGGCCGATCGAATAGGGGCACTATCACCCGTGTCAATGCTGAATTCGACGAGGTGGGTCCGGCCCGGGGCTTTTGACGTATCCACAAATATGTCGGCGAAATCGAGTAGGGTCTTGCGAAGTAACTCGCGCTGCTCGACGCTGAGACTCGAGTCTGCCCAGTCAATTGGTAGCTCTTTGGTTGGTTGTTTGGTTGTTTGGACTGGGCAAACAACACCAGGGGCCCCTAATGCAGTCAGGACCCGCTTGGGCTGTTCATCCTTGGATGCTATTGAGCATGGGACCGATGACAATGAGATAGCTACAGAAACATCAGTCTCTGAGACGGTGGGTCCCATGGGTGATCGTTCGTCAAACTCTTGAGGAAGAGCGGTCCATGTACCGATAGGAGCCGCAGTGTCAAGCACGATAGGAGACTCTGAGGGATTGATGACTTCCACATAGATGGTGGGTTGTGTAGTGTAAAGAGCAGCAGCCACGTGAAGGAGAGTCTTCTTGGAAGGCTCGAGTAAAATTGTTGTTGATCGGGGAAGGTCGGTCCCAGCTTGGCAAGGCACCCAAGAGACTGAGCGTGGCGGGACCGTGGTAGTGGTGGCAACTAGAGCGTAGCCCATTGGATGTTGAGTGGTGTGTGATTCGGGAAGAGGGTCTAATGATAAGAGGTGGTCCCCATCTTCCAGCGTAAGAGTGTTATCGCGTAGATTGATCACTGCTCCAAGATAGCGTAGTAAGTCAATTCCAACTATGCAGTCGGTCAGGGCCGTGGACATGACCCAAAAAGGGAAGTCTACAGTGCGTCCAGCGATGCAGACCTTGAAGGTAGCACGTCCCAGCATTTCGAGGTTGGAACTGTCCGCGGATACAAAGTTCGACTTGGGTCTTGTGAGGGTCGGTCGTCCGAGGTGATGCCAGAATGTCGCGCTGATAAAGCTGCTAGTGGCACCAGTGTCGATGAGTGTTGTGGCCTTTGTTCCGTTGACATAGGCCTTGACGAAGGGTCAGGTCCGTTGAGTGGCCTGGTGTGACACAGAGGTTGTATTCTTGCAATGAAACGACGGGACCCAGGACAATCCGTGAATAGATCGTCATTGTAGCGTGGGTCTCGTTTTGCACATCGTCTATGGTAGTTGCGCAGGGTACGGACCTTTTGTTTGGTTGCTTGGATAGGGCTCAATTCATCTTCGGGATATGCGATAGGCAGGTCGTCCCATGCGACAGGCGGGTGAGTAATGATGCGCGAGGCAGAAGAGGGAATATGTGCAATAGATGTCTGGACCGGAGCCACATGGTACGTTGGCGTATCGTCTGATTCGTCGTCAGATTCATCCAACAAGTCAGGGCCTGGAGGGTCCGAGGGGTAGTCGTCCTCGTCGTCAAGGACTGAGTAAGGATTGACATCGGCCCATCCGATACGAGCAATGGGTCGATTGGTACTGAAGTCTCTGTTCGCTTTTCGTGCTTCTTCGCATTTGCTTAGCGTGTCCGAGAACCATTTGAGCCACAAGTCCTCATCCTCTATGGTAGCAGGAGCCATAAGAAGGTGGGAATGCTCGGGTCCAAGTCCAGCGACTTCAGAATTTCCTCGTGAGTGGGATTTTTGCGACGGGCCTTAATGCGGTCGAGTTGACGACGAATGTCGGTCTTGGCGATAGGATGAAGGCGGTCCTCTATCTCTTTGTCGTAGTCCTCCCCAGGGTATGAGAGTCCCTCTGTAAGTAAGGTAGAGACTAGTTCATCTGAGAATACCGGAGTCGGGGCCGGTGCTGATAACGTCTCGGATAGCGATGCAAATGGTGGAGCGTCAGGTACGAGAGCAGGAGTAAGTGTCGTGCTAGTTCCAAGTTGGTCCGAGACAGTAGAGGTAGGGATCGGTGTAGTGTTTGATCCCGTGAGTGAGTTGCGACCCAGGCCGAGTTGGGCGAACGAGCTGAGCTCGTCTGCTGGGGTCGTGACTGTCCAGAGGTCGGAGATATCGAATCTGTGGCGCAAACATAAATTGTCATAGTTTTGAACCACACTGTTGTAGTGAAGTGACACTCAACATACTGTTAAACTGAATACCTGTTATTATCGATATTTTATCTCTTAAATTAACTGCCACGTCCACCATCATGGGTGCATGAACGAACTTGCGCGGTTGAAATATGTGTTCGAACACGATGCCTTATTGAGTGTGCATTCAATGATGCCCTTTCATGGAACCAACATTAAGCCTAGAGAAATGTCCGATTCTTTCCTTGGTCTCGTTTACATGACAGTGTTCACTTTGTCCAAGGAAATATCTATCGGATCGGAATATCCATGGACGGTATTAAACCTTCCAGATAATTATCCGAATTAAGGTTTAATACAGGCTGTAGGTTTAATATAGGTTGAAAGATTACTCCTTGATGTACTTGGATAAAGTATGTCAAAACCTGTTATGGTTGTACTTGGATAAAGTATGTCAAAACCTGTCATGGTTGTACTTGGATAAAGTATGTCAAAACCTGTCATGGTTGTACTTGGATAAAGTATGTGGAGATTAGTCATGGTTGTACTTGACATTTGTATGTCCATTTTACTCTCGCACTTATCTGGTTTTTTTTCTTAGAGTTTTAAGTAATAGATTTTTCTGGACATGCATCTCACCTTGCATCGTCCAAGAAAAACCCAACTGCCATTCAAATGTGTTTGCAAAGTATTATTTTAAATAGTAGGAAAATATTTTCTTTTTGTATGTGGAATTGTTTTATTATTAATATTGTCGACAACTGGCATCGGGTAGTGCTGACTATACAGTAAACACTTCCAAATTTAGTGTACTGCATAAACTATTGTAAGCATAAACATAAATTGTCATAGTTTTGAACCACACTGTTGTAGTGAAGTGACACTCAACATACTGTTAAACTGAATACCTGTTATTATCGATATTTTATCTCTTAAATTAACTGCCACGTCCACCATCATGGGTGCATGAACGAACTTGCGCGGTTGAAATATGTGTTCGAACACGATGCCTTATTGAGTGTGCATTCAATGATGCCCTTTCATGGAACCAACATTAAGCCTAGAGAAATGTCCGATTCTTTCCTTGGTCTCGTTTACATGACAGTGTTCACTTTGTCCAAGGAAATATCTATCGGATCGGAATATCCATGGACGGTATTAAACCTTCCAGATAATTATCCGAATTAAGGTTTAATACAGGCTGTAGGTTTAATATAGGTTGAAAGATTACTCCTTGTTGTACTTGGATAAAGTATGTCAAAACCTGTTATGGTTGTACTTGGATAAAGTATGTCAAAACCTGTTATGGTTGTACTTGGATAAAGTATGTCAAAACCTGTCATGGTTGTACTTGGATAAAGTATGTCAAAACCTGTCATGGTTGTACTTGACATTTGTATGTCCATTTTACTCTCGCACTTATCTGGTTTTTTTTCTTAGAGTTTTAAGTAATAGATTTTTCTGCACATGCATCTCACCTTGCATCGTCCAAGAAAAACCCAACTGCCATTCAAATGTGTTTGCAAAGTATTATTTTAAATAGTAGGAAAATATTTTCTTTTTGTATGTGGAATTGTTTTATTATTAATATTGTCGACAACTGGCATCGGGTAGTGCTGACTATACAGTAAACACTTCCAAATTTAGTGTACTGCATAAACTATTGTAAGCATAAACATAAATTGTCATAGTTTTGAACCACACTGTTGTAGTGAAGTGACACTCAACATACTGTTAAACTGAATACCTGTTATTATCGATATTTTATCTCTTAAATTAACTGCCACGTCCACCATCATGGGTGCATGAACGAACTTGCGCGGTTGAAATATGTGTTCGAACACGATGCCTTATTGAGTGTGCATTCAATGATGCCCTTTCATGGAACCAACATTAAGCCTAGAGAAATGTCCGATTCTTTCCTTGGTCTCGTTTACATGACAGTGTTCACTTTGTCCAAGGAAATATCTATCGGATCGGAATATCCATGGACGGTATTAAACCTTCCAGATAATTATCCGAATTAAGGTTTAATACAGGCTGTAGGTTTAATATAGGTTGAAAGATTACTCCTTGATGTACTTGGATAAAGTATGTCAAAACCTGTTATGGTTGTACTTGGATAAAGTATGTCAAAACCTGTCATGGTTGTACTTGGATAAAGTATGTCAAAACCTGTCATGGTTGTACTTGGATAAAGTATGTGGAGATTAGTCATGGTTGTACTTGACATTTGTATGTCCATTTTACTCTCGCACTTATCTGGTTTTTTTTCTTAGAGTTTTAAGTAATAGATTTTTCTGGACATGCATCTCACCTTGCATCGTCCAAGAAAAACCCAACTGCCATTCAAATGTGTTTGCAAAGTATTATTTTAAATAGTAGGAAAATATTTTCTTTTTGTATGTGGAATTGTTTTATTATTAATATTGTCGACAACTGGCATCGGGTAGTGCTGACTATACAGTAAACACTTCCAAATTTAGTGTACTGCATAAACTATTGTAAGCATAAACATAAATTGTCATAGTTTTGAACCACACTGTTGTAGTGAAGTGACACTCAACATACTGTTAAACTGAATACCTGTTATTATCGATATTTTATCTCTTAAATTAACTGCCACGTCCACCATCATGGGTGCATGAACGAACTTGCGCGGTTGAAATATGTGTTCGAACACGATGCCTTATTGAGTGTGCATTCAATGATGCCCTTTCATGGAACCAACATTAAGCCTAGAGAAATGTCCGATTCTTTCCTTGGTCTCGTTTACATGACAGTGTTCACTTTGTCCAAGGAAATATCTATCGGATCGGAATATCCATGGACGGTATTAAACCTTCCAGATAATTATCCGAATTAAGGTTTAATACAGGCTGTAGGTTTAATATAGGTTGAAAGATTACTCCTTGATGTACTTGGATAAAGTATGTCAAAACCTGTTATGGTTGTACTTGGATAAAGTATGTCAAAACCTGTCATGGTTGTACTTGGATAAAGTATGTCAAAACCTGTCATGGTTGTACTTGGATAAAGTATGTGGAGATTAGTCATGGTTGTACTTGACATTTGTATGTCCATTTTACTCTCGCACTTATCTGGTTTTTTTTCTTAGAGTTTTAAGTAATAGATTTTTCTGCACATGCATCTCACCTTGCATCGTCCAAGAAAAACCCAACTGCCATTCAAATGTGTTTGCAAAGTATTATTTTAAATAGTAGGAAAATATTTTCTTTTTGTATGTGGAATTGTTTTATTATTAATATTGTCGACAACTGGCATCGGGTAGTGCTGACTATACAGTAAACACTTCCAAATTTAGTGTACTGCATAAACTATTGTAAGCATAAACATAAATTGTCATAGTTTTGAACCACACTGTTGTAGTGAAGTGACACTCAACATACTGTTAAACTGAATACCTGTTATTATCGATATTTTATCTCTTAAATTAACTGCCACGTCCACCATCATGGGTGCATGAACGAACTTGCGCGGTTGAAATATGTGTTCGAACACGATGCCTTATTGAGTGTGCATTCAATGATGCCCTTTCATGGAACCAACATTAAGCCTAGAGAAATGTCCGATTCTTTCCTTGGTCTCGTTTACATGACAGTGTTCACTTTGTCCAAGGAAATATCTATCGGATCGGAATATCCATGGACGGTATTAAACCTTCCAGATAATTATCCGAATTAAGGTTTAATACAGGCTGTAGGTTTAATATAGGTTGAAAGATTACTCCTTGTTGTACTTGGATAAAGTATGTCAAAACCTGTTATGGTTGTACTTGGATAAAGTGTGTCAAAACCTGTTATGGTTGTACTTGGATAAAGTATGTCAAAACCTGTCATGGTTGTACTTGGATAAAGTATGTCAAAACCTGTCATGGTTGTACTTGGATAAAGTATGTGGAGATTAGTCATGGTTGTACTTGACATTTGTATGTCCATTTTACTCTCGCACTTATCTGGTTTTTTTTCTTAGAGTTTTAAGTAATAGATTTTTCTGCACATGCATCTCACCTTGCATCGTCCAAGAAAAACCCAACTGCCATTCAAATGTGTTTGCAAAGTATTATTTTAAATAGTAGGAAAATATTTTCTTTTTGTATGTGGAATTGTTTTATTATTAATATTGTCGACAACTGGCATCGGGTAGTGCTGACTATACAGTAAACACTTCCAAATTTAGTGTACTGCATAAACTATTGTAAGCATAAACATAAATTGTCATAGTTTTGAACCACACTGTTGTAGTGAAGTGACACTCAACATACTGTTAAACTGAATACCTGTTATTATCGATATTTTATCTCTTAAATTAACTGCCACGTCCACCATCATGGGTGCATGAACGAACTTGCGCGGTTGAAATATGTGTTCGAACACGATGCCTTATTGAGTGTGCATTCAATGATGCCCTTTCATGGAACCAACATTAAGCCTAGAGAAATGTCCGATTCTTTCCTTGGTCTCGTTTACATGACAGTGTTCACTTTGTCCAAGGAAATATCTATCGGATCGGAATATCCATGGACGGTATTAAACCTTCCAGATAATTATCCGAATTAAGGTTTAATACAGGCTGTAGGTTTAATATAGGTTGAAAGATTACTCCTTGTTGTACTTGGATAAAGTATGTCAAAACCTGTTATGGTTGTACTTGGATAAAGTGTGTCAAAACCTGTTATGGTTGTACTTGGATAAAGTAAACCTGTCATGGTTGTACTTGGATAAAGTATGTCAAAACCTGTCATGGTTGTACTTGGATAAAGTATGTGGAGATTAGTCATGGTTGTACTTGACATTTGTATGTCCATTTTACTCTCGCACTTATCTGGTTTTTTTTCTTAGAGTTTTAAGTAATAGATTTTTCTGCACATGCATCTCACCTTGCATCGTCCAAGAAAAACCCAACTGCCATTCAAATGTGTTTGCAAAGTATTATTTTAAATAGTAGGAAAATATTTTCTTTTTGTATGTGGAATTGTTTTATTATTAATATTGTCGACAACTGGCATCGGGTAGTGCTGACTATACAGTAAACACTTCCAAATTTAGTGTACTGCATAAACTATTGTAAGCATAAACATAAATTGTCATAGTTTTGAACCACACTGTTGTAGTGAAGTGACACTCAACATACTGTTAAACTGAATACCTGTTATTATCGATATTTTATCTCTTAAATTAACTGCCACGTCCACCATCATGGGTGCATGAACGAACTTGCGCGGTTGAAATATGTGTTCGAACACGATGCCTTATTGAGTGTGCATTCAATGATGCCCTTTCATGGAACCAACATTAAGCCTAGAGAAATGTCCGATTCTTTCCTTGGTCTCGTTTACATGACAGTGTTCACTTTGTCCAAGGAAATATCTATCGATCGGAATATCCATGGACGGTATTAAACCTTCCAGATAATTATCCGAATTAAGGTTTAATACAGGCTGTAGGTTTAATATAGGTTGAAGATTACTTGATGTACTCGATAGTGTCAATGATGTACATTGGATTAAACGTATGTCTATCGGCTTGTTTAATATAGGTTAAAGATTATCCTTGTGTACTTGATAAAGTATGTCAAAACCTGTTATGGTTGTACTTGGATAAAGTATGTCAAAACCTGTCATGGTTGTACTTGGATAAAGTATGTCAAAACCTGTCATGGTTGTACTTGGATAAAGTATGTGGAGATTAGTCATGGTTGTACTTGACATTTGTATGTCCATTTTACTCTCGCACTTATCTGGTTTTTTTTCTTAGAGTTTTAAGTAATAGATTTTTCTGCACATGCATCTCACCTTGCATCGTCCAAGAAAAACCCAACTGCCATTCAAATGTGTTTGCAAAGTATTATTTTAAATAGTAGGAAAATATTTTCTTTTTGTATGTGGAATTGTTTTATTATTAATATTGTCGACAACTGGCATCGGGTAGTGCTGACTATACAGTAAACACTTCCAAATTTAGTGTACTGCATAAACTATTGTAAGCATAAACATAAATTGTCATAGTTTTGAACCACACTGTTGTAGTGAAGTGACACTCAACATACTGTTAAACTGAATACCTGTTATTATCGATATTTTATCTCTTAAATTAACTGCCACGTCCACCATCATGGGTGCATGAACGAACTTGCGCGGTTGAAATATGTGTTCGAACACGATGCCTTATTGAGTGTGCATTCAATGATGCCCTTTCATGGAACCAACATTAAGCCTAGAGAAATGTCCGATTCTTTCCTTGGTCTCGTTTACATGACAGTGTTCACTTTGTCCAAGGAAATATCTATCGGATCGGAATATCCATGGACGGTATTAAACCTTCCAGATAATTATCCGAATTAAGGTTTAATACAGGCTGTAGGTTTAATATAGGTTGAAAGATTACTCCTTGTTGTACTTGGATAAAGTATGTCAAAACCTGTTATGGTTGTACTTGGATAAAGTGTGTCAAAACCTGTTATGGTTGTACTTGGATAAAGTATGTCAAAACCTGTCATGGTTGTACTTGGATAAAGTATGTCAAAACCTGTCATGGTTGTACTTGGATAAAGTATGTGGAGATTAGTCATGGTTGTACTTGACATTTGTATGTCCATTTTACTCTCGCACTTATCTGGGTTTTTTTCTTAGAGTTTTAAGTAATAGATTTTTCTGCACATGCATCTCACCTTGCATCGTCCAAGAAAAACCCAACTGCCATTCAAATGTGTTTGCAAAGTATTATTTTAAATAGTAGGAAAATATTTTCTTTTTGTATGTGGAATTGTTTTATTATTAATATTGTCGACAACTGGCATCGGGTAGTGCTGACTATACAGTAAACACTTCCAAATTTAGTGTACTGCATAAACTATTGTAAGCATAAACATAAATTGTCATAGTTTTGAACCACACTGTTGTAGTGAAGTGACACTCAACATACTGTTAAACTGAATACCTGTTATTATCGATATTTTATCTCTTAAATTAACTGCCACGTCCACCATCATGGGTGCATGAACGAACTTGCGCGGTTGAAATATGTGTTCGAACACGATGCCTTATTGAGTGTGCATTCAATGATGCCCTTTCATGGAACCAACATTAAGCCTAGAGAAATGTCCGATTCTTTCCTTGGTCTCGTTTACATGACAGTGTTCACTTTGTCCAAGGAAATATCTATCGGATCGGAATATCCATGGACGGTATTAAACCTTCCAGATAATTATCTTATCCGAATTAAGGTTTAATACAGGCTGTAGGTTTAATATAGGTTGAAAGATTACTCCTTGATGTACTTGGATAAAGTATGTCAAAACCTGTTTATGGTTGTACTTGGATAAAGTATGTCAAAACCTGTCATGGTTTGTTGTACTTGGATAAAGTATGTCAAAACCTGTCATGGTTGTACTTGGATAAAGTATGTGGAGATTAGTCATGGTTGTACTTGACATTTGTATGTCCATTTTACTCTCGCACTTATCTGGTTTTTTTTCTTAGAGTTTTAAGTAATAGATTTTTCTGGACATGCATCTCACCTTGCATCGTCCAAGAAAAACCCAACTGCCATTCAAATGTGTTTGCAAAGTATTATTTTAAATAGTAGGAAAATATTTTCTTTTTGTATGTGGAATTGTTTTATTATTAATATTGTCGACAACTGGCATCGGGTAGTGCTGACTATACAGTAAACACTTCCAAATTTAGTGTACTGCATAAACTATTGTAAGCATAAACATAAATTGTCATAGTTTTGAACCACACTGTTGTAGTGAAGTGACACTCAACATACTGTTAAACTGAATACCTGTTATTATCGATATTTTATCTCTTAAATTAACTGCCACGTCCACCATCATGGGTGCATGAACGAACTTGCGCGGTTGAAATATGTGTTCGAACACGATGCCTTATTGAGTGTGCATTCAATGATGCCCTTTCATGGAACCAACATTAAGCCTAGAGAAATGTCCGATTCTTTCCTTGGTCTCGTTTACATGACAGTGTTCACTTTGTCCAAGGAAATATCTATCGGATCGGAATATCCATGGACGGTATTAAACCTTCCAGATAATTATCCGAATTAAGGTTTAATACAGGCTGTAGGTTTAATATAGGTTGAAAGATTACTCCTTGATGTACTTGGATAAAGTATGTCAAAACCTGTTATGGTTGTACTTGGATAAAGTATGTCAAAACCTGTCATGGTTGTACTTGGATAAAGTATGTCAAAACCTGTCATGGTTGTACTTGGATAAAGTATGTGGAGATTAGTCATGGTTGTACTTGACATTTGTATGTCCATTTTACTCTCGCACTTATCTGGTTTTTTTTCTTAGAGTTTTAAGTAATAGATTTTTCTGCACATGCATCTCACCTTGCATCGTCCAAGAAAAACCCAACTGCCATTCAAATGTGTTTGCAAAGTATTATTTTAAATAGTAGGAAAATATTTTCTTTTTGTATGTGGAATTGTTTTATTATTAATATTGTCGACAACTGGCATCGGGTAGTGCTGACTATACAGTAAACACTTCCAAATTTAGTGTACTGCATAAACTATTGTAAGCATAAACATAAATTGTCATAGTTTTGAACCACACTGTTGTAGTGAAGTGACACTCAACATACTGTTAAACTGAATACCTGTTATTATCGATATTTTATCTCTTAAATTAACTGCCACGTCCACCATCATGGGTGCATGAACGAACTTGCGCGGTTGAAATATGTGTTCGAACACGATGCCTTATTGAGTGTGCATTCAATGATGCCCTTTCATGGAACCAACATTAAGCCTAGAGAAATGTCCGATTCTTTCCTTGGTCTCGTTTACATGACAGTGTTCACTTTGTCCAAGGAAATATCTATCGGATCGGAATATCCATGGACGGTATTAAACCTTCCAGATAATTATCCGAATTAAGGTTTAATACAGGCTGTAGGTTTAATATAGGTTGAAAGATTACTCCTTGTTGTACTTGGATAAAGTATGTCAAAACCTGTTATGGTTGTACTTGGATAAAGTATGTCAAAACCTGTCATGGTTGTACTTGGATAAAGTGTGTCAAAACCTGTTATGGTTGTACTTGGATAAAGTGTGTCAAAACCTGTCATGGTTGTACTTGGATAAAGTATGTCAAAACCTGTCATGGTTGTACTTGGATAAAGTATGTCAAAACCTGTCATGGTTGTACTTGGATAAAGTATGTGGAGATTAGTCATGGTTGTACTTGACATTTGTATGTCCATTTTACTCTCGCACTTATCTGGTTTTTTTTCTTAGAGTTTTAAGTAAGATTTTCTGCACATGCATCTCACCTTGCATCGTCCAAGAAAAACCCAACTGCCATTCAAATGTGTTTGCAAAGTATTATTTTAAATAGTAGGAAAATATTTTCTTTTTGTATGTGGAATTGTTTTATTATTAATATTGTCGACAACTGGCATCGGGTAGTGCTGACTATACAGTAAACACTTCCAAATTTAGTGTACTGCATAAACTATTGTAAGCATAAACATAAATTGTCATAGTTTTGAACCACACTGTTGTAGTGAAGTGACACTCAACATACTGTTAAACTGAATACCTGTTATTATCGATATTTTATCTCTTAAATTAACTGCCACGTCCACCATCATGGGTGCATGAACGAACTTGCGCGGTTGAAATATGTGTTCGAACACGATGCCTTATTGAGTGTGCATTCAATGATGCCCTTTCATGGAACCAACATTAAGCCTAGAGAAATGTCCGATTCTTTCCTTGGTCTCGTTTACATGACAGTGTTCACTTTGTCCAAGGAAATATCTATCGGATCGGAATATCCATGGACGGTATTAAACCTTCCAGATAATTATCCGAATTAAGGTTTAATACAGGCTGTAGGTTTAATATAGGTTGAAAGATTACTCCTTGATGTACTTGGATAAAGTATGTACTTTATTTTACTGATAAGTATGTCAAAACCTGTTATGGTTGTACTTGGATAAAGTATGTCAAAACCTGTTATGGTTGTACTTGGATAAAGTATGTCAAAACCTGTCATGGTTGTACTTGGATAAAGTATGTCAAAACCTGTCATGGTTGTACTTGGATAAAGTATGTGGAATTAGTCATGGTTGTACTTGACATTTGTATGTCCATTTTACTCTCGCACTTATCTGGTTTTTTTTCTTAGAGTTTTAAGTAATAGATTTTTCTGCACATGCATCTCACCTTGCATCGTCCAAGAAAAACCCAACTGCCATTCAAATGTGTTTGCAAAGTATTATTTTAAATAGTAGGAAAATATTTTCTTTTTGTATGTGGAATTGTTTTATTATTAATATTGTCGACAACTGGCATCGGGTAGTGCTGACTATACAGTAAACACTTCCAAATTTAGTGTACTGCATAAACTATTGTAAGCATAAACATAAATTGTCATAGTTTTGAACCACACTGTTGTAGTGAAGTGACACTCAACATACTGTTAAACTGAATACCTGTTATTATCGATATTTTATCTCTTAAATTAACTGCCACGTCCACCATCATGGGTGCATGAACGAACTTGCGCGGTTGAAATATGTGTTCGAACACGATGCCTTATTGAGTGTGCATTCAATGATGCCCTTTCATGGAACCAACATTAAGCCTAGAGAAATGTCCGATTCTTTCCTTGGTCTCGTTTACATGACAGTGTTCACTTTGTCCAAGGAAATATCTATCGGATCGAATATCCATGGACGGTATTAAACCTTCCAGATAATTATCCGAATTAAGGTTTAATACAGGCTGTAGGTTTAATATAGGTTGAAAGATTACTCCTTGTGTACTTGGATAAGTATGTCAAAACCTGTTATGGTTGTACTTGGATAAGTATGTCAAAACCTGTTATGGTTGTACTTGGATAAAGTGTGTCAAAACCTGTTATGGTTGTACTTGGATAAAGTATGTCAAAACCTGTCATGGTTGTACTTGGATAAAGTATGTGGAGATTAGTCATGGTTGTACTTGACATTTGTATGTCCATTTTACTCTCGCACTTATCTGGTTTTTTTTCTTAGAGTTTTAAGTAATAGATTTTTCTGCACATGCATCTCACCTTGCATCGTCCAAGAAAAAACCCAACTGCCATTCAAATGTGTTTGCAAAGTATTATTTTAAATAGTAGGAAAATATTTTCTTTTTGTATGTGGAATTGTTTTATTATTAATATTGTCGACAACTGGCATCGGGTAGTGCTGACTATACAGTAAACACTTCCAAATTTAGTGTACTGCATAAACTATTGTAAGCATAAACATAAATTGTCATAGTTTTGAACCACACTGTTGTAGTGAAGTGACACTCAACATACTGTTAAACTGAATACCTGTTATTATCGATATTTTATCTCTTAAATTAACTGCCACGTCCACCATCATGGGTGCATGAACGAACTTGCGCGGTTGAAATATGTGTTCGAACACGATGCCTTATTGAGTGTGCATTCAATGATGCCCTTTCATGGAACCAACATTAAGCCTAGAGAAATGTCCGATTCTTTCCTTGGTCTCGTTTACATGACAGTGTTCACTTTGTCCAAGGAAATATCTATCGGATCGGAATATCCATGGACGGTATTAAACCTTCCAGATAATTATCCGAATTAAGGTTTAATACAGGCTGTAGGTTTAATATAGGTTGAAAGATTACTCCTTGATGTTACTTGGATAAAGTATGTCAAAACCTGTTATGGTTGTACTTGGATAAAGTATGTCAAAACCTGTCATGGTTGTACTTGGATAAAGTATGTCAAAACCTGTCATGGTTGTACTTGGATAAAGTATGTGGAGATTAGTCATGGTTGTACTTGACATTTGTATGTCCATTTTACTCTCGCACTTATCTGGTTTTTTTTCTTAGAGTTTTAAGTAATAGATTTTTCTGCACATGCATCTCACCTTGCATCGTCCAAGAAAAACCCAACTGCCATTCAAATGTGTTTGCAAAGTATTATTTTAAATAGTAGGAAAATATTTTCTTTTTGTATGTGGAATTGTTTTATTATTAATATTGTCGACAACTGGCATCGGGTAGTGCTGACTATACAGTAAACACTTCCAAATTTAGTGTACTGCATAAACTATTGTAAGCATAAACATAAATTGTCATAGTTTTGAACCACACTGTTGTAGTGAAGTGACACTCAACATACTGTTAAACTGAATACCTGTTATTATCGATATTTTATCTCTTAAATTAACTGCCACGTCCACCATCATGGGTGCATGAACGAACTTGCGCGGTTGAAATATGTGTTCGAACTTCGAACACGATGCCTTATTGAGTGTGCATTCAATGATGCCCTTTCATGGAACCAACATTAAGCCTAGAGAAATGTCCGATTCTTTCCTTGGTCTCGTTTACATGACAGTGTTCACTTTGTCCAAGGAAATATCTATCGGATCGGAATATCCATGGACGGTATTAAACCTTCCAGATAATTATCCGAATTAAGGTTTAATACAGGCTGTAGGTTTAATATAGGTTGAAAGATTACTCCTTGTTGTACTTGGATAAAGTATGTCAAAACCTGTTATGGTTGTACTTGGATAAGTATGTCAAAACCTGTTATGGTTGTACTTGGATAAAGTGTGTCAAAACCTGTTATGGTTGTACTTGGATAAAGTATGTCAAAACCTGTCATGGTTGTACTTGGATAAAGTATGTCAAAACCTGTCATGGTTGTACTTGGATAAAGTATGTGGAGATTAGTCATGGTTGTACTTGACATTTGTATGTCCATTTTACTCTCGCACTTATCTGGTTTTTTTTCTTAGAGTTTTAAGTAATAGATTTTTCTGCACATGCATCTCACCTTGCATCGTCCAAGAAAAACCCAACTGCCATTCAAATGTGTTTGCA
Organism: Aphanomyces euteiches; assembly: GCA_021527685.1. Classification (NCBI taxonomy): domain Eukaryota; phylum Oomycota; class Saprolegniomycetes; order Saprolegniales; family Verrucalvaceae; genus Aphanomyces; species Aphanomyces euteiches. Next base: position 2,501,560 of record JAJGMV010000278.1, read on the forward strand.
AAGTATTATTTTAAATAGTAGGAAAATATTTTCTTTTTGTATGTGGAATTGTTTTATTATTAATATTGTCGACAACTGGCATCGGGTAGTGCTGACTATACAGTAAACACTTCCAAATTTAGTGTACTGCATAAACTATTGTAAGCATAAACATAAATTGTCATAGTTTTGAACCACACTGTTGTAGTGAAGTGACACTCAACATACTGTTAAACTGAATACCTGTTATTATCGATATTTTATCTCTTAAATTAACTGCCACGTCCACCATCATGGTGATGAACGCTGCGCGGTGTATGTTGACACGATGACTTATTGATGTGCCTGGTTGCAAATATGTGTTCGAACACGATGCCTTATTGAGTGTGCATTCAATGATGCCCTTTCATGAACCAACATTAAGCCTAGAGAAATGTCGATTCTTTCCTTGGTCTCGTTTACATGACAGTGTTCACTTTGTCCAAGGAAATATCTATCGGATCGGAATATCCATGGACGGTATTAAACCTTCCAGATAATTATCCGAATTAAGGTTTAATACAGGCTGTAGGTTTAATATAGGTTGAAAGATTACTCCTTGTTGTACTTGGATAAAGTATGTCAAAACCTGTTATGGTTGTACTTGGATAAGTATGTCAAAACCTGTTATGGTTGTACTTGGATAAAGTGTGTCAAACCTGTTATGGTTGTACTTGGATAAAGTATGTCAAAACCTGTCATGGTTGTACTTGGATAAAGTATGTCAAAACCTGTCATGGTTGTACTTGGATAAAGTATGTGGAGATTAGTCATGGTTGTACTTGACATTTGTATGTCCATTTTACTCTCGCACTTATCTGGGTTTGTTTCTTAGAGTTTTAAGTAATAGATTTTTCTGCACATGCATCTCACCTTGCATCGTCCAAGAAAAACCCAACTGCCATTCAAATGTGTTTGCAAAGTATTATTTTAAATAGTAGGAAAATATTTTCTTTTTGTATGTGGAATTGTTTTATTATTAATATTGTCGACAACTGGCATCGGGTAGTGCTGACTATACAGTAAACACTTCCAAATTTAGTGTACTGCATAAACTATTGTAAGCATAAACATAAATTGTCATAGTTTTGAACCACACTGTTGTAGTGAAGTGACACTCAACATACTGTTAAACTGAATACCTGTTATTATCGATATTTTATCTCTTAAATTAACTGCCACGTCCACCATCATGGGTGCATGAACGAACTTGCGCGGTTGAAATATGTGTTCGAACACGATGCCTTATTGAGTGTGCATTCAATGATGCCCTTTCATGGAACCAACATTAAGCCTAGAGAAATGTCCGATTCTTTCCTTGGTCTCGTTTACATGACAGTGTTCACTTTGTCCAAGGAAATATCTATCGGATCGGAATATCCATGGACGGTATTAAACCTTCCAGATAATTATCCGAATTAAGGTTTAATACAGGCTGTAGGTTTAATATAGGTTGAAAGATTACTCCTTGATGTACTTGGATAAAGTATGTCAAAACCTGTTATGGTTGTACTTGGATAAAGTATGTCAAAACCTGTTATGGTTGTACTTGGATAAAGTATGTCAAAACCTGTCATGGTTGTACTTGGATAAAGTATGTCAAAACCTGTCATGGTTGTACTTGGATAAAGTATGTGGAGATTAGTCATGGTTGTACTTGACATTTGTATGTCCATTTTACTCTCGCACTTATCTGGGTTTTTTTCTTAGAGTTTTAAGTAATAGATTTTTCTGCACATGCATCTCACCTTGCATCGTCCAAGAAAAACCCAACTGCCATTCAAATGTGTTTGCAAAGTATTATTTTAAATAGTAGGAAAATATTTTCTTTTTTGTATGTGGAATTGTTTTATTATTAATATTGTCGACAACTGGCATCGGGTAGTGCTGACTATACAGTAAACACTTCCAAATTTAGTGTACTGCATAAACTATTGTAAGCATAAACATAAATTGTCATAGTTTTGAACCACACTGTTGTAGTGAAGTGACACTCAACATACTGTTAAACTGAATACCTGTTATTATCGATATTTTATCTCTTAAATTAACTGCCACGTCCACCATCATGGGTGCATGAACGAACTTGCGCGGTTGAAATATGTGTTCGAACACGATGCCTTATTGAGTGTGCATTCAATGATGCCCTTTCATGGAACCAACATTAAGCCTAGAGAAATGTCCGATTCTTTCCTTGGTCTCGTTTACATGACAGTGTTCACTTTGTCCAAGGAAATATCTATCGGATCGGAATATCCATGGACGGTATTAAACCTTCCAGATAATTATCCGAATTAAGGTTTAATACAGGCTGTAGGTTTAATATAGGTTGAAAGATTACTCCTTGTTGTACTTGGATAAAGTATGTCAAAACCTGTTATGGTTGTACTTGGATAAGTATGTCAAAACCTGTTATGGTTGTACTTGGATAAAGTGTGTCAAAACCTGTTATGGTTGTACTTGGATAAAGTATGTCAAAACCTGTCATGGTTGTACTTGGATAAAGTATGTCAAAACCTGTCATGGTTGTACTTGGATAAAGTATGTGGAGATTAGTCATGGTTGTACTTGACATTTGTATGTCCATTTTTACTCTCGCACTTATCTGGGTTTTTTTTCTTAGAGTTTTAAGTAATAGATTTTTCTGCACATGCATCTCACCTTGCATCGTCCAAGAAAAACCCAACTGCCATTCAAATGTGTTTGCAAAGTATTATTTTAAATAGTAGGAAAATATTTTCTTTTTTGTATGTGGAATTGTTTTATTATTAATATTGTCGACAACTGGCATCGGGTAGTGCTGACTATACAGTAAACACTTCCAAATTTAGTGTACTGCATAAACTATTGTAAGATAACATAAATTGTCATAGTTTGAACCACACTGTTGTATATAAGCTGACACTCAACATACTGTTAAACTGAATACCTGTTATTATCGATATTTTATCTCTTAAATTAACTGCCACGTCCACCATCATGGGTGCATGAACGAACTTGCGCGGTTGAAATATGTGTTCGAACACGATGCCTTATTGAGTGTGCATTCAATGATGCCCTTTCATGGAACCAACATTAAGCCTAGAGAAATGTCCGATTCTTTCCTTGGTCTCGTTTACATGACAGTGTTCACTTTGTCCAAGGAAATATCTATCGGATCGGAATATCCATGGACGGTATTAAACCTTCCAGATAATTATCCGAATTAAGGTTTAATACAGGCTGTAGGTTTAATATAGGTTGAAAGATTACTCCTTGATGTACTTGGATAAAGTATGTCAAAACCTGTTATGGTTGTACTTGGATAAAGTATGTCAAAACCTGTTATGGTTGTACTTGGATAAAGTATGTCAAAACCTGTCATGGTTGTACTTGGATAAAGTATGTCAAAACCTGTCATGGTTGTACTTGGATAAAGTATGTGGAGATTAGTCATGGTTGTACTTGACATTTGTATGTCCATTTTACTCTCGCACTTATCTGGGTTTTTTTCTTAGAGTTTTAAGTAATAGATTTTTCTGCACATGCATCTCACCTTGCATCGTCCAAGAAAAACCCAACTGCCATTCAAATGTGTTTGCAAAGTATTATTTTAAATAGTAGGAAAATATTTTCTTTTTGTATGTGGAATTGTTTTATTATTAATATTGTCGACAACTGGCATCGGGTAGTGCTGACTATACAGTAAACACTTCCAAATTTAGTGTACTGCATAAACTATTGTAAGCATAAACATAAATTGTCATAGTTTTGAACCACACTGTTGTAGTGAAGTGACACTCAACATACTGTTAAACTGAATACCTGTTATTATCGATATTTTATCTCTTAAATTAACTGCCACGTCCACCATCATGGGTGCATGAACGAACTTGCGCGGTTGAAATATGTGTTCGAACACGATGCCTTATTGAGTGTGCATTCAATGATGCCCTTTCATGGAACCAACATTAAGCCTAGAGAAATGTCCGATTCTTTCCTTGGTCTCGTTTACATGACAGTGTTCACTTTGTCCAAGGAAATATCTATCGGATCGGAATATCCATGGACGGTATTAAACCTTCCAGATAATTATCCGAATTAAGGTTTAATACAGGCTGTAGGTTTAATATAGGTTGAAAGATTACTCCTTGTTGTACTTGGATAAAGTATGTCAAAACCTGTTATGGTTGTACTTGGATAAGTATGTCAAAACCTGTTATGGTTGTACTTGGATAAAGTGTGTCAAAACCTGTTATGGTTGTACTTGGATAAAGTATGTCAAAACCTGTCATGGTTGTACTTGGATAAAGTATGTCAAAACCTGTCATGGTTGTACTTGGATAAAGTATGTGGAGATTAGTCATGGTTGTACTTGACATTTGTATGTCCATTTTACTCTCGCACTTATCTGGTTTTTTTTCTTAGAGTTTTAAGTAATAGATTTTTCTGCACATGCATCTCACCTTGCATCGTCCAAGAAAAACCCAACTGCCATTCAAATGTGTTTGCAAAGTATTATTTTAAATAGTAGGAAAATATTTTCTTTTTTGTATGTGGAATTGTTTTATTATTAATATTGTCGACAACTGGCATCGGGTAGTGCTGACTATACAGTAAACACTTCCAAATTTAGTGTACTGCATAAACTATTGTAAGCATAAACATAAATTGTCATAGTTTTGAACCACACTGTTGTAGTGAAGTGACACTCAACATACTGTTAAACTGAATACCTGTTATTATCGATATTTTATCTCTTAAATTAACTGCCACGTCCACCATCATGGGTGCATGAACGAACTTGCGCGGTTGAAATATGTGTTCGAACACGATGCCTTATTGAGTGTGCATTCAATGATGCCCTTTCATGGAACCAACATTAAGCCTAGAGAAATGTCCGATTCTTTCCTTGGTCTCGTTTACATGACAGTGTTCACTTTGTCCAAGGAAATATCTATCGGATCGGAATATCCATGGACGGTATTAAACCTTCCAGATAATTATCCGAATTAAGGTTTAATACAGGCTGTAGGTTTAATATAGGTTGAAAGATTACTCCTTGATGTACTTGGATAAAGTATGTCAAAACCTGTTATGGTTGTACTTGGATAAAGTATGTCAAAACCTGTTATGGTTGTACTTGGATAAAGTATGTCAAAACCTGTCATGGTTGTACTTGGATAAAGTATGTCAAAACCTGTCATGGTTGTACTTGGATAAAGTATGTGGAGATTAGTCATGGTTGTACTTGACATTTGTATGTCCATTTTACTCTCGCACTTATCTGGGTTTTTTTCTTAGAGTTTTAAGTAATAGATTTTTCTGCACATGCATCTCACCTTGCATCGTCCAAGAAAAACCCAACTGCCATTCAAATGTGTTTGCAAAGTATTATTTTAAATAGTAGGAAAATATTTTCTTTTTGTATGTGGAATTGTTTTATTATTAATATTGTCGACAACTGGCATCGGGTAGTGCTGACTATACAGTAAACACTTCCAAATTTAGTGTACTGCATAAACTATTGTAAGCATAAACATAAATTGTCATAGTTTTGAACCACACTGTTGTAGTGAAGTGACACTCAACATACTGTTAAACTGAATACCTGTTATTATCGATATTTTATCTCTTAAATTAACTGCCACGTCCACCATCATGGGTGCATGAACGAACTTGCGCGGTTGAAATATGTGTTCGAACACGATGCCTTATTGAGTGTGCATTCAATGATGCCCTTTCATGGAACCAACATTAAGCCTAGAGAAATGTCCGATTCTTTCCTTGGTCTCGTTTACATGACAGTGTTCACTTTGTCCAAGGAAATATCTATCGGATCGGAATATCCATGGACGGTATTAAACCTTCCAGATAATTATCCGAATTAAGGTTTAATACAGGCTGTAGGTTTAATATAGGTTGAAAGATTACTCCTTGTTGTACTTGGATAAAGTATGTCAAAACCTGTTATGGTTGTACTTGGATAAGTATGTCAAAACCTGTTATGGTTGTACTTGGATAAAGTGTGTCAAAACCTGTTATGGTTGTACTTGGATAAAGTATGTCAAAACCTGTCATGGTTGTACTTGGATAAAGTATGTCAAAACCTGTCATGGTTGTACTTGGATAAAGTATGTGGAGATTAGTCATGGTTGTACTTGACATTTGTATGTCCATTTTACTCTCGCACTTATCTGGTTTTTTTTCTTAGAGTTTTAAGTAATAGATTTTTCTGCACATGCATCTCACCTTGCATCGTCCAAGAAAAACCCAACTGCCATTCAAATGTGTTTGCAAAGTATTATTTTAAATAGTAGGAAAATATTTTCTTTTTTGTATGTGGAATTGTTTTATTATTAATATTGTCGACAACTGGCATCGGGTAGTGCTGACTATACAGTAAACACTTCCAAATTTAGTGTACTGCATAAACTATTGTAAGCATAAACATAAATTGTCATAGTTTTGAACCACACTGTTGTAGTGAAGTGACACTCAACATACTGTTAAACTGAATACCTGTTATTATCGATATTTTATCTCTTAAATTAACTGCCACGTCCACCATCATGGGTGCATGAACGAACTTGCGCGGTTGAAATATGTGTTCGAACACGATGCCTTATTGAGTGTGCATTCAATGATGCCCTTTCATGGAACCAACATTAAGCCTAGAGAAATGTCCGATTCTTTCCTTGGTCTCGTTTACATGACAGTGTTCACTTTGTCCAAGGAAATATCTATCGGATCGGAATATCCATGGACGGTATTAAACCTTCCAGATAATTATCCGAATTAAGGTTTAATACAGGCTGTAGGTTTAATATAGGTTGAAAGATTACTCCTTGTTGTACTTGGATAAAGTATGTCAAAACCTGTTATGGTTGTACTTGGATAAGTATGTCAAAACCTGTTATGGTTGTACTTGGATAAAGTGTGTCAAAACCTGTTATGGTTGTACTTGGATAAAGTATGTCAAAACCTGTCATGGTTGTACTTGGATAAAGTATGTGGAGATTAGTCATGGTTGTACTTGACATTTGTATGTCCATTTTACTCTCGCACTTATCTGGGTTTGTTTCTTAGAGTTTTAAGTAATAGATTTTTCTGCACATGCATCTCACCTTGCATCGTCCAAGAAAAACCCAACTGCCATTCAAATGTGTTTGCAAAGTATTATTTTAAATAGTAGGAAAATATTTTCTTTTTGTATGTGGAATTGTTTTATTATTAATATTGTCGACAACTGGCATCGGGTAGTGCTGACTATACAGTAAACACTTCCAAATTTAGTGTACTGCATAAACTATTGTAAGCATAAACATAAATTGTCATAGTTTTGAACCACACTGTTGTAGTGAAGTGACACTCAACATACTGTTAAACTGAATACCTGTTATTATCGATATTTTATCTCTTAAATTAACTGCCACGTCCACCATCATGGGTGCATGAACGAACTTGCGCGGTTGAAATATGTGTTCGAACACGATGCCTTATTGAGTGTGCATTCAATGATGCCCTTTCATGGAACCAACATTAAGCCTAGAGAAATGTCCGATTCTTTCCTTGGTCTCGTTTACATGACAGTGTTCACTTTGTCCAAGGAAATATCTATCGGATCGGAATATCCATGGACGGTATTAAACCTTCCAGATAATTATCCGAATTAAGGTTTAATACAGGCTGTAGGTTTAATATAGGTTGAAAGATTACTCCTTGATGTACTTGGATAAAGTATGTCAAAACCTGTTATGGTTGTACTTGGATAAAGTATGTCAAAATTGTACTTGGATAAAGTGTGTCAAAACCTAATATATTTCGAGAGGGAAACAGCCCAGATTGAACGCTCGGGCATTTCAGATTTCTTTTAGGGCCTGTCTGGCAACCGGAAATATTGCAATAAATAGGCCTAAAATGCCATTTTGAGGCCAAATTCAATCTGTGAGGTCAAAATATGACCTTGATTATCTCAGAGTTTTGCACCAAATCCAATATTTTTGGTTGGGATATACTCAGTGGAGGCTCCCAAAATGCCGTTTTACGAAATGGAGGTTTTACCTCCATTTTGAATATGCCATATTTCGTTGATCCCATTTTGGTTGAAAATGGCATATCTATTTTGAAATTTTGCCAGACGAACCCTCAAACTTTTTTCCGCATTTTTGGATAAAATTTGCGGAAATTTTTACTCTGGTCCAAACGTGATCCTTTTTGTGCGTCATCGCTATTCCGTCACACTTGCGAAACGTCTCCTCTCTCTTGTGGATTCATGCAGTCATCGATAAGCTAAAGAAGTCGTTTAGCAAGAATCCCAGCCCGACTGCTTCATAGTGGGGAGGGTGCAACGGACAGTCGGTCATCATTAACAATTGCGTCAAGCTCTCTTTACGCGCCATGCCGAAGAGAAAACCAAGTGGGATTTACTCCATGATTTCCTATTGCCGCCCATGGATTCCTTGGTGCAGTTTGAGGTCACTGCTGTAGACACAGCTGCAAGTCCTACATCTGAAGGACAATTCAACAAGCGGTTCGACATCGCAAGATATATTCCGCCATGGCCACAAGGGACCCATTTCGTCTTGCCAATTGCACGCAAACCACATTGCATCGACTACTATTAGAACGGTTCATCTCGTTGCCGTTCAACCAAGTCTCTGCTGGTCGCAGCCTGCAAGCATGGATAGTCCCTTTCCTAGCCGTCAATGGCGCAGTACTGATGGACGCTCCCGTGCGATGTCCCCCTTAAGACCCATCGCATGCACATGTTTGTGTGACTTGCGTGGAATTCACTGTCATGCATTAGCCATACATTGGATATAACCGCCAATCTGAACGGCGAGCACCATGACACAACGCGAGGATAAGAGAAAAATCTTTGTTAACTTGTCAATGAGCCGAGGATCCGCTAAGAATGGACTTGCTTGTCGTGGACGCTTGCGTGAGGCTCGTGTGTCCATGCGGTCTTGGCTCGTTTTACGCACTGTCCTCTCGGCGGGAAGAGCGGCGCCGAGAACTACTATGACGTTGCTTTCCACCGCCGGGTCTTGGCACGACTACTTTGGGAGGACGAGGACCGTTGACAGCAGGACGCGCATCAGTGGTGACCGCAATGAGAGCAAGAAAGAGAGCAAGAGCAAGAGCAAGAACAAGACGCATGGCGAGTGAAATTCCAGAATGACCCACGAGCTGTTTCTCGTCCTGCTTGGTCTTGCCACATTCACCCACCACTTTGCTCAAGCATACTTGCTTGTTGTAAGATTGAACTTAGCAACGGCGTTCAACGCGTGACTTGGTCTTGTCCCATAGGCGTGATGCACCCAACTTGCAAAACAAGGTCGATGTTTGTCGTATTGCGGTACTAGTATTGGCTTTGCCGATCAACGGTGTCGTTTCTGGGCTTAGCAAAACCAGCGCGGACTGTCTTCCACATCGGCTTTTCACTTCTCCATACAAGTCCATACGTATGAACGCTCTCGTGCGAGATTCGTCTCTGTACTGTAAAAAGGATTCCAGCCACGCGGGTTTGGCACGCTTCCTACTCCCGTCCTGTGTATCTTGAGCGTGGCTCGAACTCTCGTCAACCACGTCGTGTGTTACTCTGATGAACGCTGCTGTTCCTCATTTGCCAATCTTTAAATACGACTGCCTGTCCCGTCAAACACACACGGGCGACAGATAACATCACCAAATGAGGGAAGATACAACACCCGCTTTGGTTCAAGGCGATTGGTAAGAACACGATGATGCACACCCAGTGGTTCCTTGGGTGTAATGTGAAATTAGCGACTTGATATTGTCCCATCGAGGCTATCTCCATGTACCCAACTTGGCAAAACAACGTTGATGTCAGTTGCATTGCGATATTAGCTCTCCGTTCAACGGAGTCCCTGCTGGTCTTTGAAAGGACCGCTTCGACTGTCTTGCCTACCAGTGAATTCCATATCGACTTTTACCTTTTCCATACACAGCAAGACCGTACTCGTGAACGCTCTAGCGCGATACAGTATTCTCCTATGGTCACTGTACTGTAATAAGTATTCCAGCCACGTGGGTTTGGCCGGTGGCACGCTTCCTATTCCTGCGGGAGTAATGTATGTCTTGAGCGTGGGTAAACCTTGAAATTTCAGAACCCCGTTGGTACACGTACATGAGTTCCCTGGTCATGCGCAGGTCGTGGATCAGAGCTAGAGAACCGGATGGTTTTTTGGGAGGCCCGTCATGTGGGCGGCGTCAGGTTTGCTCGTCATTTCGTTCATGGAGCGATACTTGCCACGGCTGCGCGCTCGAGGTGGGGAAACTTCCTAACGAGGAATGCTTAGGATACCTGGAAAAGTCGGAAAGTTTACGAGGCCACGCGAAGCTCGCGGTTGGGTGGATAAGGGCTCAAAGCTGCAGTCACCGCAATCAGAGCAGTAGCAACAGCGAGAAGAAGACGCAAATATGAGTCTTGCTACCCATGTGCTCCTGAGAGTGCACCCAGAAACTCGCTGAGAATGTATGGGGAGCAGAGGTTTCTTGTTCCGCGCACTCTCTCTAAATATGTCTCATTGCGACCAAATTCCCAAAGTATTCTGGAACATACGAGCTGATTTCCATCATTCACAGTCGTCAAGGACGATTTGTCGCCGATGCTTGAATTTGACGAGACACCAAGAGCAACCAACGACTCCATCTCGACATCAAGATGACATTCTCCCTACAAGGACTTGTTGGTGTCAAGTTTTGGATGCACTTGGTCGGGAAGCACTGGATGCGTTTCATCGTGTTATCTCGTTCAACTAAAGTGGGTTCTCCCCTCATTTTGTAATGTTATCTTTCGGTGTGACAGGCCGTCGTATTTAAAGATTGGCAAATGAGGAACAGCAGCGTTCATCAGAGTAACACACGACGTGGTTGACGAGAGTTCGAGCCACGCTCAAGATACACAGGACGGGAGTAGGAAGCGTGCCAAACCCGCGTGGCTGGAATCCTTTTTACAGTACAGAGACGAATCTCGCACGAGAGCGTTCATACGTATGGACTTGTATGGAGAAGTGAAAAGCCGATGTGGAAGACAGTCCGCGCTGGTTTTGCTAAGCCCAGAAACGACACCGTTGATCGGCAAAGCCAATACTAGTACCGCAATACGACAAACATCGACCTTGTTTTGCAAGTTGGGTGCATCACGCCTATGGGACAAGACCAAGTCACGCGTTGAACGCCGTTGCTAAGTTCAATCTTACAACAAGCAAGTATGCTTGAGCAAAGTGGTGGGTGAATGTGGCAAGACCAAGCAGGACGAGAAACAGCTCGTGGGTCATTCTGGAATTTCACTCGCCATGCGTCTTGTTCTTGCTCTTGCTCTTGCTCTCTTTCTTGCTCTCATTGCGGTCACCACTGATGCGCGTCCTGCTGTCAACGGTCCTCGTCCTCCCAAAGTAGTCGTGCCAAGACCCGGCGGTGGAAAGCAACGTCATAGTAGTTCTCGGCGCCGCTCTTCCCGCCGAGAGGACAGTGCGTAAAACGAGCCAAGACCGCATGGACACACGAGCCTCACGCAAGCGTCCACGACAAGCAAGTCCATTCTTAGCGGATCCTCGGCTCATTGACAAGTTAACAAAGATTTTTCTCTTATCCTCGCGTTGTGTCATGGTGCTCGCCGTTCAGATTGGCGGTTATATCCAATGTATGGCTAATGCATGACAGTGAATTCCACGCAAGTCACACAAACATGTGCATGCGATGGGTCTTAAGGGGGACATCGCACGGGAGCGTCCATCAGTACTGCGCCATTGACGGCTAGGAAAGGGACTATCCATGCTTGCAGGCTGCGACCAGCAGAGACTTGGTTGAACGGCAACGAGATGAACCGTTCTAATAGTAGTCGATGCAATGTGGTTTGCGTGCAATTGGCAAGACGAAATGGGTCCCTTGTGGCCATGGCGGAATATATCTTGCGATGTCGAACCGCTTGTTGCATTGTCCTTCAGATGTAGGACTTGCAGCTGTGTCTACAGCAGTGACCTCAAACTGCACCAAGGAATCCATGGGCGGCAATAGGAAATCATGGAGTAAATCCCACTTGGTTTTCTCTTCGGCATGGCGCGTAAAGAGAGCTTGACGCAATTGTTAATGATGACCGACTGTCTGTTGCACCCTCCCCACTATGAAGCAGTCGGGCTGGGATTCTTGCTAAACGACTTCTTTAGCTTATCGATGACTGTATAAATCCACAAGTGTGACGGAATAGCGACAAAAAGGATCAAAGGTCCCGACGTTTGGACCTTACAGGAACCGAATGTCGTCGACTTCAATCTGTACCAGAATCGGGAAGGAGACTAACAACGGTAACGTAACTTCACGAAATTTTGCCCAACACAAATATTTGCTCTGGTCCAAATTCACATTCATCTTTATTTAATTTCGTCCAATCAAATTATTCCAAACATGAATTGGATCAATAATTGGCTAAAAGTAATACTCGTCCGTTTTACGCAGAGCCTGTGAATATTGATTGAACGCCAATTAGGCTATGCGCTACACCAACCACTCAAAAGAAGAGAAGGCCGAAGCCATTGCCCGCGTGTTGCACGGTGAAGACAAGAAACAAGTCGCGAAGGACTTGAATTTTGCAAAACGCACCTTGGATCATTTGCTATCCACTTACTACAGTGGAGGTTCTCTGGAGCCCAAGAGACGCGGTGCCCCAATGAAATTTCCGATGGAGTGCGAAAATTACATTGCAACATGGATCATTGCAATGCAACGCGATGGTGTTCCGGTTGACCGCTCTGACGTCTTGATGAAAGCAAGAGAGATCTGCAAAAATCTCGAGATAACGCCAGTTTGCGATAGCTGGTTCGCTCGATTCCTCGGGCGCCATCCTGACATAACGTTTCGCCAGGCTCAAGTAATTTCGCGAGCTAGAAACAATGCTCAACCTGACGATCTTTGCAATCTGTACGAAACCATGTTGACACTTGTGGTTGGCTTCATCTTAAAGTCCAGCCAAGTTTACAACATGGACGAAACTGGGTTCCATACACGTAAGTTGTCCAAGCGCGTTCTAGCGCTTCGTGGTTCCAAGTCCATCCATTCCAAAGCCGACTCGACTTCCTTTCATATGTCCATTGTTGCCTGTGCAAGTGCAAGTGGCCATGTCATACCCCCCACTTTCATCCTCCCAGGGAAGCGCATCGATGAAACAATAGCAGGTGAATGCATGGAAGACGCCGCCCTCACGACAAGCGACAGTAGCTTCATCAATGCTTCGTTGTTTGTTGAGTGGTTGAAGCATTTCGACGATTCAATTCCCTTGATCGTTCGGCGTCCCGTTGTTTTGGTTTGCGATGGCTATTTGTCTCACTTTTCGCACCCCGATGTTATGCCAACTCTGGACGAACGACGATTGTACCTGGTTTGCCTTCCCGCCAATGCCACGCACTTGGTTCAGCCACTGGACGTGGCAGTGTTTGCACCGTACAAGAAAGAACTTGCTCGATTGAAGAGAAAATTCCTACTTGACAGCGGCGTGCCAACTATCTCGAAACATGTTGCTGTTCGTCTGTCATGTCAAGCATGGAAGTCATGAATGTCGGAGGAGAATGCTCGCTCTGGATTGCAACATGCGGTTTGTTTCCACCGAGCTTGGAAGCCATGCAAGAGCGATTCGAGAGATTTCATGACGATTCTTTGTTGTACAGCTCAGTTCCCGAGCGAGATGCATCGTGGTTGAGGCGAAAAGAGATCGTTCAAAATGAGATCTTAACTTTGCCTGTTGTAGGCACCAGTGAACCGAGAAAGCCCAAAACGGTTGATGTTGCCGGTCGTCTGTTGACACCAGACATGGTCCAGGCTATGTTGCAGTCAAAGAAGAGAGGTAGTAGACGTAAGAGTGCATGACTTGCAAGTTAATGAATCACAGCTCTGTGATGCGGTGTTTGTCTTCTGGAGGGTTGTCGAGGTAAACCCCCTTCCTGAATTCAATGGTGTGGTCGATTTTGCCATCAGAGCACTTTCGTTGATTTCAGTCCAAATTATGGAGCCAGTCAATGAGCGTCAACTTGCGTTACAATGGGTGTGAACTTGCATCATATTATACCCTGCGATGTTAAATTTGAACACCACATTATAGACTTTCGCAGTTAAAAATTAAACGTCTTATTTGATGAATAAAAATATACATCGGATCAATGATTTCTATATTTTAATCAAGTTAAAATTGGGCAAAAATTTTTGCCAAATGTAATCATCCTCTTCAATATTTAAAATCAACATATCGAATATTCCTTTGCGACATATCAAGTGGCGTTACAACCAGTGATAGCTCAGATAAACCTCTACATTTTGATCCCATATTCATCATACAAACCCACGTAGTTCGCAAACCGCTGCAGGATGGCCACGAGGTATGCATTTTGGGCAAAAAATCGTGATTTTACATTAGTGTAGTTACTGAGCTAGGAGTAATCGAGCAGAATGAGAAGTGAGATACATAGTTGTCTAGGAAATCTAAACTTCTAAGAGCATGTCACGCTAAAAATAGCGTTTAACGACATTACATGAGAGGAGAATAACACAAAAGATGAACTCAGAGAGTATTTAACAAAGATCACAAGCTGATACTTGAGGAGTTCACGTAGCATAAAGTTCATCACTTTTGTTGAGGAAGGACAGCCGGTTTACCCAATGTCAATATATTTACAGTCCACGAGACCATCGAGGGACTGTCTGGAAATGTTAAAAATTGTCACAGTATTCCGGATAATTTTCAATACTAAATTCAATATATACTTTCTAGTGTCATGGGTACTACTATACCTTTTTACAAATTATAATGTTATAAGGTGATTTTTCGGCAAATTTTAGATTGTTTTGTTGGATATCTCGTCACATGTTCAATTTTGTATCAATTTGATTGCAGAATCGAATTCCCCCCAAAAAATACATATGTGACAGAGCATGATGAAGAATGAAGAAAACAAAGTCCAAGTCGCAGCGTGGGGAGCGCGACCCGAAAATCCGGATCATGCGGCCGACGACGGAGCCAGAGCGCTACGGGGGATATTTGACCAATCCCGACAAGTATCGAGTGGAAAAATGCGAGAGGAATGCGTGTGTTCGTGCACCGAGATTGGCAAGCAGGTGCCGACCAGATTAGAGTAGATCGAGTAAGTTTGAATTCACTTCCGCTTTTGTTGTGTATGACCCCGAGGTCATCTGCTTCATTGTTGTGAAGTGATCAAGTCCAAGACAGCGTGTTTTTGGAGCGACCGACCGACTTTATTTGCGGCGGCGTGATCCTGTGTTTGGTTGTCGTACCCACCGCGTACCGACAACACCCCCCTGTACTGTTCCCTTTGCCAATAGCCCTTCACCGCGCGGCGGCGCACGTCTTCCTGGGCCGAAGACACCCCACCTTCCCCATCGTTTTCTATCTTTCGCCACCCTACGACTTGCAACCGTCGGGTTCGTTCGTTGCCTCCTGTGTGCACCTCAATACTACAAGTCGAAAGTCTCACAAAGAGCTTTTGACCGACAAATTCTTGTGCGAGTGTGAGTTTCCTTCCGCACTCATCCCCCCCTACCACAAGTGGAGCGCCAGACCGGGTCTGATCTTTTAGTATGAGCGCTGCATTAACGAACTATGAAGACATGCCACCTCGAGTCGCAAGCATCCACCAAGACGAAGACGCCGAAGCTCGCGATGCCGCGACTAATCGAACACCCTCTTGGTCCCCGAATGATGAAAACTCGGGCCAATCTGGCGGCTCACATCATTCGGCCAGAGGCGGGCCCTTTAGCCGTTCCCACGGCTCAAGACCTTCCTCCGAGCATGTCATCGCGTCTGACGATGTTGTCACGATGTCTATGCTCAAACGAAACAATGACGATCTGGTAAAACGCTGATGACTTTGCTACGCGCAGAGCCAAAGGCACATGAAGAAGCTGATCCCTACGATTCCGACTCGTCTCCCATCGGAGACTTTGCCCCAGCAAGCACGATGCGATTAATGCCTGTGGAATTTATCGCCAATTTTGACGGCGATCGCGACAACCGAAATGCTGCTGCTTCTTGGCTGCAGCGCTTTGAAGAGACAGCCATCGCTTGTGGCTGGTCTGACCTAGAGATTCTCCGTCGATTTCGTTTGCATTCTGACAAGCCAGTCCACGACTGGTTGCTCCAAGTCAATCCCGAGTTCCTATCAAGTTGGGCAAAGTTGAGAGCAAGATTTGTCAAAGAGTACGTCAAGAGCCCTATACCGAAAACCGAAGTATACTACAGCATGACACAAGGGCCAGGCGAACATCTCAAGGCATATTTTGTACGATTCAATGCGGCCGCACTACGAATCAAACTCGACTACAGAAGAAATCGGGAAAACTTGGCAGCCCATATTGATCGGTTTGCTCGAACGCTGACGAATCGAATGTTGGCGCAAGCGATAAATCTGCAGCAGTTCCGCACGATCGATGACCTAGAAGACTACCTCGACAAGCAACAACAACAAGAGGCCATCGATCGTTTTCAAGCTCGAGCAAAGTCGGCACAATCGGCTCCGAGACATACTCACATCCCTGTGAGTGACCGAGCGAAGACGCGAAAACCAACAGTTCAATTCATGGACGCAGCCGAGTCTGTTGGCGCATCGTGGGACGACCTACAAGCCGAGATTTTTGCTCTTGGTCGATCATACAGCTCAGCCAAGCGAGTCCAATGCCATGAATGTGGCCGTGAACATTTCACCATTGACGGTCAGTGTTGGTCCAACATCTACTGCACCCTCTGTAACAAGATGGGTCATCCAGAGACCAACTGTTTCAAAGCCTGTGCAATCTGCACCCCGCCACACAATAAATTTGAGAGATGCGAGAAGCTGGAGAAGGTTGCTGCGTTGAAGGCTTTCCTTGAAGCAAACCCCGTGGAAGGCTTGCCTTCCTTGGAGTGTTTAAACTTCTTAGTCCGGGGGTCCCGCGAAACCCCGATCGTTTCGGACACAACGCGCGCAAATCATCACCAGAAAAAGAAAAAAACAAGAAAACCCAAGAAAAAGCAAGTGCATTTACCCCACCAGCCATAAGAGCCCCGGTGGATACATATCAAGAACCATTCCAACAACAACCAACTTTCACAAAGCTAGCCCCCGTAGACAACAAGCAGCCCGTAATCTGGAATATATCTCAAGATTCCAACACTGTCTCCCCCACGATACATTACACGACCAAGGACCACACGATCACGCCTTGGGAATTTGACCTGAAGGATGGGGAGCAGCTTGGTTTCCTCAGTGAACCGAAACTCGGCGAAGAAGGGAACCATCAGGCCTTGTTGAGTGCGAAACTCATGGACCGCGACGCGATTGTTCTGGCTGACACAGGCGCCGACATGAGTGTCGTACACCTACGAGCTGTTGAGTGGCTCAATTTATCCATCGACCGAGGAAAATCCACCAAGATCAACGGGTTGGGATCAAATTCCATCCGTACATTGGGCACTGTTCCTGTCAAACTCGTCATTGGAAGTGGCATTGCCTATTACCTTGAATTGGACGTCTGCGACCTGGGCAATGTCGGGTTCAATGCCGTGCTTGACATGGATTTCCTCTTCCGAGCATGTATGGCCATTGATACTGAGTGCCGAGAGATTAGCTTACCCGATGGAGAGCGTGTAGCCTTGCTCTACCAACCTACAAGATACCATCGGGGCGACGTACAGTACTTAGAAACCTCAAAGCAGACGTGGATTGCCCCTGGTGAATCAACTGTGATAAACATCAGGCGAACCTTGGCTGCCGACCCTCAAGAATGTGAGCATTGGGTTCATCGTGGCACACGATGGATTACCACGTTTGTTTCTGGGGTGGACAGCAACCCAGTGGCAGTCAGGATCACCAATGTGAGTGCGTACAGCATCAGTCTGCTCCCAAGAACAATCATTGGAGCTATCACAGTACGAGGAGAGCGACCACTGGATGTGCGGATTATCAGGACCAGTAGCAATCGCTACAAAGTCTGGGAGGATGAGGTCTACGAGGGCACTTACTCAAGCCGCTTCATGAAGACGAAAGAACAATTTGAGCCCCTCTTCATCAACCCCTGGCAACAGAAGGTTGGCCAAAGACCGTTATGACACGCTTGGGCGAACTACCTTTGAACAAACCAAACGCGATAGTCACAGCCAGCTCGACATCCCCCATTGATGTCAGCCCGTCTGGACAACTCGAGGAGAGTGGAGAAGACCACCTCGAACCGCCTGGCCCACAAATATTCTCGTTTCAGACCGTCCCCGACATTGACCAGAGCAAGCTGGAGCCTGAGGTGATCGTGCGAGAAGGGATCGACATGACCACCGAGGAGATGGAGAGCCAGTTGGCCTTCATACCAGAAATCACACCTGGCCCAACGTCAATCCATGTTGACGATCTCGACTTTGGTGAGCCTGACCAACCTGACGAAGAGCGAGCAAAGATGAAAGCTTTGCTCGCCAAGTACATGCCCTTCTTCATCCAGTCAGGCAACGGTCTACCGCCGGCAGCTAGAGGGGCTGTCTGCGATATTGATGTTGGGAACGCTCGGCCTATAGCTCAACGGGCTCGGTGGGTGCGACCTGAGCACCTGAAGCAGTTGTTCGAGCTGTTGAAGGGTCTCCTAGAGCATGGACTTATTACTTTTTCCAAGTCCCCATGGGCCTCCCCGATTGTCATCGTGCTCAAAAAGGGTGGCAAGGACATCCGTCTTTGCATTGATTACCGAGCTATCAACGATCTGCAGTCTCTCCTCTTGTCGCCAATGCCCACATTGGACAGTATGTTGGCCAATTTTGATGCCGTACAATGGTTTCTATCCCTCGACAATGCGAGCGGATTCTGGGTTGTGCGTTCTACACGTCGGGCAAGGTTGATTAGTGCGTTCATTTGCCCCCTAGGCCACTTCGAGTGGACCAGGATGGCTCAGGGTCTCAAAAACGCGCCCATGATCTACCAGAGGATGATCACGAATGCGTTGTTTGGCTTTGTTGACTTACCCCCCGGTGTCGCCGAGCTGGACGACGATGGAGAACCAAGGGACATGTTCAAGATCAACTACAAATACCCCGAAGAAAGCATGCCCCCTGTTGCCAACCGGACCTCCTTCGCGGATGATATCAGCGATGGCCCTGAAACCTGGGATGGTATCGTTGAGTTGACGGATCGAATCCTGAGACGACTGACATACTTCAACGTGAGCATAAGCGCCTCCAAGAGTAAGTTTGGCAAGCGCGAAATTGAGTTCTTGGGCCATTGGATCTCCCAGCGAGGCGTTGCAGCACGACCAAAAGGTCTGGAAAAGTTGGCCAACCTCGAGTTTCCAAACTCCCTGCAAGGCGTTCAGTCGTTTCTTGGGTCCCTAAACTTCTATTCAAGGTTTGTGGAGAATTACTCGATCAAAGCAAGCAGCCTCTATGAGATATCACGCGAAGAAATTGAAGCTGGAGTGATCTCTGAGACTGCCAAGGTAGCCTTCGAGAAGCTGAAGTCGGACTTCGCCAACTTGCCAACCTTGAAGCATGCTGCTCCCGACAAGGATGCCCACATCCTGATCTACACAACAAGTTGGGCAATCTCTGCG
Source organism: Aphanomyces euteiches (assembly GCA_021527685.1). Classification (NCBI taxonomy): domain Eukaryota; phylum Oomycota; class Saprolegniomycetes; order Saprolegniales; family Verrucalvaceae; genus Aphanomyces; species Aphanomyces euteiches. Next base: position 2,521,150 of record JAJGMV010000278.1, read on the forward strand.
ACGGTATGCCAGGAGGATGACAGCGTCCTGTTCCCCATTCGATTCTGTGGGCGTGCGCTAAAAGGAGGCGAAACTCGGTACGAAGGTTGGGCGAAAGAGATCCTTGCCTTGCTCCGAGTCTTCAAGACATGCTTCTTTGAGGTGCGCAGTCGTGTCATTGTGGTCTATACGCGATTCGGATTGATGAAATGGTTGCTGAAAGACAACCAGGCGAAGGCCGAGAACCTTCATTGGGCAGCAATGTTGGCCCCTTGGACAATCAAAGTGGTACCTGTTGATGAACTTGACGGGCGATGGAATCTATCCATCATGCTGACCGAAACCCTCCATCCCCCCGACGAGTCCACCCACGAGAAGCTGGCCCTGTTTGAGCCCAATCGGTCCAAACTCGGATTGCAGCCACGTCAAGTCCAAATGCCGACCTTCACCGGCCAAGATGAAGGCTATGTGGCTGCGTTCGACGGTGCCATAAAGGTCAAGGAACGATTTGGAAGCTGGAGCGCCATCATCTGGAAATTGCCCGAGTGGTCTATCGTTTGGGCTGGAGCAGGATGCTGCAGTGACGCCACGGTCAATGTGGCTGAGTACGAAGGAGCCAAAGCGGCCTTGCGAGCGGCCATCCAGAAGAATATCAAGCCCATCCATGTCTTTGGAGACTCCAAATTGGTGATCCACCAAGCTTTGGAATGGATGCAGTGCAAGCAGGAACACCTGCAACCCCAATTGAAAGACCTCCGTGCTCTCGAGCGACAGTTTTCAAGCGTGGAATACCACCACATCCTTCGACAATGGAACGGCAGTGCTGACCACCTTGCATCCATGGGTCTTACCATGCGACGAGAAGTCACTGAGCTGTCTGCGACCGATCTTGACGACATCCGAGAGAAAAATCTTCTGGCCGAGCTTCTCCACCCTCTGCCAGACACCAAAGACCTTCTGGACAACGAGCAGCCTGCAAAATCAATCCTGGCGTACACCCATCCGAAGCCGACTTCAAGGGTAGTGGGGCTGAATAGCCAGATACGACTGCGGAGGGTGAGTGAAGCCCAGGATCAGGAGCGAAAATGGCCGAATATAAAGCGATTTTTACGAGGAGAAGTGGACAATCTGACGCCCGAAGAGTGCTCGAAGGCCAGCAAGGAAGCTGGAATGTATGAAATTGGCGAAGAAGGAGCACTCTTCCGTCTCAATTGGTCGACCAAGAGATGCAATTTACACATTTTCATCTGGACTTTGGTCATCCCTACCGAGCTGATCCAAACGATATTGCATCATTGCCACGATAGTGTCGAAGGGGGCCATTTCAAGTTCCATAATACGTATGAGCGACTACGCAAGCATTTCTACTGGGGTGGTATGTACACCGATGCCAAGAACTACGTGACATCTTGTGAAACATGTGCATCGGGTGGACCCCCACCAACGACCCAAGCTCGTTCGCCAGGAAATTTGATACCCCAAGGGCCATTGGAGTTAGTCAATTTTGACATTGCAACCGACCTTCCTAGATCTTTTGGTGGAAACACTCAGCTAGTCGTCTTCGTGGACAACTTCACTGGTTTTGTGATGTGCAAACTGACCCCAGATCGGTCAGCGCACACCCTAGCAAAAGCCTTCGAGGAGACTGTGTTTTGGCGCTTGTCGAGAAGTCCGTCATGACCGTGAGCCTTCGTTTATGGGTGAAGTGTTCACTCACTTCATGAAAATGATCGGTCAGAGCCCCATGCCGACCTTTGCTTATCGCCCCCAAGCGAACGGTACGGCCGAGAGAGCTATCCAAACTCTTGTCCGATCGGTTAAGCTGTATGTGACGGACCCTCGACAGAGGGACTGGGACAAATATGCTGTGAGGCTGACCTTTGCTATTAACACCACACCGTCAGCCACACGCGGAGACACGCCTTTCTACCTTATGCATGGATGGGACCCGTTTACAACAATCACGGCAAGTCTCCCAGCTACCAAGAGTGGCGACCATGAGGCGAATCGATGGCGATCCCAGCTGCATCAACAGCATGCGTTCTGCAAGGCTATGGCTCACGATCTGTTATGCCAAGCTGTGAAAAGACGAGCCGAAGCTCACAACGCCCAATTGCCCCTGCTGTTGACGAACGTATCAAAGTTGGCGACTTGGTATGGGTCTATATAGACCAAGTGAAGTCTGGAGTGAAGAAAAAGTTGGCACACCTTTGGCATGGCCCATTTCGCGTGTTGGACAAGAAGAACGACTACGCGAGTGTCTTGGAAATTCAAGGAAGGTTGGCTCTCAGGAACCATCGGTTCCATGCCGAAGTTCACGACTCCAGGTTGAAGCTACAGCGTGTGTTCCAACTCCGACCTACTGAAAGGATGGACAGGCAACCTCCTATGGACTTTGACGAAGGCCTTTACCTTCCGCCAGACTCCTTTGAGCCCGATATGGACGAGCCACAAGTGTTTGGGATCCGAGCAGTACGATACACCGATCACATCAAAGAATATGAAGTGCAGCTCGGACCGGATAGCACATGGACATGGGTTGCTGCAATCTCCCTACCTGCCTCAACCTTGGTCTACGAATTTGAGCGTGATCGTTTGCACTTTGATCGGCTGGACATGATGGTTCAAACCGACTTTGTCCCTCCGAACAACGACGAGGATGAAGAGGAGACAAAGAGCGAGGCTGGAGGAGGCGAGGGGGACGACTTATCCCGAGCTTAGTCCCCCTATTTGGTTCATCATTTTGGTTTATCTAGTTTGGTTTGACGATCGAATTTACCCTTGGTTTGAGCTCACCCTGGTGGATTGGAATGGAATTGATTGTGGATTGGTTTGTTTGCACTGTGGACGGATCAATCCTGTGACGGAATGGATTTATATGATTTTATGTTGAACAGCAAAGTGAAGTGCATTATGAATTATCAACCAACCTACCCTGACTTGGATTGAGGTTGACGAGTGCGCTACACATAGTATATAGCGCTTGGCCCACCGACGGACGCTGGGGGTGGTCCAGGAGGATTTGGAGAAGGACCCTTTGGCCCTGGATGTTGGTCTAGTGGACCTGGCGGACCTTGAGAACCAGTGTCAGGCTCAGCCAAGGATTCCAAATGCGTGTCCAAGTCTTGTAAGCGACGAACATGGCGGGAGAACGAGTGCGCAGTTGGAAAGTGAGGCCCCTCGAGAACCACCACCTTGTCGTCTTGAACAAAATCATGTTGGCGGTTGCCGTAGTCTTTCTTGATGTCGTAAAGCATTGCCTCACGGCTGGAAACCAAACCTGTGCACGAGTAGCGTGGCCGTGGAAGCGATTGAAAATTTCGTGATACTTGGGATTGTGCACCTGGCAGCGGGGCCACTTGTGGTTGCAACGACGATTCAAACCTGGCTTGATACTCTTGCCGAAACAGCGTGGCATGACACCAGGGGTGGACACGTGAACGCCTTGGGCACGCAGATAACACTTTGAAGCCGGCAATTGACATTTACTACCATCAGACATGCGACCCTGGCACAATCTTCCGTCGGCTGGTGACGGCTGGGGTGGAGCCACGTATTCATTCACGATGCGAGTCAGCTTTGCGTGGTTCTCGCGAATCTCGGTGGCCGAGAGACGAAGAGGACGACGAATATTTGGCTGAGTGTTGACCATGGTGCGCAAAACATTGCCGATGTGGCTCACTGCGTTGTATACTGATCGGGCAAAGTCGGGAGCCATTGGAGGGACCGCTTCATTGACCATCGACTGGTAATCTTCACTCATATCTTCCAACGAACGGTCCAGAGCGTAAGAAGGCAAGTGGTTTGGGTCTGGTTGCGTGGAATTACGGCGATCAAGGTTGGCTTCATACGGGTCAAACGGTTCCTCATCTGAATCGGCCGGACGCAAAGTAATACGTGGGCCAACTTGCACATCTTCATGACCAGCAAACTCGGAGCGATGTCGACGGTTGGATGGCCGAGCAGGCGGCGTCGATGGAGCAGCCGAAGCGATCGTGGTCGTTGGCGACGGTGGAGTTGGTGGCGCACTAGCACGGCTGACCTTCGCTGGTCTTGGTGAATTTGGCAATGCTTCAGCGCCTCGTTTCAGTCTTCTGAACTTGCGAATCGGTGGCAAATCTTCAGCTGAGGCTGGTGAAGGTGGCATGGATGGTCTTTGTAAAAACGAAGTTTGCCCTTGTGTACGAATTGCTCCTTGATCGTCGTCGTCACGGGGTGGTGAATCAAGAATCTCAAAGAAAATGGGCTCTTCCTTTGTCTCTTCCTCGTCGACAATGTCCAAAACTTGAGGAGGGGGACGATCAAAAGGTCCGGTTTGAGGAGGAGCAGCGCAGAGAGAAGCCAAAGGCAAATGGAGAAGACCGGGATGACGTCGAGCAATGTAGTCCTGGCGGTGCACTTGGAAAAGATTTTCGGCTTGACGGAGTTCATATATCAAGCGGTTCCAGTCACCCTCAGCTTGAGTTTCAAGATCCTTGAGACGCTTCCGTTGACGCAACAGAGTTTTGAAACATGGGAGAAAAGAGGCACACTGCGCAATCAAATCAATGACCTCTGACAATGCCCGCTTGTACGTGAGAAAGCGACTGTTAACAACGCCTTCGTGATAACCCAACTCCGTGCAGCGCTCCGACTGTCCCTGTGTTTGCCGCATCGCTGCCTCGTATTCCACGTTTCTAGCCGCCAAATTCAATTCGTTGCGGGTCTTCATTTTGCGATCTTCCTCCCGGTTCTTCTCGCGAACTGCAGCGAGGCGAGCCACCTCCATTGTACGAGCTTCTGTTTGGCGAGTGGTCATCTCGAGAAGACGACGGTAAAGCCGGCGATTCACCACGTTTGTCTTTGGCTCCTTGTTCATGACCCAAGAAGGGTCAACGAAGCTGGCTTCGTCATTGACAGCATCCATGTCAAGAATTTGGACCTCGGCATCACTGACAGCGACTGGCTGAGACTCGGAGAGAGCCAACGCCTCAGCGATTTGACGTGCTTCTTCTTCTTCGTCGCGTTTGATGCGTTCGGTAGTGCGGGTGACAACCATGTGCGCGATTTGGAAGTGGCAGAAATTGGAGAAGGTCGAGATACCATCCGGAAAATCAACGTGATACAACATCCGTACGTGCAAACGGCAGGATATCCAAGTGGTCAACATATACATGATTGAAGGATGGAGACAAGCAAGATATGAATTATGATGGGGGTTATGAAGCTACTCCTGATCCATGCCTTCATCATCGAAGTGTTGGTGACCATCAAAAGATTGGCGACGTTGACGTTGCTCGGGGTGGCTACCCGCAGCTCGGTACACACAAAAATTCTTTGGTTTCGTACAAGGACGCCCGCGAATTGTCATCATTCCACATGGTTCACGGTTGGCAACGTTTGGTTGGACTCCTGTTATGCGCATTCGATGAGGTTGCGAAGACGATCGATTTCAGCATGCAACACAACGATTTGTTCGTCTGCCCGTTCAAGTTGACGCCCCTGGCCGGTCAGACGATGGTTGAGTTGGTTGATATGCAAGGCTTGATTGCGAAGTTCGTCGAAGAGATCATGGGATTCAGGGCCTGGCATGCCGTTCAAGGATTCAGTGTCTGTGTTGCTATGACGTGGCGATGGTGGTAGTGGCTGATCGATCGGCTCTTGTGTCATCGGCGATCTCATGGGTTGGTGCTGACCGGACGGTGGAAAGTTGGCTGGACTCGGAGATGACCCTGAAGAGCGGCGACTGGCTGCACCAGGCTGCGGATTATCTGCGTAGTGCTGAGCTGCCGCGACCGGAGAAGGTCGGGTAACGCTGCCACTGCGAGATTGGTTGCTTGGTGGAGTATTTTGAGTCGCACTTTGTGGTCCCACAGACGGTTTGCTGGCTGTGCGCTTGTTGCGACCACTTGATGAAGCGTTGGAGCGCATCGACGCGAGCCGAACACTCCCGCCGAGTCCAAACGGCTGCGACATGGAAAGAAAAGTGAAGAAAGTCAGAGCCGTCAAGTATGCCAAGATACTTCATCCTGGATCAACATACGGACAAGGTTGGCAAAAGAATGTTAGTGGGTCGGTGCTCACTCTCACCGAGTCGCACGCTGACCGGGGTGGCTTGTGACAGAGCATGATGAAGAATGAAGAAAACAAAGTCCAAGTCGCAGCGTGGGGAGCGCGACCCGAAAATCCGGATCATGCGGCCGACGACGGAGCCAGAGCGCTACGGGGGATATTTGACCAATCCCGACAAGTATCGAGTGGAAAAATGCGAGAGGAATGCGTGTGTTCGTGCACCGAGATTGGCAAGCAGGTGCCGACCAGATTAGAGTAGATCGAGTAAGTTTGAATTCACTTCCGCTTTTGTTGTGTATGACCCCGAGGTCATCTGCTTCATTGTTGTGAAGTGATCAAGTCCAAGACAGCGTGTTTTTGGAGCGACCGACCGACTTTATTTGCGGCGGCGTGATCCTGTGTTTGGTTGTCGTACCCACCGCGTACCGACAACACCCCCCTGTACTGTTCCCTTTGCCAATAGCCCTTCACCGCGCGGCGGCGCACGTCTTCCTGGGCCGAAGACACCCCACCTTCCCCATCGTTTTCTATCTTTCGCCACCCTACGACTTGCAACCGTCGGGTTCGTTCGTTGCCTCCTGTGTGCACCTCAATACTACAAGTCGAAAGTCTCACAAAGAGCTTTTGACCGACAAATTCTTGTGCGAGTGTGAGTTTCCTTCCGCACTCATCCCCCCTACCACACATATATCCACAACGTTTCTTCTCCATTGGAATGGTGGATTGTTCAAAATATGGAGACAGTCCCTCGATGGTCTCGCGGACTGTTAACAAAGATCACAAGCTGATACTTGAGGAGTTCACGTAGCATAAAGTTCATCACTTTTGTTAAGGAAGGAGAGCCGGTTCACCCCATGTCAATAGCCCTATTAATATCCCTAAATATTCCACATACTGAAAACAAGTCATCTTAGGGCGGGTCTGGATGCCCGTCAATTTTATTATTCCATAAAAGTGAAATAACATTTTGCAAAAATTTTCCAAAGTTCCATATTCACAAATTAAATGGAATAGTTGGAGAATTTGTAATTAGTCTGGATGCAACAACTTGTGGCCTTCGAGATAAGGATTGTTGTCGTACTGCTGTATCAGTCCCTTCCTACCGGAAACTTTGAAATGAGCCAGAGATGAGCAAGGATCGATCACTGTCGCTTCTCTGAGTGTTAAAACATGCAACAGTGATAATATATAGTGTGTGCGTGTATTTTTGTAGAGATGACAAGCTGAATCTCAAGCTTTAATCGATTCGTGCGTTCATGATGAAAATTTGCCATAAATAAAATGGACCAAATTGGTCCATCTTTTTTATGGCATAATACGGCCAAAACTCCAGAAAATTGTGACAAAAATTTCTTGGAAAATGTGGCATCCAGACAGTCAAAATTGGCATATTTCAAATTATGGCATTTTTTGGCATTTTTATGCCATTTTTGGTGGCATCCAGACCCGCCCTTAGTAACAAAACATTGGGGGAGACTTCTCCAACTGTGAGTTGTCTGGACAATTGACGAGAGTTTCGTGGGTTCACAACGTCCAAGTCCAGCGTCTTTAATTTTCTGGGGCCATCGTACCGCCGCTTGTAGATTTTTTTGTCATCACAAAGTAAACCTAAAGCCGATTCCAGCGTAGGATCTACTTTCTAAGCTGCACATGGAGCTCTATCTTGTGGATTCATACAAGCTAAAGACGTCTTTTAACACGAATCACAACCCGACTGCTTCAGTTGTCGGTCATCACTCAAATTGTCAAAGTCTGCGACGATGGAATGTGTTTAGTTGTGTAAAATCTCCAACTCCATCTGTCCAGTCGGGGATACTTCCGCTCAATCACCAAGTCAAAGCAAATCACAAAGCAGTCTTTGTTAACACTTTAAAGAACCAAGGGTCTACAATGCTAGCAAAGGCCATGGATTTGCTTGTCGTGGATGCGCATATTGAGTGAGCCACGTGTCCATGCGGAGGGCCCCGGCCCCTTCGGCGAGAAGGGGAACGACTGCAATTACGGGGGGATTTTGGGAAGCCATGCACAGACCTGGGCGAACCATCGGTGGCCCACTGGTTATGACCCTGTCCGCCTCCGGTTATTGGTATCTCCAATGTCGGAAGGGGAACCGCTCGCCTAACACCGCTTCTTTCGCGCTGCGGTGGATCATTCAGACGTCGTTGACTAGCGTCAATTGATCCAAGTCCGCGATACGTCATCGAAGGACTCGAAGCAGAGGTGACCGCGATGAGAGCAGCAGCAAGAGCAAGAACAAGACGCATGGCGAGTGAAATTCCAGAATGACCACGACGTATTCGACCCCGTGGGTCTTGCCCCTTGGCTAGTCAGTTGCACCCACCATCTGTCATTCAAGCAACTACAGGCAATTGCTTGTTGTATCAGCAAAGTTTGTCGAATTACTTGATCTCGATGTAACCAAATTGGCCCCCAACCTTAGTGCTTGTCGTAGGAAACATTGACTTTGCCGATCTACACACTCGCTGCTGGTCGATGCGATATAACCACTGACTGTGTTTCCTTACACTTATCTTCTTATGCCATTGTGACGACTATCAATGCTTGACAAGTCCAGCCTGGTGCAGTGTAAGCTGTGTGACATTCTCTCCTGTCTGTCCCCCCACGATGATGAAAAAAATCAGCCATACTTTCTTGGTCGGTATGCACGCTTCTGTGTGTATCACGAGCGTGGCTGTTCCTCGAAATTTCGTACGTTACTCACTGTTGTATTGTACAGTAACATCGGCCAACTACTCCGGAGTACATGTAGCTTGTTGTAAGATTGACAGTTGAAATTAGCGTTCAACACGTGGCTTGATCTTTTCCCATAGGCGTTCCTCTCGATGCACCCAACTTGCAAAACAACGTTGATGCTCGTCGTATTGCAGTATTGGCTTTGCCGTTCGACGGAGTCGCTGCTGGTCTTTGAAACGACCGCTTCGACTGTCTTCCCTACCAATAAATCGACTTTTCACTTCTCCATACACGGCAAGTCCATACGCATAAAGACTCTAGTGCTAGATTCCTCTCTATACTGCAAATAATATTCCAGCCATGCGAGTTTGGCCGGTGGCACGCTTCCTAATCCTGCGCAAGTCATGTTTATCTTTTTATAGCGTGGTTGAAGCATGAAATTTCGTGAGCCAGGTCGTGTGTTACTGACATGAACGCTACCGCTCCTCGTTTCCCAATCTTTTGGATACGATTGCCCTCCCATCAAACACACACCGACAGACAACATGACGAAATGAGGGACCAACTTTTCAGCGCTGTTAGTTGAACGAGATAGCACGATGAAGCGCATCCAGAGGTTCTTCTTTGACCGACCAAGTGCACCCAAAACTTGAAGGCCGACACGAAGCCCGTTGGGACATATCCTATCATAGGAGATGGCATAGGAGTCCTATGCCATCTTGATCTCGAGATCGTTGTTGTATCAGCCACGTTCGTTGCGTTACCGATGAACATACTCGCTGTTGGTCGATTCAATCCAACCTCCTCCCTACTGCCCCCCCACTGTCCCTCCACGTTGTTGAAACTACGTACTCCAGTTAAACTGTCTTGGCCGGTGGTGTGCGCTTCCAAACGTCTCTTGAGCGTGGCTATTCCTCGAACTTTCGTCAACCAGCTCGTCACACACACGCTGCCACTCATCGTTTTCCAATCGTTTGAATACGACTGCCTGTTCTGTCAAGCCCAGTAAAATTACGTTGTATCGTCAAAAAAGCACATTTTTGATATTGGCACCATGGAACATCAAGTTGCAAACGATATCCGACGATGGCGTGGTTCGTACTATCCTACAGTAGCTGCATTGGACCTTCTAAGAGCATCCCAACGCAATACCATCACTCTAAATCCAATCAAGCGTGCTTTACTCACACCTGAGCAAGCCCAACGGTCATATCCTTTACGTCGGAAGGCCAGTCGCTCCAGCGTGCACGCTAGAATTATGTGACACGCTTTTTTTGGCGTGACACCGTTGGGCTTGAATTTGCCACGCTAGAACGCTCAATTCGATTTGGTTAGCGGGTTAGCGTGGTCTCGTTGGGCATGCTCTAAGCTACGATTAGCTTGAAAAACGTGTTTCTTATGTTTCAAGTGTTGATGCGCCTGCTCGAGGGAGCACAATGGCGATAATCACTTTGCGTTACTTAATCTTAAGAAGGCAGCGAGGCGACGACTTGAAGTTCTGGTTGACAGGCTAAGGATTTATGACCAATGAAATCTAATAAAATAATTTTGAGCCAATCATAACTATTTGTAAATGGTACTGTGGAAAAGAGCCTATTAATCGACCCCTCCAGCGACGACCTAACTCTTCAGAATGGCCAATACGTCATTCGATATCGCAAATCGATTCATGTGTGTTTTGAGCGTGTGATTCGGTGTATTTTCCCTGATTTTAGTATGTACTAATAAATGTTAGTAGTCTGTAGTACCTACTGGCGATCATCAATTCTTCCTTGTCAAGAAACAAGACTCTATTTGACCAAGTCGACAGAGATGTCTATTTGAATTCTCGATTAAATGCAAACTTTACTTCGTCCCGGAATGGCGGGTCGCACTCAGTGTAGTGTGTGAACCATAGCTTTCGACCTTCGGTATGGTGGATTCGCCCGTGGTGGTGTGGCGTGAAACGTAGGTTTCTAGCCGGATTTCTTCGAGATACGAGCGCAAGTGGCGGACGTGCGACTGATAACGTAGGGCGCTGCTGGTGGGGAGGATCAGCGGCGTCGGGCGTGTTCAACCGTGGAAGATTAAGGTAAAAACGATTGTCAAGATTATGAAGGCTAGTCACCTACTGACTACATATGCAATTTACTATGGGCTATAGTTCAAGGTAGAGAATAAGTACAGTGTAACAAAGGGCAGTAATGGTCTTGAACTTGGGTTGAGCCAATGATAGAAGGAGGGGAGTATCTGGTACAAATCCCGGCGAAGGGGTCGATCAGGGCGAAGGACTAGTCTGGCTCGGATCGGGTGACAGGACAATAATGATCCGGGCCAGATCAGGATAATAATCCGGGCCAGATCAGGATAATAGTCCAAACCGGATTAGCCTGATCCAGGCTAGCCCGGATCCCGATCAACAGTAATCAGGTTCACGGCACCGACCCGGATCAACCAGGATCCGGATCAGACACAAATCGGGTTCGGACGCGGATACCACGTACCACGTCACATCCCCCCGGACTAAATGCGAAGCTCTTGATTCGACCTGATTAGGATTCGATCAGTCCGGGTTTTGTGCCCAAATAGGGAGAGAAGAGAGACAGGGCAGCAGAGCGACAGGACACAACCGTCGTTCCACTTCGTCAAGAGAGGAGAGCAGTGGGAAAATATGTCAAGCCAACCAACATCCTCAATCGAAGAGCGCTTAGTCGCGGCAGCGGACCACCTGGACGGACTGGTCGCCAAGATCAGCCCCGTTCAGCGCGACGTGCGGAATGTTTTAAAGCAGTTTCGCGAGTTCAAAGGGAGCCACGTCAAGAAGGAAGACCATGATCAGCTCCGCAGCGACTACGAGAAGGTCTTGAAAGAGAAGCGGGAGCAGGAACGACAAGGCGTCAAGAAAGAAGATTATGAGCGGCTTCGCAGCGAATACAAGGCATCGGAGAAGGATCGCGAAAAACGCGCCGAAGAAATCCGGGCGCTGAAATTGGAGGTTGAGCGATTGACCCAGGCCCGCGACAAATACCGCGACTAGGTCAAGCAACACGATCAAGATCGCGAGAAATAGGCCAATGCGAAGGACCAGGTCGATCGGCTTCGTAGCGAACGGAACGGCGCAAAAGAAGAATCGAAACGCCTTCCATCCGACCCGTTGACGTTCGGACACCGGTTCCTCAACTGGGCTCTGAAGAACCATACGATTATCAACCTAGACTCGGCCGACTTCGCGGTCCGGGCCTGGTTGAACGACGAAGGGTTGTTGTCGGACGTGCGTTCTCGAGACGCGTGGGCCGCAACGAACGGGTTTACTATGAACCCTGGCGAACCGGATGATAGTGTCAAACTGTTCGCTCTCCCGGCAGCGTCTCCACCGACCGATCCGAGCGGTGGTGGTTCAACTCCCAAACGGGACGAGTCGCGCCAGGATCGGAGCGCCTCCAGTGGCGGGAAATCTGCTCAACCGTCCGCGAAGGGGAACGTGAAGAACACGCCCAAGTCGTCCGACAAGGTAGCCGGATCGGGACAAGAGCCACGAACAAGATCGGATCGGGATTCACCCAAGACTGCCCAAACGACGCCCGGGCCGGATCAGTCGCAGAAGAAGAAGGGTCAAGAAAATCCGTCCCGTTCGATCAGAAAGCCCAAGGCGGCTGAAGGCAATCGGGACGGGAAAGCGAAGCCCGCGAGCGGGGTCAAGCTACCGGACAAAGGCAAGAAACGGATGGCGCCGGCGCCGGTCGACACGTCCAAGCGCCCGTGCCCGAGTGGTCCTCCAACGCCGCCGCGTGGGCCGCTCAGCCATGAAGAGTTAACGAAGGAACTGTTCGGAACCTCGGACGACGACGTTGAGATGGAAAATCCGGCCGTCCAGGAGTCAGATCGGGCCGAGGCAGGCGAGGCGAGAAATCCGGCTGAGGCAGAGAAGAGCAAGGACACGGCTGATGAAAAGAAGGCAGGTGGAGCGGATCCGGCCGGGATCAACACAGTCGAAGAGAAGAAACCTCCGAAATCCAGGCCAGCGAAGGGAGTCTCGAAGCACCAGACGCTGGTCGAGCTCCACCGGGATATTTGCCAGTCCCGGCCTTGGCGCCGGTACCTATGCACGGCCGGACATTTCCTTCCCGAAGTTGGCGAGGTTGCTTTCGAGCATCCGGACCACGCCATATCGGTCAGCCAGTTCCGGTCAGAGATGACCCGGTTTTGGGAGAGTTGCGGGGAAGAGGTGTGGAAGCGGATGTTTCAGCTGACGGACAAGGCCGACGGCAAGGCGTGGGAGCGGATTGTTTATCAAGCGACGCACTTGGTAGTGGAACTACAAATCCTGATCGACCATTCCGACTTCGACGACGACTTGATCCGTTTCCTGTGCTTTCCGCATCCGGCCTGGCCACAATTGTTCCACAAACCGATTGCGCTGAGCGATATCTCAGGGCTCGTTTCACCGGAAGCAGCGATCGAGTATTTGTCGTCCGAATACTCTAAGTACTGGCCGAAGGTCCCCAATATGCGGCCGGATCGTAAGTCTCGATCGTGGTCATATGCGCTCGGATCCACCTTTGCAGTGGTGGCGAAGAAGAAACCCGGATCGTCTCAAGTGAAGGCTTTGGCTCGGCGCTTGTTCAACGTATACGACCGCACTGGCGAATTCAAGTACGACCCGGACACGGACTTCGATCGGGTTACTCAGGTCCTGACCCGTATCAACGAGGTGGCACAAGAATTTGTCAAGAACGGAGCCAAGTTTGAGCCGGATCGTCGCTTCCCCCTGGTCACCGTCCGTCCGAAATCCGATCCTGATTTTCCCGAGCAGTGGTTTGGCGGCAAGGAATACCCCAAGACGGTCTATCAATGGAGCGGAGAGGATGACGCGGCCTTTTGGACCGATCCGCCTGACGCGTCGAAGTTGGAAAATCTTCCTCACGACGAAGAAGATCAAGATCAGTCGGCTTCACCTTCGGAGGCGGGTAGTGCATACGAGGAGGAGGTTTCCAAGGACTAGGATGTGTAATTTTCTAAGTCATTTTCTTCCCAGTTTTCTTGTTCTTCGTAGCATAAGGTGTAGGTAATCCCGATCCGGGTCAGAAGTCCGATACAGGTCACGGCAATCTGGGTAAAGGCAATCCGGGTAGGAGAGGTCCGAGTAGAAGCGGTCGGGGTAGGATCAATCCGGGTAGAGTGAGTGGTGCGACCGGCCCTTCAGAGAAAACGCGGAGGACGACAGTCGAGGCGAGGAGAGGCGTAAGGAAAAGATCCAAGCGAGGGTACTAGAGGTAACGGTGATTCGGATCATTTTTCAATCCGGGTAGAGACAATCCGGGTAAAGACGATCCGAGAGGGAGTGATCCGGAATAGGAGTCGATCCAGTTAATAGTGTGACGGAGGAGGGAAATCAGGACGAGAAGGACAGAGGTGCGAGGAAGAGAGGTGAAGACAGGGAATCCCGATCCGGGTCGCCATAATCTGGGTAGCGGTGATCCGGGTAAAGGCGATCCGGGCGGGAACGACTCGGGGGAGAGAGTCGATCCAGTTTACAGCATGGGTTCTTCTGGACTCAGGTCCATTTCCATCAGTCGCTTGCTCCTTCTCAGAGGCGGCAATCCGGTCTCGGCTCTCTTCTTGTCCTCATATTCTCGAACGAAAGACGCGTATTCTTTCAATCGTGATCGGGGTGTCCAATACGTGTTTTCGTCGACGTGCCGGACTAAATATTGAATTTCCTTTCCTCGCGTATGCCGTTTGTCCAGTATTTCGAGTATTGGAGAAGTCGTGTTGCAGTATGCCAGGTCTCCATCCGGGTAATCCACTTTGTCAACGTAACTGCTGGCGGGTAGGAAATCCGGGTCCAAGTGGGAGTCAAAGGGATCCGGTTCAGGAGGGATTTCGGACGGATCAGGGTCCCCGTTCGAGTCGGGCAGCTGGGCCGGGTCGGAAAGAGGTTGACCCGGATTAGTTACGTCGTCCTCATTCGTTTTCCCTGCTAATCGACGAGGGATGTCGTTGTCGTAAGGCCTCGACCAGTATCCCTGGAATTTCTTGATTCTGTCAACATTGATCGGGACTATTCGATCCGGATGGGAAGGCAGATAGATGCGGTATGTATTGTCGCCTTGCTTCTTGAAGATTCGGTAGGGGCCGTGCCAGTCGAAGGCGAGCTTTTTGATGCGTTTGTCGTCTGGGTCGTTTGTTTTCCTGAAGTTTTGGTAGACCCAGACCGAGTCGGCTGGCTCGAATTCTACTCGGGACTGATCGGATCGTGATCGAGCGGATTTATTTTGTCCCTCGATAAGCTGATTTTCCACTAGTTGTCGGGTTGCCTGGAAAAGGGCGCTCTGTTGGCGTCTCCACTGAGGCAACTCGTCCGACTTCCAGAGCGGATCCTGGTTGAGGAAAACCTGGTCCAAGGGTTGAACCGGATCGCGACCAAACAGGCAGAAAAAGGGGGAGTCTCCGAGGGTACGCGGATCGGTACGCCCAGAGTAATCGTGGCAGGTACTTATCCCAATCAGTCTGCAGGGAGTTGACGTACATCTTCATCATAGTTGCTATTGTCGAGTTGAATCGTTCCACCAACCCTTGTCCTTGAGGGTGCATCGGTGCGCTGGCCAGCTTGTCGATTCCAAGTATCTTGTACATGTTCTTGGCCAGGTCAGATACGAAGTTGGTTCCGCGATCGGACAGGAGGTGATTCGGGACTCCATACCGGCACACGATTTCGTCGACCAGGATCCGGATGAACGTGGATGTCTTCAAATCCGGGACTGCGAATGCTTCGGGCCACCTCGTGAAATAATCCACAAATATCAAGACGTATCGGTTTCCTTGAGGGGTGAGTGGGAACGGGCCGAGGGCATCAACGACGAGGAAGCTGAAAGGTCCTCGCAACTTGTAAACGGGCAGCCTTTGCATAAGGCCATTTTTCCAGGGCCTTGTACCCTTAGCGGCCCCACACCGTAGGCATTTACGACAGTAGTCGATCACATCATCGCGCCATCCCTTCCAGTATCCGATCCGTTTCACCCGGTCAATGGTCCGGGTGACACCGAAGTGTCCAGACAGTGAAGAATCGTGGCAGAGTTCCAGGACGGTTAGGATCATGGACACCGGGATCACGGGTACTTTGGTCACGGTCGGATTTCTCAGAGGTGACGTCAGGATCGTTCGTCGGTAGAGGATTTTCTTGTCCATCGTGAAGTGCTTGCCAGTCTGGATCAGGATTTGCAAAACTTCGGGATCTGTGGGGATAGCATTTTCCTCGATGTAGCCTTTTACTGCTTGAATGAATAAATCCTTCGCTTGTTCGTCGCGCAATAGTTTCGACGGGAGGCGGTAAGTGACGGCAGTGTATTTGGGTAACGAGTCCACTGGTATGCTGGTCACTTGTCCATCGCTTTGGATGTCGTAGCTTCCCCCCTCCGGGCTTGGAAGATCCGTCCTCGGATCTGGGATAGGAGGCACGGCCGGGTTTTGTGAATCCGGGTCGGAGGTGATCGGGTTGGAATCGATCCGGGTCGGGGTGGGAAAACCCGGATTTCGTTCAGTCGGGTCGACCGGATCATTTTGATTGGAGGTTATACTGGCGGCCATAAATACAGTGTCTTGGAGGACCCATTCTTCGTGTTGTCCGTCGTAGCGGTATGAGTCTGACGTTTGTATTAACTCGAGAGAGACTTCGGTCGGCAAGCGGGAACGACCGTCCGCACAACCCATTTGGGAGCCTGGTCGGTGAACGACGGTGAAATCGAGGCTTTGCAGATGAACCATCTTGCTAGTTTTCCGTTGCTTGAATGAGATCCTGTTTTGAACAACCAGACCAGGGCAGAGTGATCCGTGTAGATCGTGAACGGACGCCGATCAATGTATGGCCAGACGATGCCGTAGCATTCGATTTCGGAGATGCCGTCCTTTTTGTGGATCCACTTCTGTTGTGTTGCGTCCAGAGCTTGACTCGCGTATGCGATGACACGATCTCGGTTGTCTTGGCGTTGCATTAGGACAGCTCCCACTGCAACCGGACACGCGTCGACCAGGATGAAGAAAGGCTTGTCAAAATCCGGGTAGGCGAGTATGGGTGGACTGACGAGTTTCCTCTTCAGAATGTTGAGTGCTTCGTCGCATTCATGGGTCCATTGGAAGACTTCGGCCGTTTTGAGTTTTTCGAGCGGTCGGGATATAGCCGCAAATCCTTTTATAAATCTTCGGAAGTATCCGGCCAGGCCAAGGAACGCACGGACTTCGGCCACATTTCGGAGCGGCCGGATTTTCAAAACCGACTTAACCTTTTCTGGGTTTGGTAAAATCCCGGCCGGGGTAACAATGTGGCCCAGGAATGCGACGGATATTTTGCCCCATTTGCATTTTGACATCTTGAGTTTAAATCCGGCTGCCTGGAGGCACGACAGAACTTCGCGTAATCGCGATATGTGAGTCGCAAAGTCTTGGCTGAACAAGATGACATCGTCGAGATAGACCAAACAGGATTTCCAGAGTTGATCGCGGAGGACATCCTCCATGAGCCTTTCGAATTGAGGCACGGCGTTGCAAAGGCCAAAGGGCATAACCAGCCATTCGTATAATCCGAATTTGCATATGAAGGCGGTTTTCTCGATAGACTTTTCGTCCATGCGGACGTTCCAATATCCAGATGCCACGTCCATGGTTGAAAAGTATTTTGATTTTCCGAGCACGTCGAGCAGATCGTCGACGCGCGTCATCGGATACCGGTCCTTGATTGTAACGTCGTTCAGTTTTCGGTAGTCGATGCAAAACCGGATTGATCCATCCGGTTTGCAGATCATCAGGACTGGGCTTGCCCAGGGACTGGTTGAAGGGCGTATCAGTCCGAGATCCAGATACTGTTGAATTTCGGCTTCCATCAGCTCTCCTTCTTTCTGGGAGACACGGAACGGGGCGGATTTGATCGGGGTAGCATCACCCGTATCGATTGTGCACCTGATCCGGTCCGTTCTTCCGGGAGCTTTGGAAGACGTCACAAAGAGGTCAAACTCAAGGAGGAGTTGACGCAGCGTTTCACGTTTGAGTGGGTCGAGGCTCGACCCTTCCCAGTTGATGGGAAATTCTTGTTTGGCTGAATCCGGTTTCGTAGTCTTGTTGGCGGTCTTGTCGAGGACGGCAGAGATGACACCCGGATACGCTTGCCGAATGAGCACGCCCGGATTTTTATGGTCAAATCCGAGAGGGCTACCTTCTTGGTAGGAATGTGGAAGAGTGGTGACAACCCCGATCGGTGTTTGGGGTGTCAAAAGGGCGACTTCGCCAGTTGGATTTTGTACTTGTACCCAAATGGTCCCGTTGGAGACGATATTTAGGGACCGAGCGACGCAGACAGGGTAGTTGCTGGGCAGTGTTTCGATCAGGACATGCGTGCCGTCATAGACGGGGGTGGAAAATTGCAGCGCACCATTTGTCGGCTTTGCGCTAGGATGCTAGTCGTGTCGATCGCTGAGAGTCGCGTGGAATCCGGGTTGGGAGGCATGATTGATGCAACCGGAAGGCTCGATCCGCCCGCCGAGGAGTCTTGATCCGGCCTTTTCAGGGTCTACATGATGACAGTGGCCAAATCTTCGTGGGCCGGATCCTTTCGCCGGTCTTTTATCTTCCTGATTTGCGACTCGATTTCAGCGGCCGTGATCGGGATCATCTTGTCTTCTACGTCGATGTAGGACGTCTCAATGATGCCTTCAAAATCGCCGGAAACTATGGCTTCAATCTGGGCCGGGTTGTAAATACGGGCGGAAAGTCGTTCTCGCTCTTCGTGTGATGGCCTTTGAAATCAGGTTGAGTAGGCAGGATCGTCACAGGTTTTTTTTTGAAAAGGTGTTAGTAGGGACTCGGGTTTTGTCCTGGAGTGGGGTCGATTCGAGTTGAGGCCCCTCGTCGGTTTCTTCGTCGGTGTCAATTTCTGGTATAGGTTCCAAGGGTGGTAGGTCTGGCGGGATGTTTATATCGTCGCTATCGAGCGGAGCAGCATCAACCGGATTTTCGTGACCCGGATCGCGGAAGGGATCGGTCGGGCCCGGATTAGTCATAAGAGAGCCTCCTCTTTGGGCGGGAATTTCTTCTCTGCGAGGTGTAGTGGGCTCAATAATTTTGGAGGGAGTCAGCACAGGCGGATCCAAAGACTGGACGGAGGGTTCACAAGCCTGGTCCGGGGTCGTTTGGTGGTCAGTGCGAGAATCCGTGCGGGTTTCAGCAGTTTTTGTAACAGGGTCATTTCCAGGGGGTAAAGGTGAGGTTTGAGAGAGCGGTTGAGAAATCAGGTTGGAGGAAAATTTCTTGTCGGGGTCGGGAGGTTTGACAAGATCCGGGTCACTTCCTTCGGCCGGGATCTTGTCCCTCCCTACTCAGTCGAGCTCGTATGAACTTGCCGAGTCTTCGCGCGAGACGGTCCCGGTTGAGTTCCGACCAGATTGCCCACCCGGATTTGAGGAGGAGCCTCGGTCAGGGTTCCCTTGTCGGTTTGAGAACCGTTTTTGGGGCGGTGGTAGAGAGCACTCTTTGTGAGAGTGTCCGTACTGACGGCATCTCGGGCAGTTGTTGGTACCATAAAAGCATTTCTCACGCGGGTGACCAAACACATGACACCGACCACAGATAACACGATCCTGACCGGCTACAGGTATGTCCGGGTCCATGCGGATTTTGAGGGGACTCGTGGCCGGATTTGAGTTCGATCCGGATTCGGACGAGGCTGGTATAGAAGATTTCGCTTCTCCCTGACTCTGAGCTACCATACTGGTGACGACTCCAGGGATGCTTTGTAGTAATCGGGCTTCCATTTGTTGGGTGTCGCGCCGATGTTCCATTGCCATGTTAGCCAAAGAATCCGCCCAAGGACTAGAATCCGTTCGAGGGGAAGACGAAGTCCTGGCGGGAGCTCGAGCGGGTTTCGGGGAGGCAGGCTGATCGGAACGGGAACGTGTCAAACCAATTTCGTCAGGAGTACTCTCGACGTCGACATCGCGTCTTCGTAGGAAACTGATGCATTTGTCGATTGTACGCGGGGGACGGGACGCTGATTTCAGCCACGAGACCTGGGTCTGGTCGTAGGCTCCCCCAAGAAAGAAATGCACTGCGGTCCGATCCGTCTGTCGGTTTCGGCCGCGGCCTCGACAATCCGGTCGCCAAATTCTCGAAGAGACTCGTTCCGTCTTTGGTGCCCTTGTTGAGAGAACACTTTCACATTGGTCATCAGGGTTGTTTCGACAAAGGTTTCGGTTAGGGAGTTTCTTGCTTGTCTCCAGGATCTGAACGGAGCTCTTTTGTTCTTTTGAGCCCACCAATTGGCAACCTTGGTGTGATTAGATTCCGTAATCCGTCGGTCGAGCAGTTCCATAATTTCGACGTCAGCAAGTCTGTGTCGGCTTTTGAAGTCATTGATTTGCGATACGAAGTGTTCGATCTGGGCACGTGTGGCAGAGCTGGGCAGTTTCGGCGCTCGTTTCAGGATGTCTGAGAAGCTCAGATGTTCCGTCTGTCGATCCGTGCCGGGTCGAGCACGATCTGTTCGAGAGGCCCGATACGGGTCGCGTTCCGGTTCACCGTCCGACTCGGAGTCGTCACCCCAATCGCTTGGTTCGTCTCCTCCGGGATAGTCATGTCTCTCGGCCGAAATCCGGTTCGCGCGAATTTGGGAAGGGATGGCGCGACCCTGATCCGGATTCCCCAGACCCGGATTTTGGTTCGGGTGAACGTTCGTCGTCGGGGGAGAGGTCGTTGTCTGCGCCGGCATCATATAGGCAGCCGTAGCCGGATGTTGGCTCGAGTGAACGTTCGTCATCGGGGGAACGGTCGTGGTCTGCGTCGGCATCATATAGACGGTAGTGTCGGGTCGGGCAGCCAGCGGCTTCTTCAATAGGTTTATTCCGGCCCGGGTTTCGGGAGACGGATAAGGAGTCGGCTCCATCGCTTGTGTTCTGTCTTGGGGGTCCCCAAGCGGGTTGCTTGTAACCCGGGCGCGGATTGTATCGACGCCGTAGGTGAGCCAGGGAGAGCTTGAAAATCGGCCCAAGCGCTATCGATTGTGGGCCTAGCCGGTCGAGCATCGTACGATCTTAGCGCCTCGTTTCGCCGAGCGGATTGTTCCTGAAGCGTTCTCGTGAGCTGATCTGCTTGGCGACTGACCCGGTCGTAGTTGGCAGACATTTCTTCGAGTTGCCGCTGCAACGAAACCTGTTCCTTTCGCAGGCGATCTTGGTCTTTCTTTCAGTCTTCGAGCTCGGTAGTCCGGGTCAAGGCTTCCAGCTGTACCCGTCGAAGATCCGAATTGAGGAGATCCGTTTCTTGTTTCGCCCGGATCATGGTTGCTTCCTGACATCGTGCAATCCGGTTGGCTTCCAGCACCAGGGTTGACTGCTGTTGGAGTTTCTCGTTCAAATCGGATTTTTCTTGAAGCCAACCCGCCTCAGCGGATTTCCATCGAGATTCCAAGTCGGCTACTTGCGTGGATATTTCGTCAGCGTGATGATCAGTCATGGTCCGGATCCGGCTTCGAGCCTCCAGTAGCTCCCGTTGGATCGTGGGGCATATTTGACGTGGCAACCCCGGTTGACCTCTCGGACTAACTCACCTCTTCAGACTGGCTTCAAGCTCATAAATCAGTCTTGATGTCGTCTGGATGGACATTTCAAGGTGTTCGATCTTTGCAGCTTGTTCTTGAGCCTGATTTTTATGCGAGTTGACCAAGTCGCTCAGCCGGTTTATTTCAGCCACCAGGATTTCTTGTTGACGGCCTGAACCGGATTCGTTGGTGCTTTGCAGCTGCTTCTGGTAGTCCTCATAGGCTTGTCGAAAATCCTGTTCGTGTTGGCTCTTGACGATCCTAAGCTCGTCTTCAAGCTCAGCGTAGGCGGCTTCTTGGTCATCCAGATGTTGTTGGAGTTCTCGGCGTTCAGTCTCCCAGTCTTTGTGTTGGAGTTCGAGTCGAGCAAGGTCATCCAGGAGCCGTTGGTTCACTTCAGCCAGTCGTGTTACTTCAGAGCCAGATTCGACCGAGGCGGATTTTGACTCGGCCCGGATTTTTGAAAACTGGGTTTCGGATGCGACCCGGATTTGTTCGATTTCCTCGAGATGTGCCGCTCTGAGCTGGGCATTCTCGTCTTCCGCTTCTTTTCGGATTCGTTCCAGGTCAAATTGGTGGTCCACCCGGATCCGGGTCATTTCGTCTCGATGTTGGTCCTGCGCCCGGATTTGTAAATCGCGACCTTGGTGTTGGAGGGCCGTTAGACTCCGCAGTAAACCTTCTTTCTCAGCATTCAGGTCGGACAACCTTTGTCGAAAATTCTGACCATCGTCTTCCATAATCCTGATTCGGTTGACGGAGAGGGCCAGGTTCGATCGAGTCTGCTCCAATTCCTTCGCAACTTCTTCTTTCTCCACTTCGCTTCTAAGTAGCCGGTTCTGTAGTGTTTGCCTTTCCGCCATGACGGCGTTTTCCACAGCTATTTGAAACTCGGCAGAGTCCAGAAAGGAGTTGCTGGCCCGGATCCGGATTTCCATTTCTCGATCGGTCCACTGCCGTTCGAATGATTCTCGGATAGTTGCCACGCGTGCTTCCAATTGGTTCGAGAAGGTTTCTTCCAGACGGCCCAAAGCATCATTAAAAGCCTTGATCCGGGTTTCTTCGTTTTCCCGAGACTGATCCAGGATTCTCGTCACCAGCACCCGGATTTCTTGATTTTCCAGGCGTAACTCGTTCCGCTCTGTTTCCACCATTCCCATGTACCGCTGATAGGCAGCAGCCTATGCGCGTCGTTGTTCAACCAGGAGGTTTTCGAATCCTTGTCGATGCAGCACAAGGGACTCTTCGCGAGCCTGGTCCGAAAATCTGGCCAGGATTTGTAGGTTCCCTTCCGATGTATCGTGGTCGCCAGGATATTCGACGAATGGCTCAGGGGTTGAATAGAAACCAGCGTCCTGATTGGACTCGTCCCAGTCTTGATGTTCTTGCGGAACCGGACTTCTCGATCCGGGTGGCATTTCACCCGGATTTCTCGTTCAGCTACTGACGGGCTAGGCACAGCAGGCAATTTTGGTGGAACGAAAGATTGCGGTGACAAATCTGGATCATCCTCGGCTTCTCGCTTACTCGCGACAGACCCGGTAGAGCTTGGGATGGAGCTGATTGAGTCCCGTTCTTCGCTGATTTCCAAGGGCGAGAGTTTCGACACGGATTTTCGAGTCCTTGCGGGTTTTTCGTAGAGACCAAATTCAGGCAGGTTGCCCTTGAGTCTCGCGGATCTTCTGGTCAAAGTAGACGTAGCAACAGACTTCGTGGAGGCCCTCAGGGATGGAGCCTCAGCGGGTTTTTCAGGGGAATGTTTTTCCATAGTCGTAGTCCAGCAGGCTTGTGCCGCACCCTGCTTCTCTAATGTGGCGTGAAACGTAGGTTTCTAGCCGGATTTCTTCGAGATACGAGCGCAAGTGGCGGACGTGCGACTGATAACGTACGGCGCTGCTGGTGGGGAGGATCAGCGGCGTCGGGCGTGTTCAACCGTGGAAGATTAAGGTAAAAACGATTGTCAAGATTATGAAGGCTAGTCACCTACTGACTACATATGCAATTTACTATGGGCTATAGTTCAAGGTAGAGAATAAGTACAGTGTAACAAAGGGCAGTAATGGTCTTGAACTTGGGTTGAGCCAATGATAGAAGGAGGGGAGTATCTGGTACAAATCCGGGTGAGGGAACCACGTTGGAACCGATTATGTGTCTTTGGGTGGGCCCAATGTATCTATCACGTTTGCCCCAAGGGTCCAACCCATCGGGTCTTGTCACGTCCTCTGGGTGAGGACGAGAACCTTTGATAGCAGGACTCGAAGCAGAGATGACCGCGATGCAGTGTGACTGGATGTGTTCTACAGCACGGGGGGACTGTAGCGAATATCACATTGGAGGGCTTAACAGTGTGGATTTCTTGTGCATGGACAATAGTCACAATGGCAAGACGCCATGAGGAGATACCGTTCTGGGATGGTCGGATCAGTGAAGTCCGAGCTTCTCGACGCAAGAAAGGGGGGGGGTGGAAGGTTAGAGGTCGCCTGGGGCATTTAGGAGAGCCAGATGCGATCCGAGGGAATGGGTAGGCGCGACTGTGGGTTGAAAGTCCACAGCTATCGACCGCTGTTGGGGGAATGATATTGGTCGATGGGATGGACCGAAGGGAGGAGTGGTTGCTCGGTTGCCCACGAGCTACGCCTAGCGTTGACTGGCGTTGGTGAGGGCGATTGACGGTGCGGGTTTTCGACAGACCCACGGAACTCCTGCAAACTTCTTGGCGCTCAAACTCTCTCGACAATCTAAGAGGTTCATTCAATGCCAGCCAAAAAGAACTCTCCTCTAACTACTGGCTTTGCTCCTAAGCTACTCCTCTCTTCCCACGCACACGTATTAGCCTACTCATTGTCGTTCCTTGATTGGTCTTGAGGTCTTGGTCGCTGTCTCCATTGGTCATAACCCTCTGTCGCATGCCCGCAGCTCGCTACCAACACTGACTGACTGTCCCTCCATTGGTGGCCACCGCCCTGGCTCGGTCCTTGCCCATAATTCACACACGATCAGGCACAGGAATCCACCCTCAGTCCACCGGGATTGACAGAAGATCGGCCACAACTTACGCGTTGGATCGGTTTCGCGAGTGGCGCATGGCTTTGCCACACCGTAAGTGCAAGAAAATACAGTTTGTAGTTAGTCAATTGCCCGGTATGCGATCTAGTAACGCGATGAACGTTGCTGATACAACAAGCAAGTGCCTGTAGTGGCAAGATGTAACTTTGGTTGAAAGAGATAACACGTTGAAGCACACCCAGTGGCTTTTCTTTGGTCGACCAAGTGTATCCAAAACTTGAAGGCTGATTCAAAGCAGTCCGTTGGAACTATATCATCTTGACCTCGAGATGGAGTTGTCGGTCGCCTTGTCTTCTCCACGTCCTCAAATTCAAGCATCGACGATAAACGGTCAACGTCGAGGTCAACGAGATAAGAAAGAATTATAGCGCAATCTCGGATAACACACGAAAGATCCCACGATCCACAAATGCTGACAACAGCTTTGCTTGTACGCGTTAATCTTGGCTGGTTTTACTCCGTCGTCAGTCTGAGAGAAGGGTGAAGGAAACCAAAGCTGCAAAGTACTTGTCCTACTAACCGCGATTTTAAACCACGCTAATTATATAGATCAACTTGGCACGACAAGGATTACCGTCGCATTGACGATAGGTCGAAAGCCTCAACATTATCAATGGTAGATTGTCTGCACAGTCACGAGTGCAATAGCCTGCAGTGATAAATTTATCGCTTGGTTGTACATCACAGTCGGTGCATAGCAGTTTTCACAGGACTCTTCAATGCCAGGGTGGCCATATAGGTGCGCACCGAGCCTTGTAGTAGTCTTTGTGCGTTCAAGGTAAGCGCCGCCGCTAAGATCGCAGCAGCAGCAGCTCGCCAAAAGGGACGATTGGGTCGCTGTGCGGAGCGTCGCGCATCGTTGGCAGCTTCAATAGCATTGGCTCTCTCCTGGCGTCGAGGAGATCCCTGTTGATCGCCAAAACCATGAGTTCTTCGTCATGGTGGGATCTCAATGATGCGTTGGCTGGCTTCCATCGATGCAATCTGGTACACCGTCAGAGAAGGGCTCCAAGCACTTGTGGACGAAACCAATGTAACAGCAACAACAACAAGAAGACGCAGGACAAGGCAAAATCGCAATACCCCCTTCAAAGTACTGTATTGGATCTCTGGCTGGGGCTTCTTCTGCCAGATGATGCACCCATCGCTGCACAGACGAGATATGCCAAAGGGAATGGAATATCGCACCATCGTCGTCAGTGGATTCCAGCTCTTCAACCCCCGCAAGGACAAACACACCAGAAGCCACAGAGATCCTGGTCCAGCTCGAAAGCTCCTTGCGATTCGTTCTCGTCGTGCGAAAAGTGGCCGTCGAATGAACTCTTGCAGCTGTTCAAGTGAAGTGACCTCTAGGCAGCAATTGGCGACGCACTGCAACACTCGGTGCAAGTGTTGTAGAGTCGAGAATCTATCGAATAAGACAGCGGTTACAGTGGCAATACCCGCGACTCTCGAGCGCTTGTTGAATTGTCCTTTAGTTGTATGACTTGATCATGTGTCCCCTGCGCATTGGCACTGTCACTTGGAACAACAAGATTGACTGGGAAACCCAAAGTGTTGCTGAAAGGCCTCTGTCTCTGTGGATTCACAACACGAACAAAGGTTGTGCCACTACGAGGAGGACGTCTGCTCATGTCCATCCGTTCCATCCGTTTGTATCTGGGATATGCCTCCAAGGGAGCTGGATCGCTGAGTCCAAGTCAGCGATGGAGTGGGATTAGTTGTGTAAATCCCCCCCCTCTGTCCAGTCAGTCGGAGATACTTGCGCTCTATCACCAAGTCAAAGCGAATCATGGAGCAATTTTTGTTAACACTTTAAAGAACCGAGGGGCTACAATGCTAGCAAAAGCCATGGATTTGCTTGTCGTGGATGCGCATATTGAGTGAGCCCCGTGTCCGCGGAGGTTCTTGGCTCATTTTATAGACGTCCTCCACGGCGTGGCGATGAACCACGACGGGGCGATGAATCACGGCGTCGAAAGGGAGGAGGAGAATCCGGGAAGCCTTGAACAGAGTTGGGCGAAGTAGAGCGCCGTCCGCGAGGAGCACGCGGTCTCTCCAGATACTCGGGTCTTGATACATCCAACGCCGGAGGTCGCCAACCATCGCTTCTTTGGCCCTGCGGTGGATCATTCAGACGTCGTTGGCTAGCGTCAATTGATCCAAGTCCGCGATACGTCATCGAAGGACTCGAAGCAGAGGTGACCGCGATGAGAGCAGCAGCAAGAGCAAGACGCATGGCGAGTGAAATTCCAGAATGACCACGAGGTATTCGACGCCGTGGGTCTTGCCTCTTGGTGTTTCCAGTTGCACCCACCACCTCTCACCAACTACAGGCAGTTGCTTATTGTTGTATTAGCAAAGTTTGTCAAATTACTTGATCTTGTCGCATCCTCAGGCTCGGGCGACTGACGTACAGTGTGCCCTTGGCACTCAACCTTGGTGCTCATCGTAGGAGACTTTGACTTTGCCGATCGACACACTCGCTGCTGGTCGATGCAACCAACTACGGACTGTTTTTCCTTGCACTTATCTGCTCATTGCGCATGCCATTGTGACGATTCTCCATGCACAACAAGTCCAGCCAGATGAGCCCACCTTTGTGATATTCCCCTCCTGCCCCTTGCTGCCTCTCCACGCTGTTGAAAATACTCCACTCACACAGTATTGGCCTTCCGTGTGTATCATGAGCGTGGCTATTTCATCAACCAGGTCGTTTGTTACTCACATGAACGCTGACGCTGGTCGTTTCCCAATCTTGTGGATACGACTGCCTGTCCCATCAAGCCCATGCCGACAGATAACATGACGAAATGAGAGGAGATGCAGCGTTAACTTTGGTTGAGGGAGATAACACGGTGAAGCGCACCCAGTGGCTCTTCTTTAGCCAAAATGCACCCAAAACTTGAAGGCCGACACCAACAAGTCTGTTGGGACATCTCCTCTGTCATCTCGATCTTGGGATGGAGTCGTTGGTTGCGTTGCTCTTGCTGTTGAAACTATTGAGATTGGTTTCTTTCAGACCAAGCGCACCTCGTTGTCACCACGACCATCTCCATGTCGATGCCTGCTTCCCTTCCTAACGCAATCTATTCTACACTTATAAACTATTGTTCCTGTGCGATACCTCCCTTCTTATGACCCCACAATTGTGTGAATCCCGTGAAAACTGCTATGCTGTGATATTCAACCAAGAGGAGGTGATATCCATTCCCCTCATGACGTGACAATCTACCGAGTTTGATAATGTTGAGGCTTTCGACCTATCGTCAACGAGACGGTCATCCACGTCGTCGAATCCACATGGTTCGAACGGCGGCCATCCCAGTTGGGTGCCAAGTTGAAGCGTTGTTAGAAATCGTCGGACAAGCCAATGGCAGTTTGCCTTTTCTCTAAGTAACACACAAGAGTAAAGCTTTGGTAGCATTTGTGGGATTTCTCTCTTGCGACCTCTACATTTTTTCGTCGACGGTTGAATTTGAGGATGTGGAGGAAGCGACTCCATCTCGAGATCAATAGGAGATGTCCCAACGGACCTCTTGGTTTCAAGTTTTGGGTGCACTTGGTCGGCCAAAGACGAACCACTGGATGATGCGCTTCATCGTGTGATGTTGTTCAACCAAGAGCACTGTCAAGTGGGCTCTTCCCTCCTTTCGTCATGTTGTCTGTCGGTGTGTGCTTGACGGGACAGGCAATCGCAGCCAAAAGATGGGGAAACGACGAGCGTTCAATAGGTGACAATAATTTCAAGGTTTCACCACGACACGAGTAGGAAGCGTGCCAAACCCGCGTGGCTGGAATCCTTTTTAGAGACGAATCTCGCACGAGAGCGTTCATGCATTTGGACTTGTATGTAGTCGATGTGGCATTTTACTGGAAGACATAGCGACTCCGTTGAACGGCAAAGTCTGTACGACGAGCATCAATCTAGTTTTGCCAAGTTGGGTCCATCGAGGTACTGTAGCCTCCATGGCATACGATCAAGTCACGCGTTGAGCGCCGTTGCTAATGCTTACAACAAGCAAGAAGGCTTGAGCAACGTGGTGGGTGAATGTGGCAAGACCAACCAGGACGATAAATAGCTCGTGGGTCATTCTGGAATTTCACTCGCCATGCGTCTTGTTCTTGCCCTTGCTCTTGCTCTCATTGCGATCACCACGGATGCGCGTCCTGCTATCAACGGTCCTCGTCCTCCCGCTATCGACGTGACAAGACCCGATAATCCTTGGGGCCAAAGTGGTGGTGGTGGTGGAAAGCGACGTAATCGTCTCTCTCGCCGCTCTTCCCGTCAAGAGGGGTGGGCGTAAAACGAGCCCAGACCGCATGGATGCACGAGCCTCGCCCAGCATCGACGACAAGCAAGTCCCTTCTTAGCGGATCCTCGGCTCATTGACATCGTGTTAACAGAGATTTCTCTCTTGTCCTCTCGTCTTGAAGGTGTTCAGATTGGCGGTCCTAACCAATGCATATGTCCAACCTGACGGCGCATTCCATGCAAGTCGGAGAAACACATGCTTGGGACCACAGTCTCTCCTCGCGACTTGCTGTCTCGAAATCTTGGCACAATTGTGGGGGGTCACAAGGGGACAGGCCCTTCTCTGACGGCTTGTATCGGTGGATGCCCTCCATCTTGACATCTTGACGACGAACTCATGGTTTTGGCGATCAACAGGGATCAAAGCCAGGAGAGAGTCAATTCTATTGGAGCTGTCGAAGCTGCGCGATGCCCCGACCCAGTCGTCCCTTTCGGTAAGCTGCTGCTGCTCCTGCGAACTTAGCGGCTGTGCTTGCCTTAAAAGACTCGGTGCGCATTCGTCGAGGTAGACATCACACATAAATCAAATGAAGAATGCTGCATGGCATCATAAAAAACTGGCTGGAAACATCCAAACATGGATCCAATATCGAGTCCATGGAGACATGTTTGTTTTTGACCACCAACGTGAAAAGTCCTCGTCGAGACAAGGACATTAGACGATGTATATGGCCGCGCTAGCGTCTATGAATCCCGAAACTGCTATGTTGTGATATTCACCAAGAGGAGGCGATATCACTGCAGGTCATTCCCCTCATGACGTGGCAATCTACCGAGGTTGATAATGTTGATGCTTTCGACCTATCGTCAACGAGACGGTCATCCACGTCGTCGAATCCACATGGTTCGAACGACGGCCATCCCAGTTGGGTGCCAAGTTGACGTCGAAATCGTGGCCAGTAGGACACGCCAAGGGCAGTTTGCCTTTTCTCTAAGTAACACTCAATTGATTGATTGTGACTTTATGGTAGTTCAACGAGAGTACGTTCACGATATTCTTGAGGATGATTCTAACAGCCATCGAGCTTTCATTACTGTAAACCGGTACTCTATATAATAATATTTCTTACAGATAAATTTAGAAAGGGTATTTAATGTAACGATGAAAAACGACAACCTTTCCTCCCTCTTCGTTTCGTTATCTCACAAGATATTCAGTTTTAGAGCATTTAGGCTTCGACTTGGCAAAGATTCAAGTTGATTCTGAACAAATTTTGTCCAATAGAAAACGACCACAAACCATATGTGAACTTGAGAAATTTCATTCCGTTCCTCAAGGAACACTGGGATAATCCACTTTAGTGGGATAATCATGATTTTTAGAATCTACCCCATACAGGTATATTCATATGAGTGAATGTGGATTCTCGTGAACGTTGATAATCCCTTGAAAGACCCAAATAGGTTTTGCATGGGAGAATCTAGATGGAATCATGATTTTCAAGCCGAACACGGCCTTAAGTGTTAGAACAGTACGCGAAAAAAGGAGTATAGAAACATGCGTCGCGGTAGTTTACAATCGCTCTCGTGTTACGGCTCCAACTCGTGGCTCCAATTTCACACAGGAGGCCATGGATTAATATTGCTGAGGACAACGTGAAGGGATCAGGTGAAAAGAATGACCAATTTTGGATCCGCAACGCCCCGGCAGAACATTGGAAAATTGCGTATCGTGGATCATTTCATGATCATTTCAATGAACACATGCAGGGCGAGAAGCGCTCGTTGAGCTCATTATCGACCCGTTGGTTGCTACTAGTCGATCAGTGCAACAAGTTTGTCGGTTGCTATGCCATGGCTGAATCATCTTTAGCAAGTGGTGAGTGCACAGGAGAAGTTCTCCTGTGCACTCACCACTACCACTACCACGACGTTGACGAGCCGCTGCACTATCTCAGGGCACAGACTTGCGCCCAAAGACCGAGCCGCCACGCACAGACATAATTTCATCCTCATCCCTCCATGCTGCGATGTCTTGAGCCAACTTTGCACGCCAAACATACATTTGT
Organism: Aphanomyces euteiches; assembly: GCA_021527685.1. Taxonomy (NCBI): domain Eukaryota; phylum Oomycota; class Saprolegniomycetes; order Saprolegniales; family Verrucalvaceae; genus Aphanomyces; species Aphanomyces euteiches. Next base: position 2,551,823 of record JAJGMV010000278.1, read on the forward strand.
ATTTACCGTTTTACAGTCTAACTGTTGGGGTTGCCTAAAAATAGTTTACCGTCACGATAAACCTGAATACCGCTTCACTGTTGGGGATGCCCATAGGCGGTAACATCGAGAAACAGTTTGAATTTACGGACTTGTGTGCAGGACAGTCGTCTGTGTGCTGTGTAGCCTCAAGTGGAGCTTGTTTGCGTGTCGGTTTGGACACAAAGCAGCGTATGAAAGACATTGCCGCGGAATAACGACACCGTGATGCTGAGCATGGGCATGTGCACTCAGAAGGAGAGATTTGGCACGGAGTGTTGCGGGAGTTGAAGTTGAACCAAGCCTGAGTGCATCAGTTGGTGCTTCCCCGAGTTTGGTGAGTGGGGTACATTTGTTGGCGCTTCTGCTGATTGTGTTCTCTGCCCCTAAGGCCCCTCGATACGTTAGTTATGCTCGCCGGCAATTTGTGAAACAGTATTATGAGTATTGCAACGAAATCGCCCAAGCGGCGATATCCTTGAGGACTCGTATTGGAATCCGTCCGATAAGAGTTTGTGTGGAGGCCAAAGCCAAACGTTCCGCGCAAAGACAGCGGTTCCAGTGGCAATACCCGCGACTCTCGAGAGTTGATGCGCTTTTCGAATTGCCCTTCAGTTGTAGGACTTGTTGATGTGTCCCCTGCGCATTGTCACAGACATTTGTAACGACAAGATTGACTGGGAGACCCAAAGTGTTGTTGAAAGTCATCTATCTCTGTGGATTCACATCGCTGTGCCAAGGAAGTCGTCTGCTCATGCTAAGCCACCAAGGCGATGGTCATTCGGATTACGTCGTCCATGGGAAAGTTTCGTCGTTTTAGTGGGGAGGTGACTCTTGTCCGAATCGCTTTTCTCCTCCATTTCTGCCAGTGGGTCACTGTGCGATCGCATCATATACCAACAACGACAGTTGATGGGAACGTGCGACCGCCACCGTCCAATATATCAGGATATGCCTCCAAGCGAGCTGGATCGCTGAGTCAAAGTCAGCGATGGAGTGGGTTTAGTTGTGTAAGCCCAAGCCCCCCCTCTGTCCAGTCGGGGATACTTGCGCTCAATCACCAAGTGAAAGCAAATCATGGAGCAATCTTTTTTAACACTTTAAACAACCGAGGGTCTACAATGCTAGCAAAGGCCATGGACTTGCTTGTCGTGGATGCGCATATTGAGTGAGCCTCGTGTCGATGCGGAGGTTCTTGGTTCATTTTATAGACGTCCTCCACGGCGGGGAGAGGAACGACGGCGTTCACGGGGGGGGATTGCGGGAAGCCATTCACAGACTTGGACGATTCATCGGTGACCCACTAATCATGGCCCTGTCCGCAAGGAGCTTGCGGTGTACCCCAACCTCTGGTTCTTGATACATCCAACTCGGCGGTCGTCTTCGTTCGCCGTGCAGTGGATCATTCAGACGTCGTTGACTAGCGTCAATTGATCCAAGTCCACGATGCACTTATCTTCTCAGGCCATTGCGACGATTTTCACAGCGCAACAAGTCCATCCGATGAACCCTCCTGTGTGATACTACAGTACGTAGTATTCCCTACTGTCTCCCACGCTATTGAAAAAGTGGTGTGTGTATCATGAGTGTGACCATGCTACTCCTCGGAATTTCGTCAACCAGGTCGTGCGCTACTCACACCAACGCTGCCGTTCCTCGTTTCCCAATTTTTTCGATACGACTGCCTGTCCTGTCAAGCACACACCGACAGACAACACCCCGATCGAAGCAATTAAGCCAAATGCTATAGACTTTCACGTCGAATAAGTGACACGACAAAGTAATCGCACGTATCTGCGGACAAAGACGCTTACCAATTTGGAGCAGATACCGTGCGCCAGTCGAGCTGCCTCTCAATTAGTGATAGGGTCTATCAATTAAAACGGGGGCATCTGGGCTCCAAGACATTAAATTCGGGTTCCCACTAGCTCGACGATGGGGCTGACGTCGATCGGCAACTTGTACTCACTCGAATACCGCTGCAGTGAATGCCACACTGAAACGCTTCTCCATTGAAACTGTTAGAACGAAGGTCCTTCACCGTGTAATACACCCAAGTCCAAAAGACGAGTTTAGACTCTCAACTTTGTCGAAAATTCATCAGCGATCCACCTACAGTGGGAACATTAGCTTCCGCACCAGGGAAGTTGATGCGCCACCATTATGCACAGTCCAAGACGAAATGTTTACACGTCTTAAACTCATGACAAAAATACAAGTGTTTGGGATGTCGCCTGAGTACTTCGAAGAGGTAAGGACGTGTCCTGCATAGAACTCAAACGCCAGGCCGTCAATTTCTTGTGGCTCACCGACATCAAGTTTGCTTAAGCTTATGCGAAGCCACGATGAGAAGTTGCCAGGACTCAATGCGTCCAACCTCAACTACAAGACCGGCAGTCCAGTAAGATTTCGAAATTCCAGTGACATCGTCCATGACTACAATCTAGTGAATATACTATATAGCATATTATATATTGTCGATTTCATTCGAAATTGTGAGATGGGTCTGATTTTGCAAATTGATCTGCAAATCGATCAGCCAATCAGTATCGAGTATTTACCAATTTCATGCAAAACACACCTACACACACGTGAAATTTTTTTGGCCAATTTATTGTCATTAGAAGAATACAATTTCTTTTTTGGAAGTTTCGAGAATTTCTAATCACAAATTTCGATAAAAACACATTGCTGCTATTGAAACATTTGCTTCCATTCATTCTCTCAAGACCGATGGCTCACCGGTATGCGTCGTTGCCCCCCTTGCTGACCCACTGACTCTCATGGTGAAGAATCTGGGGCAATCGAAATTCCAAGCAAACGATTTGACCTTGATAAGCACAGTGATGCTTTTTGCCAGTTCAACTTTCGTTTTGTCTCTTGCAGATGATTTCTTCGAGGAGGTCGACGTCAGACGCAGCCGTGAAGCGAAACAGTGCCTTGCATTGCTTCCCTCCATCCTTGTGGAAATGAAGGGAAGCAACACAAGTCTGTTCTAACCAATCAGATTTCGACATCTATCTGACAAACAATTTCGCAATACGGCCTTCTGAACGTGAATTTTCGAATGGGAATTTTGCAGTACAGTTGTATAACCAAGAATGTAGGTCAAAAGTGTTGGTACAAATCGAAATTGTTAATAGCACCATTCGACTATTTTCAACCAAATTTGTGGTTTTGACCAAAATGCGAATTCATTTTCAAATCGAGTTCATAATGGTGAAGTGGTGTGTGTCAGTGTGTGTTTTGCGTAAGTCAGGGAGATGATCGATACTGATTGGCTGAATAATTTTAATTTTTAATTCTAGCCAATCAGAGAAGCCCATTCGACTCGAAATCGATTCGAAACCTCGGTCGATTCAAACGGTTCCTCACAATTTTGAATCAAAAGAACAATACTGTACCTTTCATTTATACTTGACTTCAGTATGATCGAATCGATTGGGGAATGAATTCAATTTTGGTAGGAAAATACTACGTGTAGTACAATTTTGGGTGAATAAGACAATATTTTTACCAGTTTGTATAAAGTTCACCCAACCGCGAGCTTCGCGTGGTTTCCGACTTTCCGAGGTCTTGACGCTGATTGGCTCGTTCGATTTGGTGATTGAGCCAAGCTTGAGTGAATCAGACAATATGAATTCCCAAAGTATTCTGGACCACACGAGCTGATTTCCATCATTCACAGTCGTCAAGGACGATTTGTCGCCGATGCTTGAATTTGGCGAGACACCATCCAACGACTCCATCTCGACATCAAGATGACATTCTCCCTACAAGGACTTGTTGGTGTCAAGTTTTGGATGCACTTGGTCGGGAAGCACTGGATGCGTTTCATCGTGTTATCTCGTTCAACTAAAGTGGGTTCTCCCCTCATTTTGTAATGTTATCTTTCGGTGTGACAGGCCGTCGTATTTAAAGATTGGCAAATGAGGAACAGCAGCGTTCATCAGAGTAACACACGACGTGGTTGACGAGAGTTCGAGCCACGCTCAAGATACACAGGACGGGAGTAGGAAGCGTGCCAAACCCGCGTGGCTGGAATCCTTTTTACAGTACAGAGACGAATCTCGCACGAGAGCGTTCATACGTATGGACTTGTATGGAGAAGTGAAAAGCCGATGTGGAAGACAGTCCGCGCTGGTTTTGCTAAGCCCAGAAACGACACCGTTGATCGGCAAAGCCAATACTAGTACCGCAATACGACAAACATCGACCTTGTTTTGCAAGTTGGGTGCATCACGCCTATGGGACAAGACCAAGTCACGCGTTGAACGCCGTTGCTAAGTTCAATCTTACAACAAGCAAGTATGCTTGAGCAAAGTGGTGGGTGAATGTGGCAAGACCAAGCAGGACGAGAAACAGCTCGTGGGTCATTCTGGAATTTCACTCGCCATGCGTCTTGTTCTTGCTCTTGCTCTTGCTCTCTTTCTTGCTCTCATTGCGGTCACCACTGATGCGCGTCCTGCTGTCAACGGTCCTCGTCCTCCCAAAGTAGTCGTGCCAAGACCCGGCGGTGGAAAGCAACGTAATAGTAGTTCTCGGCGCCGCTCTTCCCGCCGAGAGGACAGTGCGTAAAACGAGCCAAGACCGCATGGACACACGAGCCTCACGCAAGCGTCCACGACAAGCAAGTCCATTCTTAGCGGATCCTCGGCTCATTGACATGTTAACAAAGATCTTTCTCTTATCCTCTCGTATGTTGTTGCGAGTTCAGATTGGCGGTCGTAACCAATGTATGGGCAAAATACGACGGTACATTCCACGCAAGTCGCAGAAACAGCGACCATCTCCTCGCGACTTTGAAGAATGGACCGGCAAAAATAACCTCCTGGCTCGAAATCTTGTCACACTTGTGGGCACAGGAACTGCAGTTAGTTTGCAATAGGAAGGGCAGCAGGCATCGACATGGAGGGTGGGCGTGATGGCGACGATGTGCACTTAAGAAAACAGTCTCGGCAGCCCAAGTTGAACGAGACAGGCAGTCAGTCGAACGGGATCCAAAGAGCGGCAACTTGGAGCCATCCAAAATCGTCCCCAAACGCAGCCAACAATGTCCATCCAAAATCTTCACCGAAAACACAACCATGCGATGCCATGGCATATTTCGAGCTCCATGGCCAATTTTTGGCACTCTGTGGCTTCCTCCTTTCAACCAGTTCCGTGCTGATGGAGTCCCTTTCAAACTCTCTCCTTTGTCGTTGGCTTGAATTTCGCCACGAATTCATGCAGAGATCCATAACAATGTCACGTTGGCAGACTTTTGCTACAGATGCTGGCAAAGGGGCAAGCTTTAATCAGGCGAGTTATATTCGGTACTTTGTGGAACCTTTTGTATCACAGCGGCAACGCATCTGCCAAGTGAAACCGAATAGTGTCGGTGTAACCGCTTCTACTTAAGATCACTTAACTAAGTGCGTGTCAGTATCGAGTTTCGTACAGTTGTTCCGCCCCGAAAGTATTTATCCAATTGTGTGCCATAGTTGTATGACACAGTCGTAAAGCTCAACAAAAGTTTATTGTTCCCAAGTCAAATTGAAAAACTCTATTCCCTCCCCAAGTTCATTTTCATTCAATTTTGATGCACTGTATGCCTTGGCTTTCCAAGTAATCCCCGCCGCTTCAAGTACTACAAATGCGCCAATTTTATGGATGTCATCGCTGTAGCTCACTCTTGTGAAAAATTGTACCAAAATGAATTTTTAAGTTCAAGAATAGCCAAAATCGGCGAGGAATAGTCATTTCCTTCAAATATTATACTTTACGTAGTTTCAAGTTTTAAAATAATTCTAGATTTCAAAAACAGTACGCACTCCAAACCCCGGGCGAAGCCGGGTATCTCAGCTGGTCTATGTGAAATGCGAGATTTCTGTTTCCAACCAAGTATCGTGGACATGGACTCGATGGTGGTTTGATAGTGTAGTTTCCAATATTGTCGGATTGACTCCAAATTTCCAAACTTGGCTGAAATCGATCAAACTTTGAATCAATCACCAAATCGAACCAGCCAATCATCGTCCAGAGTTTGGTTAAACACACACAAAACACACCAACACACATACATTAATTCAGGTACCTTCCGATTGTACTTGAATTCACGATTGCCACATATTTCGTCGATTTGAATCCAAACTGTTCATTTGGACGAAAAAGACAATACTACGTCGGTCAAATGAGATGTGTCTTATATGAAGACAAGAGAGAAATGCAGAGCAATCCATATTGACATGACAAAGAACCGAGAAAGCGTACGCAGCTTGTCGTCGGTTCTCCGTTGGTGCATGAGTTCCCTGGTCATGCCCAGGTTGTGAATCAGAGCTAGTGAATCGGATGGGTTTTTGGGAGGCCTGTCATGTGGGCGGCGTCAGGTTTTCTCCTCATTTCGTTTATGGAGCGATATTTTCCGGGCCGCGCCCTCGAGGTGGGGAAACGTCCTAACGAGGAGTGCTTAGGATACCTGGGAAAGTCGGAAAGTTTACGAGGCCACGCGAAGTTCGCGGTTCGGTGGATAAGGGCTGAAAGCTGCAGTCACCGCAATCAGAGCAGCAAGAAGAAGACGCAAATATGAGTCTTGCTACCCACGTGCTCCTGAGAGTGCAGCTGAGAATGCATGGGGAGCAGAGGTTTCTTGTTCCGCGTACCCTCTCTAAATATGTCTCATTGCGACCAAATTCCCAAAGTATTATGGAACACACGAGCTGATTTCCATCATTTACAGTCGTAAAGGAAGATTTCTCGACGATAGCTTGAATTGGACGAGACACCATCCAACGACTCGATCTCGATATCAAGATGACATTGTCCCAACAAGGACTTGTTGGTGTCGGCTTTCAAGTTTTGGATGCACTTGGTCGGGAAGCACTGGATGCGTTTCACCGTGGTCTCTCGTTCAACTAACTGTAAAGTGGCTTCTGCATCTTCCCTCCTTTCGTGATGGTTGTCTGTCGGTGTGACAGGCCGTCGTATCCAAAAGATTGAGAACATGCAGAAATCAAACTAAAATGCTCTTTTCCAAACGGAAAGTCTCGTTCAACTAACAGCACTGAAAAGTGGGTCTCTCATTTCGTCATGTTGTCTGTCGGTGTGTGTTTGACGGGAGAGCAGTCGTATCCAAAAGATTGGGAAACGAGGAGCAGTAGCGTTCATGTCAGTAACAGACGACCTGGTTCACGAAATTTCATGGTTCAACCACGCTCAAGGTACACATGACCCGCGCAGGATTAGGAAGCGTTCCACCGACCAAATCCACGTGGCTGGAATACTTAATACAGTACAGAGACCATTGGGGAATCGTATCGCATTAGAGTGTTTTTGCGCATGGCCTTGCCGTGTATGGAGAAGTGAAAAGTCGATGTGGAATTTACTGGTAGGGAAGACAGTTGAAGCGGTCGTTTCAAACACCAGCAGCGACTGCGTTGAACGGCAAAGCCAATACTGCAGACGAGCATCAACTGTGTGTGCCAAGTTGGGTGCATCGAGAGAACGCCTATGGGACAAGATCGAGTCACGTGTTGAACGCTAATTTCAAATGTCAATCTTACAACAAGCAACTTTGCTTGAGCAAGGTGGTGGGTGAATGTGGCAAGACCAAGCAGGACGACAAACACTGCAGCTCGTGGTTATTCTGGAGTTTCACTCGCCATGCGTCTTGTTCTTGCTCTTGCGCTCATTGAGGTCACCGCTGCTTCGAATCCTTTGATGACGTATCGCGACCTTGGATCAATTGACGCTAGTCAACGACGTCTGAATGATCCATCACAGGGCCAAAGAAGCGGTCTTAGCCGATCAGCTCCCCTTCCGCGATTGGATGTATCAAGAACCAGAGGTTGGGATGCACCACAAGCTCCTTGTGGACAGGGTCATGACCAGTGGGCCACCGATGAATCATCCAGGTCTGTGCATGGCTTCCCGAAATCCCCCCGTGAACGCCGTCGTTCCTCTCCCCGCCGTGGAGGACGTCTATAAAATGAGCCAAGAACCTCCGCATGAACACGTGGCGCACTCTCAATATGCCCATCCACGACAAGCAAATCCATGGCCTTTGCTAGCATTGTAGACCCTCGGATCTTTCAAGTGTTAACAAAGACTGCTCCATGATTCGCTTCCACTTGTTGATTGAGCGCAAGTATCCCCGACTGGACAAAGAGGGGGAAATTGACACAACTAAACCCATTCCATCAGCGATCCAGCTTCCTTGGAGGTATATCCTGTGGTGGTGGTCACATGCCCCCCATGACGTGCTTAAAATGGAGAACGTTGGCGAGATAGCAAGAGCAAGACGACCAACGTCAGGATCTCGAGATCAAGTGGAGTTCCCTCAGGCTTCGTGTTGGCCTTCAATTTTTTTTAATGCTACACCTTCCTCCACTCATTTTTGACGAGCGAATAGACAGCTGACCATTGAAATTGTTGTCTGACGGCGTGTGTTCGACGAGACCGGCAGTCGTGTCCAAAAGATTGGAAAACGGAAAGCGGAAGCAACTTTCCTCTGGCGGTAGGTCTAGTAACGCACGTTTGAAACGTCGTGGTGGACGAAATTTCGATGTTTTCCACCCTCACGATAGAATCATGAGGCACCACCGATCCAAACCCGCGTGGCTGGAATATTTCTAACTGTAGGGGAGATACCGCACAGGCAGAGTTGACTTTTCCGCAGCGGAACTGATGGTTCCAGCCATCCAGATTTCCGCGAATTTGCATTCTTTCAACGTCAAAGTGCCCAAACCCCCAATGATCTGTCGTTGACGGTTCAAGCTTAAGATGTTGCATTATGTTGGGCATTGATATCCTTTCCTGGGGAACGAGTGAGGAGCTGTTTAACATTTCCGCAAAATTGACAAAACTACACGATTCAAGTAATGAATGTCTTCAGATGCTAGATTTCCACAAAATTTTTGCGGTCTGCACGAGTACATGGAACCGTCACAATGTCATGAGGCGGTGCGGAGATACCGAGTGCAAGGATTGTCATTTCGATTTGGAGTGGGGTGTTCAATCGAATGAGCAGAAGACAATCGCCGACGAATCGGCAGCCAATCAAGTTTGAGTATTATTTTAGAATCAGCCAATGAGATTGGGAGCAATTTGAATTCGATAACTGTTTGATTGCAGAGTGGACAATGAGCTCACCCCAGCACCACTACAATACGCGACCATCTCCATAATCATCGCCTCCAGTGCTTACGGCACCTCCAGTAAATACAGCACCGGTCGCAGCAGGTCTCTTCACGTTGAAAGCCGACATTTTTGTGTAAAAGACAGAACGCGTTCGCGACAGCAGTGGATCACGAGCTCCACCACACATCTTTGAAGGGTAGAATTAGTCAGCTATTCGATCAGACATCTTCGACCACTGCTCTCGCTTTATGAAAAATAAAGGATTGCACACAAACGACCCTCGACAATGAAATAAAAAATACTATACTTACTACTGTTAAAACAAGATAATTCCCATCCGTGTTGATTCGTCGGCGATTCAACCATTGTGCTCTCAGCTCCATATTTTGGTCAAAACAATAATACAGATAGTCCATAATTGCATTCCAAAAACCAACAGCAAGAAAGAAAGTAGGACGGCAACACATGGGCCGCATACGACGAGCATCAAAATGCCAAATTAGGTTCTCCGAATTTGTCCACTATCCGGATGAAATTCGTTACCACTTGAGTTGTGTTTCAGCTTCAGATTGACACGTTTTTTGCAATCTGAAACAGAACTGAAAAGGTGATCAATAGAAAAATGGAACTTTCGCAGATGAAGATGATATTTGAGTTTAGATCCTGGAATCAAAAACAGTGTTTTCTATCAAAAATGACTTTACCAACGTATTGTGAGAAATGATACGAAAAATATTTGTCCATACACAAACAGAGGTCATATGGTGACATATCAAGTTTTCTCACAAAAACAAATTTTTCTAGCAAAAGTTGTGTTATCTATCAAAATTTAGTTATCTACAAATATCTGTATTTTTGTGCAAGTGACTCTGAAATATGTAAAAAAGTTAGTCAAATCTGAAATTACTTGATACTTTAGAGACATCATGTCATATACTTCTGTATCAGGTATGGAACACAAACACACATGCACTTTGCAAAACGACAATAGCCAGTCAACATAACTTGCTATTTGTGGGTCAAATTGAATGCTGCTCCATTCCTGACGAGAGAGAATACACTTGTTGGAATATATGATAATGAGACGAGAAAAGAACACACTTCTTTTGTATCCTTTCACTGTTAATCACAATCTCTTGGACTTGCATGCAACCTCCTGGAGTGCCATGCATAGAAACCTTGAGCATGGTCATCTGTTCAGGTGGGCCGTGTCGCATCTTTTCCAGCTGCGATGTCTAGGTGTCTCGCAAAGAAATAGGGTTTTTGTGCAAAACGAACCGAGTATGTGTAAATATCACATTATTTCCTATATAAATCTTCCTTTACAATTTGTATCATTTATATTTCAAATTGTTACAAATCAAGATGTCAACTTTCTTTACAGTAGAAGAATGTTGAACTGAATAAATTTTCAGCAATAGATATATGAGGGCCCGGAATACATAAAGTGTCTTCCTTACCATTTTCACTTTTGAGAAAATCAAGTTCAAAGGCAATGGATTCTTTCGTTTGTCGTCTCTATAGTTTGGACAAAAACGAAAAGAACACTTTCTGTAAAAAACACTCTTGACGTGTAAGAATTGACTCGGACCACCCAACGCAAGCGGACGATATCGCAATAGAATCGGAAAATGTGACCATGGAATGGTTTCCTGCAAGAGCAGCGGCTCTCTCAACAACGTCATGCTGTTATCAAAACCGTATGCTTGGGAAAGAGGGCGACATTATGAAGTTCTTAGACTAAATAGAGTATTTTGATAAGCCTCAGTTCAATGCCTGCTTACATGCTGCGCTTGCTTTATGCCGTACGATCGACGCAGAAATCTAAAGGAAGCGAAAACGAGGAAAAGGTCAGCCTCTGGAAATCAAAATCAGCCTTATTGGTCACGCAGTAAATCCAAAAATGTCTTATTGCCATGCTATAAATCAAAATCAGGCTTAATGACACCACGGAAATCAAAACCAACCTTAATGACAAGCCTTTGTTTTAAACTGTTGTTGAAAACATTAGCACAAGATTCATCTTGATTTTACTAAGCATTGCACTAAGAAATTGTGGAAAAGAACACTACTAAACGTTTCAGCGTGAAAAGCTCTACATTTTGATATAAAAATCTGAAAACGTGATTTTGGACAAAAAATCAGTGCCAGCCGCGGTCGAGCCACCATAACTTTGGACTGCGATGACATTCACGGGCGTCAAAATGAAGCTGAAACACTGGTAATTCCAGTGCAGTATCTAACTCAAACGTTGCACGATGGTTGATAAGCTGCTTTTTGTTTTCCGGGCCTTCATATATGTTTCGTCTCATAGAAAACGAGGTTTTTGATACAGTAAAACCCCGAGATAGTCACACCTTTCTAATTTTATATTTTATATAAATTGATACTCTATACCCAATAAAATTTGAAAGGTGGATGAATAAGTGGTGGCAACGCTAACTTTGAATCTCAATGCATCGTCAACGTATCAGTCTCGCCGACAAGCTCAAGATCAAAGAAGAGCACAATCGATTCCCAGAGAAGACTCACGACGAGTTGGCAGACTGGGCCAAGCATGAATTCAAGTTGACCAAGCGCCTTGATCGATCAACGGTTTCAAAAATCCTGAAGTACCCGGTAGTTGAGACCTTGCCATCTCGCACGAAAAGCCAAGATCGAGTGCAAATACCCGACATAAAGACAGAATTGTATGAATGGATTAAGGTGCGATAATAAATTGATCTTATATCTTGTTAAACAACACACCTCCAGGTCTGGGAAGACTTAAAAATCCCCCTCGTGGATAGCAATGTTATCGTCGAATAGGCCATACAACTTCTTGCTCAGAAAGGCATTGAAACTGCGTTGTCGAATGGTTGGCTGGGTCGTTTTAAACGACGATACAACATAAAATCGAGAAGACTTTATGGTGAATCGGCGTCAACGGATATCAATGTCGTCAATTCAGGTAGAGCTGAGATGCTTTTGTCTACCCGAAACTTTGTCAAAGCTGACATATTCAATATGGATAAGACGGCGTTTTTTTACTGCTCAGTTCCATCAAAGTGTATGTCAACAAAGCCGTTCAATGGACGCAAACAAAACAAGAAGAGAATTACGGTGGCTAGATAAAGAACTGTATGAGTTAAATAACTCCATCAATTCAATTGAGCTTTAAGTATGCCAGGTTTAATGACATGAAACATAACATGACGTAACCTTATAGTCTTATACCTTTAAATATTTATAATCTGTACTCTGAAAACTGATGTGACTGTCTCGGGGTTTTACTGTACTTGGGTCTAGTGTGGGTTCATGACGTCCTCCATGTTAATACGTATGGCCAAATTTTATCACCAACATCATTCATAAAGCCTGTAATCCTAAGCAAAGAGTGTAGGAAACTTCCTTATCCTGAAGCTCGTTATGAACTTGAGTTGAAGGCTCCACCTTATCATCAGGTCACCTCGTTTTGAGGTATTACCACGACTAAAGGCTTATGTCGCAACCTCTGTTCCTGTGATATGTTAGGATACATACTTTGGTTGCCATAAGGCCCTGGTCGGGGAGCATGAACGTTCGCTTTGAATCAAAACACGAACGCTTTGATTGGATAATGTTATCCGGAGGCGAGGATAACCGTATGAAATTCAGAGAGCGAACGATGAATTTGTTCCTTTTCACAGAAGGGACGACTGGTTCCTGTTTTGTTCACTTGGGGTTAGCTGTCAGTGAGTTTCAATGGACCATCAAGACAACCAAGAACGCATCACGTCTGCCAGGTCATCGGGAATGGGATATCACCTTCCCGATGACGAGGTTAGAGATGGTAAGAGATGCTAATACATGCTGCGACGACTAACTGCTCCATGTAGACATGAAAAACAGTAGCTACGTCGCAAGTCTGAAGAGAAAGGTGGTCGCGTCGACAGAAAAGACGGGAGACAAGCCCAGGGCTTTGTCAAAAAAGGGCAAGGTACTGCCCGCTGCCGTGTGGTGTACGGAAAGTGTTGCTGCATTGTTTCGATTACGATACAACTCGCATATTTCGTTCCGTTTCAATTCCAAAAACAACAATCAAAAGGGTCTTGCCTTTTCGATGCTAGCGTCTGAGCTATGCACAGACATTCGACGCACTTTCACTGCTAAACAAGTGCAAGAAAAGGTATGAATGTAGCCTTGGACAACATGATCGTAAACCGACAAATCAATAGCTCTCCCGATTGAAGAGTGAATGGGCCTGCTCAACGCCGAAAAAACAAAAGCCAACCGGAAATGATGTCTTGCAGCCCCCTCCTGCGTACTTTGACTTGATGCAAGAATACTGGGGTAGTAAACATATCTATTGACATAAATCGAGTAGATGAATCAACTACAGCCTGAATATTGAGTGAAGGATCTCCGTTGCGGTTGTAGAAGCCGTCGTAGTCCTTTGGTCTATGTATGTCGATTAAGGTTCCATCAATTGCTCCAACAATGCCTGGAATCCCCTGCTTTACAGCAAACCCATTTTCAACTTCTAGCCATTTGTGAAATGACTTCGGCCAATATATCCACGTCGTGGAGCATCGGGTGACGACATCAGACAACACAACACAACATCAACACTCCATGACTTTGACACACCGAAAGCAGCAGCACACTCTCTATAGCCTCCCTCACTTCCTAAGAAATACAGAAATATCGCTACTTTTTTTTCAAATGAATGGCGACATGGCCTCTCAGCGTAGTTATACATTTCTACTCGTAACAATGCAACAAGTTTCACGAAAGTTGCCTGACTGCAACGGAGATTGTCATGGAACCACTGCTCGTACATGTCGTTGCCCAGCATAGAGTCGAAATCAACCTGGGTTACAGTGAGAATATTGAACTTTCGAGCAGGAGTCGAAGACTGTGCCAACATCAGTACACTCAAACAGGAAGCAGAGATAGCTATCGCTACAGCTCCTGCTGTCACTGCGATATTCACCATAGTTCAGAGGGCCAACAAAGAGGGAACGCTTTCATCGACCACAAAAGCAAAGTGTGAACAAAAAATATCCGGTTAAGAATAACATCTGTTCTTTTCAAAAGCAAACGTTCATGCTCCATCCCTGCCAGGTAGGCATCCCCATGGTTCGGTTCGAAACCGGACCCGAGCCGAACCGAGTGGAACCGCATCGGCTTGGTTTCAAATCTTGGTGTCCGGTTTGAAGCCGAACCAAACTGAACCAAGTCGTTGAAACCGTTGAAACCGATCACTTCAGCTGGAGCCAATGAGATCTTATGCTCTAGAAATAGATAGAAGAAACTCCAGGGCTCATTTGCATTTGCTCCACTTGCAAACAGTTCTAGCACAAAATGCCCCCAACAGAAACTCCGACACCCAACCCGTTTCTTCCTCTACAGGATCCAGCGCCAGCTAAGCGCCCTAAACGGGCTACCACTCGACCAATATCTTGGATAACTCCACACGTTGAAACACTCAAAGGTGGTCGACGACGTTGTATATATTGTACGACGATATTCTCCAACAATACCTCTACTGGAACAATTGGAAACCATTTGAATCGCCACAATGTATCTGGCGCCGACAAAGCCACACAGTCGCCACTGCTGCAAAGGACAATGGAAAGCTGTACCAAGCCCATGTCTGACAAACAACTCATTTCAACCATTGTAACATACATTATTTCATGTCGTTTATCTCACGAGCATGTTGGATCCAAAGGATTTGTTGACTTCATGAGACGAATTATGCCCACTTGCATTGTGCCCAGTGCGTCGACCATTTCGAGAAGAATCATTCAAATGTATATTGTTCTTAAGGTTCTCATCAAACGTCATCTCTGCGCTTTGAAAGTTGGATGCTCAGTGACATTCGATGGATGGTCGAATCAGTCTTTGCGTGGTTTTTACGCTGTCACCCTGCACTGGATGAACGAGGACAATGCCAGTCTTGAAGAGATCATTCTGGACTTCTTTCACATTCAACCTGGACCTGGTAGTGGCAGGCGTTGTGGTGAATACTTGGCACAGCTTGTTTCGGCACTTGAACTTACCCAGCCTCTTGTAGCAATTGTGACCGATAATGGTAGTGATGCGGTCTTGGCAGCCACGACAGCAATATCCCTTCTGAGTGCTGGTTCAACAACTACTGAGCACATCGTTGCTTTGCCCATACATTTCAGCTGGCTGTACGTGCAATTACAAACGCAATTGCACCATCCATCGATCGTTTACGGTCTCACATTTCCTCGATACGTTCGAGTAAGAATATGCGTCCGATGTTTACAACAATGTCAAAAACATTTCTGGGGAAAGCTTTCAGCCCTCCAACTTTAGACACTCCTACCCGCTGGAACTCAACTCACGACATGTTGGGAGACTGTTTGAAATTCAAGCAAGTCATTGTTGCTCTTTTATCAACAAATTCAATTCCTGTTGAAGTTGATTGGGATGCCATTGGTGATGTACAGTCCTTCTTGGAAGTCCCAGCTAGAGTCAGTACTCACTTGGGGTCCAGTGACTACTGCAGCTTGTCGAAGTCTATAGCCGCAAACAAGTTTCTCATCGATCTCTGCAATCGCAATCTTGACCATGGTAATGCCGTCCTCGCTGAGGCGAGTAAAGCCATGCTTGACAACCTTATTGATCATGCTCGATACTTGAATTGCAATGTGGCAAATGTTGCAAAATTTTTGGATTTAAGAGTGGCACGTGATTCCTCATCAGTCGAATATGCATGCGATAGATCAATTGTGGAGTCTTTTCTTGAAAAGCTCACTGATTACGACGATGCTGACTGCAGAAGCCTGGTCTTCCCCACACATGACTTGGACAATGATATTGATCTGTTTGGATCAACTTCATCGATGCCGTCTAAAGTACAAACAGAACTACAAATGTTCACCTTGCATCCCCAATTGTCGCGTGACGTCGATGTGTTGGCCTGGTGGAAGACGCACAAGAGCGAGTACCCACGGCTCTACAAATTGGCTGCAAATATTTTGGCTGTTCCAGCAACCTCTGTACCAAGCGAACGAGCAAATTCTACTGCTAAGCATGTATTTGACGGACGCCCAAGACTGAGCGACACAATGTTTAAGGCTGAAATATGTGTAGACTCGTGGCTAAGCTTCTTCCAAAAGTCGAAGTATCCTCTGCCGAGCGACTATCTTGCCGAATTGGACAACTTGAAAGCCTCAGTCGACCTGCAAGAAATGGCGAAAGACGACCCAGTCATTCTGCAGTATCTTGACTCAGGCATGTAGATCCTGGGAGCTCCTATAACCATTGATAACCTCGTTTCATGTATGTTGTCATCTGGCCTACCGGCTTAGCCGCAGCTTGATCGGTTCGGCTCGGCTACAGCCGGCTAAAAGTCTAATCGGCTTGGTTCCATTTTCTCCAAGTCGGTTTCAAGCCGAGCCGTGAGGATTCCTACTGCCAGGCAGGAACGTTATCCGGAATTTTTTTGAGTTTTTTTTGGAAAATATTGTCATTTTCAACCAAATTTGTGGTTTTGACCAAAATACGAATTCATTTCCAAATCGATTTCCTAATACTGAACGTGTGTGTGTCCGTGTGTGTTTTGCGTGAGTCAGGTAGCTGATCGATTTTGATTGGCTGAATAATTTGAATTTTTAATTTTAGCCAATCAGAGAAGCCCGTTCAATTCAGAATCGATTCGAAACCTCGGTCGATTCAAACGGTTCCTCACAATTTTGAATCAAAAGCACAATATCAAAAAGTATTTTTTCGATTTTCTTGAAAATGAGTCTGAAGAAGGAACGGACTTGTTGAGGCGGAGATGGATCATCTCCGCCTGGAAAAAGGCGTTCCTGCCTGATATTATCCGAAAAGCATGAACGACCCCATTATCCGGAAATTATTGGAATTGACCAATCAGAAGCCTGAATACGTCCCTGAAGCATGGATGGAATGTTCCCCGACCAGGCCCTAACGGCCGTTTTGTCTCTATCTATGTGGGGAAAGTTATGAAGATCAATCAGTTCAAGCCCTCCATGAGAAACCAGCACACCCAGATACGATCGAGTTTCCTCAAACCTACCCCTGTTTGAGTTTAGATAAGAGAGAAAATTTTCTCCTAATCGTCGTCTATCTGAATCTGAATCCTCTACGATTTTGTGCTTGCGAAAGTTCTCCATTAGAGAACTTTTGCAAGTTGGGAACTCTCATTTTCACATGAAGACTATCCGGATGAAATTCGTTCGCAATGTGTCGCTACACAATAACACTCGAGCCATGCATTACTTCAACGGCAAAGCCTTGAATTGCGCGGAGAATGTCAGAAATTCACCCCAAAAAGTGCACTCACTGGACCAAAGTGATGGGCAAGTGAAACAATTTCTGTGGGTTGATGAGTGCACCAAAAAGGGTCTGTACATTTTCTCTCATCAGGTAATTTAAGGTGCCGTGGTGAGACCAGTGTTGATGTTTATTAAGGGTGCGTTTGGTTCGCACAAAGTGTACGCTTTTCACCTGCTTTCCGGCCATTTTGGCCCTTCCATCTATTTTCGGATCAGTTATTGTGTGTTCTACTCAAAATTTCCTCCGGCGATTGGTTGAATCAACCGCCGGCGAATCGCCAGACCTCTGAAATATAATGCAAATAGCAATTTTAGAAGGTTATTTTGGTCCTTGGTTGAAGTCGTGATCGGGACGGTACACTAAATCGATGAAGTATTGTCGCTGCGCTGGCGAGGCCAGTGACCTCTCCACTCAACGTGAAGAACGCTGATTAATGTGGAATGCTCTACGAGACGAGGTCGCCCTGCGAAGTCATTCAGAGTCATAGAGATAATGTGCGTGACACCCCAGCTTTTCTTCACACAAACCTACCTTAGGTCAGTTATCAGCCAATCAAATGAAAGTAAAATTATTTCTAGCCAATCATATCGTCTGGTCGATTTGCAGGCGAATGGAAAGATCGCCTGAAATTGGCAAATTTGGACGGAAATCACAATACTAGTAGCTGGAAGTTGCCACCCATCATTACCTACACTGAGAAATTGAGTTAACGTTACTTTGTAGATTCACAATGACGAACTTTATCCGGATAGTGTTCAGATTGGAAACCCCAGTCTATTTTGTCCAATTGAAACCCTCTTCAAAACATGTGATATTCTTGAAAAAATTCTCCCGTTCCTCAAGGAATACTTGGAGAATCCACTTTTCCTGTTACATAATATGTACTAGTACTTCTAAACTTTGATTACCCCTATTGTCTGGTTGACTCAAACTTGGCTGAAATCGATCAAACTTTAAACCAATCCCCAAATTGAACCAGCCAATCAACGTCCAAATTTTGCTTGAAATACACCAACACACACATTAATTCGAGCAATTCCACAATATCGAACGTTTGGGACGAATGTTCCACAACGTCGAATGTCTGTGATGATACAACCTCCCCTTTTCCACAAGGTCGAACCTCGCGAGATGATGCAAGGTGATTGGCCAAGAGACACATCCGGTTATCTATTCGTACATCCAGCGTATAAACAAATAACCTTCTAGAATTAGTACAATTTAAATAAAGTCGATATATACAAATAAAGAGGCAAATTCAAAATTGGATGAAATAAGTTTTTGTAGAGTGTGGTAGAGTCATTACACAGATAGTACAGATAGTCCGACATTGCGATCGTCGACCAAAATTGTGATACACATAATTACTTATTCCTTCGGACACCTGGTGTGACAGTTTGGAGGTTTGGAACTGAAGAAGTTGCATTGTTCATCTTTTCCTGAACAACGTCGCTTTCCGAAGTTCGAATGGTTGAATCATTTCCATCCATCCCAGAAGATTTCGACTATTCCATCACAGTGACAATTTAGATAAGAGATGATTGGACAACGTCGCTTTCCGAAGTTCGAATGGTTGAATCATTTCCATCCATCCCAGAAGATTTCGACTTTTCCATCATAGTGGCAATTTAGATAAGAGATGATTGCTACGATGGACGTGGAAGCAATCAAACGTGCTAGCTCTGTCATGGACGAAGAATGTCACTCGGGATAAACACAATTGTACCCACTTTGTGCAAGGGGCCTGAGATGTCAATGACGCCACCGTGGGCCCAATAGAACGGACGTATCGGTCGTTGACGGCACCGACATGGAGACATCCTCTCAGAGGACTCATTCAGCCGCCGTCTGGGGACGTTACCAGTACTTTTTCGTTTCGTCAATCGCTTCCTGATTGTCTGTCGTGCTCACTGGTTGCTCGTTGCACCGCTGGTACTCTTTCGTCTCGCGTCGGCTGCATCTCCGTTGAGTTGTACCACTGATTTTCCGTCTTGTGGCGCGTCTCGCGTCTGCTACATTTCTGTTCTGTTGCACTGTGGTTCCGTCTCATCGTACTGGCTCGTTTCGTCTGTTGTGCGTGCTGACTGTATACGCCGCGTGATAGAATCGGATGACGACTATGGGATGAAGTTGAACCGATACAGGACAATTTGGCGTTCAACTTGGATGGGACAGTGGGGCTGAAGAATTCTATCTGAATTAGTCATTGGTTGAAATCTATCCTAATTAGTCATTGGTCCATACGAAATATACCCTATTTAGTAATTGGTTGAAATGTTGGCTATGGTTATTAGTCATTGGTTGGTATGGCTTCGATATGAAATCTATTCTAATTAGTCATTCGTTGAAATGGCTCCTGTGTTAATTAGTCATTGGTTGATATGAAGTTTTTCCTAATTACTCATTAGCTGAAATGTTAGCTGTGTTATTTTGTCATTTGTTGATGTGGAAGCTACGGTACAATTCTATCCTTGATATGAAATAGAAGTATATCCTTGACATGAAATAGCCTTGATATGAAATAGAAACTTAAAGTGTAGTATATTCATTGTACTGTGAACATTTTTTTCCTTTTTCTAATCAAAATATCCCATGCGATCTCATCCTTTTCGTCGGTGGGGGACCAGGCCTATTCATTTAATTCAAATACTACTCTGGGCAGGAATGGCGACCTGTTTCTTTCTGTCGTCAGACGTGCCGGTGGTAAAACATTTTTGTCTTAAATCAGCTCGTCTGTTGAGGATGGAAATACCGCTCGTGCGTACAAAATTTGCCCCGCATTTACCTTGTAAAATTTTGGGAAAACTAAACGATAAAAGTAATTGCATGAATACGAGGAGTCATAAATTACCATGGGCCTTTTTTGCAGCAAATGCATGATGACAAGGTAATAGATTATCTTGCCATCTACCGCAAGTGCAATGTCGAGCTACAAGATCCACAATATTCATCCTTGTGGACTCGTCCGAGACAGTAGTGTGGTGCACAATATATTTTCCTCCATTCAAAGGATCCGATTGATTTCCAGAGACAGGCTTAGCCTAGGATACAAAAATTCAATACTATATGCCTGAAAGAACGTACAAGATAATTTAATGCTAGTCGCATTGAATGATCAACCTCTTCACTTGCTGTCATGCATAAGCCATTTTGTGGCATATTTTTTAGTGTTGCTCGCCTTAATTCAAACTTTTTTAGAAGCTTCATCATATAACCGTACAATGCATGAACTGGATCCGATGATCTTATGAGAATTCCAAGCCATTGATTGTTCTCCTCGGCTGCATTTGACGTATTTAAACCAAAAGTTGCAAAGCCAGACAGATTTATATCGCATTGTATCCATGTATTCGTTCCTAATGAATCACTCATAATTTTTCAATGGATATAGTAGCATCCTAACCTGGTTGAATATTCATGAGGTACTTGTGAGCAGATGGACATGCTTTGGCCAGTTTATCTATGTAGTCTCTCTTTAATTTCTGTGTCCGAGCATCCGACAAAGCAAAAATTGTACTCTTGTCTTCATGCGAAATTTTGATTTTCTTTGCTACCAAATTCATGTAGATATGGTGCATACAGAAACGATGTTTAGAATTTGGAAAGCAAACTTCAACAGCTGTCTGAAGTCCTAACATGTACTTAGTTTTAAACTCTTGCATGCGAAGCTCTCTCTACCTTTATCTCTGTCTGATACAAAAAGCAATTTTTCCGTGAGTCCAAGTTGGCTTGCCTTCAATCGTTCTAAAAACCAAATCCAGTTGTCTTTGGAATCGGTCCGAACTATCGCTAATGCTGATAAAATATTGTGGTTTGAACCATCCTTTGTTGTAGCTGTCAAAAATACGCCTGATTTATTGTAGATTCCTTTCAGGTGACAACCATCCAACAGTAAAACCGGCTTACAGAACTCAAATGACTCTTTCATGCATCCAGGCATGAAAAAACATCGCTGAAATTCGCCATTTGGAAATGTTTCAAACGCCCAATATGATCCTAATTGTGCTATTACATCATCGTTCATGACAGAGATATATGTCTACCAGGATTGTCCCTCGATAAACACTGCAAATAATGTTTTAGTCTTTGAAAGCCGTCTTGAATTGTTCCATTTATTGCTGTGTGGGCAATTTTCTTAACCTTAGATGTAAAGCTCTTCTTAGAATCAATGCCATAGTGTAGCTTTAAAGCTGTGCGAACCATTGCACAACTCACAAACGACATCCTTGGTTCGACCATGGGCCTATCTCTCATGAAATCGACAACTACACGAGCTGCCTAGGAATCATATATATGAGCATACTTTTGATTTACAGTATCACCTCATTTGCATCTAATGTTGTGTTGCGAGTATATGGCGATTTCTTTCTTTTGGAAGCATCAATCCTTTCACTGTCGGCGATTATGTCGTTGCTGCTAATATCTGAGGCGACTCCAGCTTCGTCGTTGAGTAATGCTTGCAACCCTATGCTTGAACCATTTGTATTGGTAGGGGGGTTGTCGGTGATAACTAGTTTTACATCAATATACATGCAGCTCAAATGTCTATAACATACCTCCAGGATCATACGAATTGAGGTCGTTCAAGCTATGGTTGTGGGATAGATTGCGTTGTGTTATGTTTATCTACACGGGTTTGGATCTTACAAATGACTGTCGTTTACCTTTTTGTCCTTTGTCTTGTTTGTCTTAACAAGAAATGTACATCCCGGGACACGGCAACGCCATGTTCTGTGCATACCTGACCCTTTCCACGTAACTTTAAACCCTCCACGCAGTGCTAACTGGGTCATTCTATGGCGGCATTCGTCCCAGGATGTCATTTGAGTCGCATTTCCTTCTATGCCAAGCTTATGAGCTTCATTAACATACCATGATGGACACGAATCAAAGGTAACGTAAAAGTCCAAAATCGAGCACAGGACCAAAATCGAGCACCAATAATATAACGAGAAAATTGGGCGGCAAAACCTCCATAAATTATGATCTGAAAAAGTATCCGGATTGCCGGAAAATAACTGTTTCCCGCCAACATCTAGTTGCCTGGTCATCCTTCATTGTTCAAGTGTACATGAGCTCCTCAGGTAGCAGCACCGCGAAGATTACAACGCTTGGAGTGGCGCATGTCTTGCGAGGAATGACATGTGTGGAAGCGGCAGCTACAACAGGTGCCGCATAATCTACCTTGACTGCCCATGTGAGGGCGAACAAATCTGGATTCAAAATCCGCGAAAAGGGGCGACCACCGGCTCTACCCTTTGAGTCAGAGCAAGAGCTGGTCGAATGGATTATTGGCATGCAAGCTCAAGGCTTGCCATTAAAACGACGTGATGTAATCGTCCGAGCGTGCAAAATTGGTCGAAGAATCCACCCTACCTTTAAACTTGGCGGGGGATGGTACAAAAGGTTTCGCCAGAGGCATCCAATATTGACGGACCGAATTGCTCAGCCGATTTCCCGGGCTCGAAATTCTGTTGACGTCGAAGGTATCAACGCTATGTTTGATCTTCTGAACAATGAAATTAAAACTTATGATTTTACTCCAGATAGAATCTGGAACATGGATGAAACGGCGTTTCGTTCACGTTAGAATGGAGGAAAAGTTGTAGCCGTAAAGGGATCGCGAAATGTTTGGCTACAAACCTTGGATGCCAACTACCATTTGTCTGTCACGGCTTGTGTCCGAGCCGACGGCGTTATATTTCCACCTACGTTCATCTTGCCTGGTGAATCCATTGAACGATCACTCACTTTGTCCTGCAATGTCCCTGGCGCAACCGGCACTACTGGTCCAAAGGGATGGATGAATGAAGATTTATTCATCGCCTGGATGAAACATTTCGCCAGTGAAATTCCTGACTGTATCCAGCGTGCAATCTTACTGATTTGTGATGGCCTCTCCTCACATTGGACTCGTGATATGCTTGGTTTGGCCGAAGAATTGGAGATTCGCTTGCTTGCTTCCCTTCTAATGCAACTTATTTGCTTCAGCCACTTGACGTCGCAGTATTTAAGTCATTCAAGCGTGAGATTGAACAAAATATCTTTGAAGAGATGATCAATGACGGTATGTGTATAA
This sequence comes from Aphanomyces euteiches, assembly GCA_021527685.1. Lineage (NCBI taxonomy): Eukaryota > Oomycota > Saprolegniomycetes > Saprolegniales > Verrucalvaceae > Aphanomyces > Aphanomyces euteiches. The sequence continues at coordinate 2,575,335 of JAJGMV010000278.1, forward strand.
AAATTGTTTTCATTAGAATGCTTACTTGTTCTAGATACAGGAGGTTTGTTTAGTATATCGAAGACCAAGGCCATCGAGATTGCGTCGTCAGCGTGGACCGCAAAGATATTGCCTGGAAATGTGGTTGCTGGTTTTGGTGCATGTGGAATCTGGCCTCCTTCAAAGGTTAAAATGCTAGAAAGATTGAGCCGTTACAAGGAAAATGGTTTACCTGGACACACTGAAAGAGCTGAGTGGCTTCAGCACAGAGAAGCCATTCGTTCAGAGGTTCTTTTCCTCCCGTCGGTCCCAATGCGGCAACGCAGCACGAAGCGAGTCGTTCCATTTTGTCTCTTGAGACATTGGGGGCCACCACACCTCTTAAGATTTCTAATAATAGCATTTTTCTAAGTTGACAGAGTTTCTTCACCTTGCATCATCTCGCGAGGCTCGACCTTGTGGAAAAGGGGAGGTTGTATCATCACAGACATTCGACGTTGTGGAACATTCGTCCCAAACGTTCAATGTTGTGGAATTGCTCCATTAATTCACGTAACTTCCGATTATACTTGAATTCACTATTGCCAGATTGATCACACAAATTTCGTCGATTTTGATCAAAACTGCAAATTTGGACGAAAAAGACAATAATAATAGTACTACGGTATTGTCGATTTCATTCGAATTTGTGAGGGGGGTCCGAATGTATCGATCTTTCAAATCGATCTGGAAATCGCTCAGCCAATCATAATCGAGTATTTACCAAATTCACGCAAAATACACCCAGACACACGTGTAATTAATTGCCATACTTTCCATTTATACTTGTCTTCAGTATGATCAAATCGATTTGGAATAGAATTTGATTTTGGAAAAAAAATACAAATTTAGGTGAAAAAGACAATATTTGGTTAGCGGGTTAGCGTGGCCGCGTCGGGCTCCCAACTCGGGGCGGATGTCCCGAAGCTCAAATGGGTGCTCCATTTGCACCCATTTGAGCTTGTCGACTAGTACAAATTGCAGCCGCAGCATGGCTGGAAAAACATGCGAGAGCGTTGGGCCGTCGACTGTTGTTGTCATTAGAAGGATTATGCCACCTGAAAACAGAAGAAAAATCTTCCTCTTGTCTGTAATTTTCTACCTCACTCGAGGGTGTCGTTCATTTGTAAATCAACGCTAGCATGCGCATTTGGCTGTGGCTTCTAATTGCCATTGTGATTTTGGAGGAAATCCAGGCTGAAAGTGATCCTGATCGTCCTCGACGCAGATTCAGAAACAAGAAGGGGAAGAATCGAATTGTCGGTGGTGTCAAGGCCAAAGTCGGCGAGCATCGCTACATGGCTGGTTTGAAAGGCAGCGTTAACGAAGAAACGGAATGCGGCTCGACGTTGATCGCCCCCAAGCTCCTTCTCACGGCCGCCCATTGCGTGCTGGACAATATCAAGGTGGCGGCCATTGGCACCCACTTCAACACGGGCCACGAAGGCGGTGAGCACATTAAAATCGCCCAAAAGATCCCTCACCCAAAGTACAACGGCGAACCGGCGGATGGCTACGATGTTGCCGTTATGAGATTGGCCACGGCCAGTAAGATCACACCTGGCAAATTGAGCTTTGATCCTGTCCCTGTTGGCACGCCATTGACTGTCCGTGGCTGGGGTTTGACGACCGATGGAGGGGACGCGTCCAAGCATATGCTCGAAGTCCAAGTCCATGCCGTCAGCGACCAGCAATGCCAGAAGAACTTGGAAAGGAAGAAATGGCCGAAAAGCAGCTTCTGTGCTGGCGGCGTGAAGGGCAAAGACTCGTGCCAAGGCGATTCCGGTGGACCACTTGTGGTCAAAAAAGGCAAGGACGACTTTGTTGTTGGTGTCGTCAGCTGGGGCGATGGATGCGGTGAAGCCAATAAACCTGGCGTCTACGTTCGCCTCAGTGATCCAGAAATGCGCAATTTCGTCCAGAAATACCTAAAATCCAAGACCGATGACGATGATGATGATGACGACGATGATGATGACGATGATGATGATGATGATGACGATGATGATGACGATGATGACGATGACGATGACTATGCCGGACGCCGTTAAACATAACTCTTGAATCAATGAAGTGCATTTTACCTTTCTATTTGCGTTTTTATCCCAACCGAGTGCAAAGCGACGAGCAAATTGCAGTTTTCCAAAGTATGTACGATCAAGTTTGAAATCATTCACACAGCTAAGGGAAGCTGCTGGAGAGCTTCATCGGATTAAAAACTTCAAAATCAACTCGGTCCACGCCACCACAACCTCATCATACGCTCTAGGCGAGCAATTTTCCTCGTTGGTAGTCGATTCATTTGTTGCTTTGACATTTGACACGGAGCTCGTAAAGTCCAGACAACTTGGCTTGGAGCAACCTCACGACAAAGTCCGCCAAATGTATGGGCGATGAATATGTCGCCCAGTCAATCTCCAAGCGTTCTTTCCATCGTCTTTCTCTTGTTGAAAGATTTGTATTTAGCAGCACGAGCCAGGAGATCGTAGCTGACGATGGGCAATTGAGCAATTGAATCTTTCAAGTCTTGGAACGTCGTTTGGAAGACCAACGGCTTGGGCGAACGTGTCTGACGTTGGATGAATGAGCTGAGAGCATGCCCAACGCGACAACGCTAGTCCATCATGCTAAATCCAATCTAGCGTGCCTGAGCAAGCCCAACGGTCATATCCTCTACGTTTCGGGACTGTATGGCATCGACCACGCCAGACGGTACAGTATTCACCACGCCAAATCTAACGCTAGTGGAAATTCTACATACCGTAGTGTGCACGCTAGAATATCGTTACTCGCTATATTTTGGCGTGGCACGATTGGGCTTGAATTTGCCACGCTAAAACGCTACTAGTAAATTCTACTACAGTACTACAGTACATAGTATGGGACAAGATCAAAGTTACTGCGATGAACGTTGCTAACAACAAGGAATATACACTGTCGTCGCTTGAGTGAGGTTTGGGTGCGACAGGAAAGCCGCAAGGCCTTAGTACAGTGTAGATCCCATAACTCGTGGTCTTTCTGGAATTTCCCTCGCCATGTGTCACCACCGCTTCGAGTCCTTCTATCACATATCCGGACTTTGGATCAAGCTCATGATAAAGGCCAAGTCAAAGAGAAGGAAGTGGCTCCTCCCAGATTGGATGTATCTTGGGCCACGGATGGCCGACGAGATATTGTTCACCTGGCACTCCAGCGTCATCCGTTCCGACGTATTCTGCCGCTCTCTCCCCGTGGACAACAATCTCCCGTAAAAATGGCGAGGAAATAAAACGAACCAAAAAGGCTCGCTCGACGTGGCACACGACAGGATAGCAAAGAAACCCACAATCACAGCAGTGACCTTCCTTTCTTTTGAGATTTTGGATTTCAGGACGTTGAGGAGGCAACAAGAGCAAACCGACCAACAGCACGATCTGACATGACCAACTCGCATTGGTACTTGATCCGTCAAAGGAACCCCGTGAAGGTATGCGTTCAACCATGCAGGGGACTGTCATCACCAAGGCACTGGAAACAAAATTTCATTTGAACGTAACGCTAGCCGACGAAGTTTCATGGAAAATGCACCGTCTGACATGGACGGGTGCACCTCTGCCAGAGATTCCCTTCAAGTCGAGGGACAGCAGGGGCATCGCACAAGAGCGGTCATTAGTATTGCAGCATTCGCGGCGAGGAGAGATACGTATTCTGCTTGTACTTCAAACAGCAGTAGCAAGTGCGATGAACAGCAACGATAGCATGGCAATGGTAACGTGGGACTAACGAGAGAAGTCGGTCTAGTAGGTTTGCGACGAGTCCATTTACCGCAGTCATTCCAGTAACAACGAGCAACGCTGCCGCTGGTTCTCGATCTTTCTTGTCATCGCTTGAGAATGGTTATGGGTGCATTTGGCGTGATGAAATGGGTCCGACTATCGAGTGGTCATTCTGGAATTTATCTTGACCATGCGTTCTCTTCTTGCTCTTGTCGTTGCTCTCATCGCGGTGGCCACTGCATTGAGTCCTTCGATGACGACACGGGGACTTGAATCAATCGAGACCAGTCCAAGAAGTCTAACGTATGGTTCCGAACGGTCCGGTTCTCGCGGATCCAGAAGTGGGCGATCCCAACGAGAGTTGCCCCCACGAAAACGTGAACCAAATGGCATTCCGCGCGCTCCCTCTCGTGGTCGTGAAAGACCGCGCGCTCCCCGTCGTGAAGGTGGCCAATATGGTGTGCCCCAACCTCCGCATGATGATAGTCGTCAAGGCCGAAAACTCTCTGGCTATTGAATGGCGAGCACGTAAAACGAACCACGGCCATCGTGTGCCACAGGATTCCTTTAGCACTTACATCCAAGATAACGAAATTCTTTTCGCCATGACGGCGGATTCTCCGCAATTTGTTCCGTGATTCTCTCGTATCTTGCCTTGACTGGCCTTGCAGTCGTATCTCACAGTCTCTCACGGATTTCGTGAGATCGTCATGGCGGTACTCTGGTTGTTCTGGGTCTGACTGTCAAGCCTTGCATCTTGGTGCCATTTCCTCCAAGCTTCCAATACCTCGTTTGTCGTTTTCGCCAAAATTTGTAAATTTTGTATTGTCTTTTTCACTTAACAGCTGTAAAATTGTATTTTTGGCTTCTTTTTTTATATTCCTTAAATACTATTTGTCTATAGTGAAATCAAGCTTAGGAGGTAGGTACAACAATTAAACAAATGTGTGTTTGTGTGTATATTCGTGTAATTGACAAATACTCGATTCTGATTGGCGTATAGATTCCAAATACATTTGCTGCCCCCCTCACAATTTAGAATGTATGTATCAATATTTTTTACTAAAAATTCAGACAAGTATTGTGTGTTATTTGGGGGTTTAGGGCCAGTCTGGCAACCGAAAATATTGCAATAAATAGGCCTAAAATGCCATTTTGAGGCCAAATTCAATCTGTGAGGTCAAAATATGAACTTGTTTATCTCAAAAGATTTGCACCAAGTCCAATATTTTTGGTTGGGATATACTCATTGGAGGCTCCCAAAATGCCATTTTAAGAAAAAGAGGTTTTACCTTCATTTTGAATATGCCATAAATCGTTGATCCCAATTTTGCTGAAAATGGCATATTGATATTGAGATTTTGCCAGACGCACCCTTACGAAATGAACCACGAAACCCCCGCAAATTTATATACATCACTGTTGACAGTTTTCGATTTTGATTGTGAGGTGGATGCGAGACAAGATGTGACAACGGAATCGTCGAAGGTGAAGGAGACTTATAAGACAAATCCATTATGTGTTACTCTTAGGAATCAAGCCGTACAAGGTGTGATAGCTTCTTTCCGCGATCTTTTGAAGCTTCAAGGTGTCTGAAATCCCCAATGTGCTGCAGAATGAGAGAAGACTCCGCTGGAAAACTTCGTTGCGTTGGGGGATTGGCAGGTTTGATATGTCGTAGTCAGACAAGGAAATGTACGAACACATTGCTGCAACCACGTTTTTCATCTTTGAGAAGTTAGTGCGATCCACTTGACATTGAAAATCACGCGACCTACAAGTTCGAAGAGGTGGCACGGCTGCTTGAGGATTTCCATCCCACCAAAGATTCCAAACGTGAAAAACACTTCCACTTGGGCTTTCAACTAAATTTCCTAGTAGGTGCATTCTTGAAGCCACAATGAATTTGGATTGATTTCTGGTGCAGGAAGTTCACATAGCTCTGAAATATCACCATCAGGCACGCGAGCAAATTGAGACATTTGTTTCAATAGATTCTCTCCAAATTGGTCTAAAGATTGATTTAATAAATTCATAGTGACAGCTTGAGTAGTTTGATGACTATGGCCTTGTTGTTCAACAGCTTTGCCAACAAGATCGAGAATTGAGTCCATTGATTTTGACACACATTGTGTCAACTCTTAAATCGATTGCTTTATCTTTTCGAGTTCAATTGCCAAAGGTATAGAAGGTGGAATTCCAGATGCAACTAGACCTGACTCTTGATTTGAATGGATTCCAGCATGAACATGATCCACCAAGCTTTCCAAAATACCCGATTTCCACACCAAGGACAAAAAGATGGGGTGGTTCGTCGCAAAATTAGATTGGACCCAATCACTATGGTAAACAAGAGAAGCAAGTAGATACGGCACAGCACAGCGGAAGGCGGGAGGGTATGTCTTAGAATAACCAGGGAGAATAGACTCCCATTGCACTGTCGACAAGGCAACGTCACTGAAATGTGGTGGCAACGACGCAAAAGATATGTCATTCAAATTCAAACCTAGTTTAACAGTTAGTTTGTTGTCTGAACATCAATGCATGAAAACAGACTACCCGTAGCACATCTTCCAATAAATTGATCCCCGCCAGGCTCCTCGAAGATGTATCGACTTTGAACGTTGCCAAGGCTCCAACCAGCTCTTAACCACACTGAAATTGGAGAGGGTCCACCAGGATTGTTGCCGACAGAGGTTGCCACACCCTTTCTGAATGAATGAGTCCCGATTTCAGCGATCAATAAGCCCATCGCGAGGATGTCTCCTTCAAACTTGTTGCATGTACTCGACAGCCAGGCAGTGAATCTAGCCTGCGCTTTTTCACCAAAGAGAAGAGACGTTGGCCCAATCTGAGGGGCACTCGTAAAAAGTAATATCGCTAGACTAAACTGATGTGAACATAGCTATCCTTCTTGTCTACCTGAGTATTGGACACACTTCTGGACGTGCGGGATTCGCATACACGTGGCGGGGCGAGCACAGTTCACCCTCTTGGTCACTCTTAGACAGCCCGTATTCAATAATCAATGCATCCCCTGGATATATCAAATCTGCAGGGTCAGGAAAGAAACTAGCATACCTCTCGATGTAATGTGTTGATATCTGATAGATGCTGTTGACGTTGAGCGCGCCATCAGATTCCAACACAGCACAAGAAAGGTGTGCGCAAAACAAGCCAAACCAAAGTCATTCTGTGCAGAAATGGCCTTTTTGCCAAGCACCTGTAGCCTACATCAGTTACAAGTGACTGCATTATTCACAGACTACCTGCGACTGACATGGGTGATTTTCCCTCAACCAGGGACATTTCACCACTTTGTTTTAAGTTGGCAATGTGCCGTCTGTAGCCATGAGAGTACTCTATGAGTAAGTGATTAAATACATCTCAATATGAACGTACTTGTCATCATATCTTTCAGTTCTGAACTTACTTGGATGCCATGCTCACTGTAGAGATGTTGTATGGCGCTTAAGCAGCCATTTATCGTCGAAAATGAGTTATACTTACGAGGGACAATCTCCTCACTTGTTTGTCTATTTCGTTTGATCGAGCAATATGTTAGAATAGCTTTGAAGTCATTGAGCTCCAATGGCAATTTGATAGCGCCGTCGTGAATGCAACCCGGCCGCTCCTTGCAGAGCCATTTAGTTATGCGATCGATGATGCCTTTGTAACGGGAGTAAGTTCTGTCGAGAATTCGCTTTCCGATGATTTCGTCACCCGGTTCTCTGAAACTCCGAGCCGCTTTCTCGTGCGTTCTTCGCGCCATCCGTTAGCTTTTGAAATGCCAACAGTCGCGCATCCAGTTACGCGTCGTTTCGTCAAACAAATATATCAAGAGATACTTTGAAGGATGTATTTTGCATACACAATTCAAGGTACTTTCTGTCACTCAAAGTCAATATAATGTTTTCCGAAACGAGTTTTGACAGTTATCCGGCAAATGTGCTTGGATTTTGTTTCGCAAAACACTAGTATTGTCAATTTCAGTCAAATTTGTGAATTCGACCAAAAATCAAATACATTTCAAATCGATTGGACCATACTGAAGCCAAGTTGAATCGAATATTGGCCAAATTAATTGCATGTGTATTAGGGTGTGTTAGGGTGTGTTTTGCGTGAATTAGTTAAATCCTCGGTTCTGATTGGCTGCGAGATTCGGAAATCGATTAAAAAAATCGATACATTTCCAGCCCATCTCACATTATTGGAAAGAATCTACCATACATGCTATTTCCTCTGTCACATAATAGTGTCTTTTTCACTGAAACTTGTATTTTTGACTAAAAATTGAAGTATTCTCGAATACTATTCAGGTATAGCGAGTTCAAGTGTAACATGAGAGGACATTCAATAAAGTAAATTTTGGAATGTGTGTTTTGTGTGTGTTTTTGCCAAGAAGGCAAATATTCGATTCTGATTGGCTATAGATTCGAAATACATTTGGAAAAATAAATATATTTTGCACCCCCGTTACAATTTCGAGTGACCATATTTCCTGTATAAAATTGTTGTCAAGATTTAGTTTGCCCCAAACAACTGTCCCAAATACACTCCTTGTATCCAACTGGTAGGAGAGATGCCATTGGATAAAAAGATCATAAATTTTCGTAGTAAGTAAGCGTGATTCGTCTAACGTTATTAATAATCCATCATCAATGTCATCGACGCGTGTGATAGAGTGAAGACGGCACATCTTCGTGAGATTGCTGTGAATTGCTCTGGGAGGACCTTGTATTCCCCAAGGGGTAGTCTTGAAGTTCCGCTTGATCTATGCAATGCGCCATGAGAGCACTGACAATGAACTCCTCGTCTTGTCCTGAAATGTCATCAAATCGATAATAACCAATGTCATTATGTAATACAGTCAGGTCTGTGGAGTGAGAGAATGACCCCAATGCAAGGAGAAATGCCTTTTGGTCCGATTTGAAGTGGTTTGTGAGGCAAGAAACGATTGGATCAAGTGCCGAACAGCGAACGAGTGGTCGCATTCAGTCAACTCACTGCGCTGGTGTGGCAGTTTGAGTGCATTTCGACAACTTTCTTGAGATTCGATGTAGGAGACATCTTGACAAGCAACGAACGACCATCATAGTGAGGCTGCCTCCTCTTCTAGCACTTCGTTCGCAGCTAATGCTGGTGTCGATGGCCTTACGCTTTAAGTCTAGGTTTAGACCCCCTGCAGAAGGAGTGTTCACTGCATTCCCTATGTCGAGTTGATGTGATAGAAACCTATGCTCCAATGTATACTGACGAATGAGCCACTTCCCGTCAATAGCGGCGATTTTTCGATTTTGCCCCCTCATTTCGGAGATCCAGAGCATCCATTGGTGAAGGAGTGTGTCAACTTGATTGTATCTTGGTTTGTGGGAGACACAAACAATGTGTGATGTGCTGCGTCTTTTGTTGGCAAGCCTGGTGTTGCATCATGAATGGCTTATCCAGTCATTACCCCCAAATCATCCATTTGTTTCACAACGTTGATGCTCGTCGTATATACTTTGCCGTTCAACGGAGTCGCTGCTGAGCTTAGCAAAACCAGCGCGGACTGTCTTCCACATCGACTTTTCACTTCTCCATACAAGTCCATACGCACGAACGCTCTCGTGCGAGATCCGTCTCTGCACTGTAAAAAGGATTCCAGCCACGCAGGTTTGGCATGCTTCCTCCTCCCGTCCTGTGTATCTTGAGCATGGCCATTGCCCGAAATTTCGTCTACCAGGGCGTGGTGTGTTTCTCTGATGAACACTGCTGTTCCTCGTTTGCCAATCTTTTGGATACAATTGCCTGTCAAGCACACACCGACAGAAAACATTACGAAATGAGGGAAGAACCCACTTTAGAGTTAGTTGAACGAGATAACACGATGAAACGCACCCAGTGGTTCCCGACCAATTGCATCCAAAACTTGACACCAACAAGTCCTTGTTGGGAGAATGTCATCTTGATGTCGAGATGGAGTCGTTGGTTGCTCTTGGTGTCTCGTCAAATTCAAGCTATCGTCGACAAATCGTCCTTTCCGACTGTAAATGATGGAAATCAGCTCGTGTGTTCCAGAATACTTGGTCTCAATGAGACATACTTAGAGAGGGTGCGCGGAACAAGAAATCTCTGCTCTCCATGCATTCTCAGCGAGTTTTTGGGTGCACTCTCAGGAGAACGTGGGCAGCAAGACTCATATTTGCGTCTTCTTCTCGCTCTTGCTGCTCTGATTGCAGTGACTGCAGCTTTGAGCCCTTATCCACCGAATTGCGAGCTTCGCGTGGCCACGTAAACTTTTCGACTTTCCCAGGTATCCTAAGCACTCCTCGTTAGGAAGTTTCCCCACCTCGAGCGCGCAGCCCTGAAAATATCGCTCCACTGATGTGCGTCCTGCTATCGTCGGTCCCCGTCCTCCCGAATTAGTCGTGACAAAACCCGGTGATAATGATGGAGAAAGTGGTGGTGGTGGAAAGCAAAGTGGCCAAAGTGCTGGTGGTCGTGGAAAGCGAAGTAAGTGTGATTCCTCGCGCCGCCCTTCCCGTCGAAGGGAGTAGGCGTCAAACCTAGCGTCAAACGTGCCAAGACCGCATGGATACACGAGCCTCACGCAGCATCCATGACAAGCAAGTCCTCGGCCATTCTTAGCGGATCCTCGGCTCATTGACTTGTTAACAGAGATTTTTCCACGCAAGTTGCAGAAACACGTGCATGCGACTATCCCCTCGCGACTTTGAAGAGTCGAACGGCAAAAATAATCTCCTGGCCCGAGGTCTTGCCGCGGTTGTGGGGGGGGTCGTCGGGGAGACATCGCACAGGAACTGCAGTTAGTTTGCGTTAGGAAGAGCAGCAGGCATCGACATGGAGATGGTCGTGGAGGCGACGATGCGCACTTGGTCTGAAAGAAAACAGTCTCGGCAGCCCAAGTTGAACGAGGCAGGCCTTCAGTTGGTCGGGTTTCAAAGAGCGGCAACTTGGAGCCATCCAAAATCGTCCCCAAACGCAGCGAACAATCAATGTCCATCCAAAATCTTCACCGATCCACGCGATGTTATGTCATATTTCAATCTCTATGGCCAAGTTTTGGCATTCGGTGGCTTCTTTCAACCAGTTCCCATATATAACTCAGACACTGTCTGAGGTTGACTGTCCCACGATTTTCGTTGTGAGTTCGAAGGTTCTGGCTGGTTGAGGTTGGTTTTGACACAGCCAAGCACGTCGCATCGCCTCGATGAACCAAGCAAGTCTCAAGGAACCTCAATGGCATCGTGATGTTTGCACCTGCGACGAATGCCAGGCTGTAAGTGTGGATGGACACAGCTAAATCGAAGTTTTGCTCGCATGGTTGGCATACGAAGACCCTGTACAAAAAGAGAGGCCGTTTTGTAAACTTCGGCGCATGGAAGGAGGCGGCACACGGTCTTTGGCCGGGAAATCGAAGCTGGTTGTCTGCACAGAATGTGTAGAAGTGCTCAAAAAGCATGGACTCAACCGGGAGGCAGGTGTTGTGAAAAACAAACTCATTGACGCAAAAGCTCTCCTCGTACTGCGACTTCATGTCAAGCACGGGAGAAGGTGCATTGAATGATATCAAAGATAGATTACAGGGAGATGTCGAGAACCCAGAATACATTGCGCAAAGATTTGCCGATACTATCACGAGTTGTCGACCGTCACGCTGGACAGGCGTGCAGCTAGACCAGTTGTCCATTCATCCATGGGTGATGCAAAGTTGGATCGACGCAATGGACCAAGTATATGACAAGCAGGGAAAGAAAACCTTTTACCAAACAGTAAAGCGAGGCACGCGTGGAGTTGTCACTGAATCAATAAAAGCGTCAAATCAACCAAAGCGTGTTGACTGTGCGGTGTTGGGATATGGTTGATCTCGAACACTACAGACTGCACAAGCAAATGCTCGAGCTGTCGAATGATTTGCTTGCGTTCACGAAATTTCATGGTTCAACCACGCTAAAGATAACGTTACACATGACTCTCGCAGGATTAGGAAGCGTTGCACCGGCCAAACCCGCGTGGCTGCCAGCCACGCGGGTGTAAGAATTATTCCAGCCAGCGGCTGGAATTATTTTTACAGTACAGAGACCATTGCGGAATATGTACTATAGTATCGCACTAGAGTGTTTATGCGTATGGTCTTGTCGTGTATGGAGAAGTGAAAAGTCGATGTGGCATTCACTGGTAGGGAAGACAGTCGAGGCGGTCCTTTCAAAGACCAGCAGCGACTCAGTTGGGCGGCAAAGCCAATATCACAATACGATTAGCAGAGGAATTATCTGAGAACAAGAGTGGTAGACTTGTTGGCGACCAGCACTGTAAGCAGAGAATAATATGCTCTGCAAGTCCATTGCTTTATTCGTTAGTAATTTTCTGCAGGCGGATGACTTGGAGGAACGAGCCCCAAACGTGCACCAAAAAGGGATTTCTTTATCTAACGTTGGGAAGGCGGCAGGCAGGTAAGCCGCAAGGCCGTGCCGCCACCCGGACGATACAACTGTTCACGAGTTGAGCAAGTCGATTGGTTCGGTAGCAATTTGATATGCCAATACATTGCTCACAGAGCAAGAGGATTTTGGTCGCCAACAAGTATTCCACTCTTGTTCTCAGAGATTTCCTCACGACTAGCATCAACGTTGTTTTGGCAAGTTGGGTACATGGGACAAGATCAATTCAATTGATGAACACCGTCGCGAATTTACATGATCAAGTAATGAGATGAACGTTGTCGCTACATTGACAATAGTACACCCAAGGAACCGCTGGGTGCGCTTCATCGTCTTCTTACCAATCGCCTTCCACCAAAGTGGATGCTGTATTTCCATCATTTCGTGATGTTATCTGTCGCCCGTGTGTGCTTGACAGGACAGGCAGTCGTGTCCAAACGATTGGGAAACAAGGAGCGGCAGCGTGCATGTGAGTAACGCACGAGCAGGTTCGAGAAGCCACGCTCATGAGACAGAATACACTGTATTTTCAACACCAGGGGGGACTGTAGGGAATGTCACACAGAAGGGCGCATCAGCATGGACTAGCTGTCCATGGAGAGTCGCCACAAAGGCACGAAGAGCCAGTCGCGACTTCAACAACACTCGCAAGCACCCATTAGCTCGAGTCTCTTGGATTGACCCAAATCCTTACGCAGTCCTTGACATGGATGACCTTACTGATGTCGCTGAACATGCTGACGGTGAAGATTCAGCCTCGACCTCCTTTGAAGACGCGAAACTGCCGCCTGATTGTGTAACGTATCCTTCTGACATTCCGACGTTATGTTCCGGCGTGCGACAATCCGAGAATTACGAATGTTCCGACGAATTCTGGAATGAGTTACCGTTGGACTATCCACACTCGACTCCAACTGCCTCGACTCAAGCTCGACTCAAGTCTCAACAACTACGCAGTCTCCATCGCAAATCCGCTAAGATCGATCCGACTTATTGTTCCGATTTACTTGAAGGAAATCCGCCCTCAGTGCGACTCCTATGCAGATTGACACGATTATGCCACACTCGATCCAGATCTGACTCGGATCCTTTTATCCAAGCATATGTCAACAACATGAAAGCCATTGACACTGGAGCCACTAGCAGCTTCGTCAGCGCAACTTTCTGGCACAAACTAGGATGCCCGACTCTGTCACACCCTCGATCCTCCTTCGTCTCAGCAGACAACTCTCAACTTGAAATGCTTGGTCGCATCAAACTCACGATCAACTTGGCTGGACGTAAAGTCCTCTTCCCTTTCTGGGTTATGTCTACTGCCCTTACCGACTGTATTGTTGGAATCGATCTGTTACGTCAAATGGGAGCGATTATCAATCTGAATGACAACACACTATCGATCGATGGTTGCGACGAATTGATCTCGCTTTCACCACTAAGTCCAGCACAACAGGAGACTCATCCAACTGGACCTGTCACAGTCGCTACAGCTACTCAAATCCCTCCACGATCCTTCCAATGGATCGCGTGCTCTGCGGGATCAGACTTACCAACTTTGACCACTATACTAGTCGAACCCAACAAGTCGGCTTTACTAAACGTCGCAGCTGCCTTATATCGCACTTATCCATCACGGACTGTACTCCTCGAAGTCGCTAACCCTTCCGACTCGCCGATCCATCTTCCTGCTCATGCGATCGTTGGTACCTGGATGGCCTTACCTAAAGATCACTTGGAATCGACCCTCGACTCACACGATTCACGCGCACGAACTGCCAACGGTCAATCTTCACAAACTACAGACGAACCCAGGAGGGTCCTCACTCAAATCGGGGGCCGGGTTGTCTGTCCTGTGCAATCGGAGACGACTCCGACTAAAGAACTACCAATCGACTGGACTGAGTCAAGTCTCAGCATCGATCAACGCGAACTCTTACGCAAGACTCTCATGAAGTTCTCCGACATATTCGTCGACTCATCCAAAGCACCCGGACAAACTCACCTGATCGAGTTCAGCATCGACACGGGCAATAACCCTCCGATCCGAAGTGTACCATATCGGACTTCGAAAGCAGAAGGCGACACTATGGAGGCTGAACTCAACCAATACTTGGATCTAGGACTGATCCGACCCTCGAAGAGTCCTTGGTCAAGTCCAGTGCTTATGATCCGCAAGCCTGATGGATCTATACGATTCTGTATCGACTACCGCAAACTCAACAGCGTCACCGTGAAAGACTCTTACCCTATGCCTCGGATCGACGATCTCCTTGATGTCCTTGGCAGAGCCAAACTCTTCTCCACCATGGATATTGCGTCAGGATATTGGAATGTCCCTATGGCTAAAGACAGTATCGAGAAAACTGCATTCGCCTGCAAGTACGGACTCTACGAATGGCTCGTCATGCCCTTCGGACTCTGCAATGCAGTCCCATGTTTCGAGAGACTTATGGAACACATCCTGATCGGCTACAAATGGCGGACTTGCCTAGTCTATCTAGACGATTGCATCGTTTACAGCGAAGACTTTGGATCGCATTTGATCCGACTCAGTCAAGTCCTTACCAAATTCAGAGAAGCTGGATTCAAAGTCAAGATGTCTAAGTGCAAATGGGGTCGATCCTCAGTCCCATTCTTAGGACACATTGTAACACCAGCTGGAGTTCTCCCGAATCCTGAGAAAATCAAGTCGGTCCTCCGCGTCAAAGCACTTAAAGACGCCTCGGAAGTCCGCGCATTCTTCGGACTCGCTGGTTATTTCCGTCGATTCGTACGCGATTTCTCCAAGATCGCTGCACCCTTGACGAACTTACTAACTGCCGAACAATTCACCTGGTCGACCGCATGTGACGAAGCACTCGAAAGTCTCAAACGCAGCCTAGTCTCTCCACCGATCCTAGCTCACCCCGATTTCGATCTACCTTTCTCGATCTGGGTTGACGCTAGTCATATAGCAGTCGGTGCGGTCCTCATGCAGAAACAGCAAAACAAGAATCGCGTCATCGCATATGGCAGTCAATCCTTGACAAAAGCTCAGCAAAAAGGGATCTCGAAAGAAATGGGGATCTCTGAGATCGAATGTTGGGGGATCGTATGGGCAACTCGAAAGTTCCGACCTTATATCGATCGCAGACACTTTGACATCTACACCGATCACGAAGCCCTGACTTGGCTCTTTAATACTGGATCGCGCTCAGGAAACCACAAACTCGCCCGATGGGCTATGGAAATTCAAGGACTCGACTACACTGTCATCCATCGATCCGGAGAACTCAACGGGGCCGCTGATGGATTATTTCGACTTGCAGTTTGCCCTATCCAGACTCGACACATGAGTCGCCTTAACAGTGCTCCAGTTAATCTACAACCATCACTGACACTTGAAGGATCCTCGCCCGACCCGACTGAATCCAACACACCAGCCACTGGGTCCTCGCAATCCAGGAATCCGCTACAGCCGCCAAATCCCAGAGTCAGCACCACTCCCATGGAGCTCTTCGACCGGCGAGGTCGTCCATCGCCTAGACTCTACAACGAACAGGCTAACGACCCATGGGTCCTAGCCCTACGAGCTTATCTAGAAGACGGCGCGATCCCCTTGGATCCTTATCTACAAAACCTGGTTGTCCGCAACAGTCAGCAATATCTTATGCAACAAGGCATCGTTTGCCGCTATGTTACGATCAAGATTCCTTTGCGAAATCCCGAACTCATCATCGTACCTGCGATCCCGCACTCCTTAGTCGAGGAAGTCCTATATGCAAGTCATGCATCTCCAGTCTCTGGACACCTCGGACTCATGAAAACCCGCGAGAGGATCCTTCGGACTGCCTACTGGTTGAATTGGCAACTCGATTGCAAGGACTACGTCTCAAAATGTCCCGATTGCAATCGTGCCAAAGGCGGTCGACCCTGGCGACAAGGTTCGATGCAAAGAATGCCGATCTATTCACTACGAGGTCCCTTCGGACTATTGGTTGTCGACGCATTGGGTCCCTTACCCACAACAAACCGCGGCAACAAATACATCTTGGTCTTTGCGGACTACTTTACACGATGGGTCGAAGCTTTCCCAGTCGCGGATCTAAAGACCTCGACCTTCACCAGAGTCCTGATCGACGAAGTCTTATGCCGATTCGGAATCCCTGACAAACTCCTATCCGATCGAGGATCCAATTTCGTCTCCGAACTCGCGACCACCATGTACACCACACTCGGGATCCACAAACTTGCTAGCGCCCCTTATCACCCTCAAGGGCAGGGCCTAGTCGAACGATTCAATCACACGATCGTCCAAATGATGAAGATCTATGTCAACGATCACCACACTGACTGGGATACTTATTTACCCCGCCTTCTTTTCGCCTACCGGACTGCACATCACGAGACTCTTGGCGACTCACCATACTTCTGCCTTTTCGGTCGGGATCCAACCCTACCGCTCGATTTGGCCTTCCTTAACTCCGATCCCACTCGGAAATCCGACGATCTCCCTCAATACAAGCGCAGACTCGCTTCCTCATGGAAAGAAATGAGACGACTCGTCGAGAATCAGATGATCTCGGGACAGAACAAGAGTGCAGCAGCGAAATCTGATCAGAAACCGATCTCCTTCGACGACCAGTCCGCGGTCTGGGTCTACAAATACTTCTCGAAGTCTAATAACCCCGACGACAAACGGACTCCCAAGCTAGCGACTCACTGGCACTGCCCTTATCGAATCGACCGCAAAATGGGACCGAACACATACAAAATCAACATCCCGACTCATCCCGACAAGATCGTCACGGTCAACGTGGACCGTCTAAAGCCCTTCAAAGGGTACTACTCTAGACCCTTCAACGAGGAAGTCCCAGAGGACGAATCGCCACTCGACGACTTTACGATCGACTGCCTACCTCGATCCAGCTTCATAGATCGTGTAGACTACAGCGACGGGGACGTCGCTTACTCCTCCGTCGACTCCCCGATCCACAAGATCTGTGACAAGAGGCGGTTGCCAAACTCACGCGAACCAGAATACCTCGTTGAACATGTCGACGGCTACAAATATTGGACTCAAGCCTCCAAGTTATCGGAATACCGGTCTTACATCGACAACTTCGAAAACTCTCTACGAATGGAAAAAGGGTTGCCTCCTCTGCGGCGATCCCCGCGATTTGTCGACTTGGACAAAGAAACTCAGCCTATGGACATCTACAACTAAAGTCCCCTACACTACCACACTCTCCCTAGCGCCTACTACCTCACGCTACCTTGGACTGTGGCCGTAAGTGCCTCCAACACAAACCAAAACACAAAATGAATCAAATCAAATACATTACGACTTAACGACGACTAGTCCGCGCTATCACTAAGTCGCTAAATCACTTGCGGACCTTCACCCGGACGAAACCCAGTCGGATCGGCCCCAGCCAACTCAACATTCGTCTCGCGATCCAAGACTTGCAAACGATTGGGGCTGCCGATCCATCGCCCGACGTAATTGGGATCTTGAGTCTGCTGCCGCGGCAAAAAATCCGGCATCGGATGAATCCCTTCAGGATAATTGACATACGGGAATGGCGCTGTGCGATTTTCGGCTGACCCGCCACGACGCCGTTCACCAAAGGAACCACCCAAGGACACTTAACCTTCCGGACATCGTTCAACCACATGACACTGATCCAACTCCAAAATTGCCCTTGACGACGACCGGCAGGTGTGGTCATGGTCAACTGCGCAAATGTGTCTGCTGACACGATCCGACTGAACCGACTGAAGTCTGGCCAACGCTTCTTCCCCTCGGACTCGAGGTAGCGGATCGCCTCCGCTGAATCGACCTGCTCAATCAACTGGGTAATCTGCATTGAATGGAGTCCAATCTCCGACGGCCAAAAAGGATGCACGTTGTACAGCAGGAAATGGAAGACCTTATCCCCCTCGATCGCATGCAAAGAGTTCACCAATCGCACAAACGCCCGCTTCGCCCCCTCGAGTCGGCTTTTGCTGGCGTTCGCCGAGAGGTCGACCTACAAAGTGTTAACAGCGATCCTCCGAAACAAGGGACTCACCTTCCAGCCCACGTCTTTATACGCTCCGAGCCCCAACCAGAAAAAGCGCTCTCAAATCTGCGGACCGTGATCAATCCACCACTGCCGTAATGACTGATTCCACTCTCGCTGGGCCGGATTCAGCCCCGGCAAGAAGGACTGAAAGCTGTCGATCCACCGATCCCACGGCTTCGAATCGCGAACTTCGATGTACTTCAACCGAAATCCACCGTCCAAGTGGGAAAAGTGCCGCAGCGCTGCGACTCCCTCCGCGTCCACTTCGATTAACTTCACCGGCGGAGGCTCCTCTTTCTTGGCCTTCTTGGATTCAGGCTCTCCTGACGAATCAGGATCAACCTCATCTATCATGCAATATCAGACTCGACTGGATTATCATTGCTTACCATCTGAATCCGCCAAGTTCAGCACGGTGGATCCTTCCGTTGACGATGCCTTCGGGATGCTAGGCGGTGCGAGTCCGCCGCGTTTCTCAAGACGGAAAATGGTTGCCTGAGCCCGCACGAAGTCGATCCAATCATCCTGTCCCTGTATCTTGCTCGCGAGGTAGTCCACGAACTCAGACACTAGATCTGCTGTGGGAATTGCACGAGCAGCCGAGTCAGCCTTGAGTTGATCCTGGACTTGCTTCTGCTGGTCCGCCAACTCGGCCGACTTTGACACGCACTCAGTCAACAACTGACGCATTTGATCGGCCGTCGCGATCGACGCTCGAACCGCCTTCAGAGCCTCCTTCATGGGATCCAGAGGAACCGACTTGCCTGTAGCCGCTCTCTTACTCATTGCCTTTTGCTTCCGCTTCAACTTGAGGAATGAATCGCTTGGACCGAACTCTCCTCCTCGACCAGACATGTCTGGACTAGCAGAGGATCTACCCAATCTCGTCGACCCACACACGAAATCCGCGATCCTATTGGATCCCTATTGACTACCCTAACTACTGACCCACATCAAGCTCTTCAAGTCGCTGGACTTGATTGACGGCCATCTGCCCGTTGACGGATCGAGCCTACCAACCGTCTCATCCTGCGTTCGACATGAGGGTCGAAACTTACCAGGGGGGCTTATGACGGTTGAGACTCGATCGATGCTAATCAAACCTTGGATCATCCCTATCAGACGATCCCTTACAGACCACTAAGATTCTAGTTCGATTCGACCTAGCGTCCTCGAACTCATGCTCCTTCCATATTAGATGTTTAGACTTTTAGATATCTATGTATCTCACTTCTCAATCTGCTCCTAACTCGGTTAATCTACACTACCGTTGTTAGTCTCCTTCCTCTTCCAATCCAGATCCAGAGTCCTTGGCTAAAGTCGAGGATATTCGGTTCCTGTGAAGTCCAAACGTCTGGACCTTCGATTCTTTTTGTGCGTCATCGCTATCCCCGCGACCGTCACACAAGACGGTGGTCACTCGGATTACGCCGTCCATGGGGAAGTCTCGTCGTTTTAGTGGGAAGGCGACTCATGTTGGAATCGCTTTGCACCTCCATGTCTGCCGGTGGGTCACTGTGCGATCGCATCATATACCGACAACGACAGTTTATCGGGATCGCCACCGCCCAATGAGTCAAAGTCAGCGATGGAGTGGGTTTAGTTGTGTAAATCTCCACCTCCCTCTGTCCAGTCGTGGATACCTCGGCTCAATCACCAAGTCAAAGCGAATCATGGAACAGTCTTTGTTGACACTTTAAAGAACCGAGGGTCTAGAATGCTAGCAAAGGCCATGAATTTCCTTGTCGTGGATGCGCATATTGAGTGAGCCACGCGTCCACGCGGAGGTTCTTGGCTCATTTTAGCGACTTCCCCTTCGGCGGCGAGAGGGACGAGAGGGACGACGACGAGGGGATGGTGGGGGGGGGGTGGCGGGAAGTCAAGAACAGAGGTGGGCGATGCCAGTTGGTGGCCGTTCGTTCTTGATGATACATCCGCTGGTCTGCATAGATCCATAGGAGACCTCGCGTGCTGAACGTCCAATTCTCACACGCACATCACATGTCGAGTTCCACAACACTGTGTCATAACAGGGGTTACGGAGGGATACGTATCCCCTGTCGCACCATCATGAGCTTTCAGTGCACGATTCATGCAGGTCGACACGCACAAATCTCATGCTGTCTAATCAGTATCTCATGCCCCCATGCACCAGAACGATTCGAGACACAATGAGCCACAATTGAGGACCAACAGCCAGATGTTGCGGGAGCTCATGCACTCTCGTGCGGAGATTGCGGGGGGTACAGAGGGATCTGTAGCCCCTGCCACACCACCCATGTGGGCCGCAGCAATTGCATCCCGTCAGGTTCTAAGATCACACAGAAAGATCACCAGAGAACGCACAAAGTTATCAAGCGCCAAAGCCACATATTGTTAACAGTGGTTGTAGGGTCAAGCTAAAATATCAACAGGGGCTACGGGAGGTACGGATGTATATGTAGCCCCTGTTGCAAGTCATGGCATTCAAGAGCATCGACCATACTGCGTGCACCCACATCGATACTAGACACATGCGAATTTTCAGCGCACACACGGCAAAGCCCTGCTCTGCACTCTCAACGTGTCTGACATCGGATGTATCAATTTGTTTTCCATATTGGGGTAAAAATGATATGTAAAATGATCCAAAATAGGTGTCAAAAGATAACCACAAAATGTCAAAACAGAATATTTATCCATGCATTGCCACAATCGTGCCAATTTGTTCTCAAATCGTGCCAATACATATAATTGAAGACCACTTACGCTTTGGCGCAGTCTCCTGAGGATTGACAAATTATGCATGTACTATTTTATATAACCTGTAGACAGAGGACATGGGTTGACATGAAGTTGAATGCAAATTACATTCAAAGCCCGCTTCCTTGTTCTGAATTGGGGTCGAAAAGCAAATATTTATATCCTGCTACAATGTATATTTATCGTATATTTATTCTTACCCATTCCACAGTTGAAATGTTAAACTTATACTTTAGAATATTTGTCAATTTACCGACGTGCATCGTTGAAATCTGATTCGTTGAAGATTATCCAATATTAAATGTTACAAAATATTAGTTTTGCAAGTCTCTATTTATACAAAAAAGGCGCTTTTGGCATCATAAAATTACCAATAAACAAAGTTTATACGAGTTTAGAGTTTTGAAGTGTCTGAAATCTGTCTGGAGGTCATGTCACTTGTTCTGACATGCGAAAACTGGACAAAACAAAATATCAATTTTCAAAGGTATTACCTATATTATTATTCACAGGAAAACAGTGGATTGCTTCAACGATGCGCATCGGTAAATTGACAAATATTCTAAAGTATTTAAATTAGATATTCCTGTTAAAAAGACATAACTATTTAAAAAATTACTTCAATAGCTATTTAATCCGACTATTCTTCGATAAAGTACATTCATTAGAATAGTAACACTAATTTCGAATAAGTTAACAATTTAACCTTGAAAACACTTGATATAGTAAATTTTGAATTTAATTAAGTGAAAGAGACAGACAAGATGACAACAGGACAACTTCCCGACAAGCACCACCCAAATCTTCACCCTGACGCAGTCATCAGACTGCGAATAAACAGAAACACTGGCAATCGAGCACAGAATTTCGAAAGCTTGCACCAGTCTAGAATCTTTTTTGGGTCTCTCATTCCAATAGCCAAAACATGCCAGACAGAAGTTGCTCTGGTTGAGGGGTTAATACGACTTCAGCATACACCACCTAACACTAAAAAAGGTGCAGAAAAAGAGAAATATTGTCCAATGAAAGTAAGCTAATCCTGGTTGGAAGAACACCATGAATAACATGACTTTTGTATTTGCAACCTTTTACTCAAGTCTTTCTGTGAGGTTAACAGCCGAACACAATCGAAGGATATTTGACCCCAGTTATGTCAACACCACCAGCATCCCCCACGCAATCGGAGCTTGAACAAGCTGGTGCCATGGAAATTATGTCCAACGAGCTTGGAGAGTTAAGGATGTTGATCGAACAACAGAAGAAAGAAATGGACCCTATACGAGTTCAAAGCCGAATGACGAAGTCGATGTCAACGACGACTGAAGCCGAGGCTAAGAACTTTCCACGTAAAGTCAGATTCGATTGGAAGAATTTCTCGACCTTCAAAGCAAAGTTTGAAGGTGTGTGTCAGCTGCGTCGCATTTGGGGAATCATCACCGGCGATGAAACTCTACCGACGGACGCCACGGAACAACAAGTCGTAGAGTACTCTAACAACGAGCATCTGCATGCAAGGTCAAGCCAAGCGTCTCTCGTACAAAAATCAAAACCACTACGTCTCTCCGTTACCCCTCGAAAGCCTCAGCACAGATCTATGTGGACCAATTACACCCAAGACGATCCATGGACAGCGATATACCAGTGTGTTTACTGACCATGCATCGCCGTTCATCTTCGGTCGCATCCTCAAGTCGAAAGACGAAGCCATCCTACCCCTAGACGAACTAACGCCAGAGTTCGACAGCCAAAGGAGAGACTCACGAATAAGCAACATCTATTCGAATGGAGGGGGCGAATATACGAGTGAGACTTTTCGGGCAGCCTGCACCGTGAGAGGAATCAAACAGAAGTTTACAAACACACCCTGAAAGAGAATCATTTGGCGGAAAAGACAAATGAATACCTTTTCAACAAAGTCAGAATATTCATGACAGTCAGCGGCTTACCAGCGGCATTGTGGGGATACGCACTGGAACACTTCATCTACGTGTACAACAATACGCCACAAGAACTGCTGAATCAACGAACTCCATATGAAGCTCTCTTTGGAAAACCTAGCAGGCTGCAAATGCTCACGACCTTTGGATGCCTCGCTTACATGTTTGTACCCAAGTCCGAGAGGACATCAAAACTCTCAAATCCCGCGATTCCATGCGTTTTTGTGGGCTACGCGAAGAACAAACTTGGTTACTCGCTGTACAATCCGAATACACGCACCATCCAAACGTCACGCTCTGTACAATTTGATGAGACAAAGCTCCGAAATGGCAGCATGTTCCACTTCAGAGCTGGGAGGCTGGTCATGCTGGCTCTGGACGACAAACTATTTAACGATCGGTTCGATGCAACTGATGACGGCTTCCACGAACCTGAAATTGAAGCAGACACAGAAGTGGAAAGCCATTTACACGACCGCAAACAGCCAGAGCCACGGCAATCCAAATGGACAATCAAGCGGCCTAAGCGTTTTGAAGTGAACAATGTCAGTTTGGGCACCGCTATCAAGATCGTGGAACCGCAAACATTTCAGGACCTGGACAAAAAAGACCACAGTGTGCAATGGATCGCAGCTACAAATGCTAAATATCAAGCAAAGATGACCAACAATGTCTGGGATCTTGCACCCCAACCTCCAAATCGCAAAGCCTTGAAAAGCAAAAGGGTATGGAAAGCCCAGTACAATGAAGATGGCTCACTTGAACGACTCAAGGCGCGCGTGTGCTTGAAGGGCTACCTACAGATTGCAGGGGTGGACTTCACAGACCCCTATGCACCAGTTTTATGTCTTGATTCCCTCAGAATTCTCCGCGCACTCATCGCCAAGTTCGATGTCGAGACCGCATTCCTCAACGTTGACCTTGAGGAAGACATCTACATGGAACAACCTGAGCTATATCAAGTCGAGGGGAAGACTCACCTGGTTTGCAAACTAAAGTAGTCCATCTATGGCCTGAAGCTGGCTCCAAGGCAATGGTACAAGAAGCTCGACGCAAACTTGACGTCAAGGGAATTCAAACGTTGTCACAAAAATAACATTGCATCTATGTCATGGTCAATTCAGAGCAAGGTTCCATCATGTACCTAACCGTTTACGTCGACGACATTGTCATCGCCACGAAGGACAAGCAACTCCTTCATCACATTCGAAAAGATCTGTCGAAGGCATTCGAAATGACGGACAAAGGAGAATTGTCTTACCTTCTTGGAATCAAAATCGAGCGAGAGCGGACACAGCGCACTCAAGATGTCACAAGACAAATTCATCGATGAACTCCTCGTCAATTTTCACATGCACGGCTGTGACACCGCTCCAACTCCACAAGTGCAAGGCCTACCCGCCGATGCAGTGCCAAACGAAAATCACGCAAATGTACCGTACAGAAGCTTGACTGGCGCTCTCCAGTACCTCGTCACGGCAACACGACCAGACATTGCCTTCGCCGTACGATTTTTATCAAGCCATAAACACGACTACAACATTGGTCACTGGAAAATGGCAAAACGTGCATTGAAGTACCTCCAAGGAACAAAGGTCAATGGCATTTTGTACAACGGCAACCTCAACGCGACACCACAAGCCTTAAGCGACGCAGACTTGCCAACGACAAATCGGACAGCAAGTCTTACCAGGCTCAGTCATAATGATGGCCGGAGGAGCTGTGATGTAGATGTCAAAGAAACAAAGCCTCGTGGGGCAGAGCACTACCGAGGTCGAATACATCGCTGCAGCCGAGACGGCAAAGAATCTGGTGTGGCTGTGCGAGTTGCTTCAGGAGATGAAGATCGTGGCCAACTTACCGATCGTGATGCAAGTGGACAATCCAAGTGCAATGCAAGTGGCAAAAGCCACAGCAAATCACAGCCGAACAAAGCACATAAGGTTGCGATTTCACTTCCTGAAAGACTTGGCTGAAGAAAACATTGTCGACCTACAGTATGTCAGCACAAAAGATCAGCTGACAGACTTGTTCACCAAATCCAAAGCCGCGACACGTTCGAAACTCAACGCACAAAGCTCGTCATGTGCTAAAACGTTCTGACTCGCCTGTAGTTGCGAGCAATCAAACAAAGTATTTCAAAGTCAACTCACTATTGCATGAACAAAAAGATAACGCTTAGCATTGAAAACAAAGCGCTACAGCAGGCTTGGAAGCAACTAATTGCACTAGGCAAAAATAGATCAAAAGTCATCAAATGATATGGCATACCTTGCGGTCGACTCCCAAAGTAAAGCTAGACTGGACACAAAAAGAAGAAAGAAAACCAAAAAAAGAATGACGAGGAGACCGCTTCTCATATCGGCGGCCACGTCAAAGCCCTTTTACGATCATGGCGTCAGAGATCGCAGCGTCCATGGGCGTCGAGGTTCGAACAAGCGTGGTACTGCAGAGTTCCACAATCATCACGAATTATGCGGGCGGGCCTACGCGACCCCCTGCCCACAAAGGCGCATTCGAAACAGCTCAAAACGGGCTTGAAAGTGATACCAATACGCAAACCCATGGCCAAACCTGCAGAGGGCAATCACCTCCCAAAGCAGCATGACATGAGAGGAAGGCAATAGGGTCATCACCTCCCTGTGCATTGGGCAAAACAAAACCGTTCCAAAAAGGGCTGCATTCGTAGTCCATAGGGTGATCAAATTCCTTGGAAGCAAGATCAACGCCAACCCAATGGGCCATCACCTCCCATGAGTCGAAAACAAGTGACTTGAGGTCGGAGCAGTCGACCATAAACAACAGAGAAACAAGAATCTGTGGGTGACCAAATCCCACCAGATCGACCACCAAGACAACGACAAGACAGATGGCACACAGGTCCAAACTTGATCACATCTGCACCTAGACGCAGGACATGTCAGATCAAAGCGCTTTCTGCACCTCACTCACCGCTTGCTCAAAATAGAAATGACCAGAGGAAGTAACACTAAAGCAAGGTACAGAAAAAGAGAAATACTGTCCAATGAGAGTACTCCTGGTTGGACACCAGGCGAAGAACACCATCAATAACATGACTTTTGTATTTGCAACCTTTTACTCACGTCTCTCTGTGACCACCAACATCGGTAACTATTTTTTGTTAAAAATTGGCACGATTTTGAGAAATTGCTAGGTAAAAGTCACGATTGTGAGATTTACCCCAGTATCAATCGAGCAACACACTCGTCGTAAAGATTCAATGGTAGATATAAAGCTTGGCATTTCTCATAAATCGACTATGTTGCGTTTCCAGAGATGACAGTATATCAGTGCTTTAGTCTCAACACGGGCAACTAGCTTCATCGGCTGCGACCAAGTCAAGAAATGGGAAGCAGAGTGTAGCAGAGCTTGGAAATTTGTCCTTGCTTAATTTTTACTCAGCACCTGCCTCAAAATGTCCTCGCTATCGGGGTCGTTGAGTTCCTTCGGCCTCTTCACCGGACCACATTAACACACTGGAACCTTGGTGACTTCCCAAAGTTGTTCCAGGTGGAGCCGAGTCGCCCTCATCTTTGGAACTTGCGTGCATGCGAATAACATTTATGCTGGCAAATATATAATTTTTCCGGTCATGACCCTGGTTATGACCAACAAAATAAATACAGTAGAGAGGTTGCGAAAATTGACTTTTTCTTGTAAATTATTCTTGTAAGAATTTTACAAGAAAAAATTTTGCAAATCGTGGATCAAAAATGCCTGTAAATGAGAACTACAAGCAAAAAATTTTTCTTCAAGAATCAGCTAATCAGCATCCAGTAAACTGCATCAACCAATAGGAAATAAGTACCAGAGAGTTCTTTCCTGACTGACACACAGCACTGGCATGATTCATCAAGGTATGCTTCTCAACTTGCCACAGTGTGAAGTAGAAAACCAAATATACACACATATTTTCACTAGAGCCACTCAACAACGTCCGTAGTACACTATCTGACTGTGAGGATCAGGAGTGACTACAGATTGAAGTAATTTCTACTTTTCGCACACTTGCAACAAAGAAAATTCTTGTAAAAGAATTGGAAGAGATTACAAGAAAAAGTCAATTTTCGCAACCTCTCTAGTGATCCGGGAAATATAAGACCACACGAAAACCCTAACCTAATAGCAAACTCCTAAATCTAATAATATTAATTATGAAGGTAAATTAAAATGACAGGATGTCAACCAGAATTGAGTGGCCACAAAGTTTTTGGCGCGATGACAGAAAGCAATCGCTGATGCTACCGGCATTTCGAAGGAAACCATTCGAAAATGGAATGCGACAACACTGGCATCGCAACAGTCGACATCGAAAAGGTCTGCAGGAGCGGGAAGACCATGCATTCTACCACAGCCTCAAGTAATAATCAAATATAATCTATATCTTATTTATTCATTAGAATCTACTTCATTTCATGGAGTTTATGCGGGAAAAACGACGATCTCTTAGCACCTTTCAAATGGTGAAATATCTTAAGACGCATGACGCGGAGTGGTTGCAAAGCTACATAGCCTCGTGCGAATGTATTGGAGATCCCTACAAGAATTTAGGGTCTCTCTGTCGAGTCTTTGCTCTCCGACACAACTTCTCTTGGCGACGTGTAACGTCAAGCTCTTGTCCGTTGACACGTGAAGAAATGAAAGAGACAAAAGAGTAGTTTTGTATCTCGTTTTGGAACGATTATAGGTATCTCCCGAGTGATAATATAATAAATGTAGATGAGACTGGTATCTTCTATGATACCCCTCCTCGATATCTTTGGACTCAAATCGGCCAAGATACGTCCTTGGATTCGAGTGAAAAGACCTCATCCAGATTGACAGCAGTGCTTTCGGCCCGTACTAACGGTAATTAGTGTGATCAAAATTGATGTTAATGACACTATTTTAAGGAGAAAAGCTACCAATATTGTTCATCATCAAAGGAAAAAAGGGTGGCGTTATCGAGCAAAATGAATTGCAAGAATATCCTCAAGAGCACTTGTATTTTGTCCAAGGAAAAGCTTGGATGGACAGAGATGGTTAGAAGTTTCACTTGACTCAGTGAATGAGGTATTATTTGCAAAATATGACACTATATATGTTTATACTATTTAGGTCTGAAATTCGTGGTCCAACACTATTTTTTGTTGATAATTTCGCCGCCCATGTGAGCGAGGAAAGATTTTCGATTGTGGAGGAGGCATTGAGCTCCTTCCTCTGCTGCCTCTGCCGAAAACTGCACGTCTATCTTGCAGCCTTTGGACGTTGGTGTTATGGGTCCGTTTAAGAGCATTTTGCGCCGAATGTGGCTGACACAGACAACTACCCAACGAACAGCAAAGGAAAAGAGAATGGCGACTATAAAACGCGCCATCGCTGCTTGAGAGGCTATTACCCCCGAGACAATACGATATAGTTTTAGGAAAGAGTTGCTGAAAAGCAATTAAATCAATAGAGATCTACCTAATTCACGTCGATCATCATGAGCTTGTCGAAAAACACATCATTGAAATGGATGCGGAAATTTTAAATTATAGAGGTGGCACTGTTTTCTCAAAAACACCTCGACATTCAATTGAATGGATGAATCTCTGCGATTACGATGTTATTTAGTTGTTTTCAAAGTATATGTGGTTTAATAAACACCTGGAATACAACAACATGGCTTTTACAATACAGAGACATTCATTCATACAGAAACTGACCAATCAACTAAAATTTGTCAGAGGTCTAATATTTCCCGGATCACTGTATCAGATATGTTTTCCAAATTGGCTGTTTCTGTATAACTATTCGAGATATATTTAACTCTGTTCATCATACTAATTTAAGCTGATATAAACACTCGTTGTCATCGCCCCTGCCAAGGTCAAGACTATCATGCTCCATGATGAGAGCCATTTCGACTGCTAGAGCGGTCATGACAAAGTTTCCATGTCTTGTGATGCCTCATTTAAGCTTGAAACCAAGATTTTCGATAAAGCAAGTATATCTGGTCAAAGCTCCCATTGCGCTCTTTCTTTAGCACTTTATATGTGTGATTTAGCGAATTGTTTGCCTAAGTTCTGTGAAAACTGTTCATCCATATGCCATAGCGGCAGTGGATTGGCTGAACACTTGCTCATACAGAAGTTAAACTCTTCAATCTGATAAACACATGAGAATAATATAACCTGTGGGTTTAACTGTATAAATACATTTTTTTAAACATCTCGCCATAGTTTTGACCAATCATTTTACTCCGTCGTAAACCTAATCGCCACTTGACATAGTTTTTCAAATCAATCAAATTGAGAATCATGTAAATTTAACTAGAAAACGGTTGCTTCAATCAACTTGGTGTTAATGAAAGAGTTTCAGAACGGATTTCGAGATTTTTATTTTCAACTCTTATCGATACATACATTCTAAATTGTGACTGGGGTAGAAAATATATCTATTTTTGGAATCTATTGCCAATCAGAATCGAGTATTTGCCTTCTTCACAAAAACACACACAAAGAACACATTCAAAAATTTACTTTATTGATGTGAATGTACTTTCATGTTACACTTGAACTCACTATACCTGAATAGTATTCGAGAACACTTCAATTTTTAGTCAAAAATACAAATTTCAGTGAAAAAGACAATATTGTGTTTTTGAAGTAAAATTGTGAGGAACCGTTTAAATCGACCGAGGTTTCGAATCGATTGCAAAACGAACGGGCATCTCTGATTGGCTAAAATTAAAATTAGTCAGCCAATAAGAATCGATCTGCCACCTGACTCACACAAAACACACACTGACACACACCACTTCAGTATTATGAAATCGATTTGAAAATGAATTTGCATTTTGGTCAAACCACAAATTTGGTTGAAAATGACAATACAGTATTTAAATCCGATCTGACATGACGAGAATACACCTGTTTAACTGGAGAGTGTTTTCATTTGTCCCAAAAGTTGACTTTAGATTGACATTTTCCTCTAAAAACTAATTATCCTGTGGAAATACATAAGTCGAGATTCCGATCTTAAGTCGTGATCAGATTGACTTAGCGGGCCTTTAACTTTCCTAATCTCAGGTCCGAAAATTGACATGATCTAAATAGGACTTTTCTTAAGTCAAAGTCAATATTGGGTTAACCCGAAAACTCTCTAATATGTAGTTTGATTCAATTGCGGCCCTGTAGAATCTTTTGGAGGATCGCGTTTGCGATGTGACCTGATGAAAACACGGACGTCAACGAGAGAACAACCCACAGGTCCAAATACAAGGGCGATCCATCTAAACATGGCAACTCAGGTGTGTGTGAACCACGCTTTCGTCCCTCTCTGTCCGCCTGTATCACAACGAAAGATGCGGCGAGCTGATATTAATATGTGTTCTGGCAAATTGCCTTCAAGGAGCTCCTCCAATGCTTGCCTAGGCCCTCCTCGTCTAGAGAAAACGACACGTTCAATAGAAATATTTTTAAACATGGTTGTACAAACCGTCGTGCACACATTTTTAACGTCTCCCAGATTCGCACCGGGGTTGGATGTTCAACAGAGTTTCATTTTTTAAAAATGAAACTCTCGATGGAATTCGACATTCTGTACGAGTCAGAGATTGCTATCAATGGCATTTTTCCTATATTAATATGATATTGATACTGAGGTACCTGATATTAATATATAAATATTTAATATTAACACTCGAGTTTGAATACTAATAATTATTAATAAAATGAGTATTAATATATCACGATACATTTTTACAGGTTTTATAAGAGGTTAGGGTGGAAAACTGCGAAAATTTATGTCAACTGACTCTGTTTTTGTTTCAGTATCCAACGAGATTACAGTTCACACGGTCAATTTGAAATTGAAACTCAACGATGCTCTATGGCTCAATATTGGACAATACCAGTGACTTTGACCGAAAAATGACTTATCTTGGATGCGCGTCGTATCGCTTATCGAAAAATTTTCTTATAGAGCCTCTTTTCAAATTATGCTTCTATTTAGACTTAACACAATCGCTAACCTTCAACCACTTGCTGTTAACACGAATGTTGTGTTGAGATGAGGAATCCAGAGTATAGATGTGTGTAGAGGCAACAGTGAAATATTTGTAAAAATACTACTTCCTCTGTTCCAAAAAGAAGTTGTGGATGATTTCTTGAGGCAATATATATGGAGTTTTGTATTGATTTTTTGCATAAATCCATATGATTTGTGTATATTTATTCAAAATTGGATAATTACGACGAATGTCAACATGATATGACCAAATCCAGCTTCTTGTGCCAGTTTTCATAGTTCAAGCTTGACAAATTTGCCACAAGTTCACGTTACCAAGGCGAACGTTGCTGTTGACAGCAACGTTGGCCATCAGAGAGACAACATGATGGAGTGCACGCAAGTTTGCAACAAGTTCGTCCACGTCACTATAGCTCCATCATGTTGACTCTCGGCTGGATGACTGCCGGACGAAGTCCAGCAGAGAAACAACATGATGGAGTGCTCGCTGCGTTATTTGGAACTCCTTGGCTCATTCACTTTGATCTCCGAGAGCCTGATGTAGACTTTCGTCCGCTGCGTGTCCGTAAAACGTTCTCGTCGTAGGCATGTCCATCTTGCAACTACCGTGGCTCTTTATCTAGAGCAATGTTTTGGGTTCTGAGACACTCTAGGCATACCTACGCATCGAGTGCTATCCATTGCCACTAATTTCAGCAAAGACGGAGCAAAATTGGCTGAAATACGTCAAATTTTATATTTTTCGAATTGGTCGTGAATTTTCGAGGCTCCCTATCTTTGTCGCCATTCCGTATAAAATTTTCAGAAAATAGGTGCATATTGGTGAGAGAATTGGCTAAGTATATTTTCAGAGTAAATGGGTGATATATGACTGAGACACGACTTCCTGAGTGTTTCCAGAACTTCTTTCTGCAACAGAGGAAGTAATATATTAAGGAGATTCGCAAGTCGAGTTTCCGTTCCGTTCGCGAAATTTTTTTGCCGGAATGGGAAATTGCCACTTGAGCAATTTAGCATTTCGCACTTGGTCTTCCCGTTTACTTATCCGTAAACCGGTTAAAAATGACTTTTCGTCGTTGCGTTCTCATCGACATTGACAGCTGTGAGTGTCTATACGCCATCTCCCGCTTCACAAGAAAGCTATCCCTCCACAACAAACGTAAATGGATACAGACATGCATATACTGCATTAAGTATGTGTATTCTATCGATAGGCCTGTTATACCCGACGTGTGCTTCTGCCAAACCCAAATATCCAACGCCGACGCCATCATACAATCTCGATTTACCACATCCGAAATCCAACCTCTCGCGTGCTCTCTGAGACTCCCAAATATTGTAATCACTTCTCAGAGAGACGTCCGCGCTGATTTGACGTAGTAATAGTGCGTCGTCGTCTTCAGACCTCGTTAGACCTCGTCAGACCTCGTTCTTGTTGCCTTCTTCATGAACCAAAGCCAAAGTCTGCATCAACCTATATTCATTTATGGAGTTTATTTTAACGTGAACCTTCCGTAAGCTTGTCGATTTTGACGCCAAATTGCATAAATTGTTAAGGGTTCCCGCTATTTATATTAATTTACACAGGATATCCGGATATTCGGGAATGGGAATGGGAACTCCAAGTTGCGAAATCTCCATATTGATATTGATATTGATGTTACGGTATTAGTATTTTAAGTATTACTATTTCTGTCAAAAAGAAAATGATATGATACTTTGAGTATTAGTATATCAATTTATTAATATTTCTAGTACTAGTATCTTGAAATGGTATCCATCTCTGATACGAATTCAAAACACTACGAGACGACGAGTTCCTCTGTATCGAACCAGCCATGAAGCCAATTATCGAGTAAGTTTTCGTATTAATGCAAGTTCGAGCTACAGTACTTGATTTCTAAATTGGCCCCCGAGACGGTCGCAAGTCTTGCGATAAATCCCTCATAACTGGTCAGTTACAGTTTATAGGTACAGGTACATGTACCGTGCTACAGTAGATCAAGTTAACGTGGATCCAAGCGAGCCCAATATTGTTGGACAGGACTACTCGAGCTAGAACTACGCCCCGACGTACTCTCTTGCCTCTGGGGTGCAGGACGGCTCTGGGTCCGTCCTTGTCTCTGTTGTGCCTGGGGTTCAATTGGAACTTCGTATTGGGTATCGTAGCGACGCTGGCTAGCACTCCGCGAATCTCGACCACTAGGGATGGCAGGAGTGCGGCTCTGGCCTTTGAAACAACAGGTCAACAAACCAGTCGCTGCTAGTCGCCTTGCCCGTGAGCTATGCGTGGCAGTCGGTACTTCTTGTTTGAGAGTGCGGAGATCATTGACAGCGGAGGCTTGTTGGTGGGCCGACACAACTGGCGAGTCTTTGCGAGGTTGTTTAAAAGCCACGACAGCACATGTAGCCAACGCCAAGGAAGTCAAGACACGCATGCGAGAAGCACCTTGATGAGAATTGGAACAATGACACTATTGCTGTATGTGTTGGCAAACACAACAATTGACAACCCGTGTGTAGCATTCCAAAACCACAGCAATCTCGTGAAAAGAACGGAATGCACCCAGATTGAACAGAACCACGTAGTACAGTACTTCCAAGTACAATAAATGGAATAATACATACATTTCATTATACAGTACTGTATCTATGTACAACTAGACAGTACAAATGTGCTGGAGCTGTACCAATGGACACCTGTTTTCGCTAATCATGTCACCGGGATGTATCAGGGGTGGCAATCTCTATGGTGTTCAAGTCGTTTTCTAGCGTATTATATGAAAATGTGTCTCTTTACATGTTGTGTTAACTATTATTAACGTGTTTAAGCTGAAACTACACTCAAAATCCTCTCACGAAAAAAACTTGAGTGAACTATACTTGTACCAATTGTCTCAAAGAATCGGATTGTACAATGATGTCATTGTACGTACATTTGATTGTACACAGCCATAGTCGTGCGGCACGACTTCGGTGCCCACGTATTACAATTCGAGGCAACATGTAAACAAACCAGTTGCAAATCTCGAGAAACGGCGTTAACCTGAACAGAGCCTGTGTCGCTGGACAAAGCTCTAGACTGCGTGGACGACGTCAGATATTCAAGAGAATTTGCACTCTCCAGGGCAAAGCGGAGACAGAGTGATAAGTTTTCTGTGGGCGAATGATGCGGAGGCGGGAAGTGCAAAGTGCATTAAAAAGGGATATTTATGTATTTCCCAGGGGGGTCAATTTGACCATAAGGCCGTCCCGCCGCCCGGGCGAATCCTTTTTTGGGAATTATGCTGATTCTCAAACTGAGACACGGAACGTTATAAGAAATTGCGTCACTTCATTTTCATTTAAAGCGTGATATTTGTGTCGGAATGACACTTTCTTCTTTTTCAATCAGTTGACATCGACAAGGGATGGATGGCCTGCCATTCTCCATAAAGTAACCTCTCGAGATGCTTTCTTATTCTCTCAATTCAAGAGCTTTCTTGATTCTAAAAATTCCAAACGTTATGATTACCATTAAGCGACTGAAATGCTTAAAAATACTCATCATGGTCCAAGATAAGACAGCCACAACTGCATGGCTGGACACCTTTCTACCGTCTGGGAGACACTTGGGACAACAATGGGTGCACTTTGTAATATTTTAGTCAAACAAGGAGACTGTGAGTCTCCTCCTTTTTAATGTGGACGTGAACGTAGAGACCTGGCCCATACTAGTACTACAGTGCTCTCTTTCCCTGGTCGGGGGGATCGAGATCCCAAAGCCCCATAGTCTAAATAAAATTTGTGGGTGTAGAGATGCTAAAACGCAGAACCACACCTTCATATAAACCTGTTAAAACAAATACTCTTTGATTTACAATCAATCTAAAATGGCAAGGTCAATCTGAACTTGCACCCTCAAAACAAATAACCTTTGATCTTTGATACTGCAGTGTGAAGTGTAACTACCTCAAACACCCAGCACAATGTTACACTTGGGTCCTCGTTGACCCCGTCCAAGGACGTAAGCTAGCCTTCATAACTCGACAATCGTTTTATCCCTAATCTTCCCACGGCTGAATACGCTGGGCACCGCTAATTCTCCCCATCAGAAGAGTTCGTCTCTCGAAGAAATCCGGTGTAAACCCACTTATGACGCCACGCAAAGTAGAACCCGTGGTCATTCCAGTAACAACAAGCCACGGCATCGAGTCCTTCGATGAAGGCGCGGGGACTTGAATCCATCGAGACCAGTCCAAGAAGTCTAATGGATGCCCCGGGGCGGTCCGGTTCTCGTGGAAGTGGGCGATCCAAACCCGAGTCACCCCCACGACGACGTGAACCAAATGGCCTTCCGCGCGCTCCCTCTCGTGGTCGTGAAAGAGCGCCCTCTCCCCGTCGTGAAGGTGGCAAAAATGGCACGCCCAGCGCTCCCTCTCGTGAATCTCCTCCCCGTCGTCGTTGGCACACTTCTTATGGTGATGATTACTACAGTCAAAAATACCCAGGGCAGAAACAAAAATAAAGATTGTCGATTGACCCCCCCTCGAAGCCTGGGATAATCAATCATTGTCAATATACAATCTTTTTTGTCGTCGATGGCGTTTGCGACGACTGCGCGGTCTCGTGGGCCTTTCCAACGAGACCATTGAGAGCTTGGAGTACTATGCGTCAAATTGCCAAGTTAGTGTGGTGTTCTTTTCTCCTACATGTACTGGCGTTTGTCCACAACTAAGCCGAAAGTGTGATTCAGCTTCATCGGCCACCACTCCAATTGAGGGGACGTAGTAAACGCTCGTTGGAACGCACTACAAAACAGTCATTGCCGGCACTCGTTAACGTTAGGGGGAATCAGTTTAAAAGACTAAAAATGTCGTTTTCGTCCAAATTTACTTTTGATCCAAATCGACGAAATTTGTGTGATCAATCTGGCAATAGTGAATTCAAGTATAGTCGGAAGGTACATAAAGTAATGTGTGTGTTTAAACAAATTCTGGACGCTGATTGGCTGGTTCGATTTCGTGTCAGGGTCGGAAATTTTGAGTGTAACGTGAAGTGCCAGTAGTCGGCCGAAACTAGAAGGCGGCCGCTTTTTTTTGAGCCAATCACAGAACGCATCAATCCTTATTGGCCAAAAAAAAGTCTCTATAAATCACTTTTCTCTCATGAATGAATATTGTGGTTTTGTTCCGAAATTGTGAAAGGCAAGCCAAACCGGTCGGGCAAAATGTCGGAACACCAATCAGAGACGAGTATTTCTGTTGACGTAATCATGGTTTTCGAATCGGGCAGCCAATAAAATTGAACCTCTGATTTTTTCCTTTGACAGAATGTCGACCTCTGCTCATTCATTGGCTTTAATTTTTACCAAAACAAACTGTTTGGCTTTTCCTCCAAGTTTTGACAAAAAAGACAATATAATTTGAATATATATTCCATTTTTGGGCACTACTTTACTGTAGCCCCAGCAGATAATTTAGAATGCATTTAAAAAACAGTCATACCGGATAATTATCCGGACAATTCCTTGACCATGGCAACAACTAAATCCGGTTAATATTTAACCTTTATCCGGATAACAGCATCATTAAAGTCGTCCGGATAATATCCGGATAGCTCCAAAAACGAAGTATGTCCCCAGATTAGAGTGAACTAACCAGAGCCATCCATTTTTCAATAAAAAATTTGTATACCACTTTACTGTGACCCCAGCACACAAGCGAAATACTTTCTAAGTCATTTCATTTTCGCACTAGCAATGGAGAATTCCTACGACTTATCCGACGTCAGCGAATACACCTTCAAGGCCGTCATGGCAGCGAAAATATCCGAGCATGCTGCGATCACAAGGTGTTTGGAGGTATGATGCACTCTCATCTGAAACGACTAATTCATCATGATTTAGGTTGGTTTATATCGTAAAAAATGTTTTGTTCCTCTTGTCTTGGCGACATGAAGCTCACCAAGGACCTGCAACGTTGGCGCTGTTCCCGAAGAGAATGCGAAGTAGAGACGACCGTGCAGAAAAACTCGCCTTTCTGTGGCTCACGTCTGCCCACATCGACACTCATCCTAGTACTGTAATACTGGGCTACCAGGAAGACCGCGTCACAGGTCGGCGACGATTTGGAAGTATCCTCGAGGACAACAAGCGAGTGGTTCAAGTACTGCCGCCAAATTTGCTCAAAAGAAATGCGATCATGCACTATTAAGGTACCTCTTAAATATAATAAATGGTTTAATATTAATTGTCAAAATGCATTAGTTTGGAGGGGTTGGATCAGTCGTTGAAATTGACGAAACATCCCTGAAGAAAAAGACGAACTATGGACGCGGGACCCAGCATGAAGACTGTTGGCTCTTCGGTGGAGTCGACAGAGCAACAAAGAAGTGGTTTGGCGTACTGACGTACAATGACAGAACGAAAGCAAAGCTCATGCCAATTATAGCTAATCACATTGCAGAAGGTAAGTTTTGATTGGCTGAAATTGAATTAAATCGATGATATTAGGAACGCTTATCGTTTCTGACAAGTTCAGCTCCTACGTGTCGGCCAACGAAAGGCACACGCTGGCGAACAGTCCTGCGCTCACCCACAAGCGCTATGCGCACTTGTGGGTGAATCATTCCACGAACTTCGTCAATCCAGTCAATGGAGCCCACACTCAGTCGATTGAAGGAGCGCATAAAACATTACCTCAAGGCCATGCGCGGCGTGCGAGGTGATCTTTTGCAGGGTTATCTCGATGAATTCATGTGGAGAAGCTGGTTCTTCCCACCAAAGGCAACAGGTAGCATGTATTTTAGAGGTTTAGTTATAGGAATACGAAAGAATCCTAACCCATAATGCATGTGTCCTTTCATCTTGACGAATGATGACTAAATATCCGGATAATTATCCGGGTGAGTTTCGAATGTTCTAAATTATCTACTGGGGAGTAGTGCCCATTTTTGAAAGTCTAAAAAAACTCTATTAAAGAATACCCCTATTATTTTATATCTTTCTCATATATTATATTTGACTGTCTTGTTGACCAAGTAGACCAAGAATTCATCCATACAAAAATCAATATAAAAATGCGGCTGACTACTGGCTCCCAACAGGAATTTGACTAAATTCAAAAATTCTTTCACAGTTCATTTCTTATTAAATTCAATTATCTTTGCGTTTTGATGAAAG
This sequence comes from Aphanomyces euteiches, assembly GCA_021527685.1. Taxonomy (NCBI): domain Eukaryota; phylum Oomycota; class Saprolegniomycetes; order Saprolegniales; family Verrucalvaceae; genus Aphanomyces; species Aphanomyces euteiches. The sequence continues at coordinate 2,613,450 of JAJGMV010000278.1, forward strand.
AGGACATTTTGCGCTTCTTGAAAATGACTTGGAAAATGTCCTTACGACAAATATTCATGGAAAAAACTCACGAGAATGATAATGGAAAAATCGGCCGACTACTGGCACTTCACGTTATCAGTCAATACAACAAAGGTTATGACCATCACAATCTTTTTTGCACAACCCTGCGGGATGGACACGGATTCGAGGAAGAGATGGCACCGCTTGAAATCGCTCCATGCAAAGAATTGATGGAGTTATGGCGATTCTTCTGAGGTCATTTTTTGCCACCAAATATATGGAAAACGACTGATTTGGCCAGTCATCTCTGTACTTCACTCACAGCGTGCTTGGCGTCTTGGTGCAATTCCATCGACGGTCAAATCGACTCCTCAAGGGGAATATGCCAGTCTCGGTGGAGTAAGTAGAGCAGCGGTCATCAAGTTGGCATACACACACGACACTCTTTTATATTCATTACACCACTCTAGCTCTACTTAGTTTACTTGGGGCATTTACCAGTCTTGGGGTCGAGTTTGCCGTTGCCGCCGGCAATGCGGTAGCACTTGGTCGATGGGTAAATGGACATGATGTTGCTGGTCGTGGCAAACGCCAAGACGGCCAAGAAGCCCACGATCACAATCACAGCAGCGACCTTACTACGTTGGCCCTTCTTCTTCAGAGCTTGGATTTGAGGGCGTTGAGGGGGCAACAAGAGCAAACCGACCAACGACACGACCTTGCAGCCGTACGAGATCAAGTAGACATACGTGACGTCCCAACGGACTTCGTTCGTGTCGGCCTTGATGTCGTTCACGGACACTTTGAAGTACGAGTCGATGTACTTGTAGATGACAGAACCAAACGGCAACATCAAGTTTTGGATGGACGAGATGAGACCATACGTGGCGCCTTCCGTGCCGACATCAGCGACTTCGACAGCGCAGTACGTCGCGACGATGAAACGCACACTCGTTGGCACTTGGTCGGCCAAAGCAACGCCCGTGAAGAACCACTGGTTGCGGACAACATCCCAGATCGTCATGAAGGCGACAAAGCCGTCGATTACAATCACACTGAGCGTCGCGATCGCAATGCAGTAGCGCCAGTTCCAGTGCAATCCCCACTTGCCAACGACAAACAAAAAGATCGCGTAGATGCCGTTGCCGATGATTTGAGACAACGAGTCGTTGAGTGGCTCGACCTTGGCCCAGTAGGCGCTCACAGGACTCGTTGCCGTCACACCAATCGCTTGGAGACCACTCACGACGAAGCGGAAAGCACAGATTTGCCACACGGCGCGTTGTTGCAACAAGTCCCAGATCTTGGCCGCGTACACTCGGACGGGTTCCCCTTGGTGCTTCTTGTCGACCACGAGCCAAAACGTCAAAATGACCACCAGCACACACGGGATCAAGCAGAGACCGTAGGGAACATTGGGGGCCATTGAAAACGAGAAGGAGCCCTTGTAGTTGACACCGTTCAAGCCAAAGCCACTGATGCACAGAGCAAACATACCAGTGATAGTGCGCACCGTGTAGATGGCCGTTTGGACACGGCCACGGATCGCAATGGGTTCACGTTGAGCATATTCGACGACCATGGCATCGGCGGCACAATCCGCCAAGACGTAGCCGAACGAAACAAGCATGGAGAGCACGATGAACGTCGTGCCCTTGTTGGGGGCGTTAAAGTTGAAATACTGCAGTTCCGATGCTGGCACTTGGCTCAACGTCGTGCCGCAGTACTTGGTCTTTTCACGGTTGCAGTACGGCTCGCCCAAGTTGGAGAACGCCATGATAGCCAAGCAGATCATGGTGAAGATCCAGCCGATGACCATGTAGGGCTTTCGACGATAGCCAAAGATGGGAAAGCAGTCGGACAAAGCTCCAAAGAAGATCTTGTACGACCAGCCGATGACGACCAAGACACTGTACGCCGAGGTTTGGTAGCCTTCAAGATTCAAGTAGACGGTAAAGATGGGATAGCTGAGAGCAGGGATCAAGCCGTAGATGACGCCAATCGCGCCGTATTGCATGAAGAGACCCATGGCTTCACGGGAGAGCAAGTTGAGGGCGCCGCCTTCGACGAGAGCGCCGCCTTCCAAGTCTTCAATGTCCTTGGCAGGGACTTGACTTGATTGTATCCATCGTCGTGGACGACGCCTTGCTTGGCCGTCGCGCTGTTGGCCGAGTGAATATACGACAACCGTTCTTCCAAATCCATGGCAAATTCAAAAGTGCCATGGATGTGGAGGATATTTCTCGTCGGGGGGAAGTTTCAGCTGGTCAACTTTGGCGACGTAAAAAATCCTTGAGGTTGACTCCATCGACAATGTCTGGCGTCCCCAGTTGGCTTTAGTTCGTTCGACAAACAGCGCTGTCACAGGCGTGAAAAATTGAATACGAGTTAATATGGGCTTAACGCTTCACGGGTTGAAATTCGCCCTACAAGTCGTTCCACAGACTAAACGGAAGCTCCCTTGATAGAGCTTAAAGTGCACAGCAGGGCGGTGAGATTGCCACCCCCAGAGCTATACAATTCGCCATCAAAGAGGACAAGAAAGACTTGACAGAGTCTCCGTGGATTTGTTAGTTCCCCCTGACGAGGCTGCATCGCGCAGAGTTATTGGTACACGCCTGTCCAATCGGTCGTTAGTGACACTTCGATCAATGGATAGACAGATCACCTTGTCGCTGGAATTCATGGCTTAAAAGTCCATGGCAAAGCCTTGAAAGAATGCACCCACTATCCGTCGCTATAAGACTTATAATTCGCATCTTTTATAACGTTAACCCTCGATTGATTGTTGGAAAGCTATGGCATAACATCGGCCAAGAACTGCTCCTTCACGCTGTTAAATTCGCCAACTTTTCACCAAGAGCTGCTTAGTAAATGAATGCAGTGTTTACTGTGTCTTCCGACGTCGGCATGGAACAATTTCGCCATCATTGCGCATTCAACTTGGAACAGTTTGTGCACCTGCTGTTTCACCACATATACCAGCCATTGCTAGCCATTGGATATTGAGCTACCAATGGCTTGAATGCACTCTGGCTTGTCAGCATATCAGCCATGGTGGCCATTAGGGTGGAGGGTGACACGAGCTGGTGTTTTACACTTGCACGTGTTTGCACGTGCGTGCAAATGCCTCTTGGAAACACGGACACCGGATAACTATTGCGGATGATCTTTCCGTTACGGTTTTACCTTGCCATGAAGAGAACGCCTCTTCATTGATGTCTCTTCATTCTACGATTGTTGGGTTTGATGAAGAATAAAAAGCGAAGTGTTCTGTGGAGCCACTATGATGAGGACAGCTCCTCAGGTCGTGCTCGATGTGTATGCAAGTATTGTGGCCATTCCTTTGTAGCAGACACAAACAAAATGAAACAGCACATTGTCAGCAATTGTAGGGGGGCATCCGACGCTGCCAAGAGTACGATGGAGACACTATTAACTTCATCTATCCTTCAAAGAAGTCAAATATCCTCAGCTTCCAAGCAAATCCAACAGTCTATACCTGGAGCAAACATTGCAAAGTTGAATCCTCGTGAGACTGACATGGTAGAGAATGATTTAGTTGTGGCAATAATCCAACACAATGTACCTTGGGGAATTCTTGAGAACATATCCTTCCGAAATTGTCTTTCTCGACTGCGACCCAATTTTAAGTTGATGTCCAGATTTAAAGCTTTGGATGAGGTTGTTCCTCGACTGGACGCAAAAGCCATGAACGAGACTCACAAGTTCTTGGGAAATGCCAAATGTCTAACGATCCAAATGGATGGCTTGACTAATGTGAAACACGAGCCCATTATGAATTGGTATGCAATTAATGAGGATAGCACCAGCCGTCTCATTACGATTGACGCTGCCTCAAGCACGAAGACTGGTGACGAATATGCATTAGCGATCCAAGATTTTGTCCGTGAGTACATTGAACATCATGCTCGATATGGATGCAACCTTTTTTGTGTACTGACAGTGCTGGAGCGTTGGCAAAGGCACGAAGAATCATTAAATCTTCCCCAAGCTCTAGTTTTGCTCTAGTTGGTGGCTGCATGACACACCAAACGAATTTGTTACTGAAGCATCTTATTGAATCAATACCTTGGGCACAAAAGATTGTTGAAAATGCGTCAGCTCTAGCATCGTTTGTCAACAAGAGCACTGCATTTAGAAGCTCAATTATCAGAGATCTTCCAGCTAGTTGCCATTCATTGTCAATAACCATGAGTTTTGGAGCCAACTAGCAGCTGTGGATTGTATTTTTGCCCCTTTCAACTTTGCAACAGGTTTGAGCGAAATAGATGAAGCAACCTCAGGTGCTGTTTTGGCTACATGGCTCTGGCTGCTTTCTCTTGTTGATTGTTCAAATATATTATCATTGTCTGAGAAGGAGATGTTCCGTAGCAAGTGGTTCAATCAAGTCCAAAAGTTTGGTGAAAATCATTTCATGATAGCATTAACGCTAGACCCTCGCTTGCATGGAATTGGACTGCCCCCCTTGGCAAACAATTTACTACTGAATCGATTTTACGACTTGGAGATGACAGAGGCATCAATAGATCTGATCTTTTGAAGGAGCTGACATCATTTCAACAAAAGTCAGACATGTTTTGTGGCGAGTGGCAACGGTGCGATGATAAAATTCGCAATCCAACAGCTTTCTGGAAAGCTTACAATGACTGTCCAAATCTTGAAGACATTGCCTTGTTAGTTCTCTCCTATGTTCCGCATACAGCTTCTTGCGAAAGACATTGGTCGTGCCACAAGTTGATGCACACTCCATTGTGCAACAGGATGAGTATAAGCTCTGCGAGAATGATATCTCGTATCAAACAGGATCAACAAAATCGAAATGTTATTTCTAGGACATTAATGAGAAAACAACTGCAAAAGCTGGTACAAGTCGAATCTAATTTGACTATAGACTTCCTTTTTGGTCCGATTGGACATGATGACGGTGGAGCCCGACGCGATTCACTGCTTCCAATCATCCAAAGTGACATGCCGGAAACTGTGATTGACAACTACGAGGAGGGCAGTACCTCACGTCAATTGCTTGATCTTTTGACCGAAAACGACGTTGTCACTGACGAGTTTGTCTTGAACGTTGAGTTCGACCTGACTCAAGGTAGCACAGAAGAAGTGCCCGCTTTTGACATGTTGTTCAATTTGGATCTTTTCGATAAGAGCCCTTCGACGTCAAGCTCAATCCAACAAGCAATGCAGTTGATGTTGCCCAGAGAATCGTCTTAGACTGGGTATGTGTCGTACTCTCGTACGTGTCCAATGTTCATGACTAGTTTAACTTGATTAATGTATACGTATCCATGATCGTTCTTACACACGTGTTCTAACACGTGTTGACACGTGTCGACACGTGCGTGCAAATGGCAAAGTGCCAATTTCCTCCACCCTAGTGGCCATGCATTTTTATCTCATGGTGGAGAGCACCAAAGTTAAGTGATAGCGACGAAATGGTTTAAAAATAGACAAAAAGGGCAAAGTGCCGTTTTGGGTATACAAATTTCAAGTCTTTCTAAAAATTCAATGGTTTGCAGTACTGTATTTTCGGTGAATGTTTTCTTCACACAGTTGAAATGTCCACTTGTCAATTTTGACGAGTGACAAGTGTGGGCCACGATGACGACTGATGGAGTCGAGAAGATTGACCGAGTGACGTTTCTTGATTGTTTAGCAAGATCAAAAGTTGAATTCGATGAAATCGAGAGGAACAATTGCTGCAATATGTACGTACATTTATAATAGCATAGCACAGTCGGTACTTCTTTCGTGATGGAGGAAATGTTGCTGCTACGGTACTCTACACGACGGCTACGTCTATTCAATCCAATTAACACTCGAACAACCATTGAACTTGCAGAAGTTGAAAAAAACACGTTGGATAAAGGTACGATAGTCATGAGCTCGAGCTGTACGTATTCTATCACCTCACAGAGCTAGCTCCTATAGAGTCCTTCAGCTGCTTTAAACTGCATGTGGCCACCTTCCCCTGCTTTGTTGAGGTATCATTGAGACATATCGGGTCCGTATCAAGCAAGCCGAATACCTTGGTGAATAGCTGGGGGGGTGCAAACTACAGTTCCCCCAAGGAATCGGTACGTATGTCGCAGTTGCTTGAGCGCTGTACGTTTCCCTTCAGTGTCATACGCCAAACTGCCTGCAAGAGGAAACGAGGGCTTGAAATTGCACTTTCTAATGCACCCAGAACAGACTGCTTTTTAATGATAGCACGGCAAGATTGGTGCATGCACGACACGGAATCGCCTCTGCCCACAGCTTGCTCCCCCCTGGGGGATTTTGAACCAAAGAGCCCCTGCTTTGACCCCGCAATGGAAATATTGCAATGCAGACTGCGTCATGCTACTCTGGCGAACTTTTGACGCAGCAAAACATTGCGCATTCGGCGTTGACGGTGCACCCAACTTGTTGGCATACACCGTGTAATCCCCACATTTATCAAGCATGGCGGGCCATTGGGTGGTAGTTTGCCAATAACTGGAGGCGATTGCATGTTGTCACCGCCAAGCTATCACGAAGTTATCCTTTAGCGTACGATAAACGAATAGCAACCTGAGAGTAACAATGTGACAATCGACTTGAAAATGGCACTTTGCCGTTCGAGGTATACAAATTTCAAGTATAAAAGCTCGGATTGGTGCAAAATTGACAGCAAGTCGAGGCGAACATTCGTGACAATTCTCAAATGTCCACTAAGCTTCATCGTGGCGTTTCAAGGATGACAGATAGAGTAAACACAATGGCCAAAGCATGTTGTTTTTTCCTTGACTGATGCCCTGAACCGCTGCCGAGGTTTGGCTGCTCATTTTGCCATTTGCAATGGATTTGGAAGAACGGGTTTCATACATTAACTCGACCAACAGCGCTGCTGCCCATGGGGGGAAGCAGCTCGACGACACGTTTATTCAAATCAAGTCCCCCTCGAAAGACTTTGGCGATCTTGACGATGGGGCTATTGTGGAAGGCGGCGCCCTCAACTTGCTCTCCCGTGAAGCCATGGGTCTCTTCATGCAATACGGCGCGATTGGCGTCATCTACGGCTTGATCCCTGCTCTCAGCTATCCCATCTTTACCGTCTACTTGAATCTTGAAGGCTACCAAACCTCGGCGTACAGTGTCTTGGTCGTCATCGGCTGGTCGTACAAGATCTTCTTTGGAGCTTTGTCCGACTGCTTTCCCATCTTTGGCTATCGTCGAAAGCCCTACATGGTCATCGGCTGGATCTTCACCATGATCTGCTTGGCTATCATGGCGTTCTCCAACTTGGGCGAGCCGTACTGCAACCGTGAAAAGACCAAGTACTGCGGCACGACGTTGAGCCAAGTGCCAGCATCGGAACTGCAGTATTTCAACTTTAACGCCCCCAACAAGGGCACGACGTTCATCGTGCTCTCCATGCTTGTTTCGTTCGGCTACGTCTTGGCGGATTGTGCCGCCGATGCCATGGTCGTCGAATATGCTCAACGTGAACCCATTGCGATCCGTGGCCGTGTCCAAACGGCCATCTACACGGTGCGCACTATCACTGGTATGTTTGCTCTGTGCATCAGTGGCTTTGGCTTGAACGGTGTCAACTACAAGGGCTCCTTCTCGTTTTCAATGGCCCCCAATGTTCCCTACGGTCTCTGCTTGATCCCGTGTGTGCTGGTGGTCATTTTGACGTTTTGGCTCGTGGTCGACAAGAAGCACCAAGGGGAACCCGTCCGAGTGTACGCGGCCAAGATCTGGGACTTGTTGCAACAACGCGCCGTGTGGCAAATCTGTGCTTTCCGCTTCGTCGTGAGTGGTCTCCAAGCGATTGGTGTGACGGCAACGAGTCCTGTGAGCGCCTACTGGGCCAAGGTCGAGCCACTCAACGACTCGTTGTCTCAAATCATCGGCAACGGCATCTACGCGATCTTTTTGTTTGTCGTTGGCAAGTGGGGATTGCACTGGAACTGGCGCTACTGCATTGCGATCGCGACGCTCAGTGTGATTGTAATCGACGGCTTTGTCGCCTTCATGACGATCTGGGATGTTGTCCGCAACCAGTGGTTCTTCACGGGCGTTGCTTTGGCCGACCAAGTGCCAACGAGTGTGCGTTTCATCGTCGCGACGTACTGCGCTGTCGAAGTCGCTGATGTCGGCACGGAAGGCGCCACGTATGGTCTCATCTCGTCCATCCAAAACTTGATGTTGCCGTTTGGTTCTGTCATCTACAAGTACATCGACTCGTACTTCAAAGTGTCCGTGAACGACATCAAGGCCGACACGAACGAAGTCCGTTGGGACGTCACGTATGTCTACTTGATCTCGTACGGCTGCAAGGTCGTGTCGTTGGTCGGTTTGCTCTTGTTGCCCCCTCAACGCCCTCAAATCCAAGCTCTGAAGAAGAAGGGCCAACGTAGTAAGGTCGCTGCTGTGATTGTGATCGTGGGCTTCTTGGCCGTCTTGGCGTTTGCCACGACCAGCAACATCATGTCCATTTACCCATCGACCAAGTGCTACCGCATTGCTGGCGGCAACGGCAAACTCGACCCCACGACTGGTAAATGCCCCAAGTAACTCTTGGGCTGGGTATATCCATAGCGTTATGATATGTATAAATTCAGTGGCATTGTATTAATCGAGCTTTGGACTCCGTGAGATCCAAAAAGTCCTTTTTGTAGTCGCTCCCCAGAGGGCGACACCTGGAGCAACTATTCTGGGGGGCGAATCGGGGGCAGCATGGAATCCATGGGAAGGCATTCTAAATGTCTTGTTGAATGCATTGCCGAGATATATAGCACCCTAGAAGTGATTGACTTTATCTCAAGCATGGAGCTCTGCTAAGTAGCGCTTCAGCCCCCCCCCCTCTCAATCCCCCTCGAGCCTCGTATCATGACAACTCATCCGCTAGCTGTGGACCAAATATCTACAATGATGAGGCTGCTATCAGAGATATATTCCCCCAGGAGACTTCAGAGCAAGTCATTTTTAAAGACGTTTTTCAAATCCTAGTGTTGGGGTCTCCATCAATATTGGTTCGTCGTGGACTGTCGACAACTTTGCACCTTTGTGTCGTGACACGATCTTATCAAACGGCCTCCTGCATGGAGACCGATGTCAGGATGGATTGGACTTTACTTCATTGCAAGGGGCCGTCAGGGTAATGACTGGTTCCATACTGCGTAGAATGAGAGGTCATCGGGGACGGTATGCACCCAAGACTCTCATAATTAAATACTCTGTTTATTTTATAAAATATATATGTAGTTTTATGAAGTATTTCAAATAGCTCCTTCATCAACTAATTTTTAGAAATTAATAACTTGTTTAATATAATAAAAACAATTAAATAGAATTACATAGGTCGAGTGATACAAGCACCAGAGCCCAACAGCCCTACATGTCCATCGCCACCCTGCTTAAATCTTTGGAGAAGGCACGAGGTCACGACGCATGCGCGATGAAATGAGACGTCGGCTGCTCTCTCTCTTCTCGACCTGTGTGTCATCTTCAAGAATCGTCGGCCTAAATGGATAATCCAGAGCCCACAACCATGGATTGCACCGACCGGGTACACCAGAGTATACTTTATCCAAGTCAAATTCACAATAAGCGAAGAAAGGCCACAAAGTTACGCACGCTTGGAGATCAGATCTCAAGCAGCAGAACCTCATCAAGGACAAGCTTGAGACGCTCCATCCAGCCAAAGGCGATGCAAAATGGCTATTGACTCCCTTGGCAAACGATGGTCTTCGTCGTGGCCTCACAGCTTGGCGTTGTAACGAGCTTCTGTCCTTGCTTCAGCCACGCTGAACTACACAATGGGTGCCACATGGCTGCCCAAGCAATGAAACCATGCGGGGGTCGTCTACGGCTCTTGCCGCTAGAAGCCGCCAGCCTTGAGAGAGCTCCAAGGTGGAGGAAGGGGGGGAAGTCAGGGAAGATCTAACCCTTTCCTTCGTGCGTCTTACCGCACGTTGATCTGGTCAAGAGTTGATTGCTGGTTCCAAATGCCACCTGATAGACCGGCTTGATCTAATCCCGGAGCTGTACAACGTTTGTGTACGTTTGTCAATTTCATTTTGCTTTTAGCATCCTTGAGAAAAATGGTCCAGATCCTCTGTAGCCTAGCTGTCTTGGCCGCTGCCGTGTCTGCGGAACTGTTGCCATCCGTTTTGACCAACGACATTGTTCGCCCGTACTACGACGAGCACGAGAAATTCAAGCCATTGACGGACGCTCAATTGAAGGCTGTCCAAGACGACGCCGATGTCAACCGCGAATGCCACAAGGCCAACGGCGGCTACCTAGAATTGCTCAAGCCTGGCTCGTACCAAGCGAGCAAATTCCACAAATGTTTCCGCACGGGGGAGCAAATCGACGAAATCTGGGACGTCTTTGTCAAGCAAAACCCGACTGTCTTGACCAAGTTTGAAATCTCCAAGAGTGTGCAAAACAAAACCATCTACGGCTACAAATTCAGCACCCGCCGTGGCTTGCAGTCGATCTACTTTGAAACGCTGATCCACGCCCGTGAATGGGTCACAGGCTCCTCCATCACGTACGCTTTGTCTCGATGGCTGGATGACCTCGTGACGGGCGTCAAGGAAGCGACAAAATACCACGATTTTGTGATTGTCCCCTTGGTCAACCCTGATGGCTACAACATTACGTGGAATGGCAACCGCCTGCAGCGCAAGAACAAGAATGAAGTCGACTTGAACCGCAACTTTGTCAGCAAGTACGTCAACCCGAATCCGCCTGGCCCCAAGGACCAAACGTACCCTGGTCCTTACCCGTTCAGTGAGCCTGAAACTGCTGGCATCAACGAGTGGGGCTTGAAAAACCACGACAATGTCATCGGCTGGGTGGATATCCACTCCAACGCCGCGTCCGTCATGTATCCTTACGGCGACACATTGGAACCGATTGGCGGCGGCGAAGATGAAAAGTTTATTCGCCTCGGAACTGCTGTCCGTGACGCCATCAACAAAGTCAACGGCAAAAACGACTACAACACGCAAACGTCGGCTGGGTTGTACCCTGCCTACGGCTGCTTTGACGATTACCACTACCGCAAGTACGGCAAGCCCACGTTGACGTTGGAAATGTCGGGCAACAACTTTGTTATCCCCAACACGGATATTCCCCTCCATGGCGACGAATTGTACTACGGCTTGACTGAATTCTCGTACCAAGTGACCGTCTTCAACGCGTCCAACTCGACCAAGCCATCGTGCTAAAGTTATTGTGATGCCCATAAGAAAAATCGAGTCTATATCCCCCCGCAGTCTACCAGTTACTCCTTCAAACCAGGCTACGGTCGCCCCCGTCAGGGCGTCGACAACGTGATAGATAGACCGAACTACCCAGCATTGACATGAGCCAAGGGGGATTCCTAGTCGTGCTTGGGGGGCTGGGTCTCGCCCCCGTTTTGAATCTTTGGCCGTCTAAGAAGTATTATCAAGATGAGAGCATCAGTTCGTCTGCTCATCTAGCAATAGAGACGACTGACGTCTCCCCCTAAAGCAAAGAGGTGGCTGCAATGGCGAAGAGTGGGGGGGGGCTTTGTCTCTCAGGTTAACTCGGTCAAATTTTTCAGTAAGAAGCTATGCAGTACTTGGAAAACTTAGAGCGCTGGAAATAACAAGCTTCGAGTACGAGCTGCGAATTCCAATTGTTAATGGAAGAAACGGAAACTCCGGCGCTTGCCTTACGTTCAACCATCGCAAATCCACCTCGAGAAAACGCGGCGCATTGATATATTGGCAGAGAATGATGAACACTTTGAGATTTTCATGGCCAGCGACTCAACAAGAGTTTCAGACCGGCGCAAGGACAGACAACGATGGAGAAAACGGTCCATGGAACGCGCTGCGCGATTCTCGAGCACTTTCTTTTCCAGCCCATCTGTCCACTGTTACTTGCCACAGTCGCCACGATATTTCCCAAATTGAGTACTATCCTTGAACTCTGATGAAGTCGCTGAGTTTGCTTCAGTGCTTTGATATCACGACAAGGAATCCATGTATAAATGAAGAAATCACTGCTTTCACTTCACAACCAAGCATCTTCTGTGCTCGTATTCGATTGAAAACTCGTGGCCTTGGAGAGATTATTGCGCGATCGACGACAATATAAGTGTATTATAACCAATAAGATATACGAATTTATATTATTTATATGATTTATAACCAATCAACATCAATCAATTTCAATATACCGACGTTAAAGGGATTGGAAGGCAAGCTCTTCTGAAAACCAACGAGATAGATTAATCGAAAAAATAGCTTCATAGCTAACGTTATGGTATTCTTGAGGGTTTCCGATGCATTCAGCATTTTGTAATTAATCATTCGAGATAGCATTGATTTTTTTAATTTTTTGGGGGTGAATTTATGGGTATTTTTATGTATTTTTATAAGGTAATTGCCTTCCCGTTACGTCTCAGTATCAGCCACGTGCAAAGTGACGGAGTCAACCAGTCGATGCCCAGACCGATTCATGGCGCTCTCTTTGAAGCTCTCCAGCCTCGTCCTCGTGCTTGCTTGCGCCGTGGACGCCGGTAACGTTTCAAATGCCACCGATGTGATTTCGACGGTGTCACCGCCTCCGCTCCCGACGCCGCTAAGTACAAGCAAGAAGGCATACATTGGCCTCGCAGTCTGGGTTGTTTGCATGCTCCTTGGCATCCTCTTTGCCCGACGAATCCTTCAAATCCCAGACTTATCCTCCCAGAGCAGTGGATCAAGCCCCTTTTCGTCCAGCAAAGAAGAAATGTCGTGGCTTGAAGCCGCGCAGAATTCCTCCACGCACACCGGACCAGTCAAGAGCCGCAGCAGCACTAGCAGCCAGTCGATCGTGCCCAATAGCCTTCGAAGTCTCGGAAGTCTAGCCAGTACGACGCTCTTTGCCACCTCCAACAGCGCAATCGTTGAAAGATCATCCAAAGCCGCCGATGTCAACGTCCCCCGTTATGTTGCTCGCGACAGCGACATCCCAGTGACACCAACGACAGTCGTCAGGTGGCACACTGAGCTCCAGGACCTCAGTGAAGAAACGTGCTTTGAAAGCATGCGAACCCGCGTCTCCAAAGTGTCTTGGATGGACGAAGACGATGCTGTCGCCATTTAATTTATGTTAGTCCCGTTGCATTTGGCCGCCGATGACTTCTACCACAGCCTTCTTTACTCCAAAGATGGAGCTAGAATTGGCGCCCTCCAGAGTAGTTTATAAGTTGCCGTAAGTCTCAAACCAAGTCGCCCAGCCACCAAGGCGACAGTCCGCCGTCATTAGGCCGCAGTTAAACTTTATGGAGGGGGGGGGGCAACCCTTAGGCCAAGTCAATGGTTAAACAAACTTCGTTCATTAACGTTTAGTCGATGCTAAACGCACGAGACATTCAACAAGTAGACAAATTAATCCAAGATGGGGTGGTCGAAATCGGTCGTCACGTTGACAGAGTCGACAGTAGCGTCTTCAAGGAACGCCGACTTGGTCGAGCCGAACGTGATGGTTTCTTTGGCAAATTGGCTGAAGCCCTTGTAGATTTCAGCGCCGCGGGTGCGGATGGTCGAGGCGGGGGCGACGAAGTCCGTGCCAGCAATCTCAAGCGTCAAGACTGGCTTACGATAAGTGCGGTAGTGGTAGTCGTCAAAGGCACCATACGCAGGGTACAACGTCGCGCCGGTTTCAGCCTTGTAGTTGGAGCCCATTTGCTTTTGGACGTTGGCACCCAAGACCTTGAATTTGGCATCGTCGCCGTTGCCAAGGGGCTTGGTGGTGTCGCCCGGAGGGTACAAAATCAAACCAGCGTACGAGTGCAAGTCGACCCAGCCGACAATTTCGTTGTTGTGGGCCTTCAACCAGTCGGCAATCCCCTTGGATTCAGGCTCACTGAATGGCTTGGGGCCAGGATAGTCTTCATCACTTGGAGCAGCGGGCGTTGGGTCTGTGAAGAAGGTGGGGAAGTTGCGGTTCAAGTCGACTTGGTTGGCGTTCTTGCGTTGGTAGCGATTGCCGTTCCAGGTGGTGTCGTAGCCATCAATGTTGACGATCGGGACAAAGTACAAGTTGAATTGATCGGCGATGGTGGCTTTGCCGTTGGCAATGTCGTCCAAAATCGCCGACAGAGTGTACACGAGCGACGAACCAGCGATCCATTCACGGGCGTGGATCAAACTTTCATAGTAGACGTACTTGGAGTTGCTCGAGTTCTTGACGAGCTTGTAGCCGTAGATGGTTTGGCCCTTGACGGTCTTGGTGATGGCGAACTTGGTCAACAAAGTTGGGTTTTGAGCGACCAACTTGTCAACGTACTCGAAGATTTGAGTGGATGTGCGGAAGCAGTTGTGGTACGTGCTCGTGGTGTAGGTGCCAGCTTTCAATGTGGTCAAGTAGCCCGAGTTGGACGTGTGGCACTTGCGGTTGGTGTCAGCATCGTCTTGGATGGCTTGGACTTGGGCTGCCGTTCGCAAGACTTTATCAGGGCCACGGATAAGGTCAACATCACCAGCAGCGACAAGAGCAGCAGCAATGGCCAAGGCGGAGTAGATCAACTTCATGGCAAAAAGAAAAATGAAGGACGAGGCGCTGCATGAAAAAGGAAGGCAATATGGGTGGCAACTCAGATGTCAACTCAGACTCTCCAAGTCTGAGTTTGACTTTGCCAATCAAAGCTGTTGCTTTCGTCCACACGATTCACAAAGTGGGTGAACGTGGGAGTTTTGCTGCCAAGGTCATAAACAACATGGAATCAAACACGTCGAGGGAGTCTTTACGGTCTGACTTTGGATGCTTTGTGGCTTCGATTGGGTTCAAGCAACGAAATTTTAAAGGACGTTATTTGCTAGCTACATGCTTCTAAAGTGCATTGAAAGTCGAGAGGTCGAGAGAGTGGCGTAATTGCCGAGAACAAAGGTCAAATTTCTTAATGATTCCCTCAGTTTGGGCAATGCATTCAGCGAATGCGATAATTCATCTTCATGAATCGATGGGAACAAATCGGCACACTGTGGATGATGTTGCATCTCCCTGATAATTATATCAGGTCTAGAAAGACAGAGAAGGCTGGAGAGGAGTGCAGCTTGAATTCGGAGGAATTTACTCCCAGTACAGTAGAGGCTGTAGAGGCTTCAACCGCAGTGAGGTAATACAAAACTGCAAGGAGATGGAGGCTGCCTCAGAAAAGCCACTGGGGGTGAAAATTTCAATATTGACCCACCGATGGGTGTGGGTGGGTGGGTTGAATTTGTATTGATATAAAATTGTACAGTATTGTCGTTTTCACTGAAATTTGTTATTTGACTAAAAATTGAAGTATTCTCGAATACTATTCAGGTATAGTGAGTTCAAGTGTAACATGAAAGTACATTCAATTAAGTAAATTTTTGAATGTGTGTTTTGTGTGTTTTTTTGTCAAGAAGGCAAATACTCGATTCTGATTGGCTATAGATTCCAAATACATTTGGAAAAATAGATACATTTTCTACGCCAGTCACAATTTAGAATGTATGTATCAATATTATTGCCAGTGATTAAGCTTGACATGTGAATATTGGATGAAATACTGTAGTTTCTTGATAGAGTCTTTTGACTGTTTTGATGCCGACACTGCACCGCCCATTCGTTCGAGGTGAGGCACGTCGACATCCAACTTGTGTTTCTCCTTGGATTCAGAGGTAAGTTAACAAGGCAAGCAAGCCATCAATATAGAATTTCGTGGGCCTGTTGACGATAAACCCATTTTTCTCACCGTATAAATCAGTATACTGGTAAAACTCGATATTAGTATATTTTAATGTTGTGAGATTCATTCTAATTAGTGAGATGGGCTGGAAATGTATCGATTTCCGAATCTCGCAGCCAATCAGAATCGAGGATTTAACTAATTCACGCAAAACACACCCTAACACACCCTAATACACATGCAATTAATTTGGCCAATATTCGATTGAACTTGGCTTCAGTATGGTCTAATCGATTTGGAAATGTATTTGATTTTCGGTCGAATTCACAAATTTGACTGAAGTTGACAATAAAGTTTCGCATTTAATTGTCTTTCAAAATTTTTACTGTGAGCTTACTGTACTGTAATACTAAAGTACAGTGCTCCTTCAGTTTTTTCTCCCCTTATAAATAAATATTCCTGTATAAACTAAACTTTATACTCATATCAAATTTCATGATGAATGCACGATGGCCACAGTAACTCTATAAATGCATGTTTGAACTTCAATATAACCTTTTAGAAATTATATTTTGGACCAGGAGCAAAAACTGAGGAAGCAATGTATCTCCTACTTCTTTTTTAAATAACCTTTAGTAAATAGTAATGCACGGTCGGTGTAACTAATACATTCGATTAGTGCTGTTAGACTACTTTGATCCTTGACACAGTGCATCGCGTTTGGACAATGCAGCACGCCGTAGCAGAGTTGATAATTCGACGTCAGTTGGATCACTTGGTTGAAAATAGTCATTTTGATAATTACAGACATAAATTACATCCAACAATCAACGACAGCCTAACTTTTTAGAGATGACGGTTGTAGAAGCCGTCATAATCCTTAGGTCGTTGAATATCGACTAGAGTTCGATCTATGCACATGCTATAACATGTATGCCATGCCTCGATGCGAATTCTCTTTCCACAGTGTCCCATTCTGAAGTAGTTTTAGGCCAATATATCCCTTTATTAGCAAACTTAGACATAACATCACTAAAAAACGACACAATGTCAACACACCACAACTTTGAAGCTCCAAATGCAGCAGCAGTTTCTCTGTAGCCGCCTCGGCTGTCTAGGAAATACAAAAATACAGCTACTTTCGTTTCAAATGACTGCGTGGATGCTCTCATTTTGAAACCTTTTAGCTCTAAACGCAGGATATGTACAAATTGCACAAAAGTAACCTGACAACAGCGATGATTGTCGCGGAACCATTGATTGTACCTGTCATCAAACAACGTGGAGTCATATTCGACTTCTGTTATCGTCATAATATTGTACTTCTCTCCATGAGAGAGAGCAGCACTCACACTAACACACGCAACAGTCACAGCTAAGGCTGTCACACTGACTGCAATAGCGACATTCACCAATCTCACTCCAATAAAACACGAAAAGTGACTTACATAAGAACAATGTGCTTCACCAACCACGAAATTCGAGTCATCGATGTTTGATTATGGATAATTAATTATCCGGAGTGGTTAAACAATGACGAACTACGACATTGATATTCCCCGACCAGGCTTTAAGATTCATCCACGTAAATAATTGGAGGAGAATTTGATCCAAACATTTTTGATACTACTCCGTCCCATATGTTTTGTCCACATTTTTTTTCATTCGCGTAAATTTCGCAGCTTTCTGAATTATGCGACCCTGATTAGCTTAAATTCAAGCTCGTGATCTCCTCTTTCATTGGACAATATTTAATTTCGTTGATTTCTTCCAATGAAAATTTTATCGACACTGGAGTAGAGTGGGATACATGAGTGAAAAAGGGAAATATTCGCTAGAGCTTCGTTTTGAAGCCGCCATCTACAAATCTTTGCCCAGTTGTCAGCTATACTGTTTTGAATGGGATAGCACTGGTTTTGTTGCCCAGAAAGCATTATAGCAGCCAAAACTTCACCTAAAAGAAAAATATTTCAACCCATAAATGTAAGCCAAGGAGGGTCATGATGGAAGGCAAATTGGGTATGAGGTATCAAAACAATTATATTAAGAGGTTTAGTGCATCAAATACCCAATATACAAAGCCTGAAGCGTTTATCTTCCCGTCATTTAGAAAAACTCTAAATATTTATAAAATACTCTATACTTCAATATTTTTCAATGCAAAAATCAAGTGTAATAATCAGAAGGACAAAAGATGCGGGACGGAGTAGTACATACTATCTCTTGAAATGATACTTTCCAATGATAAATGATATCCAATGTTTTCACTTGGTTTCCCACGTTTAAATCCATTTTTTACAAACATGATTGTACAATATTTAAACACGCCAATTTATCCCTACGATTGTCCACATCCACTTAAAAAAATTGCGTAAGAAATACATAACATCACATGCGACCACTAGTCCGGGTAAATCTTTTGCACGAATAAATTCTTGCACAATTTTTCTTGTTTTTCCAGTAGCAGGAATTCTTCTGGCATGAGTGGTTGAATTTCAGGAGGAGGGTCCAAATAATTTTTTTCTTCCAATTTGTTTTTCCAAACTTGAATAACATTTTTTTGCTTCGACCCAGTAACATTGCAACACTTTCCGTTACATTCGGGACACCATCCTTCAATAATTGAGCATAAACCCAGTTCTTTCTTCATTTGTTAAACTGCGTGGTCTCTCAGCTTAACGAAGGTAATAACTTCTTCATAGCTTGGAGCCATCCTCCAGAACTGACGTCACAATCGCACCCGAGGCCATATATTGGATCAAAACGGCGAGACGAGGTGACGACTGGAGCACAGAGAGACCTCAGTTGGGTGGATTCAGATACCGCAAGATCGAAGAGGGTCATATCAAAAGATTCCTGAAAGCACTGTCGCTTGAACCACAGCTGACACTTCAGGCCATGACATCAATTATCGCCACTGATTTTGACATTGTTGTCACTGCCAAAACAATAAGAGTCCACTTGGACGGTAGATTGTACACTCTAGAAAAAATCACTACGAACAGGGGAAATTGAACACACATGAAGTCAAGCTAGCCCGCCATCGGTTCCCCAGAGACTTGTGGCAAATCCAAGGTCAAGGTGAAAGCGTTTTCTATGTTGAAGGAACCAATTACAACACATCAGGTCATTGCTTGCATTGGTGAAGATGGACTAGCATTTTTTAAACTCAAGTGTGAATCAAACAAGATCGACGACATGGAGTAATATGTGACAGAATTACTCCACCATTTATCCCAACAAATGTCGCTTGACGATGTGGTGATTGTCTTGGACAATGCTCCTTGTCACCGTTGCATTGAAGATGTCTTTGTGCCGTATCCTAATGGACACCCCACTCTGCTATGTCTCGAGTCGTACAGTCCGATGCTCATTGCTTTGCCGGAAGTGTTTCAGGCACACTCAAAAGTTTTACGACACAGTTATGAGTTTGGAGGATGTTCAGGTTGGAACATGATATTGAATATAAAAGTGTATTCTATCATGTAAATATAAAGTTTCAGATATGGCGAGCTTGAACTACTCATTTGGTGAACTTGAACCTGAAAATGTGTAGTACGCATTACAGTATTCAGCGTCGTTCTCTGCTCAATGCGCTAAAATATATATAATATTCTCAATCTATCATACGAGCAAGCAATTGCTCGAAAATCTTGATTTGGGCTTGCACCGCCGCTGACTGCTCTTGAATCGCTTCTAGTACTTGATCCAATGTCGCAATGTTCGCTTCATTGTCGGGTTTCGAGCCGAGAGTTTGTCCCAAAGGCACCAATCCATCCTTGATTGCAAACAGGCCAGATATAATAACATCTGCCTGGGTGCAACGCCTTTTTCCTGTTTGAGTATATCCTCGCCTCTTGAGATCATGGTGATCAGCAGCATCCTTCTTTTCTCCTAATATGAAGTAAATAACTACTGATATCCCCCCGACTTTGGAACAGTGACAAAAATAATGTTTTTACAGTATATAAAGTTATGCAAGTATAAATTTTCACTCAACTTGGGAGGCACCATTACATTTTCAAATCCTTTTTGAAAATGATACTATCAATTTATACAGGCTATATAAATTTGCCCGTTCCAAACTCGGGGGGAAATCAGTATATAGACTGTTTGATATACTTGTGTCTCCGGAAGCGTTCAAGTCTGAGCCAGAACTGACCACATCGAACTCCTGCATGCTGCCGTGAATAACATTTTCTCCATCGTCAATAGCAACTTCAGTCGTCATAAGCGAATCACGACGATATCCGACTCTATTCCCTCAAAATCCGAGCATCAAATCATAGTGAGCTGGCATTAACCTTGAGAACTAATTATTAGTTTGCCTCGGAGCATTCGGATTGGACTTCGACCACTCGGACTTCAGAGACTCAAATTTTGTCACACACCTTTTGCTGAACGACACACAAAAATAAATTTAAAACGCAGAAAAAGCATATGTTTTAAATACCTTCCTTGATATCTTAATTGTGGGAAATTTCCCCACAATATTACACTAGTTAAGTGCGCTTCGCGCACTTTACGTTTGCATGCCTTACAATCTTCGTCTCCAAGTTTTATTTGTATGCCTGGCCCTGACCCCACCGGTGAAACCCTTCGTGAAAGGGGTTTTACAATTGTTAACCTCACGAGGAGACCGTGCTAGGTATGGAGTAGTCATACTAGGATACTTCCCAATCCCAATTTTCTCTGCTCAGGCTGATTTGTGTGGACTTCAGCAGTTTTAAAGTTATGTTCACAAATAATTGTGTGTCATTCAGACGCCTTAATGTGTTATTCAGGAGTTATGTTTATTATTAGCTCCATTGTGTGTTGTTAATACAAAGGTGTGTGACAGTCAGATTATTATTATATGTGTTTTTAATATATTTTTGGGTGGCATTCAGCAAAAGGTGTGTGACAATTTTGGGTCCTCTGGACTTCATCTTAGCCCACCAGGAGCAAGTATCATAATGAATAAAACAAGTATTTATTACCTTATCTTTAACTTGCTTTGCTGTGTACTGACGCTTCATTTCTATCGACAATTCTGATGATACCATCGCACATGCTGTAACTTTCTCGGTGTTGTTTCTTGAATCAAACCGCGAGGCGAGGTGAGAAGTGTAGCGCGGTTTAAACAACAACGCTACACTATCATCACACCATACGGCACACTTGACTTCGTCTGCCACGGCCTTGTCGGTCCGTGGCTTTTTCTGTGAGCGAGCTTTCTTTTCAATGGAGATGGCGGTGTGCTTTGCTCCATAATTATTTATGCATGTATGCGATTCTAGGATAGTTCGTATGAGTCGCGGTCAGGAAGTTCAAGTCTCAAGCCATATGGGTGTTCTATCTCAACGGCAGGTTTCGAGGCAGCTCGATCTTGATGATCGTCTTGGTGGGTCGCTGATGATGGACAGCTGACTTGATGTGATGTACTAATTCTCGCAACCTGAAAACCACACTTGAAAAACGGATATCCATGGCAAAAA
This sequence comes from Aphanomyces euteiches, assembly GCA_021527685.1. Classification (NCBI taxonomy): domain Eukaryota; phylum Oomycota; class Saprolegniomycetes; order Saprolegniales; family Verrucalvaceae; genus Aphanomyces; species Aphanomyces euteiches. The sequence goes on from JAJGMV010000278.1 coordinate 2,634,615, forward strand.
CCATCACTGGCGTTGACTCTGGATCAGTGCCTATGAGTTGCTCCAAAACATCGAGTCAAGCATGGATGATCGTTCTGAAAGAAAAACTTTGACATTCTTTGTAAGCAGAGTCACCTAAGAGATACTGGTGTACGCCAAAAAATGATTCAGGCGACTTGTTCATCCTGCAATTTCTCCATACTCTATTGTCAAGGTTGGATTTACGCCATCCAGTGCACAGTATATATCCAAGATAGCTCCACGATGGTCACATAGTACTTGTCCAGCCACAGCATAGCAGCCTTTACATGAATAATAGTTTTCTCCATGGACTGATAGCTTGAATTTCAGGGGAAAAGGGTACCATCTTTAAAGTCATGATTCAAGTTGGTTCGAAGCTCCATCTGTCATTTCCAATTTGTCACCAGCACGAACCCAGCGCGTTTGCTGGCGCATCGTTGGCACAAGGGACGTGTGGCGGCGGATCTTTGCCGCTAGGATTAGACCACGTAGCTTCTTCTTAACGGTGTTAATTAGTGTTAGAACGTCTTCAAATTGACTCAGATAGTCCACAACAAAGAGATTGCAGCGATGGCTTGCACATCCAACTAGCGGAACACGAGCTTCATGCGCAAAAGCACCATTCGTTGAGCAATTGTAACCACCGAGCGAATGCACATGACAGTAGGGACTTGGATACCCTTGCAACCAAACATACACTTTTCGCGTCGTAGGAGCAAGAAGCATGTCCAGAACAGTATCTCATTAGCGAGGTCATTACGATGTAGATTCACATACTCGGGATGAGAGCGATGGATGTGCCCTGTCAGGTTCGAGTAACGTGAGGTTCATTGGACTCGCCTTTTTCCGCATTTACATGTCCAAGTGTCGTCAATAGAGGAATCGCGCCTAATAAAGAGCAGGGGAGCTCTTTGTCTTCAACGGAGTAAGTTTCTTTCGGTACCATGGACGGGAAATTAAAAATGGAAATTCGGCACTGGTGTTTTACGAGCTATTTGAATGGCTGAGATGGTTTATGGAATGCTAACCACTCATTAAAAATCCTATAAATACTTTACGCACTGTTTTTGAACGGCATGCCGCACAAATTCAGTACGGCACCCCTCGAGGGTCGTTCAATTTGATTTTACTCTTCAAATTTATACGCTTGTGATGAACCAATTATCATTTTAAGAAGGTATATAATTTCAAAAGCGATGATAACTTTAGATTGTATCCATGATGGAGAGCAAGCTAAATTTAGACTAACCAACAACGAATTGAATTGTAAACTCATTCCAAAAGATGCCCAAGCGCAAAGCAATTCCTTTCCAAACAAAACTGGATACTATAGAACATGCCATTCGGCATAGCAAGAAAAGTGCCACAAGGAAATTCAAAGTATCACGTTCGTGCATTCAAGCATGGCGGAAAGATAACAAGCTCTCGGCAAAGCTGGCGGTAAGAGCTCAGTGATAGTGGAAGAACCTTGAATTTTTTAAAAGAGCGACTGTAAAACAGATTTTTCTGACCCTTTTACTGTTACACGCGTGAAGATGCCCTTAAGCAAATACTACAGAAAAACGTAACTCGAACACAATGCATAGAAAAATAAATACAATAAAGTGACAATACTTATTAATTGGACGTGTATTAGGGTGTGTTTTGCGTGAATTAGTTAAATACTCAATTCTGATTGGCTGCGAGATTCGGAAATCGATTCACTAATTAGAAATGAATCTCACAATACTACGTAGTATATTTTTTTAAAGTGCTATTTTATCCAAGGTTTGCTTATCATTGTACCGGCATTTGCAGGCAAAACCAAAGAAGTGTGCTTCTTGCACTGACTTTTTGCACTATTAAACGAGGTTTCTTGACAAATAGGCATGAAAAATCTTTGGTGAAGGCATCAGTGCGACGTTCAGACTGTAACAATTAAACTCCGCGATCTGAGTTACGTTCTCACAGAATCTCCGAGAACTATCAAGATAAGCAAAGAACTTCAGTTAAACAAAGACAGAACTTGTTCCGTCCATCCTTTCCCTTTGTCTCGACTGACGTCTCCATGACAAAAGAATTTCTCGGGTGTCCAGCTCGTAGAACGCAACCGTTCAAGATGAAAAGCTCCGTCTCGTCTAACAAGCATCTGTCGAAACGATCCAGTCATCACCTTTGTGACTTTGATTAGGCAAATTCCAAATTACACTTTGCCCATGGACTATTTTCCTTTTTGATATGAAGTTGATCTACTCCGCCTTGGCCATTGCTGCTGCTCTTGTCGCTGCTGGTGACGTTGACAACGACCTTATCCGTGGCCCTGATAAAGTCTTGCGAACGTCGGCTCAAGTTCAAGCCATCCAGGACGATGCCGCCACCAACCGCAAGTGCCACACGTCCAACTCGGGCTACTTGACCACATTGAAAGCTGGCACCTACACCACGAGCACGTACCACAACTGCTTCCGCACATCCACTCAAATCTTCGAGTACGTTGACAAGTTGGTCGCTCAAAACCCAACTTTGTTGACCAAGTTCGCCATCACCAAGACCGTCAAGGGCCAAACCATCTACGGCTACAAGCTCGTCAAGAACTCGAGCAACTCCAAGTACGTCTACTATGAAAGTTTGATCCACGCCCGTGAATGGATCGCTGGTTCGTCGCTCGTGTATTCGTTTTCGTCCTTGTTGGATGACATTGCCAACGGCAAAGCCACCATCGCCGATCAATTCAACTTGTACTTTGTCCCGATCGTCAACATTGATGGCTACGACACCACCTGGAACGGCAATCGCTACCAACGCAAGAACGCCAACCAAGTCGACTTGAACCGCAACTTCCCCACCTTCTTCACAGACCCAACGCCCGCTGCTCCAAGTGATGAAGACTATCCTGGCCCCAAGCCATTCAGTGAGCCTGAATCCAAGGGGATTGCCGACTGGTTGAAGGCCCACAACAGCGAAATTGTCGGCTGGGTCGACTTGCACTCGTACGCTGGTTTGATTTTGTACCCTCCGGGCGACACCACCAAGCCCCTTGGCAATGGCGACGATGCCAAATTCAAGGTCTTGGGTGCCAACGTCCAAAAGCAAATGGGCTCCAACTACAAGGCTGAAACCGGCGCGACGTTGTACCCTGCGTATGGTGCCTTTGACGACTACCACTACCGCACTTATCGTAAGCCTGTCTTGACGCTTGAGATTGCTGGCACGGACTTCATCGCTCCCGCCTCGACCATTCGTACCCGCGGCGCTGAAGTTTACAAGGGCTTCAGTCAATTTGCGCTTGAAACGACTACATTCAATGGAGGAACGGGGCCAACCCCTTCGACGACCAGTCCCCTTCGAACCCCCAAGGTGACACCTAAGGCAACTCCCAAGCCTACGACTACAATCCGAACCCGCCGTTCGTCGTCGCTGGAAACAGAAACAAAGGCTGAGGAAAGCACAGCCGAAGATAATGTTCCATACCTACTTGAGGAGCGTGTTGAAATCGTCGAGCACATTCCTTTCCTCAAAAACCACACACAGTTGAAGTCTAGTAATGGTTAGGGACTCGTGCAGTGTTGTAGTTAACGCAAAAACCTTACCGACATAACTGAACTCTTTGCCTAGTGAATTAGTGGCTCTGGGGAATCCGTAGACGACAGGTTTGGCCGTCGAATTTCACGTCCTGGCCATGGATGATCGTGGTCGGATGTCAGCAAATGAAGAGCTCTCGATCAAAACCGTCAAGTTTGGCGATTCGGGTGGCGATTGTCAATCAGGTAGATGGCGACTATGCTAGATATTCCGCATATTGTCAAGAACGATGACGGATCGTTGGGCTCACCACTGTCGCCACGAAGAGAATATTTGCAATTGGGCTTCCATCTACAGCTTAGAACTACCAAAACAGCCACTGCCGCACCACCAAAGAAAGCCATCAACATGGCTCACAGGTGCATCGAACCATGTTTACCCACGGTGCAATCTGACATCCCTGATAACGCATCGTCAAGGCACGAGGCAATCCCCTGACATGGCCGCTGTGGATCGTTCGAACGCCTTTTATTCCATTATCAATGACGAGATTGACGACCCCACGAAGCAATTGAAGAAGATATCGAAGGTGTGCAAACGATCCTTGGCTTGTCCCGCCGGTGATATCGTCGATAAATGACGCCAGAACGAACTCCTATCGCATTTTCTAGCCAAGCCACAGCAAATGTTGAAGGCACAACGATCTCTGAGACCAAACTCAGACGCGCCTAGCGGAATAGAGCTGTTGGCGCTTGACGAACTGGGTAGAAATTCATGGCCGGCCATTTATCTGGTCTAACCAGATGAGCAAGTACACCGTCTGTCTACACTGTAGCCATGCATCTGAGTTGGATCGTTCTATAGTGCACTTTGCACTTTCACATTGTTTCATTTTCCTTTTTGCCATGAAGTTGATCTACTCCGCCTTGGCCATTGCTGCTGCTCTTGTCGCTGCTGGTGACGTTGACAACGACCTTATCCGTGGCCCTGATAAAGTCTTGCGAACGGCAGCCCAAGTCCAAGCCATCCAAGACGATGCCGACACCAACCGCAAGTGCCACACGTCCAACTCGGGCTACTTGACCACATTGAAAGCTGGCACCTACACCACGAGCACGTACCACAACTGCTTCCGCACATCCACTCAAATCTTCGAGTACGTTGACAAGTTGGTCGCTCAAAACCCAACTTTGTTGACCAAGTTCGCCATCACCAAGACCGTCAAGGGCCAAACCATCTACGGCTACAAGCTCGTCAAGAACTCGAGCAACTCCAAGTACGTCTACTATGAAAGTTTGATCCACGCCCGTGAATGGATCGCTGGTTCGTCGCTCGTGTACACTCTGTCGGCGATTTTGGACGACATTGCCAACGGCAAAGCCACCATCGCCGATCAATTCAACTTGTACTTTGTCCCGATCGTCAACATTGATGGCTACGACACCACCTGGAACGGCAATCGCTACCAACGCAAGAACGCCAACCAAGTCGACTTGAACCGCAACTTCCCCACCTTCTTCACAGACCCAACGCCCGCTGCTCCAAGTGATGAAGACTATCCTGGCCCCAAGCCATTCAGTGAGCCTGAATCCAAGGGGATTGCCGACTGGTTGAAGGCCCACAACAACGAAATTGTCGGCTGGGTCGACTTGCACTCGTACGCTGGTTTGATTTTGTACCCTCCGGGCGACACCACCAAGCCCCTTGGCAACGGCGACGATGCCAAATTCAAGGTCTTGGGTGCCAACGTCCAAAAGCAAATGGGCTCCAACTACAAGGCTGAAACCGGCGCGACGTTGTACCCTGCGTATGGTGCCTTTGACGACTACCACTACCGCACTTATCGTAAGCCAGTCTTGACGCTTGAGATTGCTGGCACGGACTTCGTCGCCCCCGCCTCGACCATCCGCACCCGCGGCGCTGAAATCTACAAGGGCTTCAGCCAATTTGCCAAAGAAACCATCACGTTCGGCTCGACCAAGTCAGCCTTCCTCGAAGACGCCACTGTCGACTCTGTGAACGTGACGGCCGATTTCGACCACCCGATTTTGGATTAAGTCGTTTTTTCTTGAATGTCTCGAGTTGTTAGCGTAAACTAAGCCTCAACGAGTTTTGTTTGTTTCAACTGCGTTATGAAGCATATGATGGCGCTCACTGAATGCACGAATTGTTCATGAAGACAGCATTGAATGGAAAAACTCTTTTATACAACGAATGACGAATGCGCCACAAATTTAATCGAGAATTTCTCGGACGGTGGCGGTTTCAACTTGGACGGTGGCAGCTTCAACGACGTTCTTCTCGTCGACCGTCGCCGCCACCATCGCGCCATTGAACTTGACCACTTCTTTAGCGAATTGGTTGATGCCCTTGTAGACTTCAAGACCACGGGCTGGGATCGTCGACGCAGCAGCTACGAAGTCCGTGCCGACGATTTCAATGGTCAAAGCTGGCTTGGTGAAGTTGCGCCACGCCCAGTCGGGGAACACACCGTAGGCCAAATACAATTGGTGAGAGGATTGCTGGGCGTATCCACTTCCCATGACGCTCTTCAAACCAAGACCCAGCGTGTTAAACTTGGCATCGTAGCCATTGCCGATGGTGCTGTTGGTATCGCCATAGGGGAACAAAATCAAACCCGCATAGGTATGAACGTCAATGAAGCCAGCCAATTCATTGCGCTTGGATTGCAACCAGTTGTTGATACCGCTGGTTTCAGGTTCGCTGAAAGGCTTGGTACCAGGATAGATTTCGTCACCAACCGCAGGAGGTTCAGGGTTCTTGTAGGGCGTGGGCCAGTTGCGGTTCAAGTCGACTTGGTTGGCACTCGTGCGACGGTAACGATCGCTGCTCCACGTGATATCGTAGCCATCCAAATTCACGAGGGGGACAAAGTAAATATCGAATTGGTCAGCAGCAGTCGACTTGCCAGCGGAAATGTCATCCAAGATGGACGAGAGCGAGTACAAGAGGGACGAGCCAGCGACCCATTCACGAGCGTGTTGGACGGCTTGGAAGTAAAGCGACTTGGAGTTCCCCTTGGTCAACTTGTAGCCGTAGATGGTTTGTCCCTTGAATGTCTTGGAGATGGCAAACTTGCTCAAGAGCTTTGGGTTTTGGGCCACGAGGGCATCGACGAATTCGTAGATTTGAGCGGTGGTATGGAAGCACTTGTGGAAGGTGCTCTTGGCGTAGGATCCCGCCTTCAAGGCCGAGAGGTAGCCGGTGTTCTTTAGCTGGCATTGTCGGTTGGTGACAGCATCGCTACGGATCGTTGCGTCTTGTTCGATGGAACGAAGGCGACCATCTTGGCCACGGACGAAATCGTCATCCGCCGAGGCAACGAGGGCGACAAGGGCGCAGCTGAGGAATGAAAGCTTCATGGCAAATTGTAAAATGAGCTCATGTGGCAACGTCAACGTCGTGAGAATATGCGACGAACAGAAAGTAACAAGGCAGATGCCATCCTATATCGACGAAAAGCCTGTGAGATAGAAGAGTTTGGAAGCATGGAATTGCACCTGGTGAACCCACGTGGCTCGCCACAGCTGTGCACCCTCGTTTGCGCTATAACTATCTTTACTAGACTTGAGCGTGAATACGCCAACCCAGATGGACATTGCGATCGGCCCTTGACACTCTGTAGCCGGGGCGAAAATTCAATTTTGCTACCGGAATTCGAAACACAAGGCGTCGATCGATGACCTAATGGAGGAGCTTGGCAATTCCCCAGTTTTCGCCTCCCACTTATAAACTTATTAATTTTGAAATATTCATTTTGACACTAACGAATATGCAATCATAATACCCTGATATAATTAAACTTATACGTTCAGTAGTCCCCCAGTTTTCATTTACTGTTAATGAAAACTGGGGGACTACTGTAGGTACAATCATGAACGGCATCATTGCACCCATGCATTCCGCTGCCTCGTCAATCGTCAATTGTAGAACTGACTCTTGAATCGATCAAGCTTTGCCTCCAATGACTCGGAGCTCGAGAGCTCACTTTGTATTTCGACTGCCTCGTCCTAAATTTCAAATTCAGTTCCCAAGCGTGCTTGAATTTGGTTGCCAACTTATTGAACTACGGCACGCGATTCTATCAGCTAGTTCGATGTGTGACCCTGCGTAGAAGGATATTTGTAATGGTGTAACTCACGGATTTTTCCAAAAGTGGGGATTATTTTGAAGTAATTTTACCAAAAGTGCAACCACTACGTCAAAAGTTGGCTCAATGCTCCACTGTGGGGGTCATACTAAAAAGTCTCTGCCACATTTGACATAACGTTAATTGCACTCCTAGGCCCCCACTAATAAAAAAAGCTGTACAGTGTAATTCCAACTCTTCCAGCAAGAGCAACCTTCACGCTCATCGGAAACACAAAATTGCCGGAGCCCGAGCAACGCGAAAGGCAGCTAAAAGGCTCAATCGAGGTTTTTAGGACGTAGAATGCGCAATGCATGTACTGTACTCACAGCACCCACATGGATGCACGTAAGCAGCTCGCACAAGTTTGTGAGTCACTTTTCTTTTTGCGATGAAGTTGATCTACTCCGCCTTGGCCATTGCTGCTGCTCTTGTCGCTGCTGGTGACGTTGACAACGACCTTATCCGTGGCCCTGATAAAGTCTTGCGAACGTCGGCTCAAGTCCAAGCCATCCAGGACGATGCCGCCACCAACCGCAAGTGCCACACGTCCAACTCGGGCTACTTGACCACATTGAAAGCTGGCACCTACACCACGAGCACGTACCACAACTGCTTCCGCACATCCACTCAAATCTTCGAGTACGTTGACAAGTTGGTGGCTCAAAACCCAACTTTGTTGACCAAGTTCGCCATCACCAAGACCGTCAAGGGCCAAACCATCTACGGCTACAAGCTCGTCAAGAACTCGAGCAACTCCAAGTACGTCTACTATGAAAGTTTGATCCACGCCCGTGAATGGATCGCTGGTTCGTCGCTCGTGTATTCGTTTTCGTCCTTGTTGGATGACATTGCCAACGGCAATGCCACCATCGCCGATCAATTCAACTTGTACTTTGTCCCGATCGTCAACATTGATGGCTATGATATCTCATGGAATGACAATCGCTACCAGCGCAAGAACGCCAACGAAGTCGACTTGAACCGCAACTTCCCCACCTTCTTCACCAACCCCGATCCCCCTGCGAAAGATGCCGACAACTATCCTGGCCCCAATCCATTCAGTGAGCCTGAATCCAAGGGGATTGCCGACTGGTTGAAGGCCCACAACAACGAAATTGTCGGCTGGGTCGACGTGCACGCATATGCTGGGCTGGTCTTGTACCCCCCTGGCGATAGCACCAAGCCCCTTGGCAATGGCGACGATGCCAAGTTTAAGGTCTTGGGTGCCAACGTCCAAAAGCAAATGGGCTCCAACTACAAGGCTGAAACCGGTGCGACGTTGTACCCTGCGTATGGTGCCTTTGACGACTACCACTACCGCACTTATCGTAAGCCAGTCTTGACACTTGAGATTGCTGGCACGGACTTCGTCGCCCCCGCCTCGACCATCCGCACCCGCGGCGCTGAAGTCTACAAGGGCTTGGTCCAATTCGCAAAGGAAACCATCAAGTTCAATGCTACCAAGTCGGTCGTCACTCAAGACGCTGCTGTTGAATCTGTGAGCGTGACGGAGAATTTCGATCATCCCATCGTGGATTAAGTTGTTGAATGTCAGATTTTTTTGTATCAACTAGGTAGAGCCTGTACAAGCTTTGGATTATTCTCCTCGCATTGACGCTAAGACTTATTAATAGATGTTATCTACAAAATCACACCAAGGTTGTATTTTTAAAAATCTGACCAATCAACAATAAATTTGTTGTAAGATATCGAATTTCATTGGCCAAAACTAGGTAAAAAGTCTGCATCATTGGGGTATTTTCTGTGGTATTTATCACACCCAAGTGTGATGCACGGTGTGATTTCTTCTGGAAGTCTTTTTGTATGGAAATCACACTTATCACACTGCATACAAATTTCAATAAAGCGTTGTTCTAAGTCCACGCCTCGCCATTGAGATCCTAAACAACGGCAATGCATGAGTCTAATGCACCTAAGATGTATGCCTTGTTTTCTGAGCTCAGGAGCGCCGCGCTTCGCGCGGCGCTGCTTGTTTTCGTTTCCCCTTCTACCGCAGAAATACGGGCATCTCAGACACAGAGATCCTGATATTTCAACACTACGGTTGCATATATCATTTAGTTCAGACAACAAGTTGCTTTCCGTGTTGAGATAAGGGGTTGTTATTTAGTTTAGAGAGAGCTACATTAGCCACAAAGTTTGTGGTCGGCTGTGCTTGCGCTTCTTTAAAGGAAATACTTGTCGTATGCGCACGGAATTGTTGTTGTTTTCTCGCGTTATGCATCCTGTCCTAGTAATCTAACTCAGCGCTGATTCTTGTGAAGCACGTTAGAGCAGAAAATCGGCAAAGATAAATCATTGAATTTTCCAAAAAATAGTGACCACACGACGTCAGAGTCGTAAATTCACGGCAGAAACGAACCTCATGTGTACATCGTGTACACTCTATGCGATACAGCTCATGAGAAATCCTACAGCACGGCATTCAAACGACTTATTTGCCTCGCATGATGGACATGTGACTTTTTGAATTTTCTTAATTTTAACCAGTAGAAACTGGTGTGATCCACAGCGTGATATCGTGTCGAAACGGTCATGATTTAATCACTTTAAATCTACAATTTTTGGACAGTGGCAGCTTCAGCGCCATTCTTCTCGTCATCAATCGTAGCCTTAATCGCGCCATTGAACTTGACCACTTCTTTAGCGATTTGGTTGATGCCCTTGTAGACTTCAAGACCTCGGGCTGGGATCGTCGACGCAGCAGCAACAAAGTCCGTGCCGACGATTTCAATGGTCAAAGCTGGCTTGGTGAAGTTGCGCCACGCCCAGTCGGGGAACACACCGTAGGCCAAATACAATTGGTAAGCGTGCTCTTGGGTGTATCCACTTCCCATGACGCTCTTCAAACCAAGACCCAGCGTTTTATTTTGTTGACATTGTCAGCATCACCGAGGATTGAAGCGCAATGTTCGATGGAACGAAGTCGACTATCAGGGCCACGGGCGAGATCATCAGCCACTGAGGCAACTAAGGCGACAAGGGCGACATGGCGCAGCTGAGCAAGGAGAATTTCATGGCAAATATGAGCTGAAGGGGGGGGCGACGAGACTGGGCGTCCAGCAAAATTGGTGGAATGTGCAGTGTCGTGGAGCGATTTGAAGGCCTCGTCTGAGTTGAAATCTGACGGGATTCTCCCTTAAAAGGTTGGACTTATTCACACCTTTCTGCTGACCAAGACGATAAGATTTTATATGAATCCAAGAGGTTGGTCAGATTACACGGAATCAAGTTGCCCCGCTTCAATGCAAACGTCACTCTATGGTCGTGATAAATTGTGTCTTAGGATACATTGGAGGGGGCCCTGGGCACAACGTAATCATGGCACAACGAGTAGAAATACACTGTAATGCACGAGAAACTTTTGTTGACGCCTTGCTCTTGATGAGTGACATCGTGACATCAAAACCCTATACTTTAACTGTATAAGTTTATAACTTGTATAATATGATATTGCACTTTACGTATAGTAAGTATAAAATATCCGATTACAAGAAGTTGCAATCATGACGTGATAAGCAATCGATAAACCAAGATGGAAGTCAGCTGTATTCCCGAGTAGTTCTCCGCAACAGATCTCAACGAAAGACAGTGAAAATGGCAAAGTTCGTGTCGTTGTGAGGAGTGGAATAAGGCAAATCTCAACCCGCAACGGAAAGATGAATCGCTGCATGAACACTTGGTGTGTCCGCGTGGCTCTGAGTTTCAAAACTTTCGATCTTTCATTCTTTTGCCAAACCTCTTTGCTCTGATTTTCAGGGTCTAGACTATGTCATGCTGCCTTTTTGATGATGTAAATCATGCGTTCGTGGGTCTGTCGTTCAGTCTGGAAGCGAACCGACCATATATAGTTGATGGATTTTGATATGTTGGCTCGGATGGACATTGCGATTGACCCGAATAGGTTCTTCCTGCCCCCTGGAGGCGATTGAGGCTTTCTACAATTGACATCGAACTTTTCGTCACAAATACGGACCACAATCGAATCCCCCATCCAGTCGATTCGAAATCGTCAGCTCTGGCATGCAATACGGCGTCCCTAGCCGGATTTTATTCGACTTTCATGGAATAATAATCCTCCAGCTGGCAGAACCAGAAATCACAATCCCCTGTGCCAATCAAACGGCGCCTCGCCCTCGACGCAGACTCTTGATCTCATGGCATCCCACAAGATCTGAGTTGATCAGGTCAACGAATCCACTCTAGCTCTTGGTGGCATTCACCTCCTTCCCCATCTTCGTATTTGCGAAAAACACTCCTATTGTGAAAGTTTATATGAAGGGTACTAGTCTACTTAAATTAGTATACAGTCATGGCCCGATTTAACGTACCCACTGAAAATCAATACCTTAACACACTTTATATAGTATAAAAGTATAAAGGTGCTGTTTTATAATCATAAACGCATTATAACCTTTATGTTTCTATACCTCTATTGACTCTGAAAATTTTGTAAATTAATATTGTTGAAGGGTACGTTAAATCGAGCCATAACTGTATCTTCTATATAGAGGGCAAAACTTGAGTTTGCTCCAAGTTGGAGCAAATTCATATGAAATTGAATCCCCCGACAGTCCATGGATAAGAAGAGCCCATGTGTTGAAGATTCAACTGCGAGCCAACCCTTCATTCCTTGATCGCGTCAGAAGTCAACTCAGATGGAGTTTTGAAATTGTACCCCCAGCCTGTGGCCTCGTTTCATGACAATCACTTGCACCCAAATTCATTTTCCTTTTTGCCATGAAGTTCTCCTTGCTCAGCTGCACTCTTGCCCTTGTCGCCCTCGTTGCCTCGGCGGCTGATGATCTCGTCCGTGGCCCTGATGGTCGCCTTCGTTCCATCGAACAAGCAGCTTCGATCCTCGGTGATGCCGACACCAACCGTCAATGTCAACAAAAGAACACCGGCTACCTCTCGGCCTTGAAGGCGGGATCCTACGCCAAGAGCACCTTCCACAACTGCTTCCATACCACCGCTCAAATCTACGAATTCGTCGATGCCCTCGTCGCCCAAAACCCAAAGCTCTTGAGTAAGTTTGCCATCTCCAAGACATTCAAGGGACAAACCATCTACGGCTACAAGTTGACCAAGGGGAACTCCAAGTCGCTTTACTTCCAAGCCGTCCAACACGCTCGTGAATGGGTCGCTGGCTCGTCCCTCTTGTACTCGCTCTCGTCCATCTTGGATGACATTTCCGCTGGCAAGTCGACTGCTGCTGACCAATTCGATATTTACTTTGTCCCCCTCGTGAATTTGGATGGCTACGATATCACGTGGAGCAGCGATCGTTACCGTCGCACGAGTGCCAACCAAGTCGACTTGAACCGCAACTGGCCCACGCCCAACAAGAACCCCAATCCCCCCTCGATTGGTGACGAAACGTACCCTGGTACCAAGCCTTTCAGTGAGCCTGAAACCAGCGGCATCAACAACTGGGTGCAGTCCAAGCGCAGTGAATTGGCTGGCTTCATTGACTTCCACACCTATGCGGGTTTGATTTTGTACGCCTTTGCCGATACCTCGAGCGCCATCGGCAATGGCTACGATGCCAAGTTTAACACGCTGGGTCTTGGTTTGAAGAGCGTCATGGGAAGTGGATACACCCAAGAGCACGCTTACCAATTGTATTTGGCCTACGGTGTGTTCCCCGACTGGGCGTGGCGCAACTTCACCAAGCCAGCTTTGACCATTGAAATCGTCGGCACGGACTTTGTTGCTGCTGCGTCGACGATCCCAACCCGTGGTCTTGAAATCTACAAGGGCATCAACCAATTCGCCAAAGAAGTGGTCAAGTTCAATGGCGCGATTAAGGCTACGATTGATGACGAGAAGAATGGCGCTGAAGCTGCCACCGTCCAAGAAATTGTCGATTAAATTTGTGGAGCATCTTTGTTAACGTGAATAAAGTCAACGGCATGGTTTAACTCTGTAGTTTGATGTTGTCTGGAATGAATTGCACATCTGAAAGCTTAAAATTTATGTTTGTTAGCATCGATGGTCTTCGGCCGAGGGTAAACCAACAGCTGACTGTCTTTCTCGCTAGGTTTAAGGGCCTTGTGGAGGAGCACGTATGACATTCAACTTGGTTTAACAAAAAGTAATATAAAGAGTCTGCACAGAGTCGTTCACCCTAAAGTCCTCATGCTCCATTTTAATAGGACAATTTGGTTTCTTTTATCGATCTTTGTCAGGACTAAACTGGAGCAAATAAAGTTAAGTGGCCACCACAGCGAGTCAACATTTTATGGCCAAGCAATACTGCTGCCAATATTGTCGATTTGATACAAATTTTGGGTGGGGGCGCAATCGTATCGCGCCGAAGAACCGATCAGTGAATCGATCCGATTGGTTAATTTTTTTAGATCGAGATCTGATTGGCCAAAAGGAATCACCTAAATCAATCTAGCCAATCAAAACGATTGCCGAAGAACCGATCAGTGAAACGATCTGATTGGCTAACTTTTCAAGGTGTCATCTCATTGGCCAAAACGAATCACCTATGTGAATCTAGCCAATCAAAACGATTGTTGAACGATTCCGCAAATCACGCCGAAATCCGAAATATTGCTCGAAAGCACAATAAAACAAAGGACTATTAATAGCATGCTTTTTATCCCAGCATTTGAATTCTGCCTCGGCCTTTATCGAGATTCATAACTTAGTTCTTTCGTGGGTGCGATAATATTGTGACAATTTAGAGCTGACCAATCATGTGCCGATATTGTCACGCTGATAAACAAAAACTGGAGCAAGAAATCATCCCAACTGTTAAAATCGATATTTTATATTCATTCTCACATATTAATTTGAAAAGGCAACGAATTTCGGCGACAAAACTCTAGGAGAGCGCACTATTGATTTTCTTGAGAAGTACAGACAATCATGATCCATTTCGTTCCTTTTATGTCTTTCACTCGGTAACAATATTTGCATCATATCCGCTCATTTATACTGGGATTATTCAAACTCGCCTGAAATTACAGAAATAATTAGAGTCAAGTGACATAATCGATACAAAAGCACTTGGAGCTGAATTTGTTGATATGATTCAAGTGACACATTTTATCCGGAATATCAATTGATGGAGTTATGAGATCTAACTTGTGAAAGTTAATATTCGTCATTTTGAGGCTAGTGAAGTGACTTGAAAGACAACCAGGATGAGCCACGGAGGAACCAAGTCGATTGATCTTCAAATGTTCGAAGTGAACGCGAAAGCGGTCGTTCGGGACTACTACGTCGAGCCGCGCATTGGTATCTCTATCTCGCTGTCGAAACCGCGGCTCAATTTGGTCTAGATTACCGTACGATTTCCGGCGTGAACGGTCCTTTGGTCATTTTGGAAAACGTCAAGGTATCCTCTTGATTTTCACGCATTTCCACGGCTTTGCTTCATCTATGTAGTTGCCCAAGTTTGCCGAAATCGTCAACTTGACGCTTGCGACGGGTGAAGTCCGGTAAGCTACCCTAGTCTTTTGAAAATGCTGACCTTTTTGCAACAGCCAAGGTCAAGTTCTTGAAGTGCAAGGGAGCAAGGCCGTCGTGCAAGTGTTTGAAGGCACGGATGGCATTGATAACCGACACACGCACTGCGAATTCACGGGAGATGTGTTGAAAATGCCCATTTCCGAAGAAATGTTGGGTCGTGCCTTTAACGGTTCGGGCAAAGCCATTGATGGCGCTCCTCCTGTTGTGGCTGAAGACTATTTGGATATTCAAGGCCAGCCTATTAACCCATCGTGCCGTGACTACCCCAAAGAAATGATCCAAACGGGTATTTCTGCTATTGATGTGATGAACTCCATTGCCCGTGGTCAAAAGATTCCTCTCTTTTCTGCTGCTGGTTTGCCGCACAACGAAATCGCCGCGCAGATTTGTCGTCAAGCTGGTTTGGTCCAACGCAAGGATGTCATGGACTCGCACCAAGATAACTTTGCCATTGTGTTCGGTGCCATGGGTGTCAACATGGAAACGGCCCGCTTTTTCCGCAATGATTTCGAAGAGGTTTTCATACTTTTGGACTTCTTGCCATACTTACCTTTGTTCTCTAGAGTGGTTGCATGCAAAACACGGCATTGTTCATGAACTTGGCCAACGATCCCACGATTGAACGTATCATTACGCCTCGTTTGGCTCTTACCACGGCCGAATACTTGGCTTACGAGCGCGATTTGCACGTGTTGGTCATTTTGACTGATATGAGTTCGTACGCCGATGCCTTGCGTGAAGTGTCTGCTGCTCGTGAAGAAGTGCCTGGTCGTCGTGGTTACCCTGGTTACATGTACACGGATTTGTCGACGATTTACGAACGTGCTGGGCGTGTCATGGGTCGCAACGGGTATGTGAATCCATCGTCAATTGTGTCTTTACGGGGCTTGTAGTTCTATCACGCAATTGCCAATTTTGACCATGCCCAACGATGATATTACGCATCCTATTCCTGATTTGACCGGTTACATTACGGAAGGCCAAGTAAGATTTATCTGCCTGGGCTGTGGTAATTTTTCCTTGCCTAGATTTACGTCGATCGACAATTGTACAATCGTCAAATTTTCCCTCCGATTAACGTCTTGCCTTCGTTGTCGCGTTTGATGAAGAGTGCTATCGGTGAAGGCATGACGCGTGATGATCACTCTGCCGTGTCGAATCAATTGTATGCCAGTTATGCCACGGGCAAGGATGTCCAAGCTATGAAGGCCGTCGTTGGTGAAGAAGCTTTGTCGATGGAAGATCATTTGTACTTGAAATTCACGGACAAGTTCGAAGGCAAGTTCATTGCGCAAGGCCCATACCAATCGCGTGATATCTTTGAATCGCTCGACTTGGCGTGGTCGCTCTTCCGTGCTTTCCCGAAAGAATTGCTCAAGAAGATCCCCAAGAAGCATTTGGACACATTCTATGCGCGCCGCACGCAAGTCCGAGAAGATTTGGGACACGAAGAGGTAAGCTCGTTTCTTGATTCGGCTTTGTTTAACTGCATGCTGCCATCGCTAGATCAATGCTGCTCAATAAAGCATTTTGTTGCATTTAATATACGACACTTGACTTGTGTGATTTCTCTTGTGTCGTTAGGTTGTTGATTTGACGATTACATTTATGAGAAAAAATAGCCAATCCTGTTCTCTGAAAGATTGAATTTTATCCAATTAAAATCCACACAAATTTCACTGCATACAGCAACTTTTCATTTGAGGAAGCATAACTTTTGGAGAATAAAAATATGAGTTATTACGATATATTAACATATAATCTGCGTGCGACAAATATACGACAATTTCTAGACTTCTCATTGGATATCCGACAACTTTATCCAATTTGATTGGTTTAAAATGATTTGCTGAGTTTGATTGGGCGATCAAACAAGGGAATGGCTCGCAGTATTTTTACCAATCAGGGGCTGAATATGTTAAATGTTAGGTATCAATCAGGGGCTAAACATGTTCAGCCCCTGATTGGTAAAAATACTGCAGGCCATTCCCTTTTCACTTCCGCAAACATGCCAGAGGGCTCAACGCCATCCAAACGCACCATTCAGGATGCATTCCACAGCGCATCCACGAGAAGAACTTATGCAACGTATCAAAAGCAATTCGAGATGTATTTTCAAGAGCACAAAGATGGAATATCTCCGCTGCAAGCCTCGCCAGACGTTTGCACTGATTTTTTTCACTACCTCTATTCACAGGGGAAGAAAGCAAGGACGGTGGATTCAGCAAAAACTGCCCTCGTGGCTTACTTTAACCAGCATAAAATTGAACCCAATCCTGCGCGACAAATAACAGCAAAGCAGTACGTTGTTGGCCTCCAAAAGTACAACCGTTTGAACAATATGGACGAGGAAAAAAAGGCTCACCCACTCACGGTTCATGAACTCTTTCGGCTTATGGACGGCTCGCTCAACGACATCCTTTTGTTCGGTCCATGTATCACTATATGTTTTGCGGGTGCTTTCTCGGATGCTTTCGCATCAGCGAGGTGTTGTCTCTTCGTTGGAATGACGTAGCCCTCGGAGAAGACAACAATGGGCGATATCTCTCCACCCGTCTTCGTTGGCACAAAAAAGCAAACGTGGAGAAAGAGTGTCAAGTTTACAATTTGGTTGATGAAAGTTCGTATCCGTGTCTAAAGACCTGTGGTTTTTACGACGATTATGTCACTGTTGTTCGAAAGTCATGCTTGAATGTGCCCAGCAACGCTTTTGTCTTCCCGTGGCACTCGATATCTCAAAATGGCTCCATCACTGTGAATTGGTTCAAACATGTAGAACAAAATCAAGTTCGATCTATTCTGCAAACTGTTGTCGAAGCTTGCCCTTTCCTTCCCATTGGAATTTCACTGCATAGTATGAGACGTGGTGGTGTCGTTGGGCTGACGCAAACACATGTTGTAAATATTTGGTCACTAAGAGCATAGTGAATGCATAGACCCTAGGAATTTGCTGTGTCATGTCAAAATCAGTGAAGGCGTCACTGTGCTTGACTCCAACTCTAATGTTGGCCCTTCTGTGGAAGATTTTTGTAAAGCTGTGATGGCTGCCATTGAAAAATTCAAAGCCAAAGATATTGTCGAAGTCCCAAACAAACTTCAAAAGACCATTCCAGAATGCATTGTCCAAAAGGTTATACCCACAGCTCGATCTGGACGCGAAGCTTGGTGCCAGTGGATTATACCTGATCGAAAAATTGGCCTGGTTCGTGGTCTTAAGGCCCCGGTCGCTGAACAATTCCGTTCAGGCGCTAGAACGAATTCAGGCTTTTCATTGGTCAATTCAAAACACGCCACGTTCATGGTTTCCGGAAAACTTAAGCATGAACGATTCGTTCACGCCTGAAATGGTCCGTTCCTGCTTGAGACACATTTTCAAGAAAAACGAAAAAATGATTCGTGAGATTTTTGCAAAAAACTGTGAAAAACGATTCCGGATAACGTTCATGTTATTCAGCATGATGCCATTCAGCGACCGGGGCCTAAAGATTTCTCGAAGGATATGATTCGAATGAATCGCAAGAGATATTCTAAAAGAAAGACGCTCGCAAACGCATTTGTGAAGTATCGATCATTCGATGAGTTTGAATTGGCTTAGGCAGGCTTTACCGATACCTATGCGAAGTTGTTGAATGAAGTGAGACGCAGAAAGAAGTCGAATAACTTGTAATTCAAGCGTATTTTGGTGTTTACTAGACGAAGCTAGACGAACAAGTTGCTATCGCACACGACATGCACGTTCACAAAAGTGGCTGGTGTTCGGGCAAATGGCAAGCAGGTCATCTTTAAATGCCGGCCTGGGTTCATCAGGGTCTTGTTGGCTCACATATGTCGTCATTTGTGGTTCAACAATTCTAAAACCATTCATGCCATGAATCAAAGATAAACAAACCAGCATTTCTTCGTTCTCGACGAAAGAACTTCATTAACTGTAAATCCTGTCATTGCAGGTGACGCCAAGACTTCCTCACGTGCTTCTGAAGCAACTTCATCGTCTGGAGATGATTTGGAAAATCGAGCGGTTTATCAAACAGCCAATCAGAGCATTGTCGGATGGATGAGTCCTATGTGACAAAATATCTATACGTGTGGAAATATTATATATCCAATGAACTTTCACCTTTCATTATCATACCCAGTTATACACTATAGCCCTAAACAACTAAAACACCTCATACAGGTCGACTCTGAAGCCACAGAGGTCACTAATTCGTACTTGATGATTTCCAAAATCTTTCTTCTTGTCAAAATATCGGATTATTCATATTTTATCCCTCAATATCACAATAGCATTTGTACTATACTTTATATCGGCAAACATACAGTTGTCGACTATAAACTTCAGTTTGGAATATCATTGCATTGGAAATGGGGCTTTTAAAATAAGCCCCAAATCGATCCCAAGAATCGATAAGCCGGTGGAGATGATCTGGGAGTTAGTCGTGGTAGAGAATATCAAAGCTTTAAAGTTGTCATCGAGCTGCTTGTATTTCAGTTGTCCATTCATCGTTTACAGTACTGGCTAGTTGCTATATTTTGATTGGCTATTGTAGAATTCATAAACCAATCAAATCGCAACATGCCGGATCTGATGCCTTGACCCGATCAGAATATCATTTAACTTCATGGATAAATTGGAACTATTTGAAGTTAATAAAACGCCATGAGGATTTACAACCATCAGGCTTGTCGATACACTTAACATTTCTCCTTGATGTACAATTGTTAACCACACGTCGTTGTATCATTTGAATTTGTCGTTGTGATTTTTTCAAATTGACTTGTAAATAAATGAATAGTTGATCGAATTTTCAGAAAGTATCCCAAGTGCAATGTCGTCATTTCCCAAAATGACTACCAAGTCCACCGTGACGAGCCCGCCCCTTCGACCAGCTCATGCTCGCCCCAGCGAGCTTGTCGAGCTCATTGAACTTGATCCAACGTTCAAGCTGGACGTCCGCTATGCTACGACCAACAATATCTCTGGCCGTATCTTGTATGACGAACCGCGTGTATTTCTGCAGTGTCCTGCAGCTGAAGCCCCGGTGACAGTGCATCAAGCACTCAAAGCTGAAGGCTATGGCATTGTTCTCTTTGATGGATATCGGCCATGGAGTGTTACCAAAGTCTTTTGGGATATCACGCCTGACGAAGATAAAATTTTTGTCGCCGATCCGGCTGAAGGGTCACGACACAACCGAGGTTGTGCAATTGATTTGAGCTTGTTTGACTTGGAGACTGGGGAAAATGTCGACATGCCAAGTGCATACGACGAAATGTCTGAACGGGCCTATGTGACGTACCGAGGGGGCACTGAAAAGCAACGTGCGGCCAGGGACTTGTTGCGCCAATATATATGCAAGCTGATGGGAAATTCTTCGTCTACCCTGAAGAATGGTGGCATTGGGATTTCAAGGATTTTCGTGAATATGCTGTCGAAAATATTCCGTTCAGTGAAATCAAGTCGACAAGTCAATAAGCAGTCAACGTCAATCACCCTGGTCGTTTGAACTGAAATGTAGTAAAACAAAAATTGACTGAACCAATTTCCATCCCTTTGGCTATAAGCCCACCACCGAGGACTGAAGGAGCCATTGCATTTCTGATAGTTTTGCTGGCCGAAGTCACACGATTCACGGTCTTTGATGCCAAAATGACTGCGGCAATTATCCATTTTCACGCAAAAACTGTCCACGGACATGTGGAAGGGGTCAAGTGTGGGGGGAGCTGAGGCCAACCTCAAAACTCCAGGGGATAAGGATATCTATTGGGGAAACTATTGCAGCATGGTCAATTGACAGTGTAAATTCCATGATTTGACATTTTTTTAAAGCTGTCGGGTGAAAATGTTAATTCCCCCCAAGGTTACCAAACTAAACAAATGTCACTAATGATTCTCGTCTTACGAAAAGAATATTGCCAACCATGGAAACTTGACATTGAATTCAATCATGAGAGGGCCATCTTGAGTCATTCATCCTACCGGTGTGGCAGGTCTAATGCATATTAATTTATGTCTTCTATTTTTCCTCGTCGACACCGTTTCGACGGCTACATCCACACAATAATTTTTCTTTAGCTGGGGCTCATCGACAGGGTTTAGTTGATGTGGAGGAACAAATTTGCTTGTTTCGTCGTCCTTCTCGCCGTCGCTTCACCACTCGAACGACTCGGAACTCTTCATGGCCCGAGGGATGGTGATAGGAGTCGAGATCACCTTAGCGACCAGGCCCTAATCTTCTTTGGAGTTTCAGCTTTAATGATTGGACTTGCATTGACAACTGCAGGAGTTGACTCAATTGGAAGCGGCATCTTCTGTTGTAGGGGCCAACTCGTACGAGACTGTCAAAGCGCCGCTCGCTTCATTGGTTTCCCCACTTAAACGGCAGCCAATCGAGGAGGCGGCCTTTCTTTGCGTTTGGTGCCAGTTTGTCATTTCAATGACACCATTTTCAAGTTCAACGAGCGAATGTAGGGTAGTGGATTCACACTTGTCATTCTTCTACAATGGCTTAAATTATAATGGCAGCAAGATCCAGCTCCACTCACACTTATCTTCGCAGTGGATTAGCCTGGAAAGCTATCAGGAAATGGGCCCTGGAACCGCGATGAAACACTCTGTCAGTAGATTAACAACTTATATTTTCACCAATTAAATTAAACTCTACAGTGATTCGATAAATTTAATTGGATAAAAATTAAAAAAAAGTATTTAATTTAGCCAATTAATTCTCATACTTCGATTTTAAAAATTGAAGGAAAATGAATTTGCTTACCCTTGCGCCAAGAGCAAACGTAAGTGTCATGGCTACAATATCCAGCCATCAGCTAGTCCCTACAAGGTTGAAATAGGCATACGAGTGATTTGCATACGTGGTTGAGCTTTTGGGATTTTGCAACTATTTTTCAAAAATGATTAGAACCGTCGAGTGCTCGTTTATGTCCAAGTTACATCATGTGCACATCATATCAGGTTACCGCACGCGCGTGGTAAATCCTGGCTCTTAGTGGCTCGAAACTGGACGCTTTGAAAGAAATAGAACCCCTCGAGGAAGCGGCGGATGATTTCACGGAGATGACGTATTTTTTTCCCATACAATTTCTTTGGGTGATTGAAAAAGTATCGTGCAGAGGAAGCGATGAATCTTTTTGGTGTAATGGCAATTTGCCCTTAAAAGAGTATCTTCAATTGACTTCCCAAATGCAAAGGACCGTTGTGACTGGAAAGCCTGGGCCTTTCGCCAGCTTTCTATGCCCATGTGAGTCTACGCAATTTATTGCGTCAAATTCAGGAGTCTGTTATGTTCTGGATTGTGCGCCTTGACCACCAGAGAAAAAATTGGACAGTGGCACGCTCACCATAAATTACAAAAAAATTGATGAAAAATTGGATTTGCACTTTTTAAATCATCATTAGAAAATCTAAAAATATCGTGGAAAACCAAGGCCGATAACGTCGCCTTGGATGCTTGCAGATGGCAATTCCACGTTCGCTCCATTGTGGGCAACGCTCGTAGGCTTGAAGTTGTGTCGGACATAGCGCTCGATCATATTCTACACCGCTACAAATTGACCGCCCCGTTTCATGGCGTCAAGTTGAAACCAGATTGCACACGGGAGTACCAAGATGGACCGTGGGCAAAGAGAGCGTCGCCTATGTCACGCGCTCGATCATACCGGAGCAATTCCTATGACAGGAAGCGCTCCAATAAATTTCCCCATCGCCTTCGAGCAACATGAACTTCCATCTGCAATTTGGCTTCAATTACCGACAAAAATCGAGAAAAATATTTGAAATTCTTCACATTCGACTTGTATTTTCCAGAAAAAAAACGGCAAGAAAATGAATTTTTATGAAAATGATAGCAGTTTTGGTGAGGAAATGTCTGCTTGGAGCTTTCATCCTTTGTGTCCACTCTCACGGCGAGTGCCACTTTCTTTCGCCATACCCGTCGTTTCGTCCACTGTATGCATGCTGTGATCGATTGTGGCCCTTCTATTTGGTCGATGGGGTTCTACAGATCAGGGTTGGGAATTAGCTATCGATCGATATATATCGACGCCGACCAGAAGAAATGCTGTAAAACTTATGTGGGGGACCCTATTTGTGTATCTAGTTGTGCGAAAATGCAATGGTTTGTAGGTGAATTGCGTGTGTGAGCGTGTGGACAAGTCCACCCCTGTCAAGATGTGGCGATATGCGTGGTGCACCCATGGCCTGCGCAACCACCTTTAAAGATCCGACGTGTAAAACGTTGGACGGCACATTGCGTGCCACATACGTCAAGATGATAGTTTCATGTGTGTCGTGTGTGGCTACTTGAAACGCGCAGCGTCGCCCTCCTCTGACCTTTGTACAGTAGAGATTTTATGTCTTGCGTCGACATGGGGCCATGGGCGACGGTGGGGCAATACAAAGATGAAGAAATCGATGCAGCAGCAGTGCCGAGCCCCATTGTGAACCCAACGATGAGTGAGCGCTACTTGCGCTGTAACGAAGAACGAATGATATGGTCGTTGTACTCATCCACACATGACTTTCATGTGGAATGTCCAAAGTCCCCACCGTTTTGTCGAATTTCCATGAAAACGACCAATTTAATCGTTTAGTCCAACAATTTCATGCTGTGAACTTTTTGCCAAATTGCTCATTGCACTGCCAAAGGCCGACATATAAACTTGCGAACGACTTGGCGATATATATATAAACTCGGGAAAGGCTTTATCCCATCCAAGATTCGTCAAGGTCTAGTCTTTCTTGCGACTGGGATCATGTTTGCAATTTGCGTTAAGCAAACCTTGTCTCGAATTGTTGGGACCTTTTCAAACTCGCTAGAATTTAAAACGAAATATATTATGCAATTTTAAACTGTATATTTTAATGCAATTATTTCAAATTCAATAAAAAATTGCTTTGATTTTGACTTTTTCCTGTCCATTTTGGAGGACTAAAATGCAATCATTTACGAAATCATCATCATAAAAAGGTGCCACGGTGGTGGGCTGGCTCTCCTGCAGCTGCTGCATCCACAGCGCATCGCGGGATGGTTTCATCACAATCGAATTTACCAAACCGCAATGCAATGCGTAAATCCATGGCCGCATGATTTAGTCCTGGAAATGCCCCCGCCACAGCCGCCATCCTGGTCAGCCGCGTACGACGACATTTTCTACAGCTCCTGCGACGAAAGCGACAATTACGGCATGGTGCTACCGCGGGCGACGTGCGAAGCTGACAAATGCGGCTACCGGACGGGCAAATGCTTTAACATGCGAACCATCAAACGCAACGGGACCTACCACAAATTGTGCGAAGTCCACCGGGAGAAAGCGAATTTGAACCAGAAGAAACTCGACCGGAAAAAACGACTGCAGCGCGACGCCCCCTACGACGTCGTGAAAACAGAAAGACACATCTTGTCCTCTCCGACAACATTGGACCAAGCCCCTGTTAAGTTTGGCTTTGACGAAGTCGAGTTTTTCTGCGATGTCATGGCCGTCGAGCCCGAGAAACTCTATCAAAGTCAGCTCAAGAAGGACGAAGTGCTTTATTTCATGGAAGGATTGTTAAAAGAATAATTTAGTGTTTTTAAGGTAGTATTTATATATCGCAACCCCTTGGTGCCGCCACCGCCGCCACCTCTGTGACAGGCCCCGTTCAATATGCGACCAAGCAGTAGAATCCATGGGCTGATCCTGATATGATGTCCCGAGCCGAAGCTACAACGTCACGTCTCAGTCAGCTGCGAGTGAAGCTAAAAGGCCACGACGCTCCTGGGGGGGCAGGTCTTTGGCAACTTTGCCGTCCCCCACATCCCCCCTGCGACACTAAAATTCAGTCGAAATCGACTGAAAAATACGGAAACAATGGATCAGTACTATCCCTGATTCTACTTAATGATGGCACGTCTCACTGCATTTACCGCAATTTCTAAGAGGACAAGGGGGAAAGCCCGCGATTTTCTCACCAAGTTTTTGGCGTATCAGAATCTCTTGGACTGTCAATGACATTCCCAAAAAATATACCAGACAGACGGGAAACTACAATCAATTTCAAAAAGAAAGAATTAAGGATAGCTTCAAATTAAAGCGTGTTTATTGCTATTTGAGCCAGGAATACAGCATACATCCCCAATATTTTTGAAAGCCAGGAATGTTAAGATGACTTGACCACGGGGCAATTACCATTAGTAGAAAGAGTGACACTGATAAATTATCAGAAGAAACGTAATCGGATAACTTACCACGGCGGATTTGCCATTTTCGACCAATTAAATAAAATTATTACTCCACATTCCCACCAAACGGCACTTCGTAAAGCGACCATAAACTATATCACGGCGGGGTTTCGACCACCATGCCCTTTGCATAGGCCCAGTCGTGGTATCGATGCAGCCTTTCATCCAAGTTCCCTTCTGAACTTTAGCCTGCTTCTCAGTGGTCGATGATGAACTCGAAATTATTTCAGATTTATTGAATAATTTTTGAATATTTTGTCCTTTTATCGATTTTCTGAGATTACAGCTGTACCGCAATTGTGATCAAATCAAATGCAAATAAAGAAGAAAATAGAAAGAATACAATAATTACTGGAATTTTTCTGATTGGTGGATTTTGGGAAATATGTACATTATGCGTACTGTACGAAACGTACAAATACATACAATCTCTATAGTGTACCAGTACAATGTGATACGTTTGAATGTATCTATTGTACGCTAATTTCAACTTGATAATCTTCACCTTGGATGGAACATGGACAAAGCTGCGCTGTATGAAGGATTGAGTCGGCAGTTGGTCGATCTCCATGCGTCGATGGCTCAAATGAAAGGCAATCTGGAGCGTGCAATGCATGTGAGCAAGCAGACACATCAAATGAGCCACGCTTTTGTCGGCATGTACGTCTTTTCCAGCCTATGAATGTATTCAAGATGTGGTTGTAGTGTGTCCAGTGAGCCAGCTCCCAAGCCACAGCCTCTCGCTGACGCTATTTACATGGACGTGACAAAGAAATTAAAGAAGAACGTGAGTTTTCAATGAGGCCGCCATCTTGTTTGTATTCGGTGTATCTTGCGAGAAATCAAGGATCTGTCGCGAGTTCGTCGCATGCCTCTACAACTGGTTGGAGCTGCACTCGATATTTCAATCCCATGGTGTTGTCTGAACAATGCAATGTCCGGTTCGGCATAGGAGCGATGAACTAAACAAAAAGGTGTCCTCGCTTGAATCTTCATCTTGCTCAGTCAACAGGTTCAAAGCTTCACGATGACTCGATGCGGCTCTTGATGGAGAGATCATCTTGCTCTAGCTACAGAAATGGATCTTTGTATAAACAAGACGTCGTCATGGCGGCCGAAGTCTCGTAGGCTACGAAGGATAAGGATAAATTGTTTGGGGGGAATTTTTGGAGACAAAGACACTCAAACGGTGGGCGGTTTGGGAGCTGGAAGCTGGGTAGCTCGTGGCTGAAGGGCGAGAGGGGCAATTTGTGGCGCATTTTGTTCAGGGAGTTGGACTAGCTCTTGGAAAATGTAGTTGACTTGATTGATAGTGGACAAACTACTATGAGGGGAACTCGGTTTGTCGTCGAGGAGATCGAAGCTCTGTCTATTCGTGATGTCACTTGTACGATGCTAAGGAGGTGAGAGTCGTGGTCAAGCATTTAACGCAAGTTGAAGGCCAACAACACCATGGACGCAGACAAAAGTACAAGAAAAGTCGGTTTGCATTTCTCAATTGCAGATCCATTGAATATGAGAGGCAGGGGAAATCTGGGGGCTACTGGGGGGATAACTCTATGCAGCTTGGCCCCTTTGCCATCGTATAACAGCTTGTAAGTGATTGAATGAAACATTTCGCCTTCTAGACTCAATGGGCACATTACTGGCACCTAGGTTGCACCATGAAGTTACCCCTTTGGTGGACTACAAAAGCTGTGACATTAAGATTCAGCCGTGACATTAAGATTCAGCCGTGACATTAAGATTCACTTGGCTGCCAAGGGAGCGATTACATCTGATAGCATAGTGATTCATCAGCCACCCAATTGCGTGTTCTACTGGAGAAGTACGAAGCTATCTGTGGTTGAACGTCTCAGTGGAGGTCTCTTTAACAAGAGTTTCAAGGGTTTCTGGTTCTAAACTATTTCATCTATTCCAGTTTAAGTGTACAAATGGTAAGTCTAGTTTATCAAGACTGGTGGGTTTTCATCGTCTTGTTTGAGCTCGAAGGGCTTGATGCGACAGATAGATCAATAAGGCATACCATAGAATTGAATGGACCACTAGAGAAGTCAATGGCTTAAGAAGGTGATGAGGACTTACAAAGGGCAGCAAGCCATGGCGAGGACGACAATTCCATCTCGGTGGAAGTAAAGCTTGATAAAACATTGTTGACGACGTGCAGGACGACGCATTCGAAAAGTGACCCCGTTCGAGCGTACGTGAGTGAATAAAAGAAGCCGATTTCAACGCCAAGACCCATCTGAATCAATACGTACATCGTGGAAAACTTGGATTGTTTCAAGTTGACCAAGTGTATGCAGCCAAATAAGATGCTTGAGACCAGGCCAGCGACCATCGGCTTTGGAATTCTATTAAAGCCATGGGGTTAGAGCTACAACAACGAGGATTTCAACACCGATTCAAGAGCAAATGATAGGCCAAGCCACGGAAAACGAGCTCTTCTTTCAGCGGTGAAAGCACGAGGATCTCAAGTACATGCGGCCATTGCACCGAGTCTTTCGAGCTACCGTAGTAATTTGCCCATGACATCACCCAGTCGTTGGCTACATGTTGGTAGCCCACAAATGCAAGAAAGCCTGCGATTTGATAGACAATCCAGCCTCTTGTAAGTTGTGAGAGAGCTGTAGGATGCAGTCCTAAGCTATGCCATGCAGAGCGTCAGGAGATGCATAGAAAAGTGTCATATACCGTGTTATCCACGTTGAAATGGATGGTTGATGGAAGTTGCCAGCAGAACGGCGAAGCAAATAGACACAGACAAAAAGAGCGTCCCAAACTACGTCGCCCAGGCTAGTAGTTGTCGTGTCGTGAGGCCATACAAGAGCGGCGGCTGCATGAAACAGACTTCGACATGCCAGCGAGATGATCATGGAGAGGAACGTTTCTCCAAGGAATGCAATGACTTCAACCCATGCCACGATGCCAGCGACGAGAGAGCCATGTAGCTTGACGCCTACAATGCCATGAAGCTGGAAAGAACGCTGGCCGTGGTGTACCAGAGCCATTTGATGGACTCAACCATGCAATCAATCCATTCTCATGGCGATCCACTGCCACCGACATGGTGGCAAATTGAATATATTTTATTAAAAATTTGACAATTATTGTACATAAATATGCATTTTTCAGAAATTTCCAATTTGGGATAAAAACGATAAGATTTTTTATAAAATGAGTAGTGGTAGTCATTACACATGATTGGATAAAAAATACATTTATAACCAATTAAAATTATCACTTTTAAGTAAACTCTTGTCAACAGGGTTTGTCTCTCTCTCTGCAGGGTCACAAAAGAGATACCGGTAGACTGACAAGTAATCTTCTATATTAATCATATCCATGAATATGGATATCCTTATAAAAGTTACGCAAACAATAAGCTCAAAGGTTTTTTGTACCTTTGAGCATATTGCCGAAGGATTAGTATGCTCGTGGGTGCACACTCCAAGGATGGGTACGGGCTTTGGGGATTCAAACCCACTGATACAATAATATCTGATGGACAGAACTATGAGGCGAAGGAACTTTAATCATTACTCAATTAATGTAAGAAATAAATCCAATTAGGAATACCAAGAATGAGACTCAATAGCTCTCCATAGGGAGCATATTCATGTTCTTTTGATATTTCAACCGCAAACAATGACGACGACAATGTACATTCATGAAGTTAAGTCTGAATCTGAGAGGGCTCAACCGAGCAAGCGGGCTATGGCTTCACGTGTCTTTACGATAAATAAACGCTACTACGTCGAAGGTGCTCTTGAGCCAGCTATAGACCCACTGGCTCCTCGACTAAGTCGGCCTGCACTGGACGACGGCTTTGCAGCCGATTTGAGCACGAGCATTTGGTCGAAATCGTTCGTGGTCACATCGAACGCATCAACTGAGTGGACGGGCGGATTGAGAACGTATTCTTCGAGACTACGGAGAGGACTGCCAGGTGTCGAGGGCCCAAGAGGATGACCAGGCAAGGCAACCATGCTGTGGCCACTGATAATGGTATTCACATCATATTGTGGGGGCGGTTGTGGTGGGGGAATGGAAGAATGGTTGGGGCTGAGGTTATTGTGGCGCATGAGCACGGAGGACGAGCCCATGGAAGATCGCGGATCTTGGGGCATGTCGAAGAAGTCAGATCGGCTCAGGGCACTGTGGACGGAGGACATGCTCATGGACATTCGCATTTCCCGCTGTTCTTTTGCTCGTCGGTGGTGTTTCATCCACACCAAGATTAGAATCAAAACCAACAAACCGCAAAGAATTCCAACGACGATCCCAACGACATGATTGTTTGTCGAAGGTGATGTTGGTGGTTGCGTGGAAGCACTTGGAGCATCAAGGCAAAGAACTGACGACGCATTCTCACAGCCAGATATGCCATGTTCAGCGCAAAAGACAACGTCAGCCTGGACAAAAAGGCAAATAGGACACGAGGAGGTCGTTCGATTGCAAACGGTGACACCAGTGGGCGACGTTTTCACGACACAGGATTGAGCAGTCGTGCAGAGACTTTGATCTACGGCATAGAGTTTCTTCAGATCTGGAAGATAGGAAAGGAGG
Source organism: Aphanomyces euteiches (assembly GCA_021527685.1). Classification (NCBI taxonomy): domain Eukaryota; phylum Oomycota; class Saprolegniomycetes; order Saprolegniales; family Verrucalvaceae; genus Aphanomyces; species Aphanomyces euteiches. The sequence goes on from JAJGMV010000278.1 coordinate 2,664,582, forward strand.
AGCGTCACCTGCGGCATACAAAGACGAAACTGCTGCGAGAAAGAGAGCACCAAGGAGCTTAGCTCGAGCAGAGGACATGCTTTGACGGTCGGGGTCTGGCCAAGAAACGTGGAAGTGGTCAGCTCCTTGGAAAAATAAAATATGTTGTAATGGTGCTGGAGGAAGGGGAAAAGGACCACTGTGGGTCAGTTTGACAAAACATGCAAATAAAAGGTCAAGAACGTACGATAGAACATGGAAAGAGCATCGACGAAGATTTGCCAAGCTGTGAAAGTGAAGAAAGCCCGGGCCGTCGCGCTTTGGCTGTGTGGGTGATGATGCCTAGGGAGTTGACCCCCAGTCGTATCGCTCATATTATCTCATGATAATTATTAGCCAATCAAATGGCTTAAAACAAATTTGGAACGATAGAACCAAATTGGAAAAATTTCCCAAAAAGAACAATACTGGGAAAATTATCGACATGGCGTTGTGGTTCTACTACAAAATTAGAGCCGTGCGGAATAAATTTTGACGCAACCATTGATTCATACAAATTTCAAGTGAAATGAAATTGAATATGTTTCCAACAAGTTTATTGTCGATTTGATACAAATTTTGGGTAACGGTAGAATCGATCTGATTGGCTAATTTTTCTAAGTCGAGATCGGATTGGTCAAAACGATTCACCAATATCAATCTTGCCAATCAAAACGATTGTAACCACAAATCATGCCGAAATCCGCTCGATATCACAATAAAACGTAGTCAATTTAAGATATACTTTTGACAAACTTGATTCGATTTCACGCAGGATAAGCGCAACGAAAGGAGTCTCTTGATTTAAATCATCTTGTCAACGAAATGTTGGTAATCACTGTATATTTCTTGGGCATCAAGCGGATTGTCAGTCGGAAGCTGACCACTCGACCTGCAATACGTTATCAAATTTATTGCATTTTTCGGTCAATAATTTGCTTTGATTCCCCCTAATGTTCCCAAAGCTCCTTCAACAACACAAGACTATCATCGCCATGCAAAGATATACGCAACAGTTGATCCCCTCAAATGGAGTGTGGTGTAAATTTTTTAAGTCTTTGACGCCCTGGATCACATTGAAATGAGGGGGGGTGATCAAGTTTTCGGGGTAAGGGCATCTCCGCCAGACGACGGTACACACAAAAATTTCTGTCAAAATTTATACACTAATTATACAGTTGCCCCACCAGTCGACTGTAAACACAAAACAGGATGCCGTCGACAGTAAATTTGGACCATTTGACACAAAAACAGACCGATATTGTGTTGAAAATGCAGCGACGGTAAATTATTAGCTATACAATTGGTAGAAAATAGAAGCAACTGTCCAATAGTAATGAGCGGAGGAGTCCAAGAACCAGTTGATTGTTGACAGTGAAATGAAAATCACTAGCTAACGACTGTTGACTTTCATTTCAACTGTCATGACGACAAAGAAAGAGGAAAGAAAGTGAATCGTTTCAGCATGCATGTAGAAGAAGGTCCCGTTCGAGCTTAGCTCAACGTATCCCACGATGCCTGCACTGGGACTGGCCAAAGATCGGAGCTGTATAACAACCAATTATGACGAGCAAATTATACATACCGTGTTTTTGGTGGGGATGATTCATTTACAGTCGCAGTAAATTCTTCAAAATCGCGACTGTAAAACAGATTTTACTGACCCTTTTACTGTTACACGCGTGGAGATGCCCTAATGCCTCTAAAAGCATTCTGCATGCACAAACCCCGAAATAAACTGGTGGTGGGTGATGTCGTGCTGACAATGAAGGAGATTACGACGGCATCAACAAAGACTCCATTTCAATTCTGCCCCCTATGAGACTGTAAGATAGGCAAAACTATGCTTACAGCTTATTTTAGGGCTCCTTCACACTTTGGTCATTAAGGAAACCATTTAGGAGCTTCCCAACGATGGATCAACGATGGACCAACGATGGACCAACGATGGAGTTTGGAGAATTAATGTAAGGTCGAGTTTCTCTGTATGAGATAACCAAAGACGGTCAAAATTGGAGTCTGCTTATTGTGATGAGCTTAAACAAGCTTGACTGGAGTTATTTGTGTTGGGTATCTACAAAATTGGCGAGCTAAGGTGGTGGAATAGGGGCGCTCATGGCTCGATCTAGATCGACTTGGATGTCCAAGATGTTTTCAATGCCCACAGAGACTCGAATCATGTCTGGGGTGACACCTGCTCGAAGCTGGGCTTCTTCACTCAACTGATGATGGGTTGTAGTCGCAGGTTGCGTCACCAAAGTCTGGTTGTCGCCCACGCTGGTCATATGGCTGCATAATTTGACAGTATTCACAACGTTCTTTGCAGCTTCCCGGCCACCTCTGACGCCAAATGTCAATATTGAGCCGTATTTGCCACGGTGCATAAACTTGCGAGCGTTTTCGTGCTCGGGATGATCAGGCAAGCCGGGATAGACCACCCAGGAGACATTTGGGTGCTTTTGAAGCCACAGAGCAAGCGCTAATGCATTGGAGCATTGTCTGTCGACACGGAGGCTGATTGTTTCCAAGCCATGCAAGAGTAAGAATGCATTGAACGCGCTCAAGTCCGTTCCAAATTGAGGAGCAACTTCCAATCGCATCGCGTCGCAAATGCCAGTCGACCGTACTTAGCCCAGTAGGACTCAAGCAGTGGAAATTTACCACCAGCAGACCAATCCAGCCGACCAGCATCAGTCACGACACCACCGATAGCAACGCCATGGCCACCAATCCACTTGGTCGCGCTCTGGACAACGATAACCGCTCCCAATTTAATTGGATCAATCAAGTAGCTGCATGCACCAAAGGTATTGTCGACAATCAACGGAATTCCCGCGGCTTTTGCAACGTTTGAAATGGCTGCTAGGTCGGGGACACCAAGCCCAGGGTTGAAAATCGATTCAACGTAAATAGCTTTGGTCTTTTCATCGATAAGGCTTTCAATTGAGGTTGGATCAGCGCCCTTGGCAAACTTGACGTGGATATCTAATCGTTCAAAGCCAATCGCGAATTGATTGTATGTGCCACCATACAAAGTCGACGCCGAGACGAAGTTGTCTCCCGCTTGGGTAATTGTAAACAACGCGAGACTAATCGCTGACACACCAGAGCTCACCGCGACGGTAGAAATGCCACCGGTAAGTGCTGTAATGCGTTCTTCAAGTACATGCACGGTTGGATTGAGCTGGGCGTGCGTTTCTGGGTCTTCAAAATACGCCGTTGACGTTGCAATCGGTACAGCGCGAGCGCGGGAAACAGGATCTCCGCCTTGGAATCCAGCGTGGACTGAAAGTGTCGAGTAATCGGCGGTCATTTCGGCAAGGAGGTCCACGGAAGGATTCGAGATGTCGTCGCGATAGGGCCAAAACACAAATGCCCCCAAAGATCTTTAGACCCTGTTAATCGACCACACCAGCGACGACCTAACCCCATAAAATTTGTTTTAATTGGATAAAATATTTTTGATTAATTGTTGTGTAAATTCACTTTATCTGACCAATCACACTGTCAAATTACTAAGAAGCTAAAAAATTAGAGCCCCACAAACGGAACTTGGGCAGTTCTTGCACGTTTACAATGACTGAGCTTCATACCACGCGGACGACGTCAGACATCCGCCCAGAAAATTGCGCTCACCGAAGCGAAGCGGAGGTTGAGTGGAAAATTTTCTGTAGGCGGATGATACGGAGGGAGCCCCCAACGTGCACCAAAAAGGGACTAATTTATATTGTCAGTTCGATTCGAAATTGGAGTGGGGGAGCAAATCGAATAGATCGGAGAATTCGCTCGCGATATCGACCGACCAATCACTGATCGTAAATTCAGATTAAATTGGCCAATCAAACGAGTCGTACCATTGCATTCGAAAGCTGCTGCATTCTTCATCCGATGCAACACACCCCGTCACCACGCCGGTATATCACGCGTTCATCCCCGATTGTGGAGCAGCCGCATGCTCCTGAGGTGTCTCGGGCCGGTCTCATTTGAATGGGACATTCGTGAAACTTTCACGAATATCGCCGCTCTGTGTCTTTCACGGTGAAAGACACTGTCTGCTCCCGCGATCACAGTGGAAAGCGTTTGCAGCCGCAAATTTTTTAGGGTGCATCATGGAATGATATCAAGCATCAAATCTTCACATTCTGCTCGGGACACATGAGCCACAAAGCTGCGTATACAGACGAGCCAAGAGTTTGGACCATTAACTTCGACTTTGTATGAACATACAAATATCAAGTATAATGATGGGTCGGTCGATTGTCGGGCAATTTTCCCAATCGACTGTTCAGTCCAATTTTATCCCAAAAGGACAATATTTAATCTCATCGGGAAAGGCGGCAGGTAGGCCGTAAGGCCGTGCCGCCACCCTGATGAGGCCTGTTTGAGTTCTTGTCCAGGTCGTCTTGTGTATTATTGGTCAAATAGTTTCCAGATACGCGTCATGATTGGTAAACTATTTTATCCAATGAATTTGAATTTTGTAGGGCTAGGTCGTCACTGGTGTGGTCGATTATTAATAATGGGCTCTAAGATCTTCTTGCAATCAAATACTTCATTCTAATTGGCTAGAAATAAGCCAATCACAGAAGGATACTATCATGAGTCAAAGCGTCGGAACCAAATGTTTTATTATGAATATCAAAATTACATCCAAATATATCGAAAATATCCAAATATTGAAAATTGATATTTTTAATCATGAAAAATATATGAAGTTCAGTATAGACAATATATATTGATCTTTTCGCTGGAAAATCAGGTTTTCTAAATGCGATGGAAGACGTGGACAATGTCCATTCGGTATCGAGGATTGTGCGCAGTATATCAACTTGACAAAACCATTGCGCATTCGTGAATGCTTATGCAACCACAAGAAAATGGAGCTCAGAGCGAGAAGGTCAAGGTATCACTAGCAAAGAGTCATTACGCACAGTGTGCCTCAGATTTCACTGTGAATTCCTTTTATAGTTAATATTATGTATTAAATTAATAGGTATAATATAATTTAGATTCTTTTCTTATTTGTTAATAAATTGTTGCTTTTAATATTGTATTTTTTATTAATTATAAAATATATTAAGGGTTCGTCTGGCAAAATTTCAAAATCGATATGCCATTTTCAACCAAAATGGGATCAACGACTTATGGCATATTCAAAATGGAGGTAAAACCTCCATTTCGTAAAACGGCATTTTGAGTGCCTCCACTGAGTATATCCCAACCAAAATTATTGGATTTGGTGCAAAACTCTCTGAGATAAACAAGTTCATATTTTGACCTCACAGATTGAATTTAGCCTCAAAATGGCATTTTAGGGCATCTCCAACGCGAAGCTATTGTCGGGGCTGTTTAATCAATAGCTTCCAAAACAACCCCCAACGCACAGTTATAAAGTTATCTAAAGATAGCTGGATCTGTTTTGAAGCTATTTTTGGCCAGGATAGCTTCAGAGTTATTCGTCCTTTCATACGGATAATCAACGGAAGCTCGTGTCATATGGAAAGCATGGGCAAGGAAAAGCTTGGTCTAAGGATGATTCAATGCTCATTGCAAAGTCCATCGTACATGTGAATCATGACCCTGTCACTGGGATGGGTCAGAAGAAGGTAACATACTACAAGCGCGTCTAGGACACGTTTGTGGCCCTCCAAAGCACTGAAGACAGTTCGTCAATCCCCGCTCCACATACAGCCGTTGCAATGGAAAACTATGCAAGCAGACGTGAGTAAGTTCGTTGGATGCTACTCTAAGGCAGCGGTGAAGGTCTAAAGCTCGAAGATGTAGTCGTTTTCACGCTCGTCCTCCCAGATACGGTCATACCAGTCGGTCATTTCACTCGTTGAATCTTTCATTCTTTTGGATAGCACTCGTGATAGCTGGTTTGCAGTACGAGCAAATCTATGAAACTCATCTATCTATCTGAAACAGATGGCAAATAGCTTGAATAGCTTAGCTAATAGCTCCACGCGTTGGAGATGCCCTTAGGCCTATTTATTGCAATATTTTCGGTTGCCAGACGGGCCCTAAGTTTTAATGGACATTTGACTTCGATGTTCGAAAATCGTCCATCGTCTCGTGATTAGTGATGGCTATGCTTACGTAAAGTGGATAAGATCTTCACTTATTTGCATCGAGGGGTCCAACACTGCGTGAGACGATGCAACGGATAACTTTGATCGACAGCAGAGCTCGTCCTCGCTTCAGGGACCTCTTGTACGGATCGTTCTCTTCAAGATGACTGAGTTTGAAAAGCGAGATGCAAATATGCCTCGTAGGATATGACGCTGCTTACGATTAGGCTTGGTACACCGCATGAAGACTGAAATCCACAGCTCTCAATGTGGTGGATATATCTGTCTTGGGTCCAAAGGTCGTGTCCAGTGCTCTGAAAGCTTACAAATCGGAGAGTGGACATTTGAGAAGTGTGAGAGAGGGAAGGAGAATCAATACGACTTTACGTTGTCAAATGTATCAAGCACAGAGTAGGTCTCAGCACTAGCTGCTCATGGGCAGCTCGCCAGCTCGGCTGAAGCTGGTTTAGTCATTTCCTTTGAAACTTGGACCAAGTTTCCCTGTCTTTCTTGACTCAACTTGGCTCTGTAGTGCAGCATGCCTGGTCCTTGTTTGCTCTGTAGCACCCATGGCAGGGGCATATTCAGTTGGTTATGAAGGGAGAAATGGCCACGTGGGAAGCCGAGATCAAGACGAGAGGGCAAGCATACACAGGCTGGAACTTCTTGAGCATACAAAATAACAACTTTTGAGTACTTTTCCAATCCACGATTTACAATACGCTGTACTTCAACGAGATCGGTAATTACAGCCAAAAGGGCTTCTATCACAAACAGTTTAGTTGCCCCCACACCAGATAGTGCCGTAGGAAGCGCTGTAGAAGTTGCAGTCGCTCTTGGTGAAATCAGTCAAACATTCATCGCCATCAGGGTAGTAGCAAAAAGAGCACGAGCCACAAGCGCTAGGGGGGGGCGGCAGTGGTGGGTTTGGTGGTACGTGGAGTAGCAGTAGGCTTGGCCGTGGTGGGGGCAGGCGTTGGTTTAGTCGTTGAAGGAGCCGTTGTTGGCTTGGTTGTGGATGGAGACGACGACGTGGGCTTGGGCGTCGTCACTGGGGGATTCGTCGAGCCGCCGTTGAACTTGGTAACTTCCGTCGCAAACTGCGTCAAGCCTTTGTAAATTTCTTGGCCGCGGGTTCGAATGGTCGACGCTGGGGCAACGAAATCACTGCCGATGATTTCAATCGTGATGGCTGGCTTGGTCAAATTACGGAATGCATAGTCAGGGAAGACACCGTAAGCCAAGTACAATTGATAAGCATGTTGTTGGGTGTATCCGCTGCCCATGACGGCCTTCATGCCTTGGCCCAAAGCTTCAAACTTGGCGTCGTAGCCGTTGCCAATGGGGGTGGAAGTGTCGCCGTAGGCGTACAAGATCAAACCAGCGTACGTGTGCAAGTCGACGATACCAGCAATTTCACTGCGCTTGGATTGCAGCCAAGTGTTGATGCCGCTGGTTTCAGGCTCACTCAAAGCGTTGGGGCCTGGGTAGGTTTCGTCGCCAACCGAGGGGGGATTGGGGTTCGTGTAGGGCGTGGGCCAGTTGCGGTTCAAGTCCACTTGGTTGGCACTCGTGCGGCGGTAACGATCGCTGGTCCACGTGATCTCATAGCCATCCAAATTCACGAGGGGGACAAAGTACAAGTCGTATTGGTCGGCAGCGGTGGTTTTGCCATTGGCAATGTCATCCAAGACGTACGAGAGCGAGTACAAGATGGACGACCCAGCGACCCATTCACGAGCGTGCTGGACGGCTTGGAAGTAGAGCGATTGCGCATTGCCCTTGGAGAGCTTGTAGCCGTAGATCGTGGCTCCGTTGAACGTCTTGGAGATTGGAAACTTGGTCAACAAGGATGGGTTTTGAGCCACAAGGGCATCGACAAATTCGTAGATTTGCGCCGTCTTGTGAAAGCAGTTGTGGAACGTACTGGTGGCATACGAGCCTGCTTTCAGCGATGAGAGGTAGCCCGAGTTTTGTTGTTGGCATTGGACGTTCGTGTCGGCATCGCTTTGGATTGAATCGTGCTGTGCGGTTGTACGAATTCGGCCGTCCGGGCCACGAATGAGATCGTCCGCGGCGGAGGCGACAATGGCAACAAGAGCAAGCGCACAGCTGAACAAGGACAACTTCATGGCGAGTTGAAGAATGAGCGATCCAAATGCTGGAAGTGCCTTTTATGAAATCAGACACGAGTGCTTTCTGAGTTGGGCAGACATCCAGACGTGCAAACCACGTGTGAACTTGGGCAGACGAGGCGCTTGCACCTATTTCCTTCAGTATAGAATGGAGAATTGAGCCAGGGCCTATTAGTCAGACTCAAACACCCTCTACGTGGCAGAGTGGGCGACCACTTGCGAATAAGAAATGGCAAAGACAGAACCTGGGTGATGGATGCGTTCTGTTTTCCAACTTGGCAATTTATAGCTCATGCGTGTCACCGGTAAAATTATCCGTACAAAATTTCAATCGAAAAAGAGATTGCCTGTCGAGGAAAACGTGCAAGGAGAAATCTAGATGGAGCCTCTTGAAGGCAGCGCAAGTGCACTGGAGTTGCCCCTGGTAGCCCCTCTAGACGTGCAACGAAACCTCAGCTGGCCTTGGGTTTGACACTGTCCCCCTCATCTTTTTCGCCGACTGACAACTTAAAACGACAAAGTTGCACGAAGCTATACTACGTTTGAGTGTTGTGTACTTAGTATTGCTCAAGCGAGAGCCTGTCGTCGTCGGAATTAGATGATTTTGTGCAAGGGATCGCTCAAAAGTGGCTCGGTGGTTGCCATGCGAGAATGAAAAACGCAGACAAAATGCAAGAGAACGTAGGCTGAAGTTACTGATTGGGTTAAACACGGCTACGATTGGCGGACGTGCAGTCGCTGAAGATGCACTGGAAGATAATCTGAGAGATTCAGAAATGATTTTGATTCGGGCAACAACTGTGTCTTGTGTTTTCACATGTCATGTTTGCAAATCCTGTTAAATTTTATATTTTGACTTTAAGTTATTAAATTCAGTACTGATGGGTGGCGCTCGACTATATTCAGTAGCAAACGACTCCGGAGACACAAAAAGTGCCCAAAGGAACTTGACGTTGATACATGGGCACTTAAAGGAAATTATTGAGATGTGGCAGCGGCTATCCACCAAATACAATACTATTAATAGCAAGGAATTTGGTTAGTATGACAAGTAGGATAAATTCCGCCCGTGCTCGATTGTGCGCCGATGAATCGCATAACGTAAAGTTCCAATTTGAGGACCGAATTCCAATTTAAAGTCGTGTTTTTGAGCCAATAGCATTTACTTATTTTTAGCGCGAAAACCTGAGATCCATATGTATAACTATGCATATATTTGATGAAAGGACAGCTTCGCACTTCGTAAGTTGCAATGTTGTGCCGTCCTCGTCGACGTTACACTGACGCAGAGCTTGAAGCGGCAGTAAATGCTGTTATGATTGGCTCACAGGCACGAAGTGTATCCGAAGAAACTCGTATTCCTTTTGCGTCGCTTACTCGAGCAGTGCGCGATATGAGCCGTGGAATCCGTAAAACGAAGCAGCCTCGAGGACCCAAAGTCTCGATGCCAGAACTCTTTGAGAAAGGTTTGGTCGACTACATTGCATGTATGCAAATGGACGGCCATCCTGTAAGTCGAAGTGATAGTTTACGTGTTGCCAATAAAATGGCCAAGCAGATCCTACCTCCACGAACCTATGGACCCGGATGGTACAAACGATTTCTTGGATGTCACCCCGAGCTGACAAAGCTCCCCGCGCAGTCAATATCTCGGTCAAGAAATGCTGTGACAACCGAAGATATACATGTCTTGTATGGATCATTTGAGCAGTCTCTTCTTGTGAATAATCTCACCCCCGACAGGATTTTATCATGGATGAAGTCGCATTCAATTCTCGAAAAAAACTTTATACTCTGTAAATGAACAACCCCTCCTCTAAATCCGTCCCTATTGTAGTGTTATTGCTCTTAAAGGGTCCAGGAATGTGTGGACGAAACAAATCGTCACAAACTTTCACATGACTATGGTTTCTTGTGGCAGCGCTGATGGCACTAAGCTATCACCCCTTTTTTGCTCCTAGGCGAGCAAATAGATCGCGAGCTGAGCATAATTTCATTCGTACCTGGTTGAGGATGGTATGTTTTCTATGAATGAAAAATGAATAACTATTCTAGATACCGGCAATTTCTCGAGTATCTCTAAAGAATTGGCAATTAACTTGCGTCGAGTGCGTGGATTTTCCATGTTTGAGGACGCAATGTCGTCCGTGGGTTTGAAACTGCAGGGTTTTGGCCTCTATCCAAAGATCAAATGTTGAAAAGGCTCTCCAAATTTACCGATGGAGGGGTTTCTTTGTCGTTCTCCAAAGCAAGCTGGTTGCATGCGCGAGAAATAATTCGCAATGATTTATTGCTGCTTCCTGCCAAAGAAACGTCAAGGCAACATGGCAAAGAAAATTACCGCCGCAGGGAGTGACATGGCGCTTCTCGCTAAGATTGACGCCACGAAAGAAGAGCGCAAAGAAGCCATGGCAGTGAAGGAAAAGCTTCAAGAGGAGCGCGCAGCAAAAAAGAGCAAGGCAAAGAACTAGCCAACCCACCAGACCAACGGCGCAACAGCAAAGACGACAGAGAGCGGCAAGAACAGGCCCAAACAAGCGCGCAAGCCAGTGAAATAGACGAAAAAACAGCCAAGCGGCGCAACACGCAACAGCAGCACCAACAACCCTTGGCATTCAGTTGGATGGAACCCTAGTGATTTAGATTAATTGACTCAACTCGTGTTTCATTCCTCTCATTGTTGGCCAACTTTGCTCTTGATTTTCCAAATTCTGAAATGGAGAATGGACGTTAGAAACACTCCACATGTTCCTTTAATATATTATATCCTTATAAGGGGTCGTTTCAACAAGAGGATAGGATAACTTGGATAAACATTACACACAGAATTTACCCCAGGGGTAAAATTTTCAGCTAAATTGGGATTAACGATTTATGGCATATTCAAAATGGAGGTAAAACCTCCATTTCGTAAAACGGCATTTTGGGAGCCTCCAATATTGTGCTTGGTGCAAAACTCTATGAGATAATAGGCAGATTTCGCAACTCATGCCATAGCCACTCCCACAGAAAATACTTCAGCATTCTATAAATCTGCGGCACAACTCTTAAAATCAATATTTCTTCCCGTGGATTTGTTCGATTTTACGGCACGATGTGCCATTCCCACAAAACAAGTCGACCATGAGCACCACAATAAACCAGTCATCAGCTTCTAAGACCGTGAAGCGTCGAAACTGGACGCTTGAAGAAGATATAGTTCTCCTCAAGCAAGTCGTTGCTAAAGCCCCTTTTGCAGCTTCACCACGAAGACTTACGGATGCCTGGACAGCCTTGGCTGAGACGATCAAGACCTGCGATGGCTTCACACGAGAGGTAGATGGTAAAAAATGTCAAAATCGTTTCCTTTCCCTATGTGAAGCCCACAGGACATTCAATCGTACAAGTGCCCGGTTATCTGGTGTGAATGAAGACGAAGACGAGAAAATTCAATTGCTCGACAACGTGCTAGAACTGGTTGATGAAGCAAAGGCTGTCGATCAGTCTAAATCAGTGCAAGCCAAAGAAGAACAAATGAAGATCGAGGAGGATGGGCACGAATATAGTGCCCATCCTCCTCGATGGCATTGCAGTCTCTTGGCAAGAGACAAAAAAAAGACGAAACGAGTGACAGCAAGAGCGAAAACAAGCGGTCAAGTCTTGCAATAGCCATTGACACAGACTCTAAACGCAAGGCTGATTTGCGTGAACAAGAGCTTTCTTTCAAGAAAGCCAAGCTTGAAGCCAGTATCATCCAACAACAACTTGACAGAGAAGAGCGAATTGCAGACAGGGCTCCTGAACGAGACCATCAATTGAAAATAGCCCAAATCGAGAGTGATAAAATCATGACACTCATCAAGGCTTTAGCTGATTCAAAGAGAGGCTAGAATAACAAAAGCATCTCTAATACACATGTATTCATATCATCATAGGAATATCTTGGAACCAACTTAGTCGCTATTCGGGCATGCCAAATATTCTTCAGGATCCAAATGAAAATAGCGCGATATTTGATTTCCCTTCTTGAAACAACAATGACAATTTGTTAAGAACATTGCGACATTGACCATCTTGTCAACAGCAGAGATCATTACTTTTTGTTGCATCTTGAAGGTAATGAAAGCCCAAAGTGCCTTCATGCGACCAAAATTCCATTCTACACTGATGCGTAATTGACTCATTGCTTCATTAATTCCATGTGAAGGGGCGACAAGTTGTTGCCTTTGAATCCAGACACGATCCATTTTGATATGGGATAAGCTGGATCACCATAAATGCAGTAGCCGTTGAATACATCGAGGTGATTTTCAAAGAATTGCAGCAATTTGCTCTGACGCAAGAGTGTACTGTCATGCCTACTTCCAACGATAGGGCCATAGAAATGGATACACAAGCCGTCGGGAGTTGTCAACCCTTGGTAATTCATACAGTGCCTTCTCTTATGACCAGAATAAATTCGCTTTTGTAGATTTTTACGGTTGCCATGTTTTGGTTTGGCCGCGATGCGGCACGAATCGATCTTAGTCCCGTCGGGAAAAGCCCAGATATTTCGCATTGGTGATCAAGCATCGAAAATGGCTTGAGCGTACCTGTCTATTCGATTGCTGAGTACGTCCAAGTTACAGTAGATGGTGCCTTTCCACGTCATATAGATGAAGTCCACCATGAAAATAAAGATTCAGCAAAGCTGTTCTCTCGAGCGACCGAACTTGGTCATCATAGCGTAGTATTTGGTGGGATAACTAAGCCGATGCAACATAATACAAAGGGCTTCGACGCCAAATACACGATCCCGATGCGAGGTAATAACGATGTGTGGGATCCGAAGTAGAGAAGCCAAGCGTACAATGCCGTTTCTGTCAAATCGCAATTGTAATTTCAAGTCGCCATCACAAAAAGTGTCCAGGCAGAATCGCGTTGATAGGACAATTGGTCTTTCGACTAGGCATACACGTGAGGCTTCCAGAATCTCTAATACTCTTTCTGCATTCTTGAACTTTTTCATTGCCCATTTGTACACGGAGAGAGCTAGGGAAGAGTCTTGCATTTGCGACGACATAAGGACAACACAAAGCTGAAGCCACAATAACGGAACGTCGTTTCATTTATAGTTTATGGAAATGTCGAATTTGCGAAATGACGAAAACGTGGCTTGCCATTCCTGTTGCCACAAACGAATGTACGGGCAGGGTGTGGGAGAGGTGGAATTGCGAAATCTGCCTAATCAAGTTCATATTTTGACCCCACAGATTGAATTTGGCCTCAAAATGGCATTTTAGGCCTATTTATTGCAATATTTTTGGTTGACAGACGGGCCCTTATCTAGAAAGCTCATATGTCATATTAATACATAATAATTTATATACTTTTTGAACAAATAATAGACTGTGAAAATTTATATTCCAGTACGTGTATGTTGTTTTTGAGAGCAGCGTTGCATTGGAACCACTCCAAACGGGTTTGTTGAAGCAAACTCAAGGGGAAACAACGCGAGTATGAAATTGGCATTTGCGATTGAGAGTGGGTCAAGCCATTCGAAGTCAAATTTAGACTTGAGAATGCAATCGACTGGGGGGAACTCAAGCTCATAACATATCGCGTCTAACCTTGAATGGACAAGTATATTGTGCGTACTACTCAAAATTTTCTCCGGCGTTTGGTTGTATCAACCGACGGCAAAATCGCTGGACCTCCGAAATTTAATACAAATATCAATTTTACGTGGATTATTCTTCGAGGTGGGGTCGATTTGGAAGGTTGTTCAGAGTCATAGAGATGACGTGAGATTAGCAGGTATTCTGTCACAAACCTAGGTCATTTTTCAGCCAGTCATATTGTCCGGAAGAATTGGAAATATCGCCAGAGTATAGACCATGTTTCCCGCAACTGCACTGCTCCCCGCCTACAGGCTTGCAATGTGCATGGTGCACCTGTAAAGCCTCTCCACGAACTTTGTAATGTAGTACGCGCCGGTTGGTCATGCTTGGCAACTTGATTAATTGGTGCCTGACACCGCGCCCCCCGAGCCTATTGATACTATGTAAGCGTCAACAAATGCTCTCTTTCTTGCTTCCAGTCACTGGTTTCAGTGACATCCTTCATGCCTTACTAGAAAGTGGTGTATCTAACAATTATGCACGGTGCGCAACTATTTCACAAGCTACATGTATATCACCCTCAAGAGCCCAACCTAACGACACCCTTTGTATACACCATTTGAAGGTTGGATTCTTTCAAATCCATGCCAAAGCGCTGCTGATATTAATTGGTAACTTCTTGGTCAAGAGGGGAAATTTTCCTCATTGACCTTGAAGATAGATGCGTTTTTGATGTTTGAGTAGGGTTGACTCGAACGTTATTAGCCCATTATTGACGGGCGACTCAAGACGATGGTGTCATCACCTCCATTTTCCTATGTGCCCAACCCAGCGCAGAATAATGATCTAGCTGAGGCGAGTGTTGACTCCTCGCCATCAAAGACATGCGATGCTATTGTGGACCATCCACAAGAAGAACAAGCTATTCTAGCTCGAAATACAGTGTAAACAAACCTGATAGATTGCTGGCGAAGGACCGATGAATCGCCGAAGAGTTTTCCAACGACGACGAAGAATTGTCGGTCAAATGACTACGATTTTGTGAGTGTACACCCTCTCGAGACAGACAAGAAGTGTCCGAAAACTTGGACGTTGATGAGATTTCACAGTCGGCCTGTGATCTTTAAGAACTGCCTACTAGGTTAGATGAGACTCTGGTTTTGCCGAACATGAGCTTTAGATCTTTTTCATGGTTCCTGATGCTGAAGAACCGCCGAGTATTGCGGTTATCGGCGTTGAAGAATATGGAGTCCTTCACACGACATCCACGAGGGACAAGAATATCCTTGACGATGCTGACAAGAAAGTAGGAACACCATGGGAGTCTCTCAATACTAGCCCATATTGCAACATATTGATGGGGTGGGGTACTGGGGTACTGGTCATAAGACAGTATAATCTGGTCATAAGCGCTTTCACTCTTCGTTGTCCATCCACTTTTACGGTCCAATTAGGGTTCTATTCATGAAAGGGCTATTCTTCGCCCCAAGAACAGTTGGAATTTTTCTCAAACAACTCTCATGTGTTCAGTGGGTATTGTAATTCGGCTTATGTAGTGTAAAAATGAATTATCAGTGGTTTTGAACGATCTACTTTGGATACTTATAAACGTGA
The DNA here is from genome assembly GCA_021527685.1 of Aphanomyces euteiches. Classification (NCBI taxonomy): domain Eukaryota; phylum Oomycota; class Saprolegniomycetes; order Saprolegniales; family Verrucalvaceae; genus Aphanomyces; species Aphanomyces euteiches. Next base: position 2,679,999 of record JAJGMV010000278.1, read on the forward strand.
TTTCAGCAAAGCCATGAGCTCTGTCCGTCAGAGTGGCCAAGGAAACTTTGGTCGTATGAAGAGCCTGTGAAAGTGTGATCAACTAAAATCACAGCAAAAGATAATGCTTTCAAGCGTTGGCAAGGTTGTGATCGTCTCAATGTTTCTGAAAAACTGTTGTTGTTGCTGCATGTTTGTAAATATCACATCCACCTTTTCCGACGCCTTGACAATGTCTGCACCATTGCTATGAGCCTCAGTCGACCGATATTCGTCATTGAGAAAGTCATTCACAAATGCTTGAATTTCGGTAGATGAACGGGCAATCCATGAATAGGCTGTCATCACCTGGCTTCTTCTTACGCTTTTCCGGTCTCTCTGCAAGAGATAGACAGTCGTTTGGGACTTCATACGGCGCCACCGCTTTAATTTGCAAACATTCACCAGAATGACGTTCACTCTATTTGATAATGTTGGTTATTTGACTCGGAATTTTCACAACGACCTCTTCAAAATCAGGATTGGCGATGATGTCCGCGTCGGGAGAAAGTCAGCTAGACGCGGATGGATAATCGTCCATGGCTTCGTTGAAAAGGTTTCGAAAATCGAGCAGTGACATGTTTTCGCCTTGTAGGTCCAACATAGCGGTATCTATGCTTTGTAGGATAAGCAAAAGCTCGCCAATCAGCCAACCTTAGGCCACCGTTGGCAGCAGTGCGTCGATTTCTCGATCGTCAATCGTCATGAATAAAGTGTTGGAGAAAATGATTGGCCGAGCCCCAACAAGTCGAAATTTTCATTTTGGCCTTCAATGGCGTCTAAAGGCGGAGCTTCGCAGCGGGAACGACCTGACGATGCTTGCGCAGAAGCTCGTTGACTCTAGTAACCAGATCGCTCAAAATACACTGTAGTGCACACGATTAAATTCATGCGATGACTTGCACAGCCAACCAATGGAACTTCACACAAACTTGCTGAAGCCCGATTCTTCAAGCGATTATCACAAATCAGAGCGACGAAATTTTTCAATGACTTTCCAAGTAGCTCCAGGACATATTCGAATTTTGACGGTAGAATTCAAACGACAGTGGTCTAAACGTTTCGGGTGAGGGCGTGCATTTATTCATCCATTTCATTAAAGTGCTTTCAGAATTGTTGTCCAATGTTGAGTATTTTTGCGTCATTTGATTATTGCAAATGGAAAGAGGAAGCAAGGAGGACGCAATCCATTCCACCCATCCGTAAATTTTCTTAACCTCCTTAGGGGTAAGGAGATCCTCGATACAGATAGTAGGTAGGGATTTTCGTGTTTATGGAAGTGTGTTCGGGGTGGCTGTCGCGATGTGTGAGCATAAACCGGTGTACCCAGAAGCCGATTGAGTTCGCTTAACACCACAGTTACAAAGCCTCACATGGCTTGTTGGGGACATGCAAATAAAGAAGACTTCAGCAAGCTCTCGGCCGGTAAGAAGTTTGTTGGACGGTTTGTCGGGAGCCGTGGAAATGAACGATTGACCGCGTGTTAGCATTGATTAAGTTAAATTAATGGCGTGCATTTGGAGACAGAGTGAGCAATCAGAACGACAGAACTGGTGGCCGATAGAACTCCAAAGTATTCTGAATTGAAATTAATATTTTGATTTTTCAGTACAAACTGCATAATTTACTTCATATGGAGTATTTTGAAAATAAATTATTTTATTTTGACGACCCGATAAATATCACATTGTATTTTCTGCATTTAAATATATTTGAAATACATAATTTTTCGAGGAGCTGAAATCACTGAAATGAGAGAACTTCGATCTTACGATTTGAAGAAGGGTTTATGCATAAACACATTTAAAAATGTGTCGTGAATGATCCTCGTCATTGAGTTGTGCTTCCAAACCATCTTTGTGATCTGACCTCAAAGTCTATCTCTCGAGCATTTCTGCTCCTGCATCGTCGTCACCAGTGGCACTTCAAAGCAACATTTGACGCTTCAGTGACGAGGCGAATCCATCACGCGTGGGGCCACTTCTCTTCTTTTATGCTTCTTTCATGGTCTTGAACTCTTTCGCTGGGCACATGAGCACCATTCTGGCGACTTTGAAAAATTAGCAGTCGTTCAGGTTGGTGAGCAAAGCCACAGGGGCATAACGCCCCTCACTTTTCAAATCCGCGACAGCCAACACTGCCATTGTTCATAGGTTTGTAAGGAAAAACACAGGCCATCGCCGGGTCAGGTCACGCCTCTTGGTGACGTAACTAAGACGTGATCAACAGGGTGTGGATGTCATGGGTACGGCAGAATTTGCATTGGTCACACATCAATCTGACTTTGGGCCATGCCTTGAGTAGTCCATTTAAGAGGTCTTCCCAAGTGGGTCCTTTAAGTAGATCAATAAGAATGATGACTTGTCATATGCTTTTCTTCGTCCGACATGTTTCCAACGATTTCAAACACTAAATGCGTCGAAAGAGCTTAAACAGATAAGGTGACCATTGGATCAATTAACAATGTGTAGACTGAACTTGACCAGAGTAGTTGACCATTGGATTAATTTAACACCAAAGCAATCGACAATTGAGCTCTTGCCTGCACTTTATCTGTCCATTTGTAGCTGTTCGCATCAACACAGCGTCGGAGTGATGAATTTTCTTCCTGCACTCCACGCTTGTTTTTTTTTCTCAGCAGACAATGAAAGAAATTCCACGTTGCAGAATGCTTCCAGGGAAGCTTCGATTAACGAAACTAAACCATGAATTCCATAAATGTCTTGCCACTGCCTCTCTGATCTGCTCTTGCAACGCTGTATTTCTCTCCATTGTGTATTTTCCTGTCGTCAACGATGTACTCGTCTTAATCCTTTACACGGCGTCTGTCGCAAGCTGCATACTACATCATCCTAACCGTAGTTCTCCGGGAGAAAGAGCCATTCGAGGATATAGACTAAGGCAATTGGTCAACGATGTCCTCGCATGGAGAAGTCCAAAATCATTTGGATGCGACACCCAGACTTTCATACAAACCTTTTTGATGGCATTGGACAAACGATTAGTATAGTAATTGTTTTTATCTATTTTATTTGTCTTTTACTTCGAAGTATTGTGTTTTCGAGCCAAAATTCGAATTTGAGATCGATTCGACACACACACGAAATCGATTTGTTTTCATTTTATCCGGAATATCCGGTAAATTTTGACAAAAGATTCCATCCCACACGCAAGGCGCTTGCCGCTTCCGCGCTATGTCGATCCATCGACTCTGCCAGTCCATGTCACAACTCACTATATCTCCACGTGTCCGACCGAAAAATGTCGGCCGAGATATAGTTAGTTCACATATGCGAACACTATGTTAACGTAGTCAACGCGAAACGTTTCATTGATTCATTGATGCAAACGATCATGATCACTGATGTCGTCGAGCTCAATCATGCAGCTCTCTCCATCGTGCTTCATGTACTTTATTTTAATTATAACAAGAATGTCTCCATGCTGCAATTTGCAGACCTCTTTCACCAGGATCTATCGACCATCGCCATGTGAATCAAACAATACGAAGGCGAGGCGTTGCGAGCCCAAGGCTACCACGGGCTAATCCACCGTACCGAAGGTCAAATGCCATGGTTCACACACTACACTGACTGCAACCCGCCATTCCTGGACGAAGTAAAGCTTGCATCTCATCGAGAATTCAAATAGCGTCTCTGTCGACTTGGTCAAATAGCGACCAGGCAGGCCCAAAAAGGGAAGAATCGATGATCTCGAGTAGGTACTAATGACTACTAATTTTGATTAGTACATACTAAAATCGGGGAAAATACACCGAAACACACGCTCAAAACACACATGAATCGATTTGCGATTTCGATTAAATCGCTGCTCGATTCGAATTTCGACTCGAAAGCACAATATTGTTTTTCACCCTTTCTCTTTTGCAATATTTTCTCGTTTTGCGTTTTCACCAATATTTTCAACTTTTTCACATTTGTTGTCCTCTTCAATATTATTTCCCATTTTCAACAGAGTATTAAAAAAATTTTCACTCTTTTAACACATTTTTATCCTATCTTCAACATGTTTACACCTATTCAACACTTTTCAAATATTTCCCCACTTTTCAGTATATTTTTATCTCATTTTCAACAATTTCTCGTGATTTTCACCAAATTTTCAAACATTTTTCATTACTGTAACTCATTCTCACCATATTTTCAAAATGTTTAGTCCTGTTTCAACCATTTTTCAAACGTATTTTAAACTCTTTTCAACTTTTCTAAAACATTTAGAACTCATTTCGACTCGTTTGAAATCCTTTCCCAACACATTTAAATCCTATCATTACTTTTTATTAATCATTTTCATATACATATATTTCAACTCATTTTATATTGAATTCAATCTAAACCGTCTCGGGGAAGTTGTCTCCACTGTTATGACTTTCATCCGTCTTTCTTGTGCACCCATACCGCCTTAAATATCATCTTGAATGTGTCTAGAAGGTCGACTGGCAGAGGAAGCTCTGACCATCTTTCGCGCTGTGGAGGAGCAGCAAGACCACATTGAATATCGTCCCCAAGATAAAGGTGACGACGGAATATCGCTTCAATTATCTTAACGAATCTTGGCAGGGAAGGATGGTGAGTTCCAAACGCATCATTCAACTCCCTGTTGAAGCGCATCAAGGGGTTGTTGGTCCTGGCAACAGCGTCCATCCGAATACCATTAACATTCAATAGGTTTGGTGGAAACATCCGAACCCACGCTCTTTCAAAGTATTTCTAGAATCTTGACCATTTCTTGACGGCATATTCAGAACCCCTTTGTTGAAAGACGTTTTTAACTTTGCCTCGCACCGAAGCGGTGCTTCGACGATGAACTTTCGCCGGTTCGACTACAATGAGCATATCGAGGACACCACGGGTCATTGCGATTTCAATCTGTTGGGGTGGAAGGCGGTGTCTCTTCATTCAACGCTGACAAGCTTGAAATGGAAAGTGTATCCCATAAACAGAGCAGTTGGCAAAAGACCATAAACGGCATTAACAAGAGCCTTTTTTAAATTATACAAAACGTACTTTGGCTGCATGGTTTCGCCCAAAGTTTCGGCGATGTACTGCATTAAGTTCCAGTAAGTATCGTAAGTCTTTGACGTAGCCAGGACGTAGAACACAAGGATGAAAAGTCGCGTGGCTCGATCATACACATGACAATAACACATTGGGAAATGTATACAGGTGTGCAGCGGAATGTTCCGTTGATAAACAACGAAATCGTCTCGTATCGCAAGATGTCAATGAGTTGAGGTTGGCCCCACCCTATGACTCTTTCCAGTCTGTTATGACGATTTGATTTCTTGTTTGACCACACGTCGTGAAACTGGGAGAATCGTTGAACTGAATTTCGAACAACATAAAGGGGGAACTTCGACACGTCCATGAACATGGGATCCGTAGTAAAGCTTACGGACACGACGGACTGGTTTCACAACTTTATTCTTCGTGTGACCACACACAATAACGTTGGTATGATTGCTGTAAAATCGGCTACTCAATATTTCCCAAATATGGGTTGGTTACTCGCCGGTTGCTTCATGGCAGACATTACGCATGAAGAATTTGCTCCACGATTGTTCGTTGGTAAGAGGTGTGACGGTGGCACGCAATGTGTGGTATGGCGTTTTCAAAGTCATATTTTGAAGGAGTAGAACACAAGACGCCCAGGGCATGATGTGTTCTGTAGATACAGTACTGCAGTGGTAAGTGATTTTGACTCGAGTCACGTTGACTTTTTTTAGTTCGTAGATACCGACAAAGATTTTTGTTCTGCCGTCTCTTGGCCATTCGCCACATTTCTAGGGAGTTTCTTCCGTCATCTGGGTTGGTGCTCAGGTTGGAATTTGTGGGTCGACTCGATGGCGGTCCACTTCCTCTGCACGCTCATCACGTCGCGATTCTTGGTGATCGTTGCTTGTTACGTGAACTCCCGATTCGAACACTTTGAACAATCGGGGTGATGGTCATGTGCAGAGGTTGCTCTGCTCCATCATATACACTAGACTGGTTTCGAAGTTCAGCCCGTACAGTTCCCAGGCATCAAAGTTTCAATTTTCGGCAAGTGCACGGGAAAGAATTGTTGAATTTCGAGAAAATTCGCGTACATTCCACACACGAAATCCGGATAATCAATTACATTGGCACAACTTCAGAACGCGATATGCTCTCGGAGGAGGAGCTTGTTGAGACTCTAATCTCACTTTCTAGAGGCTCCTCATAAAGGTTGCATTTAGAGAGTCGCGACAACCTTGTCATCAAGATATGGATATACATTTACTTGTATTAGAGACTCTTCGTAGAATGGGCTACATGAATAACTACACGAAAATTCACTTTCCTTTCTACTTCTAAGAGGTTACGAGCCCTCTTCCGCCGCTGCCGCCGCCGACGTTTGACCCAGCCACCGACGCTCTCTCTCTCGTCCTGCTGCCCCGCCTCCGCCTTCGACCAACCCCCGCACCCCCGCCGATCCGCCATGCGAAAAGTCGCCGTAGCGTGCGCAGAAGACAAATCACAGTTAGCAGCACTACAGATCCCTGCCTAATTTCCTTTTGTGACACTTCGGGTTAGTACACCGTTGAAAGGGCTGTAAGCTAACTGCTGATTGACTGAACTCCTAGTTGAGTTTGCCGTTTTACGAAGACCCCCGTCGCCTCGATCGTCTCGAAGACCCACTGCAACCGCATTCGAAAGAAGAACCAAGTCAAGGCGAAGAAATGTGGGACCCTACAAGAACAGTTTCATCGCATCGATCCCAAGTCCAGCATCGACAAGATCCACAAATACCTCGTCGACGCACTCCAACGCGCAAGCCGCATCACCAAGCTCCGCGAATCTCGCGTCCACCAACAATTCCCTAGGAACAAGAATCGACCCCTTGTCAACAAGACGCGAGTCCCACTTACGCAAATCAGCTGGAAAATTGACCAATCAATTGAACACCTCAAAACAGAATTTTCAAGAAGCTGATTTTTTTACAAGGAAGTCCGTCTGCCTACAATCAAGTCTCGAGGATACATTTAACTCGACTTTTTTCTCCGAACATTGTTTTTTACTTTAAACCTTCTTTAACTATGGGTGTTAAAGATTACTTCACAACTTTTACTGGGGAGAATTTCGTCCAATGGGAAACGCGCTTGATGGTGTTTATGGAATCGAAAGAGGTTGATGTTGTCATCAATACCACGATACCTCCAACTGCTGAAGATTATACCTCCAAGAATCGATTAGCGCGAACAATCATTTTCGCTGCTCTCGATGACCTGCATGTCCGCATGGTAATCAACTGTGCCACTGCAGCCGACATGATGAGACTTTTACGCGAACGATATGGCAACAAGTCCTTCGTTGGCCATGGTCACTTCATCGATAAAGTTACACACAAGTGCATGAAGCCTCACGAAACACCTCGCGCTTATTGCGACCGCTTCAAGTTAGCAATTGATGATGCTCATAACTCTGGAGTTAAATTTGCTGATGAACACATTGCCTTAAATGGCTTGGACACGCAGTTCACCAATTTCGTCCAACTCCAAACTCACGTCTTGCAACGCTCTACCATCGATGCTTCGACTCTTTCGAGTATCTCCACGGAGTTAATTCAAACATACACCCGTGTTCAAACCCGTTCGACTAGTACGCCACCTACTCTGGTAAACGAAGTTGCCCCCGGCTGCTCACCACAACCAACCACGTCAGCTACGTCGAAACGCGCCTCCTCAATCTGGCAACTACACTGTGTCTACATGCTGTCACTTTCCCAATCCACTGAAGCCAATTGTCGACGCAAGCAACGCGATCAGCGTCAACAAACGCCTGCGAATCAGCGTCAACAACCGACATCTCATCCAAACCAACGTCGTGTACACTTTCACGCTTCTCCCACGAGATCTCAACTGTCTGCAAAAGCTGCCAACACACGTCGCAATGCACACTCTTCAGTGAGCAGGTTAGGACCTCACTGCACTCTCAACGCCTCTGGGTCTCGCGCTTCGTCATCTGCGTGGATTCATGACTCTGGTACACACCGACTGCTGTCTTCCCTGTCACTCTGCAAGATGTATTGTTCACCCCTACCTTCAATACCATCTTTTTTCATTGTCGAGAGTCACTGATCGAGGCTACTCCTCTCAGTTTAAACGCAACTCTTGCTCCATTATTCGCAACAAAGTTGTGTACGCTCACAACCTTTTCATCAAAATATGGATATGCATTTACTTGTATTAAGACTCTTCGTAGAATGAGCTACATGATTAACTACACGAAAATTCATTTTCCTTTCTACTTCTAAGAGAGCTTGCTTTGTTGCTTCGGCGCAAACATGGGCAGTCAAGTATGAAGACGAATATTCATCATATGTTATCTATGGAAATCCTGCCTGCGTTATACTCAAGTGGATTGTCAGTGGATACAAAGGCAATGTTAACAACAAGAAGAAGCGTTTCAACGCGTCCATCAGCAAAATTCGACAGGCTGTTCAGTGATCAATCGGACACATGAAGAGACAATGGTCTTATGTGTCTTACAAAATGCAACAAAAGACAATGCTTCAAAACGTCGGTAAGATAGATGGCTTGGCAATGTTCTTGTCGAATTACCACACTTGCTACTATGACCGCAATCAAATTAGTCTATACTTTCATGTAGATCCACCATCACTGGATGAATAGTTGACGAAATAAAGGTGTATTACTTATCCATCGTCCTCTCTATAAGCATGTGAACCATCATATTCTCGTTTCTTTGGTGCTCTTGATAACGAATTTGATAACGTTCCTCTCGGTCTTTTCTATGTTCTTCCAGCTCTTGTTCATAATTGTACTTCTTGAACGCCAGTCTCTCTTGTTTCAGCTGAAGCTCCTTTTCTTGGAGGTCAATGATAGATTTCCGCTTTCCTGACTCAACTCGAGAATTCGTGCCAACAAAAGTGGCACACTCTTTAATCCTTTTCAATTGGACAAATGTGCTTTAATACTACCAATGAAATGTTCTCATGTCCTTGTTTTTAAGTTAATGCATTTCGTACAGAGTTGATGAACACTGACGTCGCCTGGTTACGACTGCCACATCTATGCAATGCACCAAGAGGCCATTCGCAATGGCACGAAACACAAGAGTTGAGGATGTTAGATATTTTCAGTAATACCTAACGTTATGATGCATTTGATAGCATTGGTTCAGGAAGAATCACGGGTACAACGATAGTTTCGTTTCGCCCCCTCGATAAAGTCACAGTAAGCATATTTTACTGAATATCGCCAAGCAAATGACACCAGTGTGATTCACACAAGTACCATTTGCTTGGCGATGCTTAGCTAAATATGCTGGTATGTTTTTATGGAGCGAACACATTCATCGAAGTCTATGTCCACAGGGACACAGGTAGCATAGTTATCCCCTTCCGAGTAAAGATGTACAAGGCTTTGTAGTGATGCCATCAGTTCGGGCATGCATTTAAATCTAAGGTGGATTACGCAGATAAATATAAATGACACCAGTGCTAATAAAATCACACTCAAACAATACATTCGCTTTACTCTATGCACGATGCTATATCTGAGGCGCTTTCCAATGTAATTGCTGCTTAGAATCCGTCAGCTTGCTGAATGGGCCGTTGTCACTCAAGCGAGAAATCGCTTTGGGATTAGTTTGGGCAAATCAGTCGTCGTGCCAAAATATGTGGCACGATTTTTGTTTCTCGCACTGGAAAAATACTACATACATTTTTCAAGTATAAAATAATGAATTTCCTGTCAGGAAATGTGAAAAAGTGATCAAAATGTTGGCACGATTCCATATAGAGACTCATATAGTTGGCACGATTTGCAGAGTCTGATGAGGTGTTCTCATCATTTGAGCGGCCCTCGCATTCATGACGCGAATTATATTTGGTACATGTAAGTCGTAAGAAAGGTTTGAGAGAAGAGCCAAACCAAGTCAGCATCATCGCATAATTTGTGTCGTGAATGGAAGGGCCACCCAAGTTGTGCAAATTGCATATTTTGTAGGTTGTGAATTTTTTAAAGTGTTATTAACTTTTCTTTAAATGATGTTGTCTTATTCATCAACAGCGTGGACTTTGTTTAACTGTAAATCATACATTTGATTACTAGTACTATTAATAGTATATTGACTTTTTATTAATGCAGTTGAGGATAGTGAGATTAAATTGAAGTGCAGTTGCCTGTATTGAAATGCCATTGAACTTAAATTCTTTTGAACAGATCAAATCAATCGAAAAATGACCCAACTTAAACGCAAAAAGTTGTGTAGTACATCTTCAGACCTAATATGTGACCTGACCACACATTAATGTTCCTAAAAAGTATTCTTCCATTGGTTTGATTGTGAAAAATCTGCGTCAGCAAGTTGACGGTATCAAAAAAGCTTCCCATTATAAAATCACTCCGTGTAAATCAATTATGGACAAAAGATTTGGTTTACTTTTGGTACTTGACAGGATTGTAGCCGTAGCCAAAGCAGTTGGCGTAGTAGGCCGTCTCGGCCGACCAGTCGGCAAACAAACCCTTCAAGCCAAGATCTTGGACGAAAATGTGAATCGCTTGGAAGATGATGCTTTCATCCTTGATGATGTCGTTCACCGTCTGGTAATACCACAAGTCGTGGTCCTTGTCGGCCATCACACCCGAACGGTCCAACGACCACGAAATGATGTCGAGACCGGCGGCGCGAGCAGCCTTGCCCTGTTCAGATGCCACCAACTTGCCGTTCTTCACAGCCAACAACGCAAAGAGAGGAGGCGCCCAGATGTTGATGCCTTCCTTCTTGAATTGCGTAAAGTTGGCGGCCGTTGGAGAGTCCGCGATGGTGTTCATGCTGTCCAAGTAGACGGCGTTCTTGCCGAACGCAGGTTCGTTCTTGATCACGTACAAGATATCGTCCTTGATGAACGACTGAAGGAAGACGCGGGAAGGATCCACGTTGTGCTTCTTGTACGTGTCGACGATCTTTTGGACAAAGTCGTTGCGGGTGAAACCATCGAAAGGCAAAGGCACGACGGCTTCCTTGGCTTCAGGGGTGTGCATCACGCCCAAGGCTTCGTTCAACTCGATAGAGTCGTCTAGAGTCATCAAGGTACCGCTCGACGCACCAGCGTACAATTCCGTGCGGAAACGAGGGGTGCCCTTGACGTAGTCTTCAACCGTCAACGCGTTGGCATTCTTGCCTTCCATCTTGGCCTTCAACGTCTTGAATTCAGCCAAGGTGAAGTCAGAGGTGCGACACAACGCCGACGCGGCAGTCTTGGTGGCAGGGTCGTATGGCTTGAAGGGTTGGGTGCACTTGGCAGCCAAGGGTGTCAAGAGGACGTTGGTGGTGTAGTGCAAGTCGTCTTGTCCATGGCGGCAGACAAGTTCCTTGTCCTTGGTGAAGGTGACATCGCATTCGATAGTGCCGGCTCCCAACCGAGCAGCGGCCATGGCAGATTCTCGCGAATGCTCTGGGAATTGAAGACAGGCGCCACGGTGGGCAATGGCGAAGCTGTTGGGTTCCATGATCTTGTCGGCACACGATTCAAGCTTCGACTTGAGTTCACCATCAGGCAATTGCTGAGTGAGGAAATATGGACGAGGGCCCACGGAGATCTGGTGTACAGGGCGAGGAAGCGCCGCGACGGTCGCAAAGAGCGCCACCAGAGCAAACGCAATCTTCATGGCAAATTCAAAAGTGACTTGTGCATTTGTGTAACTCAATAAAATAGCAAAAATGAAACTTAATATACAAAAATACAATACTTTATTGAAATAAATTTCAATTGAATATCAAAGTTGATATTTTCAGTGTTTATTTTTTTTAATATTAAAGACTTAGACAGTGACACTGTAGGAGTGTCGCTAATGAGTAATAAAAAACACTTATATCCATAAGTCCAGGTGGAAACTCAACTTCGAGATTCCACGCACCAAGTTAATGAATCTGACGCACTGCCAGCAGAATTCCACAAGCACAATCCGCTGACATATGCCCTATCTACTGAAGGCAGGGGTTTAAACATTGGAATCTCCATGCTGCTTTATCTCATGGACTGCATCGTTGAGCACTGTGTGCCTGTTGGTTTTTGAGCAAAGGGAAGAAAACAACGACATTTCCATCCATGAGGTAACTCGTGCCCAGTGTTGAATGAACATTCTTGGAGAGTTTTTGATATAGGAACTCGCACGCCAAGCACTGGATGTCACAAACCAGCGTTGTATACCAACTCTCCAGCCTTACCCATAGTTTTCCATGGCTCGGCTCATACTTCTTGCTTTTGACGAAAATGTTTTTATTTTATACTTGAAATTTGTAAAAAAAATGCGATAAAAATGCATTGAAACTCCACATTTATCCGAATGTTAGTATACGTTCCGGATCATATTGGCAAAAAGTACTTCGAAGTACTTACTCGACAGCATTTCCCCATAGCAATCGGTTACGAAGCTCTTGAATCTCATTGCCACATCTCCCAGAAAGGCTTCATGGACGATTCTCCCAGTTAGCTCAAACCTGACTGATTTGGGCGGTTTTATTTGCCGTTGTTTGTTGGCGATCTGGTCTGAGTTCCATTAGATTACACATGAGGCATACAGTATCCTGCATGGGTTGTACTAGTAATGCCATAGATTCAAATACAGTGTTTAAAAGCACGATTTTCCATCTTATACCCCCAGCTTACCGCCGTAGAAACTACATTTTTCGGTCTTTTCAATAATAATTCTATAAAACAGCGTGGTAAATACGCAGCCAAGAGTTTCTTTGCCAGTACACTGTAAAGCAACGGAGAAATCGCTTGATTCGATCTGGGGCTACGAATCTACCGTATTTCGGGTGCTGCTGTAACTACGAAAATGTCGCCAACTTGAAGCAAAAATGGTTACAGGTCAAACCAAAAACCTGAATCGCTTCCTACACCAGCTAGTATTATCATTGGCAGAAATACATAGAAATATACATGAAAAATGGTGGCGAAAGTGCACTCTTCATTGATCCTTTGACCATTCCGCCAAGGAGATCCAAAACTCGAGGATCACAAAGCTTTGCCACCGTAGACACAAAAATTGAAATTGTCCAAGAATATCGACAGCCTTAAGCTCCATCGTCAACCGCACACTCACGATATATTTTTAGGATTCTTAGTGGTTGCTTTTCGACCAGTCATGTCCATTTTGGTTACAGGTCAAACCAAAATCGATAAATGGTTCATGTATGAAGTTTCGGCTCCAAATGGTTTCAGGTCAAACCGAGAAAAATGTAGTTACAGCAGCACCCAAAATACGGTAGAAAGTGTTGGATAAGGGTGTAGCTACCCACCATTTGATACTTCTTATACTCGACATACTTTAATCCATACGAAAATGTAGTATGCAAAATGCAAAACTAAAAGCATGAATTAAACACATATAAACTAAATAGAAGAGAAATGACAGAAACTTCATATAAAAAATCCAAAAAATATTCAGTACAATGTCTAACCACTGTCCGAAAATGTTAGCCGACTGCAATTTGTCACTTTTCAATTTGCCATGAAGATTGCGTTTGCTCTGGCGGCGCTCTTTGCGACCGTCGCGGCTTTGCCAGGCCCGACGCGCCACATTTCCGTAGGCCCTCGTCCATACTTCCTCATTGAGCAATTGCCCGATGGCGACCTCAAGACGAAGCTTGAATCGTGCGCTGACCAACCCATGGAGCCCAACAGCTTCGCCATTGCCCACCGTGGCGCCTGTCTTCAATTCCCAGAGCATTCGCGAGAATCTGCCATGGCCGCTGCTCGGTTGGGAGCCGGCACTATCGAATGCGATGTCACCTTCACCAAGGACAAGGAACTTGTCTGCCGCCATGGACAAGACGACTTGCACTACACCACCAACGTCCTCTTGACACCCTTGGCTGCCAAGTGCACCCAACCCTTCAAGCCATACGACCCTGCCACCAAGACTGCCGCGTCGGCGTTGTGTCGCACCTCTGACTTCACCTTGGCTGAATTCAAGACGTTGAAGGCCAAGATGGAAGGCAAGAATGCCAACGCGTTGACGGTTGAAGACTACGTCAAGGGCACCCCTCGTTTCCGCACGGAATTGTACGCTGGTGCGTCGAGCGGTACCTTGATGACTCTAGACGACTCTATCGAGTTGAACGAAGCCTTGGGCGTGATGCACACCCCTGAAGCCAAGGAAGCCGTCGTGCCTTTGCCTTTCGATGGTTTCACCCGCAACGACTTTGTCCAAAAGATCGTCGACACGTACAAGAAGCACAACGTGGATCCTTCCCGCGTCTTCCTTCAGTCGTTCATCAAGGACGATATCTTGTACGTGATCAAGAACGAACCTGCGTTCGGCAAGAACGCCGTCTACTTGGACAGCATGAACACCATCGCGGACTCTCCAACGGCCGCCAACTTTACGCAATTCAAGAAGGAAGGCATCAACATCTGGGCGCCTCCTCTCTTTGCGTTGTTGGCTGTGAAGAACGGCAAGTTGGTGGCATCTGAACAGGGCAAGGCTGCTCGCGCCGCCGGTCTCGACATCATTTCGTGGTCGTTGGACCGTTCGGGTGTGATGGCCGACAAGGACCACGACTTGTGGTATTACCAGACGGTGAACGACATCATCAAGGATGAAAGCATCATCTTCCAAGCGATTCACATTTTCGTCCAAGATCTTGGCTTGAAGGGTTTGTTTGCCGACTGGTCGGCCGAGACGGCCTACTACGCCAACTGCTTTGGCTACGGCTACAATCCTGTTAAGACCCGTAATGAGTGCTAAATATTGGTCTCTGGTTTATCAATCCCCTAGGAGATTACTTTAATATTTGCAAGTTCATGGAAGGTTAGGATCAAACTTTCTCTTCCTCGATGACAATTCAATATTTACGAAGAAACGACTGACTTTGAGTTCCGTCAAGGGCATGTGAATAGCGGAATCGTACCTGGTAGTCCTCTCTGCAAGGGGTTTCGGCTATGCGTCGGATGGGAGTATTGCATGTCCTCGCTCTGGCTTTGTTTTGCAGAAGATATCTTACGATCACAAAGATCGTCCATTTTAGTAGACACTGGTAGGCTTCGATTCACACCGTGCTCTTTCTCTTTGTGGCTCTAAACGCTATTGTACACAACAAAATCAGCGAGAATGCTCATGTGCCAAATTTGCCCAAAAATTTGTCGCCAGAGATCTTTTTAGCTTATGATGAGCTTCCAAAGCCAAAGGCATGTAATATTTTCGACAGTTTCCAACTTCGTTTAGCTATGATCTTCTTGCGACTTGCTGAGTATTCTCTGCAGCAAAGATGGAAGATTAACAGAGCTACTTCAGTTATCGGCAATGCTCAGCCAGTTGTGGAGAGTGCAAACACCTTGGTTTTTCACCTTCCCCCAACAATGACAGCTACTAGAACAGTCCGTTCAAGAGGACTTGATGCGATGACAATTCAAAGAAGAGTTTAATCGACTACTTGCTAAAACACAGCAAAATCAGAAGCAACGCGAAAAGCAATTGCAAAAACGGCTGGGATAATGACATCATACCGGCACAGCACTGACTCGACGCCACAACTGTAACTTGCACTCGTCGTTCAACTTCTTTTGAGCTTGGTCAGCAACATGGGACGTTTGATTAAACTCCTCTTCTGCTTCTTGGAGAGCCTACTTCAACAGCGTCAACGCAGCATTGCGTGGACTAGAGTCGAGGTACTCTTTTGTCTATGCATCAAGTTTTGCTTGGACGACCTCTAGTGCATTCACAGCTTGCCCATAGTTCGTCACGCTTTGGCTGTAGTTGTCTTTCAAT
Organism: Aphanomyces euteiches; assembly: GCA_021527685.1. NCBI lineage: Eukaryota > Oomycota > Saprolegniomycetes > Saprolegniales > Verrucalvaceae > Aphanomyces > Aphanomyces euteiches. The sequence continues at coordinate 2,695,801 of JAJGMV010000278.1, forward strand.
TCTTCCAGACTCAACAGACGAGGGAGTTGACGTCGCTGCTCTTCTGCCATCGTCATATTCTTCCATCCGAGGCTATTTTGCTATGCCATCAGGTCTGAATCCATCACGACAGACAGGGAAGTGTGGCTCCAATGCTCTCAATATATCTCGATGAACGCCGCACCCTCTAGTCTCTCAAGGGTGATCGAAGTGTGGACTTAATTTTCTGACTCTTCTGTAGAAGGTCCATGAAGACTGTTGCGTTTGTTTGGTCGACAAGCAAAGAATCGGCTTTGTTTTGTCTTAAGGCAGCAGCAAAGGCCCGCTCAAGCAGATTTCACAGTGTTTCAAAATGGTGTGGAAGAAGGCAACCACCGCTGCGCCTAAGAGAGAATCAAACGAAATGTTGCCTATGAAATCTAGGCAAGTTTGGTTTTGCTCGTGCTTGGACGAACATACGAGGCCAAGAATTCCCAAAATTTGGCAAAAGGCTTCAAAATCTGCTCTAAGAAGTATGTCGTCGTTTTCAAGTGCAAAAACGACATAATTACCTGTGTCAATCAGCAATTCTCTTTCTTGGGATGACTCGTATTCCTTGACTCGCAAGAAAGCCTTTTGGCATTGCTGGTCAAGTTGTTGACAACGCTTGATTCGCAAATCGATCGATTTCTCCAACGCCATGAATTCCTCGTCCGTCGGATTCCAGTTGGGGCGATCATTTTCCCACGCAGTGCGTTTTGCCTGTGCAGCTGGAAGAGTGTCCATCTCATTTCGAAGGTCTCGAAATGCTTGATGATAATCGAGCTTTAGATCTTCCAAAGTGATTTGGGAAGAGAGAAGAGGATGCTCTTCATCTCACATGTTCCACCGCTGTGAAATTTGGAAATGAAGAACACGGTCACACACTTCAACCCTCGTTATAAGAACATCTCAGAGTTTCATGCGGTTCGAAGTTGTGGTTCCACACTTCAAGCCTCGTTAAAAGCACAACTGTCGCTTTGGCATTCTGACCTGATATTCGATGACAGCACCACAAATTAAGATCAAGAATACCAAGATATCCGATAAACAGCGACGACTTCTACCACGCCCATCGAGCCTGAAAGTATTGGACGACCGCCACAACCCGATTCCCTATGACAAACTTTGGCCAAGGTATGTGGAAATTGACAACTAATTTATCAAGCGATGACACGCTTTTTCTACAAAGGAGCCTCGAGGATACAGACGTAGACTGAAATGTCCCGGTCGCGGCAATACCCTGCCAAGAAAACTGCAACGTCAACACAATTAGAAGCGGCAAAACAGCTACAGATAAACCAGAAACACAGACACATGATCTCAGAGAATCGCTTGCTTTCTTTACCATAGGCGATCGACAAACTCGATCTCAACAAGGAACGGCCGCACTGCCTCAAAATTCAAAGATCCTTGTCTTTTGTGGGTACATTCGAACGCCAAGATTTCAAAGCTGAACGTACGGCAGAAGTTAGGGTTCTTGCGAGTCTATGCATGTTCTTGAGCGACAGTCAAAGTGCTCATCGCAACGCCGAGGTCTACCAATGCTACGTCACACTTGCGTCTCATATGTACGAGGGCTGGGAAATATGACGGTGCTCTTCTTCTGCCATTGTCATAGTTGAAATTCCAACTTTCCTCAGAACTTCCGGTAATTTATCCGGATTTCTATTTTTAGACCACCTCGCAATTTTGCTGATTGTGGAGATAGGTCGTCTGAAGAATGTTTTGTCCAATATGACTACAGTACAAAAGAATGAAGACTTGCTCGCGCTGAAGTGTTGATATGAAATCTTTGGCTTCCATATATTTACTGCGTTTTCGCTGAATACGAGTCGACGTCGTTCGTCCTCCGTGGATTGCACGGTTATGGGGCCAGCGACGGCAGCATTGCATGGTCACATCCCACGATTGTCTCTCGGCCCTCGACGAATCTGAGACGATCAATTGCTCCTCGATTTTTCAGTTTCCCCTTACAACAACAGCTACTATAGATTAGAGCCGTTTTTTAGAATTGAGCTTTTGCAGCTACCGATCATCTTTGATGGGGTTTTGACTGCTGATAGTAACATGGAGCTTTATCTTTCCTGCCCCTTGGCCAAGTATGTTGTCCCAGAAGGATCACAAATAGCACACGCTTGGTGCCGGCGTAAAAAGAGCCATGCCCACCATACCGTTGAGCTCTTGCCAAAGAACCAAGGCCTCGAAGCCAAAGTCGACGAGAGGGGGATTCCAGTCGCAGGAAGGTACTTGAAGTGACGGTAGACCCATAGTATTCATACTTCCGTCAATTTTAAAAAAAATTCTAGCCTCGTCAGCAGCATCGTACTTCTCTTCTGCTTCTTAGAGAGCCTTCTTCAATTGCAAAAACGTAGCATTCTGTGGAATGGAATCGGAGTACTTTCTTGTCCATCCATTGAGTTTACTTGGACAATTTCCACACTACTGCACTAGTCCGACATTTTTTTGTAGGGAGTTTCGCTGTTTATCGGACATCGTGTTATACTTCACCTTAATTTGTGATGCTGTTGGGATTTGCTATCGAATATCAGGTTGGAATCCATAGATTGATTATTCAGAATTAGCATCGGGAAAGGCAGCTCGACAGTTGTGCTTTTAACGAGGGCTGAAGTTTGGAACCAAAACTTCGAACCGAATGAAACTCCGAGATGTTCTTAAAACGAGGGCTGAAGCGTGAGACCTTCTTCATTTTGAACTTTGACAGCGGTGGAATATGGGCGGCCTCTTCTCCCTCCCCAGATCACTTTGGAAGATCTCAAGATCGATTATCATCAAGCATTGCGAGCCTTTCCAACTGCGATGAACGATTTTGAAGCTGCACAGGCAAAACGCACAGCGTGGGAAAACGATCACCCCAACTGGAATCCGACCGACGAGGAATACATGGCACTACTGAAGTCTATCAATATGCATGCCAAGAGCTGTCAACACCTTGACCAGCTTTGTCAAAATACTCTCTTGCGAATCAAGAAAAAAGAAGCGACCCCAACGGATCAACAGCAAAACCAGCGTTGCCAAGATAAAGATGGGTTTCTAGGTATTTCGAGAGCCTACTGGTTTGGGGGCCCACGAGTTACTATTTTCTGGACCTCTTTTGATTTCCAGAGAGATGTGAATGGAAAGACGGCAACTCCAAGATTATTGACAACTGAAATCATTCCGGATAATTTCCGGAATGTGACTTTTCAAATACCAACAGAGTCTTCGCTGAATACGGGTCTGTCTACCATTGAGCCGCCTTCTAGAATTTCAGTAATGAAGATATATCGCGCTTCACCCAGGCTATACGACTCAAGGAGCAAATCCTCGTTTTCATGTTCTTTTAACGAGAGTACTAACTGCCAATACGGGTTGAAGTGCAAGACTGCAGTTTCATACAGTCTAGACTGTCAGGAAGAAACAAAATTTTCAGAGGTTTTCATATAAATTTTGAGAGAGATAATACATTGCAGCGATATACAAAATCAAGTCATTTCCTTTCGATGGTAAACCAAGACCTTGAATCAATCTGAAGTGTATTGTTTGCCGTCGAACAAGATAAGAAAGAGCCTAGCGACTGGCACAAAACGATCAAGACAAGAGAGTGATGAACCAAGACGCCAAACATGGAGACAGCCTCACAGGAGCTATCAATTCGACTGTTTCCAACTCAGCACATCAACATCATCGTCGACACCGTCGAGAAGCTTTCGGTGAATTATCAAAGCGACCAAATCGGCCCAATTCTATTCATAATCACCGACATTACGAAGTGAATGGACATTGGGTCGATTTGGAGGTGTTGGAAACTCGTCGAGAGTTCCTCCATAGTGTTTCCGTCGATGTTGGTGTGTTTCCAGCAGTTGGAAGCAGTCGACATTGAGATTTTCTCCCATGCCTCTTTGGCCCAGTTGATTCCTGTATCAATGCCGACTTCGTGGATCTCGATAATCTCTTGTAAACTGATCCTCCTATTTTTCATACATGAATATATAAGTTTTCAAAAATATAAATTTTGATATGTTTTCTTCTAGACTGTACCATGTTGTTCTTATATCGAGGTTGAAGTTTAACCCTGTCTGAGTTCTTCATTTTTGACATTAGCGCCCTGTAGCACAATGGCAGACGACTAGACCATTGTGTCCCTCCCCAGCGCAGTTTGGAAGATTTTGCGCCAATTTGACCTGGAGAAATTGATCCAGATGCGGACCGAGCGTTGTCAACAACTTGACCAGCTTTGTCAAAACACTCTCTTGCGAATCAAGGAGAAAGAAGCGACCCCAACGGATCAACAGCAAAACCAGCGCTGCCCAAGATAAAGAATTGCTGATTGACACAGGTATGTCGTTTCTGCATTTGAAAACGATGACACACTGTTTAGAGCAGCTTTTGAAGCCATTTGCCAAGTTTTGGGAATTCTTGGCCTTGTATGTTCAAACAAACAAGAGCAAAACCAAACTTGCCTAGATTTCGAAGGCAACATTTTGTATGATTTTCTGATTGATTTTCTGATTTGGTGGTTGCCTTCTTCCACACCATTTCGAAACACCGGGGAATCTGCTGGAGCGCCCTTTGTTGCTGCCTTATAAAAAAGAAAGCAGATTACTTGTAAAGTTCCACAGTCAGCAACGAAGGGCGCTCAAGCATAGTCCACAGTGTTTCAAAATCGTATGGAAGAGGGCAACCACTCCTGCTGGCCTATGAGAAATTCAAACGAAATGTTGCCTACGAAATCTAGGCAAGTTTGGCTTTGCTCGTGCTTGTACGAGCATACGAGGCCAAGAATTCCCAAAATTTGGCAAATGGCTTCAAAAGCTGCTCTAAACAGTGTGTCATCGTTTTCAAATGCAGAAACGACATACCTGTGTCAATCAGCAATTAGGGAGCTTTGTCAAGTCTCTTCGATTGCCTCAACCGCTGGTTTGTTTCGTCAGAATACAGAAGTCTATGGTACTTTTTCATTGAGTAACAGAGACACAAGTCAGTGCATAGGTGGCTGGAGCTGAGCCACCCGGTTCTCCATACTGCTGTGCCTATGAAACATTGATGCGCACGATCTCCATTGAAACATATTTTGTTGGTGGATGTTCCCAGACATAAAGATTGACAAATTGCTTCAATAGCTCCTGGAAGCAGCGGCACGTCCAGCAAGACTTACATGGAACTGAAGAAATAGATCTGAATAAGGGAGGATATCACAGTGAAGTTTCAGCCTGCCTTGTTGAAAGGATCTCAGTTGTGGTGTGAGTTTTGTGTGTCAAATGCATTCGTTGCAGTTTCAGCGGCTTGCCACAATAGATCGTAATGACGCTTGAGATCATTCAATTTGAAAAATGAAGAACCGTGGCTGTGAGCCCTTACGAATCTTGACGCCTCATGGTAGCCGAGGCTGGAAACTTTAGCAACGAAGGTGAATTTCCAAAATTTACTCAATCGCCAGCAAGTCTTCGTTCTTGCAGCCATATCGGACGATGCAAACTTCAGACGATGCCGTGCAGCACATTGTCTTTCCATCAGCAAAATCGCATCGCGCCTGGCCACTGCATGTTGAATCAGACGCGTGCATGTAGACTTTACGATCTGGAAGCATTGCGTGCAGAGCCATGACTAAGTGTAAAATCAACTCCCCAACTCTAGTTCAACCATATTACCTGGAGCAATGGCTTCTTTGTTGGCTTGTACGAGAGGATCAATTACTTTGAACCTATGCAATCCAGGCATTTAGAAGGCTCGGGAGGATTAAAGTCGTACCAGTCGTCAAAACTCCAACCACTATCAGCGTCGTTGAAATGCACTCCGTTGAGATAAAACATGGGCGTGCCGCTGATGCCTAGCCAATAAATCAACACTCAACTCAAAGCAGTCTGCAAACCATGGGCCAAGGAATAACGAAACAATTGCCGCGTCTTCTCATCCATTTCAGAGCCTGGCTGCATATGCTTGGTGAACTCAACGAGAGATACCGTTGGGAAGGCTGTCGTGGCCCAGCTCGCCAACTGCTTAATAAGCTGAGTTGGCGTCACGTCTTTCGTCGCGGCGTTGGAGAGTTTGTCTTGGTTGATGTAGATTGTTTCAAGCCATGGAACAAATGCATCAGCGCCGGCTGCATGGACCTAAAAGCCACCGAGTATAATTACAAGATCAAAATCAAGTTTTCAGCGTACCAAAGTTACTGCAGATTGGGCGGCAATAAAGGCATTTCGATGAAATGGAAGGGGGAGGACTTGAAACGTCAGGCGGAAATCCTTGCCATGGAATGCGTTCCCGAGCTTCTTGAGCGCTGGATACGCTGCTTTGCTGTACGGGCAGAGCTACAAGCCAAGGAGATGATAAGAGTTCTTTGAGTGGCACGTTCAAACCAAGTCAATAAACACTTCCAAATGGACAGGGGCGTCCTTGCGGCCTTCCTTGAAGGTAAAACCAGGCGTAGTCGTTGGAATATCCCCAAGCACAGCCAAACTCATGCACAAAACGAGGAGGACCCGCGGCATCATCCAGACGGAACGCAACCGAAGCTTGTCAATGATAACCTTCCGTTCGAAAAAATCTTCAAAAAACCACTGGATTTTTGTGAATTTACCGTTCAAAAATTCGAATTTGTAGTAGAATTTTGCAAAAATTAAGTCATTTTTAGGATATTTTTAGAATTTTTATCAACCAAATTGCTTAAAAAGACTTCAACGGACAAGTTGACAGTGAGATCTTCCATCGGGAAATTGGCCCTCTCAAACTTCAGAGACAATCAGCAATGGCGAAATGGTCTAAAAATAGAAATCCGGATAAATTACCGGAAGTTCTGACGACAGTTGGAATTTCGACTACGAGGAAGACGACGATAATGGCAGAAGGGCACCGTCGTATTTCCAGCACTCTTAGCCTGGAGGACCTAAGACGCGAATGTTACCTAGCATTAGTAGACCTCGGGATTGCGATGAGGATTTTGACTGTCCCTGAAGCACATGCGTGGACTCACAAGAACCCCGACTTCTGCCGTTGAAGTCTTGGCGTTCGAATGTACCCACAAAAGACAAGGATCTTTGAATTTCGACGCAGTTTCTTGTTGAGACCGAGTTCGTCGATCGCCTGTGGAAAAGAAAACAAGCCATTCTCTTCGTCTGGCTGAGATCACGTGTCTGTATTTCTGGTTTTATCTGTAGCTGTTTTTTCGCTTCGAATCGTGTTGACGTTGCAGTCTTCTTGCCATGGTATTGCCGCGACCAGGACATTTCAGCCAACGTTTAAATCCAACGGGGTTCCTTTGTAACAAAAGCGAGTTATCGTTTGACAAATTAGTTGACAATTTCCACATGGCTTGGCCAAAGTTTGTCATGGGGGGTTTGGCCGTGGCGGTCATTCAATACTTTCAGACTCGATGGGCGTGGGAGAAGTCGTCGCTGTTTATCGGACATCGTGGTATCCTTGACGTTAATTTGTGGTGCTGTTAGGATTTGTTATCGAATATAACATTCGGAAATCACAACCAAAGATCTTTTTTTCACAGTTGTGCTTTTAACGAGGGCTGAAGTGTGGAACCAAAACTTCGAACCAAATGAAACTCTGACAGGTGCTTATAACGAGGTTTGAAGTGTGAGACCGTGTTCTTCATTTTTGAAATTTGACAGCGGTGGAACATGGAAGACGAAGCGCGCCATCTTTGGAAGATATAAAGCGCCAACACGATCAGGCGCTGCGTGCCCTTGAAACTGCGATGAACGATGTTGAAGCTGCACAGGCAAAACGCACAGCATGGGAAACTTCACACCCCGACTGGAATCCGACGGACGAGGAATACATGGCTCTACTGAAGTCAACCAAGATACTTGCCGAGAGCTGTCAGCTCTTCGACCAGCTTTGTCAAAATACTCTCTTGCGAATCAAGGAAAAAGAAGCGAACCAGCGTTGCCAAGATAATGACTTGATTGACACAGGTATGTCGTTTTTGCCTTTCAAAATGATGACTCACTGCTTAGAGCAGCTTTTGAAGCCTTTTGCCAAATTTTGGGAATTCTTGGCCTCGTATGCTCGTACAAGCACGAGCAAAACCAAATTTGCCTAGATTTCGGAGGCAACATTTCATTTGATTTTTCATAGGTGCAGCAGTGGTTGCCTTCTTCCGCGCCGTTTTGGGGCGCTGCACCGTTTCAAAACACCGTGAAATCCGCTTGGCGGGCCTTTGTTGCTGCCCTAAGAGAAAATAAAGCCGATTCTTTGCTTGTCGTCCAAAGAAACGCAACAGTCTTCATGGATCTTCTGCGGAAGAGTCAGAAAATTAAGTCCACACTTTGATCACCCTTGAGAGACTAGAGGGTGCTATGCGGGAATTTCTTGCTCCAATTCTCCATACAGTGTTATTTAGTTTATATGTTAGCACAATTCAACCAACACGAGGTTTAGGATGTTCATGCTTGATAATGGAACGCGAGGGAAATGTCGAGGAATCCTGTGTCCCTCCACGTCCCTATCAGAGCGGCGTTCATCGAGATATATTGAGAGCATTGGAGCCACACTTTCCTGTCTGTCGTGATGGATTCAGACCTGATGGCATAGCAAAATAACCTTGGATCGGAGAATACGACGATGGCAGAAGAGCAGCGACGTCAACTCCCTCGTCCGTCGAGTCTGGACGAATTGAATGACTACTACAACCGAAGCGTGACGATTCATGGACAAGCTGTGAATTTACTAGAAGTCGTCCAAGTAAAATTTGAGGCATGGACAAAAGAGAACCCCGACTCTGGTCCACGCAATGCTACATTGATGCAGTTGAAGTAGGCTCTCCGAGAAGGGAAGAGGAATTCAATGAACGTCCCATGTTGCTTACCAAGCTCGAAAGAACTTGAACGACGAGTGCAAGTTACAGTTGTGGAGTCGAGTCAGTGCTGTGTCGGCATGGCGTCATTATCCCAGCCGTTTTCGCAATTGCTTTTTGCGTTGCTTCTCGAAGAAGCGGATTTTGCTGTCTTTTAGCAAGTACTAGTAGTCGATTAAACTCTTCGTTGAATTGTCATCGCATCAAGTCCTCTTGAACGGACTGTTCTAGTAGCTTTCATTGTTGGGGGAAGCTGAAAAAACAAGGGGAAATTGGCCCTCTTCAGCGCGTGCAAGTCCCCGTTCTTGTAGTCATATTCTTCTTCAGACGACCTATCTCCATATCAGCGTGCAATGAGCAAAATGGCGAAATGGTCTAAAAATAGAAATCCGGATAAATTACCGGAAGTTCTGACGACAGTTGGAATTTCGACTATGAGGAAGACGACGATAATGGCAGAAGAAGAGCACCGTCGTATGTCCAACCGTCTTAGCCTGGAGGACCTAAGACGCAAATGTTACCTAGCATTAGTAGACCTCGAGGTTGCGATGAGGATTTTGACTGTCCCTTAAGCACATGCGTGGACTCACAAGAACCCCGACATCTGCTGTTGGAGTCTTGGCGTTCGAATGTACCCACAAAAGACAAGGATCTTTGAATTTCGAGGCAGTTTCTTGTTGAGGCCGAGTTCGTCGATTGCCTATGGTAAAGAAAACAAGCGATTCTCTGAGATCATGTGTCTGTATTTCTGGTTTTATCTGTAGCTCTTTTGTCGCTTCGAATCGTCTTGACGTTGCAGTCTTCTTGGCAGGGTATTGCCCCGCCGAGGACATTTCAGCCAACGTCTAAATCCAACGGGGCTCCTTTGTAGAGAATGCGTGTTATCGCTTGTTAAATTAGTTGTCAATTCCCACGTACCTTGGCCAAAGTTCGTCATAGGGAGTTTGGCCGTGGCGGTGATTCAATACTTTCACACTCGAGGGGCTCGTCTGGGCTCGTCCCTGTTTATCGTACATCGTGGTATCCTTCACCTTAATTTGTGGTGCTGTTGGGATTTGTTATCGAATATCAGGTCGGAATCCTTAGTTTATTCAGAATTAGCATCGGAAATGACAACCAAAGGTCTTTCCAACGACAGTTGTGCTTTTAACGAGGGTTGAAGAGTGGGACGAAAATTTCGAACTGCATGAAACTCTGACAGGTGCTTATAACGAGGTTGAAGTGTGAGACCGTGTTCTTCATTTTGAAATTTGCCAGCGGTGGAACATGGTAGACGAAGCGCGCCCTATTCTCCCTCGCGAACAAACTTTGGAAGATTTCAAGCTGGACTATCAAAAAGCATTGCGAGCCCTTCGAAATGAGAATGACACTCTTCTAACTGCACAGGAAAAACGCACAGCGTGGGAAGCTTCGCACCGAGACTGGAGTTCGACGGACGGGGAAATTATGGCACTGGAGAACTTGATCCAGATGCGGACCGACCGCTGCGATCAACTTGAACAGCAATGTCAAAAGGCTCTCTTGCGAATCAAGGAAAAAGAAGCTAACCAGCGTTGCCAATATAATGACTTGATTGACACAGGTATGTCGTGTTTGCATTTCACAACGATGACTCACTGCTTAGAGCAGCTTTTGAAGCCATTTGCCAAATTTTGGGAATTCTTGGCCTCGTATGCTCGTACAAGCACGAGCAAAGCCAAACTTGCCTAGATTTTGCAGGAAACATTTCATTTGAATTTTTCATAGGTGCAGCAGTGGTTGCCCTCTTTCATACGATATTGAAACACTGTGGACTATGCTTGAGCGCCCTTTGTTGCTGTCTTAGGAAAAAATAAAGCCGATTCTTTGCTTGTCGACCAAACAAACGCAACAGTCTTCATGGACCTTCTACAGAAGAGTCAGAAAATTAAGTTCACCCTTTGATGACCCTTGAGAGACTAGAGGGTGCCACGCGGGAAATTCTAGCTCCACAAAAGACATTGAATTTTGAAGCAACCCAGCTGTTGCTTGTGACACTGAGCTCGTCGATCGCCTGTGGAAGCGATTCTCTTCGCCTGGCTGAGATCACGTGCGTGTATTTCTGGTTTTATCTGTAGCTGTTTTGTCGCTTCGAATCGTATTGACGTTGCAGTCTTCTTGCCGCGACCAGGACATTTCAGTATCCCCGGGGTTTCTTTATAGCAAAAGCGTGTCATCGCTTGTTAAATTAGTTGTGATCACTAGGCCATTTATCCACTCTTGAGTAATCCACTGCTTCGAGTGTAGCATCGTAGCACGACATTGAAGGACTGGTGCTTGGCCATGTTTTCCGTTTCAAAATCTTGGGCATCTCTCTTTCTCTTGCTGAGCGTCCATTTGTTATTTCCACAAGGAGAAATTTGAGCCAGACTGAGGACGAAGACGACGGCCATCGTCGTCCATCACGTCCTGCATGATTGAATTCGTCAGGGCTTCGTACGCATCGGTAGCAATCGCACAAGCAGTGCAGATTCGTAATTTCGTCGGAAGTCCAGCCACAAGAATCTGCCAAACTTTGCTACAGCTTCGGCAAATAACCTACAGGTCAAGTAAGCTACAAGACAGCGGGAAGGAGGCGTACCTCGCCGCATTTTCGACAGCGGGACTTGGGATTGAGTAGATGAAATCCTTTCTGGCAAAGGAAGCAGCGACTTCGAGCTGCTCTTGGGATAAGTTCGTCCTCGGCGAGGAAATGACTGCCATTCAATCGAGCGAGACGTATATGCTGCGTGAGCTGTGTGATGAGTCGACAACGTCGCTTCATGGTCATGCCCATGAACCAAGACGGCGCGGAGCCACCGAGATTGCATTGAATGAGCTGCGCCACCATCAAATACCCAGGTCGAACCGATTCTGTAAACACGATGCCGCTCCTGTGATGCACACAGCGAACCAAACCAAGCGTGCTGTACAAGTCAGGGCAAGCCGAGAGCTCTATCGACTTGAAAGCAATCACCCAGCCACGTTTGTCTTCGGCTTCAAAATCGTGGTGGCTCTAAATTCCCCCATAAGATATGTTCGACTTGACCAAAATGATGGAAATACTACCTCAAGAATACACATATCGCGGTGTTTGGCGACACCAGCAGCTGGACTGCTCATCACTTGCCATCGTACGCCGAGGAAATGGCGTGGGAATTCTTCCGACGGGGCGTTCAACGAGTACAACGTCGCCACGTCCAAAACGTCGGTGAAAATCGCTTGGTATTTGTCTCGAAAGGCGTCGTGCGTGTCTGCGTGGAAGAGAGACGATACTTCAGTCAAATTCGCCATGACTTCCGTGATTCCTATCCAGGAAACGACGCCAGGAGGCGCGTATGGATCGTGGCCTTGGTAGATGAGCAAGTCGCTGTCGTCCGCATCGAGCGACCACTTGATTGGACCGTTCTCCAACCGCGCATACCGGATGACGTCGATGGAATTTTGGCCTCCAATCGTCCGCAGAGCCTCTTCGTCGTCTGGATGAAGCGGCGGGCAGCGAAAGAAGTCGGCCGGGAGCGGGAAAGGCATGCTCCTGCCACAATGCCCAACTCCTCGCCTTGCGTGTAACCATGGGGCAAATCAAATGGGGCAAAAAAGAAACCCCTACACCCCCTATATTGCCAAATCAAAAAACATCCGGATGAAACAAACTAATACTTGGAGTCACATTATTGACAAACCAAAATTTATGCTGAGAGCCAAGTGCATTGTATTCGAGAGAAGAATTAACATGATTTACTGTTTGCTTGCTACGCATGGAGACATTGTTTCTTGTGTTGTAACAAATATTCAGTCGTAATGGCTCGGATGTCAAAGTTGGATTTTCTTAATTATAGCCACTGAATATTGAGATAAATTAATTTCAGCCAATCAAACAATGGCAATTCACTTAAAAATGCCGCTTGGGGGTGCACCATAAAAAATAACTTGGAAAGGATCTACGTGTCTTCAGTCCTGTCTACTTACTCCCCGTCGCCCAATTTGTCAATCTCAGCCTCGACGTCCAATGTCTCTCATTCCATATCTGGTATGAATAAAAGCGTCGCCAAATTTTGGGACAAACTATGACGATGGGACAAACGCAGGGTTGTGTCCACAACCTTCACAACCGATGCAGTTTGACTATCCGGGTAATAATATAATTATCCGGATATTGTTTGTTTGTTATGTATCAGGGGGTTAGGGGGTTAGGGGCTTGAATCACATTTCGCTGCTCCCCTCGACCGAGAGTGCTGAGGGAAAACGAGCTTCTTGTAGGGGGCGCGAGACTACACTGTCCAAGAATCTCCATGAAAAGTTGGGATAAAGCAGCATTAAATCACGGTTCGAGTAGTGAAAATTCGCACATTAAACAAAAAAAATGGCAGTCGATGGCGAAATTAGAAGTCGCATTTACGTTGCTGTAAGCCATAGGGGATCGAATAAAACACACGTTGAAAGGGGGACGGCAATTCACGGTTGTGTTAACTTTTTGGAAAGAAAATGGACCGAACACGCGACAGGACGGACGTGGCATGTGGCGGTGGTGGCTTGGAGTTTTTGTCTGGTTTCGTCGGGGATTCCTGCTTTGTCTCTACATTTTTCCATCAGGTCAATCTTTTTGGAGGTTCTTTGTACGATGGGATTCCTTCTGGCGGGGCGAACTTGTGACTTGGAATTGCTTTGGCTGGCAGTGTCGTTTGTCGATGGTAAAGATCTACTCGAGACCGTTGTTAGAGATCGCGCTCATCAGTAGCCCCTTCGTACTTTGTCGAGGGGAATGGCTGTCCCTGCTTCGGATGAAATAAACGCAACATCGACGGCCTCCTGGCTTCGGACTTGGACGACAATCGCACCGAAATACTTGGCACTGCCGCTGTACTGTGCCATGACAAGCTCGCCGACTGCGACGGGTTTCTTCTGGCCAGCCAGCGGAGAACCACACACTGCTTTATGCGTCGAGACGTCGCCATTGCATGGAATCTTCTGGTCATCTTCATAGCCATTCGAGCTCTTCCAGATGCGTGTAATCCGCTTCTTTGGGCTTAAAACTACGCGAATTTCAAAGCTTGAACGAACTTTTTCGTTTACCAGCGGTGTCTTCTAGCGTTGTAATATAATCGTGGGGAATCCTGTCGACGATTTCCCCGTAGTCAAAGACGACTCGGTAAGCGCCAGCGACGACAGCTTGGACTCGCCCCGTGCAGTATTTGCTAAAGCGAGGGGCGTACGCTAATACATAATCGTTCACGCTGAACGACGGGGGCTTGGCCACTCGAGTCGGCTCGACGCGGCGGAGCTTATGTACCGCCACCTAGAAGACCATATTGTCCAGGGGGAATCGAATGGAGAGAGGGGGGGAGGACCTGTTTCGAGATCGTGCTGTCGGCAAACTGCACGTCGACGAGGCCATTGCTGAAGACGCGACAGATTCGTCCCTTTTCGTACAAATTGCTCAACGGATGGCTGGCAATGACCCAGTCGTCGACGTTATAACTTGTCTCGCCCATATCTAGCCACAGTTACAGCTTTGTTGTCCATTGAAATGAAGAACCAAAGGCGTGGTCGAGGTTGAAAGCTGCCATGAAAGCCCCTGCGTCTTTTATGCTGGCATCGGCTATTGAAAATATTCACAATTAAGCCAAGGGAGTCCAAAACCTTTGCGAAGATAAGCTGGAGGAACCGCTGAATCAACTTCGCCATTGTCGTAATCGACGACGACGGTTTTGTTGTTATTTATTGCTGTGATAATGCCATGGTTGGAAACGCCAACGTCTAAATCATGGACGATAACCTACGTCGCCGAGATTTAGAGCTGCATTTCAAGGAAGAACGCACTTTTTCATGGACGTGGAACCATTTCCCCGCTGCTTCGATATCAAACTGGTCGGTGATGCGTACACGGTCTTGCACTCGTCTACAAAAGTTAAACATTTTATCTCAAGGGGGGGGGCAGGGGGGGATTTACTGGGGGAGAGCCACAAGTGCGTCGACGAGGATTTTCGTCTTGGCTTCAATCGAGCCGTCAATTTTCAAGTCGAAGCAGGTCACATTGCGCCGTCGTCGGATTGTACAAGGAACAAGTTTATCATGGACGCTCTACATACACAGCGTTAGCTCCCGACAAAAAAACGAACAACGTACATGGAGAACTTTGGCACCAGGGTAAAGAACATCGATCGACTTTGCCAGCTCGCGGCATTGATCCAGCAATTCTTGATGTGGCCAACACGGCTGAATATCTGAAATAGCAACATTTGAGTGAATTTTGCCGTCGTGGCCTAGTCAAAGTCTCTCAGAGTTTGAATCCAAAGCAGTGGTTTTGCCTTGAACCGTGCAGGTGGATTCCTCAACCGACTGCACGACGCCGAAAAAACAAGCTGACGGCGTACAGACAATCACGTCCTGCTGTGCTGTAAATGCTTGATTTGCTGGCGTGGACGGATCGTAGCGGAATTTGGACGAAGAGCCCTTGCGTAGTAATGGAGGTTTGTTCATTTTCTGTAGCGCAGCTTGAATCCTCTGTAGCTGTTTTTGCGTCGCCGAGCGCGTGTCGTGCGCGGGAGTATTTGCTGACGTTGCAAAGGCCAAATTGGCCGTCGTGATTCTTGTATCTAGGGCAACAATCAACCACGTTTTGTAAGTCTTAATGTACCCAGGAGATCGTCGTAAATCATGCAATCGACGCGACGAACATTTGAAGCTTCATGCTGCTTGTTTGGTCCTCCTTCACTGCGTTTCGAGACAGCCTCCACGTTGGAAATATCGCTCTGATCGTCCAAATGATCTGTAAAACACTAAGAATGAGCCTGAGATATATTCCAGAGCGTGCCTTGCATGGGGACATAATTTAGCTCTTGCTTCATCCCCTCAGAGTCGACTAGGCCTTGGATATTCGCAAGAGGGACACATTTATCGAGCGTCAAATCGTCAAAGAGGACGTTATAGACGTCGCCAGAGTCTGAGATGCCTTGGATATGGCCTGCAAAATATCTAGTCAAGCGCAGGTCACGATGCAAAACATTCTGTCAAATGTACTCTTCGCTGTCGTGGCATTTCGCCGACACATAGTCTCCAATTTGCCACCTTGAATCCAACCTCTCTGTCGATTCGTGTAGAGAAAGTTGATTCTTCTGGGACAGATCTATTGCTAGACTTGTCGTGGAGATATCGCCATTGCGGGATTTTGCCGTGAGGAGGCTCTTTTGCGATGCATCGGCTGGAAGTTTTGTGATTTGTGACCTCGACGTTGCGTTTTTCATCAAACGACGGCCTGGGGGAGGTCGTCTTGGTGGACTTATCTCAATTCTCAATGAGGTATTTGATCGCTTCGCCAACGCTGGGAGCATCGACTTGCTCGGGCTGCTGGGCCGCGCCGTGTTGTCGGGCATTTCCTCGACAGTTTGGACAAATGGGGTATAAATAGACACCAGAAGGCAAATTTGATTGGTCATGAAAATAACGGACAAGTCACTGATTGGCTGAAAACTTCACTTTGCATTTACGTCAAGGCCACGAATCTCTCTCTCTATAAAAGACGACTTCTAGCCACCAAAGAATAAAGGAGAAAATGGCCCAAATCGTGTTTTTAAAGTAGACTGGAACAGCACGTCGATAGAGCTAGTGTGAATGGATATCCTAAAGAGCTAATGCGGGAAATCATTGCCCCGTATGATGATAGTATGATAGGTATGCAGGTACCTCCAAAAGTTTCATAACTAACCAGCCATCCACTTGAAAATAGATGGTCATTTGAGCCGAGTGAACTCCAAGGGGATGAAACGGACTTCCGCTTGACGCTACAGAAACGCTGCGAACGTTATTAGAATGATTTTATTATAGCCAAAGCTCAGCACAGATAAAGTGTACCGCCGAGTTTAATGTCCCATTTGGATCGATCAAAGTTGTATGTCAAGTCTGTCGAACGTCCATTTCTCGAGAAATAGTCGGAGGAATTCATCCATGGATGCTGCGTTTGGGAGTGAAACACTTCAATTTGCGTCTCAATGGCGATGCCACCCTCATCTAGGTACATTCCATACAGGTGATTCCGACCAAATCGATGAGTTTGCAGCAGCCTTCAGGCAATTCAAACATTGATTGGGAACGTGAAGCGATCACCAACTCCTAAAGACGATGCATTAATCGTATGAATTGTTTTGAATTTTGTCCTAACGCTAAGAGTTTTTTTTAAATACACAGCACTACTGTCTCTTAACGCTTTGTTCCCAACTTCAAAGTGCAGTTTGGCGATTCATTTACCTCATTTTCGGATTAACACTTTAAATCGGAATTTCTTGATTATTGTGTGAACAGCTTTCTCCTGATGTTGTCGTCAAACATTGTTTCTCCAAGAGTATCGCCAATCGCACAGAAACGAATGATCCGTCTTTTCGCCCACATTTTCTTGAGGAAATTATGAAGAATCACCGCACTCGCCCCCCTTTATCACAATACAAGTGACAGCAATAAATACAGCCCTATCTCTTTATTACATCGGCAGGGAAGCAAAGGAGGAGGGGGGAGCAAAATTCAGGATTAAAATGGCATTTTAAAAAAAGAATTGGGGCTTTAAGATTACATCTAACGTTGGAGAGGAATGGAATTGCAGTCAATGGAAATATCAAATTATCTTATAAATTATTTATTTTATTTATTCTATATTTTCATTTAATTTGTACTGCAAGGTGGTCCTTTCTCATGGACATCCAAAGTGCACTTCCAAACTTGTGTTGAAATGACTGCATTGCCGCCCTCCGCGCTTCTTTTCCCCGTCCCTTCCGACATCGAAGTGAGCGATTCCATCACTCCAGCGCACATTGGAGACATCGCGAAAGCTTCTGGCCTCGTACGTGTCGTCAAATCCGACTTTGGTCGCTCAATTCGGCTCTAGTTGGAAGACGAACTCGTGTATTTTGGCAAAACCAAGGCCAAAGTTCAGCTTTCCGTGCGAGACCGCCTCCAGGACGTCAAGGACGGCTCGTATGTCGTTGTGACTGGCATTACGCCAACGCCCCTTGGTGAAGGCAAATCGACGACCACGATTGGGTCCGTCCAGTCGATCTCTTCAGTATAAATCATGCAATTTTAGGCTCGCACAAGCTCTTGGCGCCCATTTGAAGACGAAATCATTTGCCTGCATTCGCCAAGTATGTTGAAAACTTAAAACTTGCATTTATCTGTGTATTCTAGCCATCCCAAGGCCCAACTTTTGGTATCAAGGTTAGATAAAACGACGATTGAGAGCGATCAAGAATGCTTTGTTTATATAGGGCGGTGCTGCTGGTGGAGGATATGCTCAAGTCGTTCCCATGGACGAGTTTAATTTGCACATGACGGGGGATATTCACGCCATTACCGCGGCGAATAACTTGGTGATTTTGCTAGTATTTTTTGTTTTATTGATGGGATTTTTATAGGTTGCTGCTGCCATTGATGCCCGCATGTTCCACGAATCGACTCAAAAAGACAAGGTAATTTCGCTGCTTTTATTTTCTTTCTGAATATTCTTTCAAAATCAGGCTCTGTTCAACCGTCTGTGCCCTGTCAAGAAGGATGGCTCGCGTGTCTTCGCATCTGTGATGCTCCGTCGTTTGGCGAAATTGGGCATTGACAAAACCAACCCGAACGACTTGACCGAGGATGAAATTCGCCGTTTTGCCCGTTTGGACATTGATCCTGCGACCATTACATGGTACAAAATCACAAAATTTTTCAATTGATTCAAAATGAATGGTGTAGGAACCGCGTCCTTGATACGTGCGATCGATTCTTGCGTGGCGTGACGATTGGCCAAGCTGCCACTGAAGCAGGCCACAGCCGTGACACTGGCTTTGACATTACGGTATTTTTTAAATCATTTCCACAGTTCTTCTGACATCTCTTAGGTTGCAAGTGAAATTATGGCAGTCTTGGCTTTGGCTACGAGCTTGGAAGACATGCGAGAACGTCTTGGCCGCATGGTAATCTTACAATATAATATCTAGGAATGACCTTGGCTTTTTTTAGGTTATTGGCATGAGTCGCGCTGGAAACCCCGTGACGACGGACGATTTGGGCGTCGGTGGGGCTTTGACAGCATTGATGAAGGATGCAATTATGCCGTAAATGCATTCCTAAAAATATTGAGCTTATTCTAATTTCTAGGACATTGATGCAAACCGTCGAGCAAACGCCAGGTACTGCCTTCTTATGGTGAATAAATCTAAATTAAATGTTGTAGTCTTGGTCCATGCTGGCCCGTTCGCTAATATTGCCCATGGCAATTCATCGATTATTGCTGATCAAATTGCATTGAAACTTGTCGGCCCTGAGGGCATCGTCGTCACGGAAGCTGGCTTTGGCGCTGATATTGGCATGGAAAAGTTTTTTGATATTAAATGTCGCGCTAGTGGTAAGTTTCCCCTGACGCCCACCTTTTCTAATATTTATTTCAGGTTTGGTTCCTCAATGCGTCGTGTTGGTCGCCACGGTTCGCGCTTTGAAAATGCACGGAGGTGGACCAACTGTCACCGCTGGCAAACCCGTACGTTCATTTTTCCCCATGACGTGACAGCTTCATGGCAATATATATTAGTTGGATCCAGTCTACGTGGACGAAAACATTGACTTGGTCACTGTTGGCTGTGAAAACATGATGCAACATATTCGCAACGCGGTACTCTGCCGTTGAAATTTCAGCTTCTAATGATTTTAGGTCAAATTTGGCGTCAAGGTTGTCGTGTCGGTCAATCGTTTTGCCACGGATACAGACCGTGAAATTGAAATCGTGCGTGCGAAAGCGTTGGAAGCGGGGGCTTCTGCTGCCATCGAGTGCAACCACTGGTCTTTATTTCTCCTTGAATTTCTTCATTCACTTGAAATTTGTAGGGCAAAGGGCGGCGCCGGTGCCGTTGAATTGGGCCAAGCTGTCATTGATGCCTGTGCCTCCGTGCCATCAAATGCATTTAAATTCTTGTATCCCCTCGAGTGGTCCATTGAGCAAAAAGTCGAAGCGGTGTGCAAATCGATCTACGGTGCCGACTCGGTGGAATTCACACCATTGGCGCAAGAAAAAATCCGAGTGTTCACTGCGAATGGCTACGATAAATTCCCGATTTGTATGGCCAAGACGCATTTGAGTTTAAGCACAGACCCTAGCAAGAAGAACGTCCCGACCGGGTATGGAATGCATTTGAATGGACAAGATTTGACGCATTGAGCTGTAGATTTTCCGTCACGATTCGCGATATTCGAGCCTCCGTCGGCGCAGGCTTTTTGTACTTGCTCTGTGGTGATATCATGACCGTGCCTGGCCTTCCTACTCGTCCTGGCTTCTATGACGTCGACGTTGACTGCAAGACTGGCAAAATCGTTGGTTTGTTTTAATCATTGGCATGAATATAAACAATCGACCGCTTTCCCCGTCTAATAAATTTGCAATTTCATCCCTAGAAGATTCAAAAGGAGGCCAAGACGAGCTCGAGACTCCTTTGCTTTCTTTGGAAAGGGAAATGTCATTTTTTACAACATTGAGTGATCTTCATGACTACAAATTGGGATTTGGTCTGCTTTATTGAGCAGATGTCGATGGAGAATCGTGTATTTTATACCGAGCTTCGACTTCTTCGACGAGTAAATGGTCGCAATGCCACTCGCTATCGAGCATTTCGTTGATGAAATGGTCGCGGCGACTCATTTGGCTATGTTTCGAGTGCTTCGAGTGCAAATCGGCATAACTTTGATGCAAGGCTTGCGTTGGTTCCATGCTTTCTTCCAAGTACATTTGCAACTTGACAAGGTGCAAGTGCGCAGTGAGGACGTCGACACTAGTGGCGTCCGCTTCGAGCAGCAAATGAACGACATGGCCTGGAGAGACGTGGATGATATACTTTTCAGGCCATTGAATCGTTGATGGCGTCAAAACTTGGTCCAAACGCGAGCTCAACGCCACTGTGGATCGTTGGAATCGATTCGGGTACCCTGAAAAGATGGTCGAGACGAACTTTTCCAATCCATTGACGTCCGTTGGCTGGAGAACTTTATCTTCTTGCCAGTATTCGTCAACGATTAAGTGCAAGCGCTGGTCAATTCGTCAGCTCAATTGGCAAAATTGATGGAACATACCTGCTGATTCAGCGTTCGCAGAGCGACAACCGACAGAGATTTATAGATGGAAAACAAATTCAAGCATGATAATACGCCAAATGCAGCAGCGACGTGAACAGTTGATGTGCCAACGATAGGAGAGATTGCAATACCGAGAGCTGTGCCTGCAATCGATGAGGCAATAGACTGAGAGCCAGCTTTGGCCGTAATATCGGCCAAGTTCTCGCGTTGGGCAAAAGAATAATGAAACCCAGCTCGAGTAGCGCTCGCAGAGAGCCACGATATGTTCTTGGCAACGTTCGCCGTAGCTGCCATGGGCAGAAAGTAAGCTGGAACAAGGGGAGTCAGAATCTCAATCAAGGTTGCCGCATCCATTGCAACAGCAGACACCGCACGCCATCGTTTTGGATCTGCGTCAAAGCGATGGTTGACAAGACTGGCAAAGAGAACACCGCCAAATTGCCCAAGACCGTCTTTGATGACCCAATTGAGTGCTGCAGCCATCGGAATCGTCCCACTTTGCAGGCCAATGGCATACAACAACGACTGCATGGACAAAACACCGGCTGTGCTTCCAGCGACGCTTGCTACGAATTGCCACTTGACGTATGGCAGATAGTCATGGCTAGTCGATGTAGCATAGTCCCTTGGGAGGAACAAATCTTCGAGTAATCTAGGTATATCCTTGATAGTCTCTGTCATCGATGGCTTGGCAGATCCGATCAAGTCGAGTTTCTCATCCGGAAGAGAACGGAATGCAAGCTCTCGATGACCGTGCTGCTGGGTGGCTTTAATCTGTTCCTTGGATGTATGATTGAGCCGGGAAACTGCCGCAAAGAGCGCTCGCCGTTCGACTCCAAGGCGACGAGCTGTGGCCGCTCTTAGCATCCTGTCAAATGGCACATTATCCGGATGCAAGTGGATCTCAACAACTTATATAGATTTCAGTATGCTCTCCACAATAAAGAGCCGGATAAATTTGACCAATCAAATAATTCAAATAATATTCCACAAATTGATAAATGAAGGAAACGACTATTCCCCCCCTAAAATTCATTTTTGATACTTTTTTGCCCTAGCTTCCCAAAAATCGACTGCCATTTTAGAGCTCTTGACTTCTGCAAACACTTAAAATGCGCCAAAGTTATGGGCATCATCGCGGGAGCTCACTTTCATACCCCTAAGTGTCGAAAATTCTAGGTAAAAAAGTATCAAAAATGAATTTTAGGGGGGAAATAGCCATAATGGGGGGGAAATAGTCGTTTCCTAAATGAAAATGAATTTCAAAACTATTGAAAACAATTTTGGACATTTTCCAGCCACAATGCCTCGGATGAACTTTAAGGCAGTGAGGAGGCGTTGGGGAGCAATAAAGCCATAAGGAAAATTTACCGTAATTTATCTAAGGAGGAATATAAAGGGCAAGGCGGGGGTTGGTGGAAGCAGTCTTACGTTGAACGAGGTACAGGGGGGGGGCTGGCACACTTCATCTCGAGGGTCGAAGGAATTTGCAGCAAGCATCCAGTCCTCTTGAATTCTGTTTGAATGCACGAAAGGTTTTCCTTCCTTGTATTTTGTAGTTAGAGCTGTAATAGCTTAATGCAACCCTTGAGGTTAATTACTGGGAATAGATGCCATCAGATTAAAAATGCGATCTTGGACCAGGAGTTTGTCCTCTTGCCTCTGGTTTCATGTGTCCATCAGTTGTTATGGGGTGGTCTTGTCCATAAAATGCAGTCTACATCAGTACCCTGTGAATATCTTAAGCTGATAATTATTCCGGGAACAAGCCTTCTCAACTAGGAAGCTCACTGCTATAAACCCTCGTGTACGTTAGAATCTCCACCCTCTTGTTCAGACGCGTAAGCGAAACTGCTTTAATCTCATATGCCACCTGGATAAGCTGTGTCTAGTGTTCTGTAGCCTGATGCTTCCGCGCCATGGACCGATGACTGCAACGAGAGTTTCCAGTGCGTCGTGAGGTTTTATATCCACTGATCGTTATTATCGCAAAGCTCTATCGGAGAGGAATTCCTGGGGCTGTCGCTCCAGCTCGTTTCTGAATCGGTCGAGTATTCGCTCAAGCGCGTTGATTCTTTCTTGGGGTTGTAGACATCCCAATTGGCTTGCAATCGGTCAAGGATTCGTCGCATTTCATGGTTCGACATGGTGGTTTCCATCACGATCGGTCGAGTCTCTGCGGGGTCTTTGGTTCGCTTCCAAGGGCAACTAAGTCGCCACGACGGCATCGCATCAACCACTAGGCCCACACCCACCGGACTCTGGAAATGAAACCCATCCATCCACCTTGACACATCGTCGCGTCTTTGTGCAGTTGTAAAGATAAGCTCGAAATCTTGACTCTGATGTGGCTCCCCCTTGTGTCGCAGACCAGGCAATCGAATCTCAATGAAACTCTTTCTTCCTCGTGTCCTTCCCGCAAGCTCGAGCAAATTTGCCGTTCAAACTTGGATCGCTTTAACATTGCAGGTTATGTAATGCCATGTCACCCACAGTATGTACAGTACATGTACGGATTCGGGGGTTAAGGGGTTTGTGTGTTGGGGGTTTAGAACACATAGGGGTGCAGGGGTTATGCATTGTTGACATGATTAAATGAGAGAAATGCGCAAAATGATCGACATCGAGTTGTTATGAGCGTCTTGGACAGACACGAAGAGCATGCAGTAAACCACCCTCGTAATCTTCTTGTTGGCAATGGGATACACCGCCAAGGAGGCAGAATAGAAAGCTCAGAGTTCCCATTAGTCCATAACGTTACATGATTTCGTCAAGGAAGATAGCAAATTGTAGAGCGATGAAAGTTTGCCTCCCAACATGGATTGCACCCATCTTGTTCAGTTTGAGCGATGACATATTGCAAGTGCAGTGGCGCGAAGTTGTAGGAGAACCGCGATGGGGGGCAAACAAGGAGACCGAAGCCGATTGCGCATGTATTTGGACGAGAAGTTCATCCCCGTCGACGAGCAACGCACGTCAAACAACACGTCGTGGCAGCGGATTGTGTCGGCTATTGCACTCTACTATGAGTTTTGTCTCGTGGACCGACTTGGAGTCCGTTTATTGAGTATTCTGACGGGCTCTTCACAGAGTTCGTTTGGTGCTACACTTGTGCTGCACGACAAGCCACCCTCGTCGCCTGTCCACGTGGTGACAGGAAGCAAACAGTTGCATGGCGACTACTATTTTGGTGCCGCAGTCGCGCAAGAAAAGGACAGACCATATATCTTTATGAAAAACACTGCAGTGTGTACGTCGCCTGTATCGAATCTCACTCGTCTGAAATGCCCCCTCGGTTGTTTTCCACCGTCTAAAGTCAATCATGACGACGTCAGATACAGAATATGACCCGTCGTGATAAAATTGACTGTGAAGACAAGTGCTACGTTGCAATTCAGCAACGAAGTGGCAATTGCCTCGCCCCAGTACAAACAGCGACACGTGCCCTGACAATTGTCAATTGTCAGTCTACACTGTAATTTCGCGAATAGAATATCGAAATATAGAGGTATTAATATAAAACATGACAGGTATTCAAAGCAATAGTTATCCTTTTCATTACGGTATGATATCGACTGGTCCAATCGAACCTTACTGTTAGTTTATACTTCTCGCCATCAGGCCGGACTTGAATTAATCTAACGTTAACTTTCTGCTGCGTAGTATACCCTCTTTTATAGTTATATCGCTTAATTTACCCTGCCTATTGTCTCATTGCTACTCTGATGTAAACTTGTAAAGAAATAGTTGTATTCTGTAAATCTACTAACAAATGGATGCAATGAAACTTTTAAAGTTATCACACTGATATCCATGGCGTTGTCGTGTGTATTCCATCTTTCATTGACCATTTTAACATTGCATTATAGCTTTTCCACAGCGATCCTTGGACTTGGCTAATGAAACCTTTAGAAGCTTATACTATGTTGAATATAACATTTGATAGGGTATGTATTTAAACAAGTTATCATGGTCAGAGACAAGGTTTGACAGCATCCCACGTTCGTACGTCGTGCAACTTGCCATGTTTGACAAAACAAGGAGACGAAATGGCGTTGTGCGTAGTGTTGTCGTACGCACAACGACCGAGCACAACGTCGCTGCAAACCAACAAGCCATACGATCGCTCTCTCGTTGAAAAATCCACTAAAGATGCATTCTTCCTCCCTTTTGTCGTCGCCTTTGTGTGAAATTAGCTCAACTTTGCCAAAGGGTGCAAGGCGGAACAATTGACGATGTGCAAGATATTTACTGACGACGAACAATAAAACTCTTGTCGACTTTCCACAGTTGGATCGAGAACGATTTGCGTGCCTCGGTCCTTAACAAGCTTGGACTGAAATTGTTTTTCATGGAATTGCAAGGACGTTGTCGTTGTCTTGGGCGAGTGTGATGTTTGTTTGGATCGGCCGATAGCCTTTTTCGATTAAACACGTTTTATTCCAACAACACTGACACACATGGAGGCTAGCTCTCCCACCAGCTGGGGCTCAACAAGCGACAATTGCGCGCCTGTGTCCGTGGATGTGTTGATCGCCAAGCAGTCCGAAAGAAAGCCAAGGGGGGGAACGCCCAGCGATGCAAATTCTTGATAGCAGGAAAAGAATACCATCGCACAAGCGCCCTCGCCAACACAAGCGCTCCGAAATGTTCCTGGCGTCATGCAAATCGTGTTTCACAACGTGTAATGTTGTCAAGTGCCATTTGTTTCGATGCCACTACGACAAGCAAAGCTTGGAATTTGCGATTCGGTTGAATGCAGACTCTTTCAATATCTCCCTGACTTTAGTGTCAGATTGACTTGCCATTCTTTGATATTCTATTAAATTTATGTCTAAATCAAGATTATATGTCATTAAAGCGAGGGAGTAGAGATCTTTGGCGATTCAGGGCCATTTACAAGCCAAAACGTGCGTTTTGTCTGCCTTTCTGCCTTTGACAAGCTTGCGGATGGTCCGTCGCGGCCGCTAACGCACCACAACCCAACGATGTGGATTGTTTTAGCTCGGATCACGTTGTCAAAGCGCAGGGGACTAAAACCTATTTGACGCACTTCAAAGGTGGGGTGGCGAGCCCACCATGTCGCACATCGTTGGGTGCCCATGTCAATCATTTTCCAAAATGAAGTGTTTCTTCAACGACTGTGAAAACCCGACGGCGAATGGCACGTGGAAGTGCACTTTCCATCGCCATCGCTCGCTCTGCCTGGTCCACAATTGCCAAAACCAAGTCTACGCCCGCAATCTGTGCGTCAAGCATGGGGGCAAGCCCAAATGCCAGGCTGAAAACTGCACGATGAACTCGCGCGTGGGCAATTTCTGTTCTCGCCATGGCGCCTCCCACCTCAAGAAACGCTGCTCTCGAGACGGATGTGACAAGCAAGCCCATGCTCGGGGCTTTTGTGTTCGCCATGGCGGGGGGCGCAAGTGCCGCATCGACGACTGCACGTGCCATGCGCGAAACGGTCCCTATTGTGCACGCCACAAATGTGAGATCGAGGACAAAATGCAAAAAGAACCAGTCCAACGACCGCTTCACGTCGAGCCTCTTCGATTGCCGTCGCTGCATGCCCAACTGGCGAAACCAGACGAACAACCAGCGCTTCCGCGGTTTCCAACGCCACTCAAGATGCTCATGAGCGTCATCAACTGAGCTCCCTCCACTGCCTTGGATGTTGTCCACTATACTTATTAGAACTTCGGTTGACCCATAAATTTATTCTTTGCGATCTTGACAAACTCTTGCGTCCGCCACCCCTTTGAGAGCTC
The DNA here is from genome assembly GCA_021527685.1 of Aphanomyces euteiches. Classification (NCBI taxonomy): domain Eukaryota; phylum Oomycota; class Saprolegniomycetes; order Saprolegniales; family Verrucalvaceae; genus Aphanomyces; species Aphanomyces euteiches. Next base: position 2,722,462 of record JAJGMV010000278.1, read on the forward strand.
CATATGCACCAAGACGTTGGGAATTGCACTCGTCCATGCATCAAAGCACGCAAGTCTTGTCAAACACTCGGCAACTCGCTCAAGTCGTCGCTGTGCTGCTGCTTGTTGCTAACCGTGTAAACTGATATCTTAGTAAATTCAATATTTGTCATTATAATAAGAAATCCTTGAACAATTTATATTAATGTATATTAATATTCTAAAATATAAATATATACAGTATATCATATTTTGAAGTATTACGAATTTCGTGACCTTCGGCATGAAAAACTTTGTCATCTTGCTGACACCCATGACGAGGGTTGAGACGGCTGGACGATGCTCTGGAGCTGTGTATTTCCCTTGAATTCATAGTTCGTTTGAGTCCCCAATGAGTCATTGCTCGATTGTTCATCGTGAGTTCAAATGGAGCGAGCTGAGCCGAACAGATTTCCATCATGTCCACCAACATCACGACGTGTGTCACGCTCTAGAAGGTCTGGTGGAGGCACTACAAGGCTTGTCCTGCCGAGAAGAGCATCTCCATCACTGCGCTGAGCTGACAACGGCGACTTGGAGACTCCGGTTTGATTGAAATTGCATCCGATGACCCAGGTCGAGCTCGACTGCTGGATGTGGATGCAAATTCTGTCGAGCATTGGATTTGTCTGCATGTCCGTTTAGCAATTCTTGGAGAACAAGTGAACGCTCTTGTTGCCATCTTGCCACAACTACTTGGCCCCGTCGACCTCGCGAGGAATAAACACCGTGAAGGATAACCATATATTTATCGTCCCTGCGGTAAATCTACTGGTAGCTCTTCGCTGCTCTGCTACCGGTTGCGCCGCACGAGCTACAGTATTTCCAAGACTAGATTCGAACGGAATCCATTTGTGTCGCTGCAGTCCCAAGCTGCCCCTTGCATCAAAGACTCGGATCCTGTCAAGTACAAGCTTGGCCTCGCTGTTACTACACGGGCTTTCTCTGGGGCTCTAAAGGCCATTGATTGACCAACCATCATGGCATTGGATCGCAAGTCGAAGCATCGGCAACGAGCTACGAGTTTGGTGCGGAATGCGCGACGTGCGATGACCCAAACATCTCGACGCAACAGACCTGCCCTGGCATCATTGTGGCAACGAAGGCGACGATTCTTGCCGCGGACTCACCTTGTACTTTGGCCTTGACTCCGAGTGAACCCAAACATCTCCTTGACCAAATACGGCGACCTTCAAGCCCGCACGCAGCCTGCAGTCTTGCACGAGCCTCTCTGAATCGTGGGGCACCTGAACGTCAAGCCTAAGCGCTTCGCGTTGTGCTACTGCAGAGCTCTGGTGAACATCTCATTCGCCTCAGAGATTGGGTACAGTATGCTAAGCATTCCTTCGGTTTGATGATCAGCATCTTGGGCCGTCAAAGAGATCTCGGCGACGCGTCAGATCGATCCGTTGAACGAGGCGGGACAGCGAGAAGGAAACCTCACGATTCTCGAGGAGTTTGTCGCTTGATTCTCGTCGTCTCCACAAATGTTACGTCGTTGTTGGAAACGATTTCACGATGAGTTCACACGTTTGGAGTCAGCACTTGGGAGATAGAAGTCCAGTGTCACGTGGAATTCATTTTCGCCTCGTCAGTTTGGAGTTCGGAATAGTCGACGTACAGAACATGCGGTCCAAGTGGCTCGTGAGCATTTTTCGTTGTTGCATGCGACGGAGGGAGATCGCTCCAAGCAATGCGTTACAAGACAAAGCTTGTCATGTTTTAAGCAAACGCACGACAACAATATGCTGCAGTCGTCCATGTCTTACCTTGGACGGAGCAATTGCCTGAGAAGAACAGTTGACCTGTTCTTTTTGGTCAAAACTGTTCCAGGCGAAAGTTAGAACAGTCATCCGGATAATTATCCGGAAAACTGCCTAGAAGAGCGCGATTGTCGCTGAGTGACATTGATCCTGAAAGATGTGCTGGCGTCTTGTCGAAGTAGGTGCGCTACTCTTGGTATTCGTATACTGCGATGCATATCACGCCAGACAACGAGACTTGCGACGATAGACGAGACCCACCCATCACTTGAAAAGACCCGCAGACTTTGAACTTCTCATTAGCCTAATTCACGATGTTTTAGGCTAATACAAAAACTCAGTGTAAATCCCACACCATATGGCTCCGTGCGAAAGCGAAGCACGCAGCGAGCGCCAACGTTCACGTAAAAAGGATTTGATTATATTAATTCTCGTCGGGAAAGGCGGCAGGTAGGCCGTAAGGCCGTGCCGCCACCCGGACGAGGCCTGTTGGAATACAAAATGTCAAAAAGTCTCCCTGACGCGTACTCGAACACGGGACAAGTCCTCGACGGGGTGGTACACTAACGAGTCCGCCACCATCCCCAATCACCGCCTGTGGATTTGCGACGCATGGTGTGGTCGGGCCAACATATGTTTTCTGGCAACAGTTTATCCAGTACCTTTACGGATACTAGCCTAAAACACCGTAAATTTGACACGCAGGATGGTTCGAATCCGGAGTCATCGTGTCAGCGTCTCTGTCGTCCTTCTGAGGTTGATCGGTCGATTAGTCGATCAGCATAAAACGCCAAAGTTAATCGAATATTGTCCATTTCATACAAATTTGGACTTTCTAATGTTTATTGGCCAATATCGATTTTCAATGTCTTTTTCTATTAAAATGTATTTTCTACCAATACTGTTTAAAGAGTTCTTCCTAGAGACATCAGCCACTCTAGGGACGTGCAGCTTTTGCGCAAGACATCAGCTACTCTGGGGATGCGCAGCTTTTGCGCAAGGAACCATTGTCATTGCGATTTTCCAGTTGATGTGAAGGCGGCATTTAAGAGAGCGCAAAATAAATTCATATCATTGGTTAAAAATAAGTTATAACGAGATGTGATTGTCTAGTTGAAGTGTAACAAAGTCGAATATACAGAGACGATATTTACGACAACAAGGTCAAATATACGTAGCATGCTCATACATCCCATACACATTGCGCAATAGCTTAGCTAGCAATTTCAGCTCGTAGAATCGCTCGAGTTGATCCATCCTTGTTGCTTTTGAAGGCTTCTTTTCATCGTCCGACGAGCAACGTATGTCCAAGAATAAAAATGAAGAAACCGAAAAAATAGCCAGAATAAAACGTGTCAGTGGGGTTTTCTGTCAAAACCCATATCTCTCCACGGCATATTTTGTCAATTAATTAATTCAGCTAATTTGTTAATGTGAATACAAAGTTTCATATAATTTCAAAAATGGTGATTATTTTTTCGTTAAAATCATCGACATTTTATTTTTATGATAAAAATACACTGAAATATATGGATTGATTTGAATATTCGTATTTTATTATTTATGGTTAGTACGGTGAGACTTTTCAGTGCGACAGCAGTCTAATTGCGACCGTCGCCAAAATCTTATCCGCCTCGATGGCGACATTCCCACTCCCGCTTAACTTTTTCCACTGCATTCCGCTCCGAAATGAAGAACGAACGCGTCTTCAGGCCAAGGCGAGGCAAATGGCACGCGATGTATTTGATTTATCACAGATTTCCAACGAAGAATTGAACTGGAAGCTCATGCGAGACTATGGCGACGCACAGGTGTACGAAGGACTTGATAAAAAAGCGCCACACGGCGTCGTTTCCTGGATTGGAACAACGACTGTCATGGGCTCCCTCGACGAAGTGAGGCAACTTTTTGTCTGCCATTCGACAAAAGAGTACCGCGACTTGAACTACATCGTCTCTCGACACGATATTCTCGATTGTGCGCATTTGTACACGCTGTCAGACTCTGAAGCCGAACACATTGACATTCGATGGGTCGCTACAAAAGCTGCCGTAAAAGGAGTGGCCCTGCCGCGCGATTTAGTGACACTAGACGTATGTTTCCCCCCAGTTTGGCATGTCCTGATTCATTCTGTCTGTAGATCCAACAACCATTTGAATGGGAAGGCCGCAATGGGTACATCGTCGCATTCTCTCACGTGGATGTGAAATGTTGTCCTGATTTTCGTAAGTCCTTGGGTTTGGTTCGAATGCGAGTTCATCGAGGGGGGTATGTCTTTCTCGAGACAGACAAACCTGGCGAAATGCAAGCCACTCAATTGTATCAGTTGAATCCTGGCGGCAACCTTCCCCGCTGGGTCATGCGAGCTATCATGAAGCTTCGACTCAAGAATGTGCGCGAGATCGATCGTTTTCTGCGTGAAAAGCGCCTCAGTCTATGCAATTTCCTCCCCGACACGGATTTGATTCCGTTGAGTAAACGCAGCAAGTGTTTTCTCTGTCAGACAAAGTTTAGCCTCCTCAAATCCAAAGCGCATTGTCGAAAGTGCGGTGAAGTGTTTTGCCGCGTCTGTACCAAGGAATGGACCGTTCAAAATGCTGGCATTGACATGATCGTCACGGTCTGTACGCCTTGTTCGTTTGAGCGTATTATGACGCCGACGGAACATGGGACCATGCGGCCTCGTGTGCTCCCGTTCAATACAGTTTATTCCCCCTCGACGTTTGTCCATCCGTTGATCCTACGCTCTCCCTATCAAGAATCCAGCGTGGCGTCGCCGATCTACCTCCAAGAAGACGAAGATTTGGACTTTATTGAAGATAATAATCCGATCGAAGTCGCGACAGACTTCACATTGGACACGCTCTCGTCAACGTGTTTTGAAGACGAATCGAGTCATCCTGTAGACGATCAAGGGGGCGCTTTAGCTCCCCCGTCGAGTACACAATGAATGCTCTTTTGCTTATCTAAAATAAATACACAACCCAAATCTTCATCGGGATGACTTAAAGTAAGGTTTATAGTTGGAGGAACCAAAAAGAAGCCCCCATTTAATCCCCGGAAGGTCTGGCCGCTTTAGCCAAGGATGTCAGCATGGAGAAGAATGTGGAGGAGCGTGCTTTCGTGCATGTGCTCGAGAACTGGCGAACTAAACACATTACAAATCTTGTCGATGTCATCAGACGTGTGTTTTGACATTTCGCAGTTTGAAAGGTAGAGCGACAACAATTCGATAACTTGATATGCTATAAATTTATATGGGTATGTCTTGACACTGTGGGAGAGACTGCAGTATGTGATGGCCATGGGATTCAATCGTGTTTTGCCTTTTAGATGCACCGAACAAGTCATCCAGTGCAGTCGGCTGCAATTTTGCAACAGGCGCTTTGAGCCCAACGAAGGGCAATGAAGGCTGTGATATTACTGAACCTCCTGTATCATGGTGTAACAACTCGATCGTGCCAACGACCGGGAAGCCTGCATTTCGCTTCGTCGTGTCGTTTGACAAAGCATGGAAATCTTTTGTTTGAAAAGTTGGACTCATCGAGAATCCCCCTCAAGATTGCCTTTATCAACGCTCTCGTTGTTTCCCAGTGAAGTTCGGAATGGCTTGCATGAAGCGCTTTGACGGAGATTGGCGATGAAAACTCTCGACAGAATCTTTCATCGCTTTGACGTCCTTGCGTGATAAATCCAGTGGTGTTTAAGATAGCTCGTGGAAGGGACAGAGAGCTGTAATATAACATAAACAGAATGTCATGAACTTTCCAGCAAAGGTGAGACATACTGTACTTAGAATAATGCCCATCATAACGCCAACTCTGTCTTCTTCGTGATCAAACGTCTTACAATCGATGTGGACGACAAGTGTTTGCTCGATTCTGTACGAAGAGGAATGCAGCATCGATCGAACGCTCGCGTCCTTTTGCTCGTCTGTCGATGGGATAGTTCTTTGTTAAATGCAGTGTGTAACAATTCGAAGTCCCCATGAAATGTCAAGCGATTAGCATGTGACTGTGCATCTGGGGCTTCCTTCATTCGCTCGTGAGAGAGGCTGTTATGGAGGTCTGATCGCGAGAGGCATTTGAAATGCATTGCCCCTTCATACTTGGGAGGAGAAATTTAACTATCCCTTGCAAACCAAACGACTTGAATGCTAAAGCTCACCAGAGATGGTGTCTACGTGCGGATAGCTATCCCCTGAGAACGCAACAGCGCTAGCAGAAGAAGCAACGCAGTGCCCTCCACGGTCGAGACCGCTGTCTCTGTCAAGACAGTGAGTTCAACAAATATTCAATTATTTACAGTAGTCCCCCAGTTATCACTTTACCTTCAAAACTAATATATGGTATAATGTTATTGAATTCAGCATATTGATTTTTGACAGTACTCAGTATTAATACCCAACACCTTCGAAACATAATACTTCTAATACTAATACCCTGACATAAAATTTAAAAATGATAAAGGCGAACTACTGTATTTAATTTTGTTGATTTTCTCTCTGCAGAGGTGTCATGTTGTTTTTTGCGAGCAGGACGACAGATCAAAATGGCGCGAAATGGCGACGTTTCCACTGCCGACCGATTTCTTCAGATGTCCGCCGCTGCGAAGCGAAGACCGCAGACGAATTCAAGATCGCGCAAGATCATTTCTTCCTGAAGTGATCACTCGCTCTAGACTTTCGCACCCGGAAATGAACTGGCGATCATGGTGATTGTCGAGTATATGAAGGCAGCGATCCAACTACACCTTCGGGTGTTGTTTCTTGGGCAGGTGTGGCTCATGTTTCAGCAACCCTGCGCGAAGTCAGAGAACTTTATGTCGCACATTCAACAAGAGCGTACCGCGAGCTGAACCGCATTGTCACCCGCAATGATACCATCGACACGATGCAGTTGTATACCATTACAGACAGTGAAAACGAGCACATTGACGTTCGGTGGTTTGCGTACAAATCGCCACTACCAGGTATTGTGCTTCCCCGGGACATGTGCTTCATTGAGGTAATTCTCTTCATTAATCGGTGATGCTCACAATCGACGTGTATATCCAACAACCATTTCAGTGGGATGGTCGCCAAGGCTATGCGACTGGAATTACCGATATTGACATGAAATGCTGTCCCGACCTTCGCAAAGCTCTGGGATTGCTGCGCATAAGTTGCTTCAGAGTTGGCTACATCTCGAAACGGATGTCCCTGGACAATTGGAAGTAACGCATCATTATCAAATGGACTTTCGCGGCCAACTTCCTCATTGGGCATTGCGAGCCGCAATGAAGGTGCGACTCAAGAATATCCGAGATGTCGATCGATACCTCTGCGAGAAGCGTTTGAGCAACACATCCTTCCTCCCAACTACAGAGTTGATCCCGACGGCCAATTGAAGCAGATGCTTCCTCTGTCAAACCAAGTTCAGCATGCTAAGGAGCAAAACACAATGTCGGAAGTGTGGTGAAGTCATGTGCCGGACGTGTACAAGGGTATGGACAATTCAAAACGGAGGAATTGAGGCGCAAGTTTCCGTATGTACACCATGTTCACTCAACCCATCGCAAGATATGGCGCAAGAGGGAAATAGCATCAGGGAACCGATTATACTCCCAACTCTCCGAAGAAATTTGTTCACCGCCTGGCCCCTCGATCATTGCCCCCTGAAGAAAGTGAACCACCTTCACCCATTGTCATTTTTATTCCCGACGAGGATGACTTCGACTTCATTGAAGATGGCATTGAGGGGATGAAGGACTATGGCCATTTCGGGCACGACGCAACTGTCTCGTCGTCGAGCGATTTTTATCATCCGTGAGGAAAGGAATCTTGTTCTCAACTTTATTGTATTGTCATCTTGTCTACAGTTCTCATAAGGGGGCCGGGCCAATGTCAGTCTAAAGTCAGACTCACTGCAGAGGTAAATATAGATGACAATGCTTGCTGAAGACACATTTGGTAGGTCCTAGAGATGAATGAGGGCACATGAAGATGCACTTCACGTTTCTAGATCGAGAATAACCTGTTTCACAGTCAACAAATCCCACGAAATTGAAAAAGATGCCAGTCACTGTCGTACCTCTCAAGTTTCAAGTTGATCGACTATCAAACAATGATTAAATGGGTGCCAAATGTCCAGATGGTAACAGGACACAACCCAACTTATGGATTGCTCCGTTGGCGTTGATGTGCTTGTTTCGTCCCAGACAAAATACGTACGTCAACAGAATCACACAGCGCTCGCCGGTGATCCATCGTGAAGATACCAACGGTTAACATGACAAGCTATTCGAATCTATATTTAGTCACACCATCGAATCCTCCTTGACCACCATGATTGAAATGGAAGGCCATTTGATGCTCCTGGCGCCTGGCCAAGGTGGCCACGTGCATTATTTCGTGCTTGCTGACGGCCTCTTACGTATGTACACGAGTCGAGATCGTTCAGAGCAACTGCAATCCATTCCACTCACAAAACACCGTGTGCGTGTCGTCGCGATGGACCCCCCTCCAACGTTCCAGCTGAGCATTTATGATGGCCGAGGCTCCTCAACACAGCTCGTCTTGTTGGCTTCCTCACACCTTTCGATGATGCGGTGGATGCATTGCTTAGCTAAGTGGAGACGCTTGGGCTTTGCTGCACCAGAAATGATCGACCAGTGTGACGAGAACATTGAAACCCTGCATCTCCTCCTCAAGCAACGATGGATGGCTGACGAAGCCAGCTTTTTGCAGAGAAACAAGTCGCCATTTTGGCTCAAACGACAACGATGAACAAGATGATTAAAAAACCCAAGCATTTTTACTTCGCCAAAGTCAAAACCCGAAGAAAGGATCAGAAGTCAACACAAATTTGTTGGTGGAGACAGCAATTCGAGTCGAAGAGGCATTGGGAATGTGCTTGATATAATAAGACACACTCAATACTCCCTGAGCGCGCTGTTTCGTGGATCGGTCGAGTCGTGATCACTAGGAGATCGCAATGGCACAACGACGGTATTTTCTGCGTGTCTATTCTTGGATTTAAAAGCTGTAGAGAAAAAAACAGATGAGCACCATCTTGTTTGAACACAATTGCATTGTGTTTGAGCAAGGGAATCTCGATTGAGACTACAACTCGAGCCTCTGGAAATTGTACATCCCATAGCAAAGATTATTGCTTGAAAGTTTCACCGACGACTCGACTGCCACTGTACTCTTGATGCCTGTCAAAAAATCTATCCAATGTGCGCAGAAATCGTCACATACAGTCCAACAATGTCGACACTACAAAGACAAAGCAGCTCTGTGTTATCCAAAGTGAAGCGGAAGCACTGGATAGTTTTCTTTCGCAAAGGATCAGCGCGGATAAAATTAACAGTTTGCCCTGTCATTTGTAACATTTGACATCTGCAAATCATCCCCAGTCAAAAAAGCAACAAGTCAGCTTTGAATCCAACCTCTCCACAACCACGAGCCAAGGAGGAACGTTTGGTAAAACCCGACAACATGGCAGGCCTCCAGCTCTGAAGACTTGAAATATGTCAACACATTTGAGCACGTTGCTGCCTTTCAAGCTCAGTTGAGACGAAAAGCTGTCCGTTGTTGGAGGAACATTGCCTGCCCAGCAACGTATGACGATAATCTGGTCGACGCTGCGGAGCTTATTTTGAGCGGTACGACACCACTTGGACAAATTTGCAGACATCGACATGCCGACTTTCCCGCTCCCGGACGATTTCTTTCGATGCGCGCCGCTCAGTTCACAGGAGAAGCGGGCATTCAAAGCCCTTTCCAGACGAATTACAGACGATGTGATTGAACGCAGTCGTATTTCAGAGTCGGTGGCCCATTGGAAACCTGCAAGCAACGAGCATGACGTGCAAGTGTACGAAGGAACTGACCCGACAGCTCCAGTCGGTGTGATTTCATGGGCGGGCGTCACGAGTATCACAGCAACAATTGAAGAGGCCGAGACGCTCTTCGTTGCCTTTTCGACGACAGAATTCAAGAACAACAACCAAATTGTCTCCAAGAATGATCTTCTCGATTGTGCGCATTTGTACACGGTTGCACGAAGCGAGAAGGAATCGATTACGCTGCGATGGTTTGCTCTCCAGACGCCTATTCCTGGAATGATTCGACCGCGCGATGTCTGCTACCTTGACGTACATTTGTGTTTCTTTGTTCGTTGCTTTGACGAGTGACTCTCTTGTAGGCCATGCGGCATTTTGAAACAGAGGATGGAAAACGGGGATTTGTCGTCGCGATGAGCTCCGTTCCGCTTGGATGTTGCCCTGAATTCCGCCGCACACTTGGGCTCGTTCGCAGTCATCTTTATCGTGGCGGCTTTGTCGTCCAAGAAACCGACCGCCCCGATTATTTACTCGTGACACAAGTGTACCAAATGGATCCCAGCGGCTCGATTCCAACTTGGATCGTCGCGCAGGCCGTCAAGACGCGCGTCAAGAACATGCGTCATCTGGATCGGCATTTGCGCGAAAAACGACTGAGCACGTTGAATTATCTCCCCGAGTCGGCGCTGATTCCAAAATCCGCACGGAGTAAATGCTTTCTCTGCCAGCGGAAATTCCATTCGCTGGTGGGCGTGAGCAAGAAACAATGTCGTCTGTGCGGTGAAGTGTTTTGTGGAGGCTGCAGCAAGACGTGGTCCATCACAGCGAATGGTTTTCTCACGCACATGGCGATTTGTACGTCCTGTTCCCTTGGCCATCGCAATCATTATGCCCATTCTTCATTGGGATCTCAAAGTCGAACGCTCCAACGTTCTGCCTCTTCCATTGGAGTGCGACGCCAGGTCTCTTCACAGTTACACCCCCCATTGTCTCCCGACGACGCGGAAAAACCATTGTCTCCCATTCTCCTCCGCGACGAGGACGATATTCCAGCCAAGGATGCCCATGACATGGTTCCGCTCATGGTCGCGATAAGTCTTCAAGCCAGTGGACAACCGTCTTCCGATCAATTATACCGCCGACTCGACGGCACATCGATCCCAACGTCAAGAACTGGCGCATCGATCCCAACGTCAAGAACTGGCGCATCGCTGTACAGACCACCAAGACTCTCATCAAGTATCGACGAACCACAAAGTCGACGCCAGCCATTGTACTGAGCCCATGGCGCTTGAGCTTCTCTGCCAAGATCAGTGGCCGGGAAGAGCTTGCTTTCCCACGTTTACGAGCGAGAAGATCTTGTTGTGAGCACATCTGCGGTTGAAAATGCACCCAAGCTACCTCGACATCTGGTACGACAAGGAAACTTTCCACACTGGAAGGGGAAGAGAACTTCTCATGTTTGTTTTACCGCCAAGGCGGCGCTAGGCGGTGAGATCTCAAAGTTAATCGACATCAAAGACCTTTTCGCTCGTTCTAGCTCAAAGGTGACATCCCCGTGAGGTCAAAGATGTGGATGCGTTCGTCAAACCATGGCTCAAAAGCGTATTGGATGCGTCAGTGCTTTGTCGACGATTCGGTTGTGTTTCCAATGAAGAGAGAACAACAGCAGAACATTCTACAAACACCGTGCTTGTGGTTTGGGTGCTTGCAGAGGAACAAATTTTCTGTCACACTCCCCTCAGGACGATTGTAGAAGCCGATCGAGACTGGCAGCACCACGTGGATAGATATATTCAAACGCCGTGGACACAAGCATCAGTCCAGGACTGGGAAATGCCCTAAAGCCCGACGGTAAAGTCCATCTCGCATGCTGTCTCTCCAAGAAATGCTCCAACATCTTCACGTTACGCTCCGTGGCTGTACACCATGCGATTTTCCACGTGGATGCTTTTGTCACTCTGTATCAAAGCCCAAGCTAGCAACGATCTCGACGCGCAAACTAGCGTCGAAAACAATCGACTGGGCCCTCTTTCAAGGCGAAGATGGAAGTGAGAATGATGGGATGCAGGCGGCGGCCGTGACTTGAGAAATCTCATAGTTTGCCATCCCGACAGAAAAAACATCGAGTTGCCACATGGCGCTGACAACAAACCACATAGGAACTGTCGTCACTATACCTTGAAAATGGAACCCAAGTCGATGGTGCATCCATCCACAATCTCCAAGTGGCTGGCATCCATCTCGTCAATTTGGCTGGAATTTATGCACAAAGGAAAGCATTTCCACGAAAATGCAAGTCATAAAGCTAGAGATTCAAAGGCAAAGTGCACTTTATGATTTCAAAATCGCCAAAATGCGACGACTGAATCTTGCATTTCCAACGTGGAACGTTCTAAGCTGTCGATCATATTGGAACCATGTGGATGGCACGCACAGTGACCGCCAACGTCAACAGTTTGCCATTTGTCTCAATTAGTAACCAAGAGCACTGCAATTGGCATGGCGCCGCCGTCGTTCCCACTCCCGCCTGGCTTTTTTCGATGCCCACCGCTGTCAGACCACCGCCGCGACGAATATATCGCACAGTCGCGCGACGTAGCCTCCGAGTGTATTTTGAATTCCCGCGTGGCGAACCCAGATTTGCAATGGAAGTTCGTGGATGACACGAAAGGCGTGCAGATTTACCAAGGCACAGATTTGAAAGCCCCGCCACGGGCGGCCATTTGGCTCGGCGTGACGACGATTACAGCGTCGCTGGATGAAATTCCACCCGTGAATGTGGCGCACGACGACGCCGCGTTTAAAGCTTCCAAGGCACTCACGGAGAAGGAACTCCTCCTCGATTGCATGCATCTCTACGGCCTTTCCAAGACAGATCTCGAAACAGTCAACGTGCGATGGCTCAGCGTCAAGTTTCCGTTCGCCGCGCTGATCAAACCGCGCGATTTCTGCTACCTCGAAGCCCAAATTCGATTTACGCTTGACGGACGACAAGGTTATGTCATTACAGCGTCGTCTGTCGAGCTAGAATGCTGTCCTGTTCTTCATGACACGCTCGGGCTGGTGCGAGGCTTCTTTTATCGCACCGGGACGATATACCTCGAGACAGAGCGCCCTGGAAAGCTCCAAGTTTCCCGTCTCGTCGAGTCTGAATTTGGCGGTTCGATGCCGACGTGGGTCATCGACATGGCCCAGAGGAAGCGCATGAAATCGATGCGGGATCTCGATCAATTTTTCCAAGAACGGCGCTTGAGCGGCACGCCATTTCTAGCGCGAACCGATTTGGTGCCGAAATCGGCGCGGAGCAAATGCTTTCTTTGCCAGCTCGCCTTTGGCGTCTTTACCGGCAAGACGCACTGCCGAAAATGCGGCGAAGTCATGTGTCGAACGTGCACGAGAGCGTGGACGATCAACATCTCTGGCTTTGACGTCAAGGTGAAAATCTGCACGGCGTGTACGCTTCTTCCTAGGGAACCGAACGCCCCGTCACTCATTGCAGGCTCCCCTTTGCTCCCCCGCTCGTCCGATTTGAGCGACTTATCGTCCCTTCGGATCCAAGACAACCCAACAGACGGGGCCGCCGCCGCCGCCGAGCCAAAGAAAACATACACGCTCTACGAAGACAATCTCATGGACGAAACCGTGCTGAAACCGCTCACGTATCGCCCCTTTCAGCGCGCGAACGTGGTTTCGTCATGGACGACAACGGAAGAAGGCTCTCCACTCACACCACACAGGTCGTCAGGGAAAAAGTATTAGACTCTTGTGAATTTATCAACGAAATCTCGACAAACAAACCCGTCTCTTCCCCCATGGAGGCCCCCTCGCAATGTGGAATTCGTTGGAAAGGCATGGAAGATCATATTACAAAGATGCACGAAAGAATCGACCTCGTCTCTACATGATTTCTTGACGATTGGGATCAACATTGACGGAGATGGCGATATGAAGATTCCAAGGCTTTCGCTCGTAGCCTTTGTTGATCCTTGTCTTTCGTTGCTGCAATTATAAAGATGGACGACGTATCCGATGCTTTGTAGCCTCGAAAATCCTCTCCAAGCGCATGAAATGGCGATCAATTGACATCTCCAATGCAAAGATCGACAGAATTCAGTCCATCCACTGTGGGAGCTCCTGAATCCATCCATGACAGCCTTACAGTATGTAGCTCCTAGTTGGCATTCAGCAGTCTCTTCCCCGTTGAAAGCTCTCGTAGCCATTCAAAATTACCTCCTTTTCTAGCTGAATGATCATGGAAATGATGGGCCAATTTATCGAGTTTGCACTTTGTCAAGTGCAAAGTGCACTTGACACATCCAACGGGTCGCTCGACGTCTCTTCAAAGTTGGATTCAATGCCCTTTTCAGCGCCGAATCCATGCCAAAACTCGTCAACTTGTCGACGAAATCTCTCGCATTTCACATTGTCAAATGTCCAAACCTTGACGAAAAGATCCACGAAAGTCCATTTCCCCAGCATTGAGCTGGATAGATTCGACATTGCGGAGGGGCTCTTCAATGCGAGATTGAAGCGGGCTGGCTTCTTCTTGCTTGTCATTTTTCAAATCCAGACAAGATGCCATCGTTTCCGCTTCCTCGTGGATTTTTCCAATGCTCTCCATTGTCTCCTGACGAGCTCGACCAGTTTGCGCACTTGTCGTCAGAAGTCGCCGTTGGATGTATTATAAATTCGCGCGTGGCGAATCCAGCCTTGCATTGGCGACTAGTCGACGATGTCCATGAGGTTCAAATCTATCAAGGCGTGGACCCCGCGGCGCCGCCACGAGCGGCCATTTGGCTCGGCGTGACGCATATTGCAGCGACTTTGGATGAAATTCCGTCCGTGAACGTCGCCCCCGACGACGCGACGTACAAATCCGCCAAGAAATTGACCGAGAAAGACATGCTGCTCGACTGTGCGCATTTGTACAACATCCCCACCGATTCCGCCGACACGACGGTCAATCTGCGCTGGGCATCGATCAAATTCCCCATGGCCGGCATGACCAAACCGCGGGATTTTTGCTTGCTGGAAACCCAAGTGCGCTTTACGTTGGATGGTTTCAAAGGGTATGCGATCGCCACGACGTCGATTGAATTGTCGTGTTGTCCTGATTTCCAAGAGGATTTGGGGCTCGTCCGGGGGCGATTCTACCGCACGGGGACGATTTACCTCGAGAGCAATCGGCGCGGCATGCTCCAAGTGACGCGGCTCGTCGAGACGGACTTGGGGGGCTCCATGCCGTCGTGGGTGATCGATCTCGGCCAGAGAAACCGCATGAAATCCATGCGCGACTTGGATCGACTCTTCCAAGAGCGACGGCTTAGCGCGACGACGTTTCGAACGCCCGTCGAGCTTGTCCCAAAGGCGACGCGGAGCAAATGCTATCTCTGCCATCGCAACTTTAAACTTTTTGGCAAAACCCAATGTCGAAAATGCGGCGAAGTCATGTGCCGGTCGTGCTCCATGTCTTGGATCGTCCACGTCTCGAGCTTTGATGTCAAAGTGACGATTTGTACGTCGTGTTCCCTCGCCCCTCGCCACGATACCTTGGACGGCTCCGTCGTATACGCCCCGTCCACGCCGTCGTACTGCCGCCAAGGCGAAACTGCGGCCTCCGTGTCCAAGTTTTATCGATCGCGATCGCAAAAATCTTCTCCCCCCATGGCGTACCTTGACAATTCCTACAAGCTCGAAGCTTCAACGACTTGCTTGTATTAGCCTTTCAACTGGAAATGTTTGCAACCTTTTCGCTGTCGTGTCAATCCAAACCTTCGAGGCCAAGGGGGAAAGAAGGGGGGGCTGAGGGGAAAGAAGGGGAAAAGAGGGGGATACATTCAAGCTGTTGAGAAGTTGAAAAGGAATGAAGACGACGTTTCTCCATTAGTTTTATCTTGGCTTGAACCCGCAATTATTGTGCTACATGGGAAACTCGATAAAAATGAGGCTAATGATGTCTTTCAAATCAAATTGCAGCAGTGATTTTACTGAAAAAAGAATTCACCGAGCGAGCTATTTACGTCTCATGGATGGTCTTTGAGTGTTTTTACTAGCCTAGAAGAACTCCTGGCCATTGATTCCTTGGCCACCAAGGTACACTGGTACACTCTTTTATATTGACATATTAGATAGACGTGGAGTTTTCCAGGATTAAACCCTCGGCGGTGTGCGGAAATTCCAGTCGTACGCTGTCGGCTCTCCGCTGATCTGTCCTGGACCGATGCCAGCTCCTACCATGCCAGTTGTACTGCTCCATGGATGTCCTTGGTGTTTTTGGCTGGACGACGTTGGCTTGTCGTAGCCGCCGAGTTTTCCATCTTCGACAAAGTTGAAATCGTCGTCCGAGTCTGGAATATATAGCACAATCGGCGACGAGGCGACACTTTCTGTCGAAGTTGGAGCTCGCTGTGGCGTATGGTTTGGATGGAAATACGTGGGGGGAGTCCCCGCTCGAAGCCCCCGACGACGTTCCTCTTCCATTCGCGATGGATCCAGCGAGCACGGCGTACAAACCGTGACGGGGACTTCAATGCCAGAGTTGAGGATCGTCCAAACTTGCGTACACAAGCGGCACATGACTTCGCCGCATTTCCGACATTGGGTTTTGCCTCGGAGGATGCTGAATTTCGCTTGGCAGAGAAAACATTTCGACCGATCGTTCACTGGAATCAACTCGGCCTCGGCAAGGAACGACACTTGGCTCAATCGTTTCTCCCGGAGGTATCGATCCAAGTTGCGGACGTTCTTGAGCCGGACTTTCATGCCCGCGCGGATGACCCATCGCGGCAGCGTGCCGCCCATGTTGATTTGGTACAAATGCGTCACTTCCAATTGTCCAGGAATGTTCGTTTCGAGGAAAACGTAGCCCGCTCGATGGCTTCGCATTCGAATCAGCCCAAGCGAGCGCCGAAAGTCAGGACAGCATTTCATGTCAATGTGTGTAAAGCCAACGACAAAGCCTTGACGACCTTCCCATTCAAATGGTTGTTGGACATCCAAATTGCACAAATCGCGCGGCAAGACGACACCTGGAAGCGGCGATTTGAGCGCAAACCAGCGCACGTCAATGCGTTCGACGTCGTTGTTGGTGATCGAGTACAAATGCGCACAATCGAGCGTGTCGTGGCGTGATATGACATGCATCATGTTTCGATACCCCTCTGTGGATGGTTCACACGTGAATAGATCTGCGACTTCTTGGAGCGACGCTTTCACATGCGTGACGCTGCCCCACGACACGACGCCAGGCGGCGCGGATTGATCAATGCCTTCGTAGAGATGGACGTCGCCGTGGTCGCTCGAGAGCCGCCAATGCATGGACGGATTTGAAATTCGGGAATTGTTGATCACATCCACGGCGACAGTTCGAGCAAGCTGCTGGAGAAATCCTTTTTCTTCGCTTCGAAGCGGCGGACAGCGGAAAAAGTTGAGTGGCAGCGGCAGCCCTGACATGTCGGCACGGGATTGAGAAATGTCGTCACGATGGCACAATCGGGACAGTCAAAATAGATGCCCTCACCACGTTGCAGCCCATGTCCATCTATTTTTAGACTGCAATGTCGTCAATGTTCGAAAAAAAAATAGATTCAAAAAGCAATTAAAATTCAACACAAAAACGCATTGTTGTACCATAGCACCCGACGAAAGGCAAGATAGAAAGAGATTCTTTTTGCATGAAACTTACTTGAGACTGCAGCGATTGAATATCTCGATAGATCGTTAAGCTCATGGCAATAGGAAAGTGCAATTTGCAATTTTTTTGTAATTTATTTTGTATGTTGACAACTGTGGAATGTTCGAAATAATTGAACGAAAAGGCAAAGTGCATTTTTTTGTTTCGGTGGTTTCTTCGACAAGCTAATTAAAACGCACAATGACCACGGGGCTGTCCAAGTTTGCAATGCGAGATAGCCGGTCACACGCTCCCGCTGGATGGAAGAACCAGATCCAAGATCTCTCCACAGGTGAGACAACTATGCCGTTGTTGGAAAGACATACTTTACGTCAAGTACGAAAACTGGACGACTTTACGCAAAGTCAAAGGCCAACGTGGAAGAGGAGGTGGTTGGCGTCCAAGCCATGGCTTTGGGCGTGGCAGCCATGCCATGGCAAGCTGCGTCAAAAGAAAGGGCAGCATGGGAGCCTGTCAATCGAACGTGTTTACAAGGACAGTAGGATACGAAAAGCCTCGTACTGTAGTTTGAAAGTGCAATTGACAGGCGATTGTATGTGCGCTCCTCCACGAAAGGACATTATTCAAGTCGGTCGAGCTAAAACCCATCGACATTGGTCGGCGAGGTGAGATTTCGAAGCTGGTAGAGACGTTGAGAGAGATGGAATGGTTGACAAAGCCGAACAATGGGCCTTTGTATACGATATCACTTGACGTAAAGTTGACGTCAAGCTGTACAGTGTGCAAAGTGCTAAATTTCACAAAAAGCCAGATATCTCCATAGTTAGACTAAGTGGTGGTGGGATATGTTCCATCCTCAGTCCGCTTTGTAGCGAGCTTCCCATATGACAGAGGAAGGATCCGTGCCACTTGATGGCTCCATGACACATGGCGGTGGCTTTTGAAATCGGTGCGCGCTGCTTTGCTTTGGTTGTTTGAGGCTTGGATCGCGCGTATTGAATTCAGTGAAGTCCAGCTTCTCGATACGCAAAGCGTGTACAAGATTGTGATGTAATTGTGCTCAAGAATGACGGGATTGCAGTGGAAAATAAGAGGCGTACTGCCACAGCTTACGTAATCTTACCGCCTATCACCAACCCAGATAAATGTCACGTTGCAGGAACGACGACCCAGATTGTGCTTTTGCGCTCGAAAGCACAAAGAGCAACGAACGGGTGATAGGAACTGACAATTTGAGCCAGGAGCGCAAGAGGACCGTGCTTTAGAAGTGGCAACTAGCTGTCGCTTCTGTGGTTGTCTTATAATTGTTGTTTAGGGACGTACAGCAGACAATTGAAAAGGCCCTATTGGAAATTGTATTTAGGGTAATTTGACATTTCGTCTGCTGACTGTGTGAACAGATTGTAATTCTGAAATGTGAAAACGCCGCCAGGTGTTGTTCGGCCCCACTGATCGGCGATGATGAGGATAATCGCATTCCATCCTAGAATAGAGAGCATACGAAGCTGGCGATATGAATTAGATCGTTACTTTCAGAAGCTAGACCCCCCTGAGTGTTAGTGTATATCAGGGCTTCGCCGAGGGGGACGACAGAGGAATGGAAAAATGGTCTTTCCTGTGACTCATCTTGAGTGGTTTCATTAGGTAATGACCATTCAATCACACTACGATCAACATGCGAACATCTATCACGTTTTCTTCAAACGTCAGCGATTTCGCCGTCTCTGGGCTGGATCAGCACTCTTTGTTTCAAAGAATGAAATCGAAGAAATTTTCCATGTGATATTGTAAACCTGACCCATCTTGGGGATCGCAGGCCATTCGTTTGCTCGTTGGAAATTGATTACTGAAATGTTTTGTCCAAAGCTTCAAGTCACGGTGCGTTTTTACCGCAAATTAACTTGCACGTCCAAATCCACATTTAAATTTATCCGTGTCAACACAAATGCTGTTGCAAAATCTGTATAAATGAGGAAATGACATTTGTCCCATTTATATTTTCGGGGCGTTTTTTGAGATGACTGTCCTATGAAAATACCATCAGTAACGCTAGCACCAGGTCATGCAAATGCCGTGGTGGGGATTGCTAAAATTCAAATGCACTCGTTTGCAGAAAACATTGGATTGACGAACAGTGAAAAGTTTTAGAGAAGTCAGTTTCGTCAAATTAACATAATCCAGAATTAGTAAGGCAATATAGTATGTTTCAGTAGTAAAGCAAGGTGTGGTGCCTTGCAAATTCCAAAAATGTATTTGAGAATTTTATTGTTGGCGTGGTTTGAAGTGTCCAAAAGGTCGGGATTTTATCCCGCACTCACTCTCTGCACTCTCAAATCGGGAGAAATCCCGCGACCAGTAATACCTCAGTCATCCAACACCTTCTCCAATCACATCTTTTCTGTGTTCTCCCATGATAGATTCCACCGAGACTTCCCCCCGTTGCGCTCTATCGTGTTCCTGTGTCGAAGAGTGCCAGAGATTTCAAAGGACAGTCATCGTCAGCACGAAGTGAGCCTCAAATCATTGTCGGTAACACAGTGGACGAATGGAATTGTTGAACCTTATTTCATACGAAACACATTTTCCCATCAGCACAGTAAAACGATGATAAACCCTTTGTCAAGCGTTTTTTCGATAACTTCATGATGTAGAACATGTACAAGCAGTAGAACTTCACGCTTGTGGCAGCATGCTTGTCTGCAACAATTGAGACGATGTCCAGCATGTTTTTTCTTCGCTGCCCCGTCAGAAGCGGAATTTATATCCGGATCATTTCCGGATATAAATCCCGCCAAAATGGACATTTTGAAGCAAACAGCAAATTTTGAGATGTCACTTTTGTGAACTATTTGCATGGCCTACAGAGGGTGCGGAAGGGTCTGTATCCCCTGTGTTGGTTGTGACTGCTTGGATGGAGATACTTATCACTTAGTGGGTTTCCTCCCATGGTGGATTTCTACGATTGCAACCATTGCTCGAGCAACCTGCATCATTCTACAAGGACCAAAGAACCCTCTGGAACATCTGCATGGGCTGCACTACCAATTCTTTTTGACCTCCTCGCTGCCGTGAGAACACGACCGTCCCGTCACGTACGACAAAAGATACTTGCTGTCGCCATCAGTACTATCGACGAACTACGACAAGAAGTGCGTTGGACGTTGTCTTCTCGGAGTTGAAGCTCAGTGACAATCCAGCCCTTCGCATGAACAATGTTATGACAGGGGATGCATACCCTTCTGCACTGTCTGCACCCTCTGCACTCAAACTCCCAACGGCCCACTTTATGCCGTCTATTTTAAGCCTTTAAAACATGAACGGTGGGCCGATTGGGCATGCGAATGGCAGCGAACAGTGTGGATGCTTGCAAAAGACACCAGTGGCCGACAGCCCAAGTGGTTCAAAGCCGAAAGTACATCTTGCGACTCAGAGAATTTTGCATTGTACCAAGCCAGCGATTGGTCAGCACACATTGCACGGGATCACAACTCAACAATCTCACAGTCAGACCAGGTCCACTAAAGTTCAAACGCTAGGCCGCTGCACCGCAAAGAATCTGGATCTCATGCCTAGCTAGCTAAAAACAATGTTAATACACTTCCCTTTTTGCAGTGAATGCCTTACATGTGAGGGTCCTGGAGCTGCACTATCAGTGAGAAGTAACTCAAGCCAAGAAGCAGTAGCTGCGACTGGAACAACCAAGCAGCACCCAACATCACCATCGCCCTTTACCAGCTCCAGCCGAGTCCTCAGAGCAGATCTCGGGAAACAGATCCACCGCACAGACCCAACAAGAGCGCCGTCCTTGTTGTCCCGTCGTGTGCACACACAACTACTGCTGCAACCTCCTCGTGACCACGTGCGATCTGCCCCATTTGAGTCCTTGTGTCTGGTTGCCTTTGATACCCTTTCCTGTCGTTGTTTGCTTTGCTGACTGTGCCTCTGTTGCTGTGAAGACAACTCCGGAAGCCCACAGACATTTGCAGCTGCGACTTTGCCTGACCTTGTTGCAACTACCGCAGACCCCCCGGGACAACCTGCGATACTTGTTACCCCTACTTACTCTTTTATACGATGGCAGCACCTACGGACCCTGCCGCGACACCTGCACCCCCTGCGACCTCTGCGTCTCGTGTGCTTTTGTGTCTTGTGGTGTTCCATTTGTACCTTGAACGATTGTTTGCTAAGCGGTCGTGCGCCTCTATTGCTTGTTGTCGCATTTTACCCTACAGAAGTACATCCTCTGCAGACCCTGCAGACCCTCCTGTACCCCCTGCCACACTCGTCCGTCGATCAGCAAATCTCTGCTTGCTGAGTCAAAAGCGGGCATGCGTTTGTACACTGTGATCCACTTGCATCAATGACTGCTCCCAGTCACTCGTCCATCTTTATTCTGCCGAGCTGTCAAGGGGCCATGGATTGTCTGCTCTCTATTTTGATGGTGCAACCTCTGCAGACCCTGCAGACCCCACCGTACCCCCTGCGACACTATCAATCCCGTTCAGTTTGCGTCCCTCACATTGTATTACTCAACATTGCCTTCTTGCTTTCAACTACCAACTCAATTGTCAACCCTATCTGCCAGGATTGGTGTCAACGCCATCCCAATTACCCAATCTTTTATTCTTTGTCATTATTGCTTCTTGACACGTACAATAATATTTCAAATATTTTATCTTTATGTTTCTATGGAATAAAAATAAATGTCCAAAGTTCAATTTCACACACACATTTGCAAGGCAACCTGCCTTGACAAAGTTCTATCCAATCAAAATACATAAATATAGAAAAATATTGCCCAATAGCTGAAAGGAAAGGACATGCTTGCAATGTCGAGCGGCATCGACAACTTCACCGTGGAAGATGCGCGCCAAAATAGGAGAAGCAGGATAAGCTCGGACACTCGTGCAAAATAATCGTTTGGAAATACCGTAGAGCGTATATCGAGTCGGACACCCATTTCGAGACGGACACCTTTACAAAATATTATTTTTTTCTTTTCCACACATATTAGTATCCAAAGGTTTCCTTGGCGGCAATATATCCTCTCCAATTTGATATACACCGCACAAATGAATAATTAATATACATTTATAGGTTTTTGCGCGCGAACGCACCTGTTGCCTTCAAGATGGCCTACGATCATTTCTCCTCGTGCTATGGAT
Source organism: Aphanomyces euteiches (assembly GCA_021527685.1). NCBI lineage: Eukaryota > Oomycota > Saprolegniomycetes > Saprolegniales > Verrucalvaceae > Aphanomyces > Aphanomyces euteiches. The sequence continues at coordinate 2,744,871 of JAJGMV010000278.1, forward strand.
GTTTCTCAAGCATCTAGAAGACCATTGACCGGCCGACCGGTGTCCAAGTATTGCGCCAAGAAGTTGCCAATGCAGCACAAGAATACTGTTGTCGACTATCGGGAGCGCAAGGCCGCTATTGATCACTACGACTTGTATGGTATGCAAGCGACACTCGACACACTCTATGGTAAGCTTGGCCCTCTTGCTCGCGAGACCAAGCGAAAACAGATATACACGTGGGTGAAAAAGCGCGCCGTTATCAACACTATGGCATCCAGCGCGAGAACAGCGAAAATGAAATGCCGACGAGATCGTGGTACTGGGACGACTCTATCAAAGGAAGTCGAAGAAAACCTTGCTCGGTGGGTCCAAGGCATGCGCAAAGATTGGGTACCAGTCACCTATGATATGCTCCGCGCCATGGCGCTTGAGGCTGCCGTTGACATGGGCCTACGAGACGATCAGTTTCGAGTTGACTGGCACTAGGTACAAGGGTTCGAACAACGTCATGGTTTGTCGCTTCGTGCACGCACACGTACTGGCCAGCAGACTCCTGATGACGGTCTTGCAGTCTTGGAGCAATTTGCTAAACGGATCAAGAAAGTTGTGCAGGACGAGCGCATCGACCGCATCTATAATGCCGATCAAACCGCGATCAACTACGAGTACTTACCAACAAAGACTCTCAACAAATGCGGCGATAACACCGTGTGGGTCAAGTGTGGCGGTAAGACGAAAGAGAGAATGACGGCCATGCTGTTGGCAGACAACACCGGCTTCAAACACCCATTGTTCCTGGTACTGCACACGTCTAAGTCAAAAGTCAAAGCGACGGTGCAAGAGAATCTGACTACACGGAACGGTTTTGGCAAACGTTTGTGGAATGATGTTGTCCGGCTTCAAGAACGCCATGGATGTCAAATCCATGGAAACCCTACAGCATGGTGGAATGGATCGCTGTCAATGAAGTTTTTGGAGTACCATTTTGCTCAACGACCAGACCGTGCTACCAAGAAATTCCTTGTGATATGGGACGACTTCTCGGCACACTTTACAGAAGAAGTGGTGGCCTATGCGAAGGAGTTAAATGTGGTCTTGGAACGTGTTCCTCCAAGCTACACTTGGATATGCCAACCTGCTGACGTCGCGTGGAACAAACCACTGAAGACCGTCCTCCGTCAAAACTGGCTCGATTCGATCAAGCAGCAACTCGTCCAGGCAAAAGAACGTGGAATCGGTTTCAAACTGGTACCCCCAACAAGGGAAACCATTGTGTCGTGGGTTACAACAGCTTGGAGCGACCTCGCGAAATCTACAATTGTCCATGGTTTCAAAAAGTGTCGACTTGTGGACGGTATACCTGAATTTGACACCATTGGGGGTGGCGTTGTAGACGACGACCTCTTGGCTGCACTCATGGAAAGTCACTCAATTGATGATACCATTGATGCGACGAGGGACTTCAGCAACGTCGAAAATAGTGATGAAAGAAATTCCGATTTGAGTGAGCTCTAGATTTGACGTAAAGTAAATTTATATAATTCATTCGAGTTCTCTATTGCCACTTAAAAAAATTAAAATGACTATTTACCTATGAAATATAAAATCCTCTATAAATGAATTTCCGTGAGAAATCCATATTATTGAATTTATTCGATTGCCAAAATTAACTTGATCTTTGTATGTCTGAAACGAAAAGTAAAGAGATAAATTATATGGACTCCATCCGGATTCGGATACCGAACATTGATGTCCGACTCGATATACGCTTTACGGTAGTCAGTTTGTGATTGAGCATCCCTTTTAGGTCGCCCACACTTGCTCCTACAACATTCAATCTCGGCTACTGTGCGCTCGATTGATCTTAACACTTTGTGTAAGGTGGCTTCCTTAAATTTATTTTTCGGACAGTTAAAAACAAGCCTAATATTCAACTGGTACCGTACTACAGAAGTGCGATAAAAAGTCACAACAGGGATAACGTTAGGCAAATGAGATCCTCACCATAATCATTTGGCAAGGCCAAAGAACTCTATCCAGGTATCAAGTGACATAAATCTAAATTATTCAGGATTTACTGATCTGTTGTTTATCTTTACTTGTTGATTGAGAGACACACAGAAGAGAATTTAATGTGTCTTTTAATCAATAGATTTGACTTGTTTTGAGCCTGTTCTTCTGAATGCAAACAATCCACGAACATTTCATCGTGGCTGACTCGATGACAGGAGGCAATCCTGCACTCGTCGTTGTCTTAAACGACTTTCCTTGTCTCGAAAGCAACATACTTGTTTTCACAGAAAAAAGACAACCAATTATACTAGAAGTTATTTCCAATTGGACAATATTCACAAGCAAGTTCGATCACCTTGCAAATTCCATCAAGTCAATTAAGCAGCGAAATTTTTTAACCAATCACTGATATCGAAAAGCATGCATTTATTCAAATAATCGAATTTATCAAAATAGTTACGATTGATTGAAAAATATTCGCTGGACCGCTGTGCATATTTTTGTGCTTGGAGCTGTTGATAGTTTTCTTCGTAGCTAATGGAATAGCTCAGAACACGACGCCGAAAAGTCCCTGTGGCCTGTGACTGAGATGTTATTGCTTGTGTTATGAATTTTCTGTTGTCTCAAGCATAAATAACCTTCTCATTGGACACGTATTAAAATGACTAATTTTGATTGGCTATATCTCGATTATTCGAATATTTTAATTGGTGTAAATTATGTTAAATTTAGTTTAATTGGTTAAAACCAACCAATCCACTAATGGGTCAATTTTCCGAGAACTTCGCACATCTCAATTTCTGCCGATGGCCTTTCCCGTGCCTCCCGACTTCTTTCGGTGTCCTTCGCTTGGACGCCAAGAGCACGCGAATCTCATGGCAACTGCGACTACAGTTGTAAAGAATATGGTAAATTTATCCCTTCCTGTTCGATGCGTGTAATTGTTTTGGTGTAGATGCATCTTCAACATCTCGATGGATCTATTCGATGGAAACTCCATTCGCAAGACGGAGGACTTCATCTCTACCAAGGCGCCAATCCAACTGCACCACCCCAGACTTGCACTTGGATGGGTGTGCTTGAAGTCTTAGCGTCGGTCCATGACGTTGCCTCGCTTTTTGGCCTCAATGATACACAGTCTTTCCGCGAAAGTGGAAAGTTCGCATTCAAAGATATGTTAGACGGTATCGTCTTGTATACTCTAGATGAGTCGGTATACTCGTGGACGGGAATTCGATGGCTTGCAAGTACAGGGGGAGTTCCAGGTCTCGTCAAACCACGTGATTATTGCTACATTGAGGTATTGATTCGACTAATCGTTGGCTTACGTCTCAATTTCAAGTCGCAAGGATTTTTCAAGCAAAGTCAGAATCGTGGATGGTTCTTAGCGTTGAGATCGATTCCATTGCCATGCTGTCCTGATCTTGAAGCAACGTTGGGTTTAGTACGAGGAGAAATTCTCGACAGTGGAATAACAGTGATGGAATTGCGCGATCGACCTGGTTTCGTACGGGTGACGCATTTATTTCAGCAAGTTGCTCGTGGCGGCGTTCCTGAGTGGGTCGTGCGAAATGGCGTGAAGAATCGAATCAAACATGTAGGCCAGCTTGACCAAGCCTTGAAACGCAGGCTCTTGAGCAGCACACCGTTTCTGAGTGAAGCCCAGCTTGTGCCAATTACAGCACGAAGTAAGTGTTTTCTTTGTCAAAAGAAATTCGGGTCCTTTGGAAAGAAAACTCAATGCCGAAAATGCGGTGAAGTCCATTGTGCAAATTGTACTCAGGCATGGGAGCTCTGTATTGATGGTACCAACGTTCAGCACAGAGTTTGTTCATCTTGCTCCATGATTAAATTGGCGTCCTCAAAGCAAAAACGCTCGTCCAGAGTAGATTTAACTCAGTCGGAACGCATGCAAGCCGAAGCCAAGGATTCCCCCTACAACGACTATTTTGCATCTGACGATCTGTACTCTTCAACGCAATCATCACTAAGGCATTCAAATATGCAAGCAAGCGAAATTTCGGCATTTGAGGACCCATTTACTTCCAGAAGGATAAACACATCAAGATATCCACTCCCCCATGATAAGTCACCTCCTCTGACAATGGCAAGTGCTGCTCCTTCAAAATTCAAAAGCCTTTATCCAAATGGAGCCACCCCGTCAGTTTGTGATGAGTCGGAGTCGCTTACAGTATCCTCGTCCTTGACTCACACTGACCCACCTCGAAATGATTTGATCCCCCTGGTGATGTTCTCCCCTCATCAATCTCAGTAACTGATATTCAGTTACAAAATGAACAAACTGCCTTCATTTTGTCCATTGGGTTCTGAATGAAACTACGACGTCTTCGGCACATCTTTTGGGCCTCCGCTACTGTCTTGGGATGGCAATACGTAGACATTTCACGACCTTCCTTCGTCGGGCTTCCACGAACTTCCATCGCCCGTTGCAAAGGAAACGTCGATCCAAATATTCCTACGTTCAAAAGTACAAAAGAGACAGTCAAGATCCCTTCAATTGATAAACTGCAATTCCCCCGAGGCTATACTCCATTGCATATTGCAGTTTATCAAGAAAACATAGAGCTCGTTGCCTCACTAGTAGCCCATGGCGCTATTATTGACGCAAAAGACGATGCTGGTACAACTCCGCTCATGATTGCTGTGAGTTTAGGAAATATCGAGCTAGTCGAGCTCCTCCTTAACGCTCACGCGAATATTGACGCCACAGACAATGTTGAATGCACTTTGCTGTAGCCATCTTATGGTGTGTGTGACTTAGGATGGCTCAACTCCGATTCAAATCGCTGCGTATCATGGACAGATTGCAATAGTGGAGAAACTTTTGAGTTCTGGAGCCGATACAAATGCAAGACGACCTGTACTTGAAACACTTCTACCGTGTACATTCATTGACATTTTATTGTAGGATGTAGATTTGAGATCGATTGTAGTGCGTGAAGGACATTTTCAGCTTGTAAAACGTCTTGAACCATCATGGACACTCAGACACGTTGAAATTGCAGCTGCAAATGGCCATTTTGATTTCGTGAATTATCTTATTGCTATTGTGGGTAGCAATATATCTGCTCTGGATCTCGCAGTCGAACGAGGATTTCGAGATATTGTTCGCTTAGTAATTCATAGCTTTGAAACAGATCAACGTCAAGTAAGTGCCGACAATATACTCTAAGCTGACTTATATTAGGCGATTTTGGATAGAGGATTACTTAAAGCAGCTGAAGCTGGTCAACGGCAAGTGTTTGCGGATTTGCTCGAAGAAGGGGCGAATGTGAAGTCAACTGACGATGTAAAATATCCTCGGACAGAAGTGATTAAAGATTTACATAGACTGGAAACACTGTCGTGCACTACGCTGCTCGAAACAATCATCAAGAAGTTTTGTTCTATGTTCTAGATAAAGTGATTGTGACTAATCGAGAAAGAGGCTCTTAAACATTTTGTAGTTGAATGATTCACAAATCGTGAATTGCAAGAATAAGGTACGTTTTCCAGACTACTTTTCCATTGACATCATTGTAGGAGGGCAAGCGACCTGTACATTTTGCCGCCCAAGAAGGTCACGAGGACATGCTAGCCTGTTTACACGCTCAAGGCGCTCATTTGGACATCCGACTGTCGGTATTATTTTTACCAATCTGCTCTTCTTTAATTGAAAAACCAGACCGGCGAGTCTCCACTACATTTGGCTACTGAAAGAGGGCACTTAAACACTGTGATATTTCTCGTCGAGCATGGGTTGAATCCCTTCACTCCAACTGAGGTTTGTACGAACTACTACTGGACATATTGAGTACCTCAATTTTGTTAGTATCTATGTGGCAAAAATGCAATTGAAATTGCAACCTTGAGAGGACACGACGATCTCATTGCGTATTTTAATACTCTCCACCCGAACAAACAGGGTTAGTACTTGCTCCCCTTTAAAATTTGAACAATTCATGTTTCTCCATCACTTCATCTGGTCACAGACGCTGCGTAGAGCATGCGATAGCGAGGCTCATTAATTGCAAAGTTTTGCTTTCAAGTGACATCATGCGTTGTGACCCATCGGCATGAAACTGCCAGCCTAGCAGTTACGAATCGACACAAAGTAAGGAGACCCCTTTCGCATCAGTTTCAAATAGCAATGACGGCGGTTGGTCCACTATTCCCGAGCAGCGACCACTTGCCCCGACCCGTAGCAAAGCATGACCGACTGAAGGCAGCTTTTGGAGCCATTTACGTGATTATGTCGGTGGCTTTTAGCTTTCAATTTGTGCTCATTATGGAAGACAGCGCGACGAATGACTACTACTGGCCAGGCTTCAATACCTCTGGAATTCAGGCATTCTTGAGTGATATGTACAATCGCCAACAATCCACGCTGTCTGCTGTTGAACAACTCGATCAAACAATGGCCATTTATAAAGACTATTCTGGCTCAAATACCTTTGTCGGTGTGAATCCATCGAAGGGCCGAAGTGTCTTGCTGGGCAATATTTCCCTGGAGCTTGCTATTATTGCTGTCAGAGGTTTGCCATTTGGAGCCTTCCTGGATATGGCATCTCCGTACTGTTGGGTCGATTTTAACCGGTCGTTTGAGCTCGCTCTGACAGCAACCCGACAGAGACGATGTATTTTGCGAGATGTTGCCAACGCTGCCGTGTACTTGGAGTCCATTTTGCGTAATTGTGACAGCCAAACTGTCACATCGTCATTCGTATTTCCTTTTATGAATTCCTCCATTTTTAGTGCAATGCAGCGATTTCCTGGTGGAAATGAATGGGTGGAATCGATATTTTCACGAAATTGGCTTTCCCAAAGCGATGAACTCAAAGCTTGGCACAATGCTGGGTTTTCATATTGGAAAACCCAGTTAACCAACGCGCATCAAGCATCAGTGGATGAATCTTTGGTCATTATCAATGCCCTCGGAATTCGTCAGACGATCAAAACTGGCAGAACGACATATCTGGTTACCCCCAACGGAGGGACGACTAAAAAGGCATACTGGGGTTTCGCAAACGGACTCCAAGCTTGTGGATTAATGCTGGGCTGCACGCTAGTTCGTAGCGACATGCTGCATTTCGAAAAACTTGGCATTGATTGGGATATTATGTTAGTTATGGGTGGACTGCCACCAACTCCATCGATTGACCTGGTTCGAACGTATATCGGACCCTTTGGAGTGATCGATATTTGCTCTGTTGTAGTGCCAAAGTCGCTTTTAAACCTTGTCACTCGGTTCCAACAGGAATATATTTCCAAACTATTGGCGGACACATCCAAGCTGGAGCTCTACAACGCAATCAAACTAGTCCAAGCAGATCCAATACCAAGTCATTGGCAGAATCAAAATTTCTCCTTTTATGGAGGAAGTCCAATGTGTGTATTGGGCGCTAAGCAGTCGTTTATTCAGCAATCTTTCAATTTATACGATGATTGCCAGCACCAAATTCCATTTACAATCCCTATGGATCGAGACACAACTCTATTTGCTCTGTATAGTATGGGCGGTGTTGTAAAATCCGATTTCGTTTGTTCCCTCTGTCAAGCAACTCGACAAGCGTGCCAGACAGTCCTTTCAAACGTTAAGACTTTATATCCACTGCTCTCGGGAATAAAAGTCGCCCCATCCGATATGGACTCGATCTGGTCCGATGTAGCAGCTGTAAACATTTCCTTTGTACAATTTGCCACGGACGTCGCATTCTCCAACAAACTGCTACATCAATCGTTGTTTTTAAATCGCTCTGATCCTTGGTCCTTTTATGGCTGGATTGAAGTATTTGAATGGGCTCAAGGATTGCGAGAAGTTTATACATTTGAAGGCGACCATGGTAGTCTTACGTTGATCTCGCCAACGTACTCCTTCGTCGACATGGAAGTAAATCCATTGGAGCTACCTCGAAATGCCTGCAAATACATTAATTACATTTCCGTTTATGTGAGCTTTATCTTGGCCTGCATTGGTACAATTGTGGCACTCTTGGCACTGCTTGAAAAATATGTAATTCCTGTGAATATTTTTCAGTTTAATCGAGTGACTGGATCAGTTTGGGTCGGTCGACCTTTTCTACTTATCCGTGGAATGACAGCCGGCATTATACTCAGCACAGCCAATGTAGCGTTCCAATCCGTCGGTGGATTTGCTCGATTGAAATTCCAGCGCCGATCGTGGTTTGAAATTTGTCTTTTATCTGGTGAAGCTACATGGCTGCTCTATTCTCTCCTCGATATATGTTTACCATTTATTCGGCGACATGCTAAAGCTATTGCTCCGATTAGTTGCTTTGTGTCGTGGCTTGTGATTTTAACAGTCGAAGCTGTATCTCCCATAAAACCTACTGCATCTCTGGAAAACAAGTGCACAATTATTGGCATAGACTTGAATTTGTTCTGCGATCGAGGGACATTTGAAATTGGCAGCCCAACGAGATTAATTTGGATTTGTGTAATCCAACTTATATCTGCTCTTGTAGTTTTTATCTTGGTTCGCTGGATTTTAAGTCGTTATCTTTTGAATGAGAGTGAAAACAAAAGTCTGTGCAACTTACTAGTTCCCTCTGCCAGTGAAGCTTTCCTTATTGGAACTGAAATCGACAGCGACCTTGTGTTTGATAAAATAGCTTGTGTATTATCAGGAATGATTCCACTACCGAAGTATGTATTTGATATGAAATTATGGGAAATTGTGCCATTGCCATCCTCAAAAAGCCGCACAGCATTTCCAAAGCCACAGTTTCGACGCACCAGTAGCATTATGCAACTATCGGGAAAAATTCCATACCGAAGAAGATATATGCCATGTATTGCTCTTTTAGGACTGGTATATATCGGAGCAACAATTACAGGAAGTTACTTGTACCTCGGGTTGACTGCATCTACGATGGCAAACGATTTCTGGTGGACTTCATTTAATTCGACGGGAACGCAGGCTTTTTTATCCTATTGGTTTATGAAATATCTTCAAACGACAGATTCTATTGCTGCAGCTCAACTGAACTTTCCTCGATTTGGTGATGCAGACGCAGCCTACAACTTAAACACATCATTTCTCATCGTCTCGACATTGTATGCCTCTGGAATTCAAGATGAAGCCAATTCGCTTTACAATGTAATTCAAGGCTTGCGCCAAATGAGGAATTTGCAGCAACCGTGGATTTTTACCTCATATTGCTTCGTGGATTTTAAAAGGCAGTGGGAAATGGCAAATTCGGTAGAAAAACAGCGCCGCTGTTCGGCTCAATATTCAAATGCAGCTATTTATTTAGAAAGTATCATGCGAAATGGAGATTGGAGTGACACTGAATGGAAGTCGTACTTGGAAATAGGCGTGCTCAGTCACTTAAGAACCTCTGTCATTGGAAATAACTGGATTCAGGAGTCAATGAGCGTTTTGAACTCAATCAACGACGAAGTCAAGTATTGGCAAGCTAATAATTTGTCTTCTTTTAGAACGCAATGGCAAAACTATAAAACGATTGGTGTGCTTGAAGATTTTTCAGTTCGAAATGCTTTTGGAATTGATTACGCCATTACTCTAAAGCACACAAATTACACATTTCAGAAAGAAAAGCAAATTTCGCTCAAGATGTACTGGAGTTTCGCTAATGATTTATTAGCCGTGGGTTTAAATCAATCGAGCCTTGGGGGGAAATCTCTCGTCCGATCAAGTGGACATTTTGCCTTTCAAAACTCCAGTATTGAAAATGGTTTGATAGAGACTGGCTATTTGCCGTCGCCACTTAACACTGGCTTAGCATTGGCCCGCTCTATTCTCGGGCCATTTGGATCAACCGATGTCTATCGAGTAACTTGCCCGCAATCGCTTCGCCTATTATATCAAACTCTGATGGAAGAACTCACGGGCTCAATGGCAAGCGACGACTCAACGTGGAGCAGTTACTCAAAAATATCTGCATTCTCATTTTATATCCCTCAGCCAAGTGCTTGGAATAGAGCTATATTTGTGAGTGGAAATATATTTTGTGAAATAAATTCCCCAGGGGCCCCAATACCATTACAACACTTTACTATTGAAAATTCCTGCGAAACAATACCTCAAGCCGCTAGTATCATTGTAAACTCCAAACTTCAAATCAAAGCTATTGTCGCTGCTAACCTTCTTCAGGATGTTGCTCCCAGTTCACTTTCAATTTGTGCCTTCGATGTTGCAAATCCGGTCGGCTGTGTAGCAACTCTGGATGCACTTCGAGCACTTGTTTCCTCGGTGAAATTCTATTCAGCCCAGTCCCTCTCACAGGCCGCAAAGAATGAAATCGTGACATTAATCAAGCCCGAGCTAGTCCAATTTATTCGCAATAGCCCAGTTGGAGAGGTAAATCTCTCTCGCATCCCAATATTTCAAGAGGACCCATCGTTTGATTATTTTTCATGGCTCTATCTTTTTGACTGGGTCAATGGATTCCGTGAAGTTATTACTCTCCAAGGGACGAATGGACAATTGACAACAATTTCAGGTTTTGTGGGGCCATTGCAAGTCGCAGCTAATTCACTGGAAATTCCTGTTAATGTTGCCACGTACATGCGACTTGCTATTCAATACGTGACGATAATCCTTATTCTTGTCGGCAGTTTAACTGCATTTCATCTTCTCGCAGCTCGTGGATATGTCGAGTGCTGGAATATGCTGCAGATTAATCGTCTTGCCGGTGCAATATGGATTGGGCGTCCTTTGATCTTCCTTCGTGGGGTCACAGCGCTTTGTTTGCTCTCAACATCGAATTTAGACCTTACATTGTCGTCAAATGGTATGGTTACGTACTTTGAATCGCCCTCTCAGCTTTGGATTACAACTATCATGTCATGTGGCGAAATGAGCTGGCTCATTTACATTATAAACGATATATTTTCCCCTGTCACGAAGGATTATACGGCGTCGTACTCGACAAAAAGTGCAATCTTGGGCTGGTTAGCTGCGGTTGTGTGGAGTTTTGCATCGCCGACAAAGCACCAAGCGACGATTAAACGTGAATGTTCCGTTGAATCGGTGGATTTCCAAATTGTGTGTCACAGCGGACGAGTTGAAATTGGCAGTTTTCAAAGATTTATTGGCCTGATTAGTCTTGCAGCCGCGTCTTGCTTGGTTGCTTACATCTTTGAGCGGCTTACAAAACCAAAGAAGAAGCGTCGACATCAAATTAGGTCGTATTTTCTCCACACTGTGGCAAAAAATAGTTTAGCCTTTGATATTTGGAACTATGACGGAGTATACTACCTCGACAAAGCATCTGCTCTGCTCAATGGTCTTCTGACTGCTCACTGTGGAAAGACGTTGTATGTGTTTGATATGAAGACTTGGCGATTTTTCACGTTTGAATGGACAGGATTGGACCATTCGGAGTGTCATCGTTCACTCACTTTGGCAATCCCGCTCTTGGAGTAATAACGAATCCTTTTCTTCCACGAGATGAGGCTTTCGTCTCTCCAGCAATTCCTCCCTGGCAGTAGCGATTTAAGTATATCCCAAGCGTGGCCGACATCGTCGGCAATCCTGTCAACGATCTACAGTTTTCCGGTAGAAATCTCACTTAGCCAATTTTGATAGATTTGATTGAAATACACGGCTTAAAGATTGTTATTCCTGTCTCTCTTGCTCAAATGATATATAGCGCTCTCTGTTTCTGACGTAGTCGTCGTGCTTTTATGTGTTTAATTGTATGGTCGTCAGAAAATAAAGTACCGCATAACAACCAGAAAAGTACCGAATGAGTACTTTTGTCAATTCTAAATATAGAACAAACATGGACAGTACTGACTCGACAGCAAGGCACACCCAATCCTTTGGACAAGACAGCTCCCGAAATATCTTGGATCAAACCAGCTAAAGCGAGAGTTTTTCCACCTTGTTGGCCCTTTATAAGGTGGAATTCAAGAGGTACGACCGTCTTTCGACTGCTGGAAAAACTTGGACACCAAATGAAAACTCTGTATAAACCTAATTATATATAAAAACTGCTCAAATTGTCTACTGTTGGGTTTCAGAAGATGTTGGCGCGGCGACAGCAACGGGAGCAGCAGTCGTAGCGACTGGAGCAGGAGCAGCAGCGACAGGTGCGGAAGTTTCAGTAGGTTGAGTAGCTTCCTTGGTTTCCACTGGCTTCGAGTCCGTGCCATTCGCGACATCCTTGGCGTATTGGATGCTGCCGGCAATGTATTCAATACCAGAGTTGACCAATTCGGTCGCGCTCGTCAAGGTTCGAGCGCCAAAGCCTCCCGTCACTTGGCTATCCAAGTTGAGCGCGCGTTGTGAAACCCCGTAGGTCGCGTCGAGTTCCTTGGCCTTTTCAGTGGCAAGCGCCACAGTTTCTTGCAATTTTTCACTCACGTTGTAATATTGTCCAATTTCTTCCACCTTTTGGACGACACCACCGGCATACGCAATGGCCGAATGGCTCACATCTTGGGCGGTTGTGGTCAATTTCGATTGAACTTGTTGAGCTTGTTCCGTCGCTTGTTGAATGGCGTCCGTCGTGCGTTGGCGAGTGACAATCGTCAGTGATTCCAAATTGCCACGGGCGTCATGGACAGCGAGTTGAAACTTGGTGTCGTAAACTGCAGCTTGATCTTTGATAAGAGCCAAGGACGACGACACTTGAGCCAAGGCTTGTTGGACCAATTCAACGGGTTTGTGCGCGGCAGCCAACGTGGTCGTGCGCAACGTTTGAGCCGATTTCTTCAACTCTTCCACGGCAGCGTTGGCAGTATCAATCGCGGTTTTCAAGTAAGACGAGGCGGTGTCGGAGACGTGGTATTGCGAATCGTATTCCGCGACACGGGCTTGGAGCTACGAGACGCCGTAAGCGGGGATAGAAAGAGGAGATATTCTTACGTTGGCCAAGTACGTTTGGGTCTCCGCAATCCCGCCATCGACGGACGTTTGGAGTGAATCAAGTTGCGGCTGGACAGTCATTTGATCGAGGAAAAAGAAAAAGTGAAATGAACCCACCTTCCTCGTGGATATCTATCCGGATCCGGATATTTATCCGGAGGGTATTGCAAGTATTGCAATTGACTCCATCGCGTCATCGATGCACTTTAGTCGAATGTTGATGCAGCAATTAACACACGCGCGCGTTGAGAAAGGCCTTTCAGCGAAATGGACGGCAGGGTATTGCAATACATGCTACGGGACCATTGCAATGCATCCGTCGCGATTGTAGGGGCAAGCAGAGGCGCGTATCATGGCGTCGTCGTCACGCTGGCGACAAGCGAGCACAAAGAAAAGGGCGATTTGAAAGATTCGCCATGGACGAAATAGCACGCCATTTCGTCTACACTGTATCTTTTCATCCATGGGAATCAACTTCTTGTCGCTCCGTCCCATGGCAAAAGAAATGAAAAAGCCATTTCCGCCGCCGCCATGCTCTTAACTGTATAATTGGATCGAAATATGCCATTGAAATTCATCATAAAAGACCAAAGGTGGGGATCAAATCGGCGGTTCGATTCAAGTCTACTGTAGTTTTTATGGATAAAAATTGACTCTAAAAGCGACTGTCTATTGCGTTGAGATTGCCTTTTTGGCCCAATTGCGACGGCGCAGTCGCGTATTTGTTGACGCAAACCAGTAGTAATACTTAGTGCCGCAGCCTGTCAATTTTTTTTCAAAAGTTCTCACCACCACCAAACGTCCCATCTGTATGCTGATTCTGAGTCTAGAGATGCTATATCAAGATTTTTCATCCTTTTCATCAGATGCTAGCATTCACCCAAACAAGTGGATTACGATGAAACAATGACATAAGGTGAATCATTCTCGACACATGGAAGGGGTTTTATAAACAATCAAATGACTCATATGCGAAGCTATCAAAATCATCGTCAAAATATGGATTCATCTTGATATAAGAATTATTAAGTATAATATCAAGATGACTGAAAAAGATTTTGAAGATGGAGCAAAGTTCAAACTTTTGAAAGAAGGACTTGAAAACCTCTGGGGAATAGAAATAAGAAATTTTCGAGAAGAAATTTGCAATACTAACTGGAAAATTTCAAAAGATAATGGATGGGTTTATTGCTATAAATCAAAAGATGATCCTTTGTCTGAGGTTTTAACAAATACTCCTAATTTTACAGTTGATTTAGAAATAAGAATAGAATGCTATTGCAAAACTGAAATTATTTGGAATCATCTAATTAAACATAAAGAAACAGGTAAATTAGCATTTATAGGGTCTCATTGTGCAAAAAGATGTAAGATCGCTATGGTTAAAACTTGTATTGATTGTGATATTAGACACAGTAAAAGAACACTTAGATGTGGAAAATGTAGAATTAAATGTAATCCTTGTTCTAAAGTATATAAAAAGAACATATATCACGATGATAATTTAACTTGTGAAAAATGTAGTGATTGTGATAATCCCCACAGAATGAAAACAATAATATGTGATAATTGTGTGAAAATTAGATTAGACTCAAGGCTTAGTTTTAATAGCAGTAAGTATAAATTAGTTAAAGAAGCTTTTAATGATGATAGTTATATGACATTTTTAATGAGTAAAGATTGGTTCAAAAATAGAGTTGAACATGAATTGTATTTTATGAAAATAATTAAATCAATCTTGATATTTTTCTTAATAATACATACATACGTTGATATGGGTAAAACAATTTATAAAACAGATGAAGAAAGAATCGCAGCTCAGCGTGAATCATTGCGAAAATATAGAGCTAAAGTAAAAGATAAACTTCTTGCTTGGCAGAGAGACTATGACAGAGCACATGCAGAAGAAAGAAAAAGTCGTAATCAATTGAAGAAATATATAATAGAATTAAGTAATATTGAAGTATAATTATTTAATTTTTTTGTATCATATAAAAAAAATTCTATCTTGATATATAATTTTAATATTATAATATAATATCAAGATTTTAAAACTTTCAAAAATTTTATAATTTGACAAATATATCCAATGACTCCCGAAGAATTTAAAGGATTAAAATTTCTAAAAGTTCCATTAAAACAATGGGGAGATGGTGGATACAGATTTAAAATTAGATCAATCAATGGACGATATACATACGTAAGCAAATTAACTCCAAAAAATAAAAGAGCATTGGTTGAAGAATATAAAAATCTTTTTCCATAATCATCTACCGAAGCATATCGCTTAGAAATTTTAAATAATCATATTAAGGAAAAAGAGTCCGGCTATAAATTTACTCGAGGAACAAAAACTGATACTCATCATTTCTTTAATTCAAACCAAACACAAGTAATTAACAAAATTAAACAAATTTGCTTATCTAAAACAACTGCATACAAAGTTCAAATATTTCTTGACTATATTTTGGTTAATATCACTACCGGAGAAGAACGAGAGTTTAGAGATGGTTTCAATACAAGTATCTTTCCGAGAGCAATATTCATTAATAGACGAGATGATATTCAAACTAAAATTGTTGACTTCTTCAATCAAAATGATTTAGCTGATAAAATTTCATATCCAAGCTCTTCTTGGAAAGTGAAAAGAATCATTGGATTTACAATGAAGATTATTAATAGATCGCATCGTTTAGGCGAAGAAATTGAAATACCGGATAAGATAAAAACCAGTAATTATATCATCTCTAATTTCGGTCCAACTGAAAATAAATGCGTATTCTATTGTATTGCTTATTATCTAAAAGGAATCGTAAATAATCCAAGAAGATTAAAATCTGATGTTAAAGATGCTTTTAAGAATTATTGCAAATTTAAAGGTGAAGAATTCACCCTGAAAAAGTTTCGAGAAACAGATCCGATTGATTTAATGGAGTTTGATAAATTAGAGCAATGTTTTAAAATTAATCTAAATGTATTCGAATGGGATATGGATAACAAGCGTTTAATATCAATTCGTGATTCTAAGACCACATTTAGACAAAATAATGACAAACCAGCTTCATATATGGCTAAATGTGGAGAAGTTAATAATTACTTAAGAAACGTTAATATTCTTAGCTACAAAGGCCACGCTATGTTAATTAAGGATATTAATAAACTTGATAGTTATTACCTATGTCCAATATGCAATATGATTTTTAAGACATCAAGTCAGCGTAAATCTCATAGGCAAAATGTTGAATGTAAATATGAAACGATTGATTCATTTTCTAAGAATCAAAAGTATATAAGCCTCAAGAAAACACTATCAAATCTCTATTGAGAAAATATGATTTTTCTAGTATTGATCAATACATCGATCATTTTATTTGCTACGGTTTTGAAGCTATCCTTGAAAAAATTTCTGAAAAACACGGGGAGTCAACTGAATATACGACTCGGCATAAACTCGTTAGCGTATCAATTTGTGATAGTTTGACTAAACAAACTAAATTTATCACAAATAGTGATTCAAAACAATTATTAACCGATATGTTTAAATACATCAATGAAGTATCAAACCAAATATCAAAATACAATTTTAATAAATTTAGTGAATTAATATTGGCAATTTTAGAAAAAGATACATATGATCAAGTTGGTGAGAAAGTAAAATATCTTACACATGAAATTAAAACACAAATTATCAAACTAATTCAAGAAAAAGAATATGGAGATGATGTTAAAAATTTAATTGATTATCTCCACCACGTTAGATATGATATCTTAAACAATGACTTTAACAGAGACATCAAGAGTCTATATAAAACTTTATACCAAGTTCCGTTAGTTGGCTTTAATTCAGGCCGATACGATTTAAATGTAGTTAAAAACGAATTATTTTCAATCATTGGAGATTTCAGTAAAGATGAAAAGCAATTAGTGATTAAAAATCCAAATTACATGTGTATAACTACCGATAATCTAAAAATGCTTGACATTAAGAATTATTTACCACCTGATGCTTCATTAGATTCGTATCTAAAAACGTATCTCGGTGGATGTAAGTGCCCAAATAAAATTCAATGCACTTGTTGTTTAGGAAAAGGATTCTTTCCGTTAACGAGTTATGAAGTTCTTGATGAAACTATATTACCTCCAATTGAAGCATTTGATAGTGAATTCAGACAAACAAAAATGAGTAATGATGATTATGAACGTATTAAATGGGTATGGAATCATTATAATATGAAATCGGTTAAAGATTTACTTGAATGGTATAACAATCTCGATGTAAAGCCATTTGTAGCAGCAATAATTGCTCAAAGAGATCTCTATAAACGATTTGACTTAGATATGTTGATTGATGGTGTTTCTCTACCGAGTTTAGCTGAAAAAGTGATGTATCAAATTTCTAATAAAAATATGCTACCTATTCCGAAACAAAAGGAAGAAGCATTTGATTTTCCAGAAAATAGATACAATGGATATTACGACCAAGATAAGACAGCTAAAAGAGAATTTGGTTTAACAATTGAACATTTGAATGATGAATTGAAAAAGCAGCAATATTCTTGTAGTCATTGTAAATGTGCTTTAAATAAAGAAAACGTATCAGCTGATAGAATCAATAATAAAATTGGGCATATTGATGGTAATATTACAATGACTTGCATTAGTTGTAATGTTGCTCGTAAAGATATGAATATGGCTAGTTTCAGAAATGAAGTTGATTGAATATAATTCTCATCGTTTAGTTTATGAGATTGATGAAGAAAACAAGGATATTTTCTACAAGATGAAACAAAACATTGCTGGAGGGCCCTCTATCATATTTAAAAGATTTGCTAAACGAAACGAGACATATATAAGAAACGGAGCTAAAATTTGTAAGAAGGTAATTGGATACGACGCAAACGCTTTATATCTTTGGGCTTTAGGAAATGATATGCCTTGTGGTAGATTAACGACGATTGATATTTACGACAATATCATTGAAGATATTAAATCGGATAAACTGTTTGGATTTCTTGAATGCGATATTGAGACCCCTGATCACCTAAAAGAATACTTTTCAGAAATGTGCCCGATATTTAAAAATGCCTCTATTGTTCCAGAAAAGGAGATCATTGGAGATCATATGTATGAATTTAACCAATCTCTTGAAATGAATAGTAGAAGAAAAGAGTCAAGAAAATTGATTTCAAGCTACTTTGGTTCTAAGATTTTGATTTATACACCTCTGTTAAAATGGTATTTAGAACACGGTTTAGTAATTACTCAAATGTATTCATTTGTTAAAGCCAGTAAGTATCAACCATTTAAAGAATTTGAAATAGAAGTTTCAGATGCTCGACGAGAAGGTGATAGAGAAGAAAGTCAAAGACAATAAAAATATAACGATTGGACATATAAATCAATTAAAGCAGAAACAATGAAACTAATCGGGAATTCAGCTTTTGGACAAAGTGGGATGGATAAGAGCAAACATAAAGAGGTTGAATATCATAGTGATGATAGTAATTTGGATAAACTAATTGAATCAAATAGATTTTACGATCTTGTTGAATTAAATGGGTCTTATGAAATTACTAAAGCGAAACGCCGAATCAAAATGAACAATCCTATTCATCTAAGTATCGCGATTTATCAGCTTGCTAAATTACGTATGCTTGAATTCTATTATGATTGCGTTGATAAATACATTGATCGTAGCGACTTTGAATATTTAGAAATGGATACGGATAGCGCTTACATTGCTTTTAGCAATGAAGAACCATTCAAAAATCTAATCAAACCAGAGATGAAAGAACATTTCGAGAATCATAAATTTGATTGGTTTCCACGAACAGATACTAAAGAAAATGCTTCATTTGATAAGAGACGAGCAGGATTATTCAAGGAAGAATACAGATGCAATGCTATGATTTCTTTAGCCTCGAAGAATTATATTTGCTATTTACCTGATGAAGTCTATTCGAAAAAAGACAAAAAAAATGGTAACACCAAAGATTAAACTCTCAGCTAAAGGGGTTCAAAAAGGTCGAAACAAAGACTTGCTTCAACCAAAGCGATTTGAAGATATCATTAAAAATAAAATTACTCTGAAAGGAAGTAATACAGGATTTCGCATGGATAAGGAGACAAATACAATGATCACATATAAAACATTTAAAATGCTTGTAGTTATTATTACGATAAAAGACAAGTCCTTGAAGATGGTATCTCAACAATCCCATTAAATATTTAATATTAATAATATAAATTTGAGAGCTTATAGTGATAACGAAATGAATCGTTTTATATCAAAATTATACAACGATCCTTCAACAGGTTTCATTTCAGCGGAAAAACTATATCAAAAAGCAAAAGCTGTTAGACCAGAAATCACTTTGAAGCAAATCAAAGAATGGTATGCGAAACAGGATATTGTTCAACAACTTCAAACTACAAATAGATCAAAAGAATACTTTAAAATCGCAAGTAATAATCCTGATTCTTGGCAAATGGATTTAATGTTTTTCGGTTCTAAAACAGTTTTTATCGCCGTAAATATTAATTCAAGAATTGGTTTTGCTAGGGTTTTAGCTAATAAAAGAGCTGAAACAATAATAAAGGCGTTGGATAAATTTATTAAAGAGAATAATGTACAAATAATTACGAGCGACAATGGGAGTGAGTTTATATCGAATGCAGTCGAGAATTTCTTAAAAAAGAATCAAATTGAGCATTACAATAATGAGGTAGGTGATCACACAGTGCTTGGAAAAATCGATCGGTTTATTAGGACTATCAAACAACGATTAATTAAAATTAACCCGAAAACATTAACACAGAAACTGGTAAATTCAGTTATTAGCAACTACAATAACACTTATCATAGCTCTATAGGAAGCACACCGAATGAAAATAAAGGTCAAATTATGGATTCAGAGTTAAAAAACAATGATACTTTGCTTAAAGACATATCGAAGAAATTCGAAATTGGAGATCACGTTCGATATAGATTAGAAAAAGGGACATTTGAAAAGGAGAAAGCTCAATGGTCTAAAGCTGTTTACGAAATTATTGGACTAGATGGATACAAGTTCGAACTTAGATCAAAAAATAAACATATACTTTACAAATCACCAAATGATTTAAAGGTTGTTCAAGCTAAAATCACTGATGCTGAGACTGGAAACAACGATATTTTTGAAGCTAAAGAGATCTTAGATCATAGAAAAGTTAAAAATGGTTTCAAATACCTAGTTAAATGGTCAGACGATAGCGAATCATGGGAACCTCAGAAAAACCTTAGATTGATAAATAAAAACAAAAAATCAACGTTAGAGAATATTTATTTTAGTAAAGAGTAAACTAATATTTTAGTATTTATATAGTATCGATGTTTCCTTCTTACAAATCTCTAAAAGATAAGCGCGAAAAGCTAAAAGCTTATTACGACCAAATCAAATATGATGAAGAAATTGATAATTTAAAGAAACAAGCATATGCAAATGCTTATTTCAGCGATCAACAAGGAGTCAATTTAGATAATTCATATCAATATCCTAAGGCTATGAAATTAGTAAAAGTTGCTCCAGAATCAAAATATCAAACAAAATCAGCTATTAAGACAGAAGCAGGGGTTCAAGCAAATGTTAAAACAAATAACAAATTTGATCCATTGACAACTCAATATGAAGAGGAAGAATTAGAAGAAAAACCTCCAGCTCCTAAACCATCTCCAAAATCATCACCATCTACGTTGAAGAAAAAAAACATACAAGCAAGAAAAGACATTATAGATGATTATAACGATGAAATAAAAGGTAAAATCTTAATCCCTAAAAAGATAAATCCAATCCTTCAAAATGGATCTAAAGACAATTTGCACTATATTGGGGCGGAAGGTAAAATTTATAAAGCATTTGGCGATGAATTAGTGACAATTAATGGTATTCAATCAAAATATGATTGGATTCAAACAAAAGATTATATCAACAAAACTTTAGAAGAAGAAACTAAGGCTAACAACGCTGCTAAAGCATTAAAAGGTCTTACAATAAACTCTTCTGCTCCTAAATCAGATGTCAAAATTAAGAAGGAAGAAGGAATGGGTTTTAGTAAAATATTTACACGAAAACGTAGATTAGTTGGGAGAGGCTTGGTTGGTGCAGGAAATCACAATCTAGAAAAAGACTATCTATATAAACAAATTGGAGATAAGTATATCACTTTAAGCGCTTTAGCTGAAGGCTATTTGAGCTTACGATATCCTAGTGCAAATGTTTGCTTTAAACGATTTAAAATATCGGATGATTTCGTCAGTATCATTAAAACTCTTGCATTCGATAAAACCGTAGAGTATACTGCTTATGCTCAGTTAAATAATTCGGATAAAGAAATATTCTATGATCTGTTGAAATTTTGTAAAATTTTGCAAACGCTTAGAAAACCTCTTTTTGATCCTCGCCAAGGTCTTGATAAATATAAAGCTGAATTTGATAAATTATTAGCTGAATTGAAATTAGGAAATGATTCACCAAAAGTCAAATCTGAATTGAAGAAAATGTCAATATATCTTTTCCAAAACAATCAAATTGGAGAAAAAGATTTCAATAAAATTATCAGCCAATTAATATAAACATACATTGAAAATATTCAATGTAAAAAGACCGCTAAATGACTATAATAAGAAAGCTAAAGAAAATGAACAAAAATTAATTGAAACAATGGAGAATTTAGTTATTGAACATCATCATCCAGAGCCAGTTTTTCAGAATTCCAGAAAACCATTTAGTGATTATAAAAAAAAGAAGCCAACAACATTTTCGTTGTAAAATGATATATTATTTATTTCCTAATACATAGTATATAATAAAAAAAACACATTCATCATGAAACATCCGAGTGGCTATAAATTTGTAAAAGTTGGTTCAATTTCTAGAAAAAAGCTTCACAAAGCTATGAAAGGAGGAACCATTATGTTAACCAAGGATGAAATATCGGGCGAAACGCCAGTTCTTATGCATCCAGAAAATGTAAAAAAGATTCAAGCTGCTAAAAAGGCTAACAAAGGTGTTCGATTAGATATTACCTATCCAGAAATTCAGCATGATATCTTACATCACGCCGGAGGATCTATCTGGGACTCGATTAAACAAGGGCTTTCGACTGTTTGGTCATACGTAAAACCAGTTGTTAGCGGAATCGGCGATGCTATCGCCTATAGCAATCCAGAACTTGCCCCATTGCGCGAAGGAGTAAGAAACCTTACTGGTGTTGGTTTGAAGCCTAAAAAGGGTAGCGATTCGCTAAGGAAATGATGAAAGCTGTTCGTTCAAAGAAAAAGGTTAAGCAAGCTGGCTCATTTCTCCTTGCATAAATATATAAACAAACAAAAATGTTCTTTAACTATGAATTAATCAAAAAAAGTAAAGAGATGCATGAAGCTCAATTAAAAAGGCATTCGAACTACATTAATAAGGATGAGATTATGTGTCAAACATGTAATACTAAAATTAAAAAATGGAATAAAAGATGCCATTCTCAATCATTTGCACATTTGTTTAATGTTTCATACTGTTAACTTTAATTAGTTAATTTTTTTTCTTATCAATAATTGGATAAAAATTTGATTATCTTGGAATTTTACAAAACGACCAAACTGATCCGTGATTATAATTTCAATGTATGATTTAGTTTGATCAGGAATATCAATCCAAGCAAATTGATTTACTTTCACATCAATTGATTGACCAATCGTCGTTCCGCCGGAACTGAACGGAAACAAAATATCAGGCGGTTGACTATAAATATTATTAACTAAATTACATCGAAGTAAATAACACGATACGGGATTTATTTGTGGCGTTATATTAGAAAGGAGGCTTTGAGATGTTGTCGTTTGAGCTGAAGGGTAAGTAGCAGCAGTAAAACCAACAATTGTATTAAAATTAGCAGGAAACACGATTTGAGGGGTGTAAGCGGTTGTAGGCAGTCCTGTTCCACTTAAACTATACAATCCTGAAGCAGGTCGAATATATGAAGCGGGAAGAGCTGTAGGCGTGCTTAGAACGTCTACTTGACAACTATAATATGTTGCATTAGATTGCATCTTAATGTAAAATACATTATTACCACTTCCATCGATCAGATACGCGCCTGCATTAATTAAACTTGTTTGAATTACATTGTTGATATCGAAATAAGAATAATACCCATTCTTTAAGGTTATATTGATTGTCGATGTGATATTACCAGTTGGAACTATAATAGAAAACGTATAATTTCCATATTCAACATCATTAATATTAAATTGACTGTTAAACATTTTAACTGAAGCTAATGCTACTTCTCTATTTTGAAAATTAGCAGCTCCAGTCGGAATATCAAATCTAAATGTATTATTATAACCATTATTTTGGACATGTTTCGAGCTTAAAGTAATCAAAGATGCCATAAGTGCTTTAATAAATTACGTATATAAATGCTGAGATATATTATTCCATCCCATTATGTAATATTTTCTTCCAATTATATCGAACTGTTTGATCAATTGTGTTCAGTAAAATCATTTGACCTTTCTGTTTTAAAATAATTTGATAATAACCCCATAGCTGATCAACAGTAACACCTGCGATAGGCATATCTTTAAGTATCATTCGTAAATCTGTTTTAGATGGTGTTCTTAGCAAAAACAAAATTTCTGAATTCAAACGAACCATTTTTGGACAACCTTTAAAAAATGCATGAGCTAGAAATAGTGTTGTCAAACCTTTATGTCTTCCTCGAATGAAGAAAGGAACAACATGTTTCTCGCACCATTTTTGATCATTGCTCCAATCATCAAAAATTACCAATTGAAGGCCATTTTTCTGAATATCATCTACACTCGGAACAGTCTCATCGTCATAAATAGTACAAAAGGTACCCAATTTATCTTTGAGATATCTGTACAAAGGCTGATCTGGTTATCTAGCGATTAAATGCAAATGTGAATATACGTTTGGTGATTTTTTGATGAAACCAAAAATTAAATTTGATTTTCCAGATCCTGATGCTCCTAAAACAATTCCCCTAAAAAGCTTTGGTAAATTTGTTTGTTTATTAAACCCCGAATTATCCGATTGATAAGCTTTTGGCAGAGCAGCTCCCCAATTAGGAATAGTTTCCATACTTTTTTATTAGGTATTATATATTAGATCAAAAAGAATGTCTAATTCTGTTTATAATCCAAATAATTTTTATGATCCTTCATCTGGATTAACATTATCAACAACAGATCAACTATATGTATCAAAATCTGATATTCGCTTGCCACAAATAACATCAATTACTGCTGGAACAGGTTCAGCTGGTAAAGCCTTAGTTCTTGATTCAAGTAAAAACTTATCAGGTATAAATAATTTGTCAGCCACACAAATCACACCGAATATAACAGACTCATCTAATGGATCAATATCGAGTCCTTTAGCTATCACACATACTTTATCATCCGGCAATCCGACAAATAATTCATTTGGGATTGGTTTAACTTTCAACGGTCCAAATCAAACAAACAATATAATTAGTTATGGTAGAATTTATTCAACGTGCCAATTACAAACTTCGGGCCTTCATCAAGGCTCTGTGACTCTGTCAAGCGTTTTTGCTGGTAATTTTGTCGATGTTATGACTGTATCAACTTTGACTAGTACTAATAATAATTCAGTCGCTATTGCAGGTAATAATAGTATTTTAAGCGTGACAAATGTTAGTTCTACTAATTTAACAGGAACTATACAAACTGCTTCTCAACCAAATATAAATTCATTAGGATCTTCAACTTTATCTATTGCTGGAACAACAAGTTTTACAAATACAAGCTCTTCCAATATATCGACTTCAAACTCAGTTCAGATAGCAGGAGGATTATACATAGGTAAAAACGGTTTGTATAATGGTTGGCGATCAAATAATGCTCAATTTGTAGGATCAAGTCATGTATCTACTTCATCAGGAGGAGTGTCATTATACGACAATCCAATTTATTTCAGAGGACAAGCTGGAAACGATAGTAACCATGGAATAATGTACGGCGGAAATGGAAATTCATCTTGGAATAGTAATAATGGTTGGGGAAACAGCTCTACATATTCCGTAGATGGACCAGTGCTCTGGGGTAATCAAGGAGTCATTTTAGGAAATTTAAATAGCAGTGGAACTGAAACAATTTGTGCAACGTTTTCAGGAACAACAACGCTTCTAAATGGCAAATTAAACGTTAATACGCCAACAACAACTAATAGTCAAGTCAATATTCAATCTTTTGGTTCAGCTTTAGCTTTCACATATGATGCTAATCATTATACAAATTTCAATAGCCAATCTGATGGGACATTTAGCTTTATTCTTAATTCACTACAATCCACACCAGCATATTTGCAATATTATTTTGGATCACCAAATTACTGGACTTTACCAGCATTATCATTAACTGGTTATTCACCAAGATTTAGACTTGATCTTGGGGCTGGAAATGGCGGAGGACCTTCTGATATTCAAATCTGTTTATATAATCCTTCCAATATTACGCCAACCAGCGGCTGGGGATACAACAACAACGCTGTTCAATATGTTTCTTCGGGAAGTAGCGGTCATACTATTTACAATTCAAGTTCATTGTCAGGAGTAGGGTCTCAGACTAGTCTCGGAACTTTGAATGCTCAAATTGATCAATTTGGCAATATCAAAGCTCAGGCAGGATACAGATGTGTTGGATCGAATCCGTTAGGATATTCGAGAGGAGGAGCTGAAATTGAATATATTAGCGGAACAGCTCATTTCTTCGGTTTTAATCGGACAACGCTTTTGCAAACGCCTGTTCAACTTGGGAATGGAGTTTATGTAACGGCATTAGGAGCGACTGGTATTGGCACTCAAAACACGAGTCAATATCCTTTGGAAGTAGGTTATAGCTCACAAACTATTACAGGTGGATATGGATATCTTAATTCTTCTGGTGTTACTGGTTCATTAACTGGAAGCGGATCACAAAATTTCTCAGCAAAATTCAATGGACGGATAAACGTTGCTTTAGAAATTGACGTCAGTTCGGATAGACGTATTAAAGATGATATTAGAAATGTCAGTGAAGAAGAAGCAACAAATTTTGTCAAAAAAATTAATCCTGTTTTCTATAAATTGAAAGCTGACAATTCTGAATCCTATGGATATATTGCTCAAGATATGCTAAAAGCTGGTGTAGATAGATTGATTCAAACACATCGTCAAGAAATAGATGAAACTATTGATGATGATGGTTTTGTGAGCCCTAAAGATGTCATATTTACGATTGCATATCAGAAGATCTGTTGCTTGTTGCATAAATATATACTTTTGCAAGATGATCGAATATCATCTCTTGAAAAAAAATTAGAAGAGCTCTAAGAGCATCTGATTAAATATTTTTTTTTGTTTAACTCAACATTTCAATTTCACCTGTTAAGCGGTTAAGGTTGAATTCACGTTCGTAGACGACTTGCAAGTAGATTTGCACCTTGAGAGCATCCGTTGATACCAGAAATAGTTACGGCTTGTGGAACGTCTTTTTGAGTGATTCGAGAGCAGTCAGCAACAAGAACACGATTTACAGTAGACCATGTTTGAAAATCGATCAAACCGTTAGCGATTTCGTGAGTTAAACCGCCGTTAATAGCATGTAATTTAGAGAATTCGTCATAGAAAGCTTCGTAATCATAGGTAACAGTTTGATTGAAAACTGTCTCGGAACCAATTTGCACTTGGAAGTGTCGGATACTACTTCCAGCTTGGCAAGTATAAGGAGCTGAATCGAAAGGGCTTACGAATTGTTCTACATTAGCCGCACTAACATAATGACCGGAAGACGTTTCGCTGAAAGGAATCAATGCGACATATTTAATATTCTTCCAACTGCCAGATAAAGTCAGATTGATTGGAACATTCATTTGTCCATCAATGGCTCCAAGACCAGCTCGTCCTTGGAAATATTGAGCAAAACAATCTAAGTAACGAATAGTCTTGATTGGTCGTTGTACAATTTCAGTTGGGCGTACTAAATCATAAAATGGAACATTGAGGCGAGCCGTTGTATAAGGTACAATGCTACCAGTTTGAGCTACCGTGCAAAGACTATTTTGAACAGGACCGAATGCTACTCGAAACGTAGTTAACGAAGCACCTAAAACACCATTCATTGGATTATTAGCTGCGGCACTTGCTATCATGATTGGACAAGTTCTACCGCTTGTTAAGACACTAGACTTTAATTTCATAGTATCAGCTGCTGTAGAATCGATGTCAACATAACCAGAGTTAATTTTAAGGCGTAATTTGAGCTGTGGATTACCAGTAAGTTCTAATTCTTTGAAGATAGGATGGAGATCGATCAAACGGATTTTCAACAAATGAACCCAATGACCGGCATATGCCCCTGATACGGGCGCAGTGGAATTAACAGCAAAGGCCCCTCGAGCATTTTGTTGGGCAATCGTTGAACTTACACTGGCTCGCTGAGTTAGCCAGTTAAATGCATTCACGCCTCCATTAACACTTCCAGTTGTTGCATCGATTGTTGCTACACTTTGAGGATTGCAATAGATACGAGAAATTAGTCCATAATTTTCAGCCAAAGGGGCTTCAACAGCGGTCAAACCAGTAGTAGCGGCTGGATTGCAAACGGTATTGTAAAATCCGTCGCCTCCTGATGAAGCTGCGGGGGTTCCTCCAGAACCAGCATAATTCATTGAATACCAGCTATCAGGAAAATGGAAAGCATCTGCACCATGCTTTAGCTGGTCGCTAGCACCATTCGGTTTGAGCTCGAAGATTATTCCAAAATAATTTGTAATCGGCTTCAGTAACAATATCAATACCATTTAAAGTAACAGTAAGCGAATCGACCACGTTCCAAACACCTGCCTTCATGCCAACGCAATATCGATTAATTGCTTTAGCAAATGCATTAGTTCCGTGAACATTTTTCATAGTAACTACGTATGGCAAAGTGATATAAGCATCTTTAAGAGAAGCAAATCCTTTAGAACCTTGAAGTTGAGAAGCGGCGTCAATTGTGATAATACCTGACGAATAACTGCCTTGATTATTATCGGGAACAACGGCCATTTTCTTACCTCGAGAGACTTCTACAGGAGCATCTTCTCGTTTAGAAGCATCAAGTAAATATTGATCTGCAAGCTGGTAGTCAGCCATGATTGTTTATATTATTTTATAGACTTATATATACTTCTATTGAGACAAAAAATAGAAAAAAATATTAATGAATGGATCTAGTAAAAGGAATTACGTCTGATCACGAATTAATTGAATTAGCTGATTTATTAGATATTGAATTGGATGGAATCTTTACTCTTGATGAAGTAAAGAAAGGATTGCCAAAAAACGGAAATTATATTATTTTGTTAGAAAATGGTGATGGAATTGGACATTGGGTATGTACTTTCCATGATCAGTATTTTGACAGCGCAGGTGAACCAGCTCCTCTTATTTTAGGTATAAAAAAATACAACCATAAGCAGTATCAAAGTGCTTATAGAGAGTATTGCGGCATTTGGTGTTTATTATTTCTATATGCTAAACAAAATCATCGTCCTGATTTACTTGATGGATATTATGACTTAAACGATAAAACATTTGAGTAAAGTTAACTTTCTTCTTTTGGCGGGTTTCTTAAATTAATTAGCCCATCATACAGCATTGAACATTTCTCTCGAACGTATTGATTGGTTATTAACCAGTCGATGTATTGTGAATCAATTTGATTAATATGTTTTATTGATTTTCCTCTATATTTTCCCCATGTCATTGTATAACTGAGATCAACGTTTTTAAATTTTTCTTGTAGATATTCTTTGATTTCTGGTCGAGAACTTAGTATCATTTCCTGAGTTAGCAACCATTTACAGTATGGTTGATTTGAATCAAAAACCTCCTGAATAGTCTTGTTTTTATATCGCCCGAAATTTAATTCCATGGTTAGCTATATACTATATACCATATACTACGTAGTAGTTTTTTTTTAATTAATTATACGAAATTTTATAGTAGCGATTAAATTTTCTATATCATTATTTTATACAGGTATATTATTTTTCAAAGTGGTTTAACGACCAACGTCCATTTCCGAATATGCTGACTTTGTTCTGCGTCGTTGTTGGTGAGGGAAGACCTTTCTCCATCGACATTGATGCTGGGAAGACCGTCGATCATCTCAAAGACAAGATCAAGGAAAAGAACAAGAAGACAATCACTTGTGATGCGAAGGAATTGGAGCTTTACCACGTGAATGGCCTGGCGCAGATTGGAAAAACTCGACTTGACTTCAATGGAGCTGTGATTGATGACATGCCCGCGAAGCTGTTGAGTGATTTCGGTGGATCTACA
The DNA here is from genome assembly GCA_021527685.1 of Aphanomyces euteiches. Classification (NCBI taxonomy): domain Eukaryota; phylum Oomycota; class Saprolegniomycetes; order Saprolegniales; family Verrucalvaceae; genus Aphanomyces; species Aphanomyces euteiches. The sequence goes on from JAJGMV010000278.1 coordinate 2,774,116, forward strand.
ACGGAAATGGTCGAGACATTTTCTTTATCCTCGTACCCCCAACTAAATGACTCTTCCGTTGGGAGAATTCACGTGTTGGTGGTGGTTCCGGTGATTGTTCCAGAAGTTCCTTTGTTGAAGGTGACCGCTCTAGAACCCTCAGTGCCAGTGCATCCCAGTGTTGACAGGAAGAGGCGATTTGATGAATTGAATCAAATCCTATCACAAGCTGAAATTGATGCATCAAATGATTCAAACAAGAAATCTTCGAATTTTTCTTCAATCAAATGGGAATTGGTCGCACCCTTGTTTAGCCGCGTTATGTCGGCATATGAACAAGAAGAAAAAGCCATTCCGCGTGAAATTCTACAAGAACTCCAGGATTACTCTGCCCGTGCGTTCACATGTTTCGAGCTGTCCAGTTGTTCGGAGGCCACTCTCAACATCTTTATTGCCCCAGTGCTGATCCAAGTATGTGCATTATTTAACGGTGACATCAAAATCTTTGCAGAAGAAACTCTGAAAGGAAAATATGTGAAGGCAAATGGTCGTTTTGAATTTGTATTGAAGAGAGGACTGAAGAGCATTTTCATTGTTGAAGCGAAGAAAGAGGATTTCGATCAAGGTGCTGCGCAAGAATTGGTTGGGGCGGAAGTTGCGGCTGAGTTGGGAAGTTTGAATGTTGTCTATGGGATCGTGACAAACTTCAAGGAATGGGTGTTCTACAAGAGCTCGAATACCAAAATTGAGAAAGATGCATCTCTCATGTATCATCCACACAAACCATATTCAATGGAAACAATGTTGGCGAAAGCGACTGCCAAAATTTACGCCATACTTTCTGAATAACAATTCTATCAATTGTTGGCTCAGTGGGTAAACAGCTAATTCATTCATCGGTCGTGTTTTCTTGCTTCAGTTAAACTTGTTAACTTATTTGTATTTTTGTTTTCTTGTCTTTGGTATATTCCAGTGGGGAAGAGATGATAATAAGGTAGGAATTTATAACTTGTACATGTGGATCATTAGATTGCTTATAAAACTCCTTCCATGTGTCGAGAATGATTCACCTTATGTCATTGTTTCATCGTAATCCACTTGTTTGGGTGAATGCTAGCATCTGATGAAAAGGTAAAAAAAACCTTGATACAGCATCACTAGACTCAGAATCAGCATACAGATGGGACGATTGGTGGTGGTGAGAACTTATGAAAAAAAATTGACAGGCTGCGGCACTATTATATACTACTTACAGCTCACTGCTCGTCCAGTGTTTGGGCCATGGCTGCGGTCCCATGACATTGTCTGACTGCCCAAAGTTGTCACACTGGAGATGCATCACGCCTGCACTCTGCTATCTTGCTGTCTATTTTCCACGGGACATAGCTTGTTTCTTCACGAGCACCCCTCTTGTGATTTCAATCTAAGGAACAGCTCGACTTGGTGCTTTACATTCACGAACAGCGAAAACAAAGGTTGTTTTCCCACAGTAACGCAAGCTGGCCGCTTCGAGACTGTGTTGTGAAGAGTCAGTCATTCGTCGGGTCCGATTGATTCTTCAACAGCTTTGGTAGTAGATCGGACGTCGAATCACTTATATGTGTTGACCAACTTGCACCTGTTTCTTGGTGAACTATTTTGTGATGCCTTGAGTCCAGAGTTCAAGAAACAAATCAAACTATATTCGAAACTCCATCCTGGGAAGAAGTCGAATGCAAAGCGAAAGAATGAATCTGCTAGTGACTCAGGTCCATCCATTCGAAGATCGAAACGTAAGAAGGCACCAGATTCGTATGGCATTTTCCAAATTGCAATCGAGCAACTCTTTCCAGATGAAGAAGCATTGAAAGAAGTCAACAAGTGTAGCCTTAAAAGTGACATCTGCTGGGAGTGTTCAGCTACTTTCGATTTTGCGATCTTGGAAATTCCTACACCTCCAAATGCCCAACTCGAGCTCGTCCCATGTGAAATGGCCTTTGGTGTCTTTGCTACAATGCCTGTACACGTATTTGGATTTCCAGGAAATCTTGAAGCTGGAAAAATTGACCACCAATACGCTATAATCCCAGCTGAGGTAACTGGTACGAATCGGAATCAAATGACTCTCTCTACGTTGTCGGCACCTGGTCTGTCTGGAAGTGCTATTGTGTGCACCAAAAGGGGAATTCCTATTGGATACCTTGGTGGTGGATTTGATGGAACATCAAAAAACGAGCAATATCAATCATATGGCTTTACTCTGCAGGGAATTCCCTCATATTTGCCGTCTGCATTGTCTTCTCAAGACAAAGAAGAATCCAAACAGGAAGATAGCTAATCAGGTTTGATTATCTGCTGAACTTGTGGGGAGATAATCAAACTTCTTATAGGTATTTGTCTAAGCTAAAGGATTAGCATAACTTAGCATTAAGTATGTAATAGGATGAGTTTATGAGTTTACACTGTTAAATCTTCAAGCTCTAGGCCAAGACATTTGATCAACGTCTAGTTTTTAACATTCTCAGTGGGAAATTGATGATGGTACGAATGTAAACTTCGTGTCAAAATGAGTACACGTGGATCATTAGATTACTTATCAGACCCCTACAGGTGTCTTGAATGACTCAACAAATGAGCCATTTCATTGTATTGTTCTTGATTACCCTTGTGCTAATGTATCATTGAAATGCTTCTTTTCCTTGATTTAGATGGAATCAGCTCACAGATGCTTCGTTTGGTTGTGGTGAGACGTTGTGAAAAAAATTGACAGGCTGCGGCACTATTATATACTACTCAAACCGTCGAATGCATGGGTAAACATTTTGTGTATTACAGAGACAATATGAGACTATGGAGCGGTGGGTTTCGATTGGGGCTTTGTGGGGGCGACGACTTGGAGCTCTTTCTTGGGCTGCTGCGGTTGTTCCTTCTCGGCAACTGCAGGCAGAGGCGTGGCGACGGGCGCTTCGGGAGCTTTCTTGGGAGCTTCCACCGGCGTTGCTTCAGGCTCGGGTTCTTTCAAACTGTCGGCATGGGCCGATTTCGCTTGCTGAATCGTATCGTTGACAAAGACCAAGCCGTTTTGAACGAGCTGCTTGCCGGTTTCAACGCCGCGTTGCCCAAGACCGCCGGTGACAGTCGTGTCGAGGCTGATGGCCGTTTGCGTCACTTGATACTGCGCATCCAAATCCAGAGCCTTTTCAGCCACCAGTTGGACCGTCTTGTTGACAGTGCTGCTCAAATTGTAGCGAGCATCCACAGCTTCGACTTGTTGCAGCACAGCGCCTACAACCTTTCAATCATTTTCAAACCAAGGTTTGAACAAACCGGCGGTAACAAGGACAGAATGGCTCACGTGATGTTGCACGGCCAAAGCTTGAACATGAGCGCGTTCAATCGCTTCCCGCGTGGCGTCAACAGTTTTCGTGGCCAAGGCTTCAAGGCTTCCATGGGCATCTGCGATAACCACCTAGCCGCCGCAATAACTTTTGGACTGACGCCCGGGAGATTGTCACCTTGAATTTCGTGTCGTACTGAGCGGCTTGGGATTGAATTTGGCCAAGGGATTGAGTCACGCGGTTCAATGCAGCTTGCACCAATTCCACCTACAAGAACGCGCTTGAAACAGTGCTGCGAGGTCGACAAAGGTACTTGGGCTTTGGTCGTCGAGGTCGTGGTTTCGCGCAACGCCGCGGCGGATTTACGAAGCTATAAATAGAATTTTGTCAGGGATAAACACGTGCGAGGAGAAATGTACTTCGTCGACTGCTTGGTTGGCCAAATCGACGGTCGATTTCAAGTAAGACGATGCGGTTTCAGACACGTGGTATCGCGCATCGTATTCAGCAATTTGAGCTTGGAGCTACGGATAAAATTTTGAGCTTTGACGGTGGAAAACACGGGAAAAACTGACATGAGCCAAGTACGTTTGGGCTTGCGTGACGCCGCCGTCGACGACGGTCTTTAGCGAGGACAAAGGCTGTTGCTCTTGGGCCATGGTGGTCAATTGGGAATTGAGAAATGGGCTCCGATTGTTGCGAGTGTGTCCTGGATTGTGAGGAAGAATCGTTGGCGTTATACACTGTACTAGCTCTATACCTATTCATTGACAACGACAAAGTTTATTAAGTTTTAATAAATATCCTCTAATAATTAATTATATAAATGTATAAATCTTCAAATTATATAACGTATAGTATATAGGAATAAAAGAACAGTCGAATCGAAACTCACTTCTACAGCTTCAATATTCGATTCAAACCTTGGAGACTTTTGAAATTGCAGTGGAAATATAAAATTTACTCTTTTGACAAAGTGTAAGATTAACGCTATAAGGCTCCATAATACGATAGCCATTTATTGCATTAATTAATATCTATTGTCATATTATAATTGTTGAAATATTAATTTTAACAGTTTATGTTGATTTGTTCACTCTATATCCTGGATATACATAGACAAGAAGGTGCAGTTTGGCCTGTCGCCAAGTTTGAAGCCACGTCGCAAGTGTATGAAAACGATTTCATGCCACATGTGGCCATCTTACTCTTGTAAACCGTATCGAGAAGTGCCTCCCAGTTCGTCTACTTCGAAAAAGCACAGACGCATAATTTAAAACTAACACGATGGACAACAATTTATGAAGCCACCGCAGCGCAAACTTTAGGCAAAAAAATGCCGCAAACGAAGTGGAGTAAATGGTCTCTATCCTGAGCCATGAAGTCGATTTATTGTGCTTTAAGAAGGCTGATGAGAGTCAATTTAAAATTTTATAGTGGGTGAGGACTGTTGACGAAGCTGTGATCTCGTCTTTTTTCACATAAGCACATAGATTCAAGTATGGCCAACGATCTATTTCATTGACATTGGAACGAATGGATGCGTTTCGATCTGGTCGGAGCTGCAATTCTTGCCACATCTGAACGAAAGAAGCCAATCGAGTTAAGCTTTGTAATGTTTATATCCCGTGGACAAGCTGTGTGTTGTCGCTTGATAGGCGAGTTGCCCATGGTCATCATAATGGGCGCCCCTTGGAAATATTCAAAGATGGCAACTTAACTTTGCGATGCACACGGAAACGTATCTTGCGAGAAGCCATGGATAAATTTCAGTGGATCCAGTAAGTTTTATGCGTTGGAGATACGGCAAATACTGGAAGCTCCTCACAACGGAGCAGTTGGAATATTCTCGACGTCAATACTAGAACTCGTCCATGAGCTTGAGTACACTGTATAGGTTCTCCTTTGTCGACGCAATGATTCTACTCGATAATATGTGATTTCCCCTTGGATTTAAAATATACGGTGGTGGCAGTTCATTTTCTAATGCAAGATAAAATCGTTGCACGACTTGTTGCCATGGCAAAGACCTTCAAACGTTTTTAGTTTTAGTTGCGAATAAGCCTTTGATGCAAAACTCATCGGAGGTCTAGATAAAGTACATGCGCTACTAGATAATCGCCTTGGGTCCTGGTTGAATTATATATCAATATTCGCTGTTGTGCCACTTAATAACTGCTCTAAAGAGCCTCCAACTTTTCTGCTGCGTGCTCAAACGGCCCGACATTGTCGAATCAAAGAGATGTTTGTTGCAATCCTGGAGGATTTAAAGCTGTTTTTAGACATGACATCCTAAATTCAGCCAATCAGTGGACTTTTATTATACCAGGGCGACAACCAGCAATCTTCTCCATGCACAACGCCAAAAGGCTCTTCTTTCACTTATCTCTCCGTCTTAAATAGCTACCAACAGCCTCGTTCTTGTTGGTTGCTGTAGAGTGTAGCTTCATTGCACTCTACAAGCACAACTGCACTGTTTGTGACAATGACGGGTCGGGTCGTTAAGCTGACAAAAGTCCAATGTGATTCATCGTGATATCGGAATCGTCCACGCTGAGAATGAAGCGCTTAGTCATAAACGAAGTGCCTGAATCGAACGGTGGACATGAATCCTGAAAATGAAAGTATTGTAGCCACCGTGAAGAAAGCAATGTAAATGAAAATAACTTGGAGGCAGGCTACCTGAGGAAGACCAAAGTCTTGGAATGGATGTGGGATATCAGTCGCTTGAATTTGAATCTCAACGTTGCATTGGGCAGTCGTTGTTTGGACTGCAGGATCAACTTTATTACCTTTGTCTAGGCAACGCGCACGGCAAAGTTTAAAAATAAAAAATCCAAGCCGCCGGCCAATGAAGCAGGCAGATGCGGCACAACTCAACGTCCTACACTGTGCGTAGCATCGTTTGTTCAAAAGCGCCACTCTCGAGCTCGTTCCTCAGCATACACCCACAACTTCCATCTGCACTTGGAATACTTCATAATTAATATTCATTTAAAATAAATACTCAAACATTTATTAATTTATATAGTTCTATGTCATTGGTTGGAAAATGATCTTTTTTTCTCGTAGTCGTAGTTGAGGGAGGACTATAAGATTCAAGCCAGCATCTTCATTCACATAAGAAATGGTCAAATCCACTGGAGAGTGACTTGGTCTTGTCCTGTGCGTAAGTCAAAGGGATCAAAGTCATTTGAGCGTGCATCAAACTCGCGTTGGGGTCAAACGTATCCAGTTCCCGCTGGATTGCATCTTTGGATGACATGCTAAGTTTAATTGGACGACGGAAGTGAGTTTGAGTTGTCGCCGGTGAGTGTGCGCGACTCGTTGTGATGGTTTGTCGAGGTGTTTTGAAGTGACAAGTCAACACGGGTATGCGGGACCACCTAGACTTGTTCTCAACACCGTATGTCGTAGTTCTTTCACGAGACGTCGCAGGAGTAGTTGGGATGTGCGTTTCTGAAGCTGGCGTGAACATGTTTCGCACGTTGTCCATGGCTCTGCTGGGAGGCAAAGTGGCTGTTCTTAGACAGGATGGAACAATGCCCGATGTTCTCTCCTGCCTCACGTGGCGGAAGACATGTATGTCCTCCTCGTCTTCATAGTCATCGTCGTACTCAATTGTTGCAGACAGGGCTGGTTCAACAAAATATTCGTCCTCGAGAAACGTTGCATGTACGCCATGGGTCACAAAATGTCTCTCCACATCGTACAGTTTGTAGGCTTTCATATTCTCCATGTAGCCAAGCACCATGCAAAGGGTGGCTTTCGGGGCCAACTTGTTGCGTTTCTCTGGTGCTTGTACCATGTTGAAGCATTTACAGCCGAACACCCGCATGTTCGTGAGTATTGGCATGTGAACATCTCGATGGGTGTTTTGACAGGAATACGACAGTATTGACTGCCTTAGCCCACCACCGGCGAGTCATCTGTGCACGTGTTAGCATTGCAAGGGCCATTTCTATCAAGGTGCAATGCGTTCACTCGGCTGCACCATTTTGCCATTGATTGTCGGCGGCAGACATCTCATGTCTAATGCCTTTTGTCACCATCCACGAGTTGAATGCTTACCGTAGGTACGCAACAGTTTGACTTTGCGGCCAGTTTGACTTTCCGGCCCATTTGACGTTCTGAGCTACAACCTCCTCAAAGTTTGCGGCTTGTGTGTTTGCATCAGTCGAATGCACGAAACGAACAATTTTGTAGCCGCTGTCATGATACACCGTGTAAAATCGACAGCCCCCCACTGAGGCAGTAGGAAGAAGTCCCTTGGTGTCGGAATGCCAGCATTCGCCAGGTAAAAAGGTGCTAGTTTTCGTAGTAGTAATTCTGTGCATTTTAGCACGTGGACAGTCATACATGCATGTTTCAGATCGCCAAGGCTTGTTGGGATACCAAGGTCAGCATTTGCACATGATCGTAGTGCCTGAATTGAAAGATGGCCGACCCGATTGTGCCACAGGGTGGCGGTATCGTCGAGGGAAAGGTTCGCATGATCACGCATAATTGTTCTATCGAGAATGTACAGTCTTTGATTGATGCTCAAAGTCGATGAGGCCAGAGGTTCACCAAAGCAACTGATTTATCATCTACCATTTTTGAATTGAACTGAAATGCCAGTTGTCGAACGCATCAATGCAGGGATTGACAATAATGTCGACGGCATTTCATCAATCAAAAGCACTTCAGAAAGGGTAAGTTGCTTTCCGTTCGGCGTGACGATCGTAATCTCCCCATTCTTGTAGCTATCGCATGTTCGCCGTTTGCCACGACAACGCGACGGTGGCAAGGAATGTCATCAAATAAGTCCCCAGATTGTCCAGTCATGTGGCAAGTTGCCCCTGAGTCCACTATCACACGATTGACGTTTCGTGTGTAGATGCATCTGCATTTTGAGCTAATTCATAGCCCTCAAGTGCTTGCACACTCGTTTCAGCGTTTGTTAATCCATCCTCACCAATTCCAAAATCCAGTTCATCATCATGTTATCCTCCATCCATCATAATAGCAATCTCATGACGATTTTCAAAGCCGTTTGTAGGAGTCAACACGCAATCCATTCAAGTAGTCCATTCGTAATCATCCATATCCATTGCAGTAAAAGGTAAACATCGTCGTTTGCCAAGTTTGAGTTGACAATGTTGTTAGACTAACGTCCAGCGTCGCTGTCGTCCGCAGCTTTCTTGCGGCATTCATTTTCAAATGTCCTTCCTTGCCACAGTGGTAGCAACTTCCATTACGACGCTTGATGTTGTCGTTGACATTTTGATTGGTGCTGCCACGTCCTCTTCCACGGCCCATAACTCGATTTGCACCACCGCGACCGGCTGCATTACTTCCACCAGACTGGCGGTTTCCAACTGCGTTCAAGGCGCGTTTGTCATCTAATTGTCCACTTGAACGTTTCATCACACCATTCCTTTAAGCCGCTTTCCAACGGCGTTCAAGGCGCGTTCTTCATTTAATTGTCCACTTGAACGTTTCATCACACCATTCCTCAAAGCCGCTTTCCATTCGGCTTCGAGTGCCAATTTCACCAACGGTAATGTTTCCTCAGAGCTTGGAGCATGAGATAATCGATCGACTAAATGTCGAAAGTCCCACGGCATTAAAGCAAGCAACTTGAAGACAATGTTGCTGCCCGTCTCAGCTGCACCAAATCCGGCCAAACGTTTTATAAGAAGACTGAACCGTAGGAAGAAATCCGGTAGCGTCTCCTGACGTAGGTTCCAGTTAATCTTGGCCCATTCCATTGCAACCCCGATTCTGTCGATCTTGGCAATTGGTTGATAGTGCGCCACCAAGGCCTCATAGGCCGCTTTCACATTCGCAAACACATCCAGATACTGATATTGGTTGGGATCCAAAGTCTCGATCAAAATACCAAACGCCTTCTGGTCATTCGAAGCGTTTTCGGCAGTCACTGGGGCAGTCAACAGTTCATGAAGCCTCTTGGCCATGAGTCGGCCGGCGAAATACTCGCGCCATTCATGGTAGTTGTGCTCGGATAACTTGATAACCGACGCAGCAGACATAACTTTTTCTTCCTTGTATTGGGCGCTTAACCTCTTACACTTTGCGTGGTCTTGACGGTAACACCGAGATGGCAAACCACAAAGTGGTTATCATGAATACTCTACACTACGACCGATTCGATTGTTCTCTACGCCGCCGTCTCTTAGATGTGACATTGTCTTCCTTAGCATACATCCCGTCAGTACAAACAATTCAGAGAGACGTCGTACAGAGACGTCTCTAAGCCTCCAACACAGCCATTACACGCAGGTTCCAATGTTCAAAGTCACAGCGTCTCTTCCTTTGAAGCGCTGTCTTCCTTTGAATCGTCACAATCCACATCCAAGACACACTTATAATAGAGGGGCCACTTGCACTGCCTGACGATAGATAAGTTGTAGTCCCCTTTCTGATCGAATGGGTACCAATGTCATCAACAATTCCAAGATGACTAGATTAGGCTGATACTTTCAAACTCTTTCCAAACCGTGTCCTTTCGTTTGTCAATTTCTCAAAACAGTGTATGAAAAACATTTGATTTTTATATTGTGCTTAAAACGACATTGGGTGGTTCCTGAAGACACATTTTGTGCAAAAAAGACACAAATTTCTGAACTTTTATTCTAAAATAATTCAAAATTTGTCGTCAGTTGAATCACCTACGACAAATCGCAAATCTCAAATACACGTTTTGTCAACCATCCTTCCGTCGGAACACCTCCTTTGGCCCAAGCTCCACCAGAACAGTCATCACCTTCGGTAGCTCGTTGATCTGCATGGATGAGCCATGTTTTATCATGCTTGACTGCATTGTGCTCCAAAAGAAAATGCCGAGGAGTTCGGAAACACGGCGAAGTCAATCATATGACTGATGAGAAAGGTCACTAGGCGACGACAACTACAATGATGTAATGCACAATATTTTTTACCCATCCCAAGGGACAATTAAATTTTGCTGAATAATTTATATTTTTGGAGATGTGTACGACATAATGCAGTTTTTACCCGACAGACATTTGGTATTTTGGCTTGTTGCACGACGGTGTCGTGCATTTTCCAATTCCTCACATTTTATGTTGAGATTTGAGATTGCATTCTATATATTTATCAAGTGTATTGAATTTGCGTCGATTTTGCACGACACGTGTCAAGCAATGGCAGGCTGTGATTTCATTGGAGAAATAACATTTAAAAAAAGACGACGATGGCCTCAAGCAGGCGCCAGGCTTCAACGTTGGAAGACATCCGTGAAATGCGGGTAGCGAAGTCCACAAAGGCGGGATACAAGAGTGGAATCAACCAAATAAAGATGTGGATTTTGGTGCACGGAAGCTCCGATATGCTTACTTCTGATGGCGACATCAACTTGTCAGTCTTTGCATACACCGATTTTTTGGCATTCATTCAATGGATGTATCAAAACACTCCAAACAAGCCAAATACCCTGGCTAGCTATCGATCGGCGATAAAAGATTTGTACAAGCGTCAAAATATGGCCGTTCCGTTGCAGTACGACACCGATATGAAAGATTTATTTCAAGGTTAGTTATATTCACACACATATAAAGCTTCTACTGATAGGAATGCGCCGACATCACGCTGAACAGACTCCGTCTGGGAACCTCAAGTTGTCTGGCAAGCGCCCAATGAGCTACTCAATGTATGAAAGACTCTGCTTGGAGTCGATAAAGGTGCAAGATGGTGGCTTTTGTCATCTATTTCTTACGTTATCTTGGAATCTGATGTGTCGCTCCATGTCGACACAAACAATACAAACCAGTCATATCTCGCACGAAGAAGACGCCATCGGAATTGTATTTGTAAAGAGCAAAACCGACCAAGCGGGAGAGAAGCATCGTGACCCTCGTCATATATATGCAAATCCATTCAAGCCTAGCACATGTGTATTTTAGCCCTAGGTATCTACTTGGCCAGCAACCCTCAGCTTAATCCTGGCATCCTTTTTCCCGGTGGTAAACAGAGGGATCGTTTTGGTAAGGCATTGTCCCGCTTGGTTCAAAGTTTTCTGAATGAAGCGACACCATCAATTGGCACCCACTCGATTCGCAAGGGTGTCGCCACCTACGCTTGTTCTGGGAGTACATGCGGTCCATCTTTGGCCAGCGTGTGTCTGTGGTGTGGTTGGACCATGCGAAACGTTCTAGAGATATATATCCATCACAAGCGTGCTGGTGACCAGTATTTGGGTCGCGTTGTAGCCGGGCTTCCAAGCCATAAGCCTGATTTGCAACACTCCCTCCTCATTTTCCTGGTGAAATCGATCCAATTGTGAAGCGTGGGGTCCAAAGTGTCTTCCCATTTCTGGCCCAGGAGTCGTCTATTTTTCCGGTCTTGGCACTTGCTCTGGCATCAATAGTCTATAACTCCGAGTGGCTTGAATCTATACTCCCTTCGAAGCATCCGTTGCTCTCATCTGCCATATTTTCAAGTGTGGATGTGTTGGCCCCTCTCAAGCAGAATGTCATGATAAAGTCAAATCACCTTACTGCAACTGGAATACCTCCCCATGTCTACCTCTTTTCCCCATCAATCGTAATCATGAAGCAATCATGGGTTTACCAGACGAGATCTGTCGTCAATTGAAAGCTATCCTACAATCTAATGGCGTTGCATGTGGGCAAATCACTCGTGAAATCCTAGAAGCTACTTTGTCCACATTTCTCGATCGTCTGGGTCATCGTAATGAAGTTCGCGAAGCTCCAAATCATGCTGAAAATACCAGGCAAATACATGTCTGGAATGGTCGAATGTCCAAGCTCCCAAAAGATTTTGAATTCCCGGCGGTAGATGCTGCCACGGCTTGGCGACTGTGGTTGCTTGACAATGCCAAGAAATGTTACCCTCCATATAGGTACATTGTTCCCTTGGACTTGTCCTCGTCCAAGCAGCGAAAGGTCTTGTCTGACTGGAAGTTTGTCTTGGGCAGATTCGAGTTTGCTTGTCTTCATGTTGGCTTGTCCATTCCAGATCAACCTACGGAAGAAGACGCAGTGAACTTGTTTGAGCAAGTCGCATTGTACATACGTGCCGTGTGCTCTTCAGTTCCGAGCAAGCGAATCCGCCGAGTCACGCAACTCAAACTCGTATCTCTGATCCGCACGCTCCGCAAAGCCGCATCGAACAACGATTTCTAAATGACCAATAGAGTGATTTCAGTGTTAGAAATGATATAAATTTCAACCAATAGATATCAGCATGCTTGCGTCGTGCAAATTCCAAACACAATACACAAAATGTGTTTTCAGGAACCACCAATTCTCTGAATTTTATAGGGAAAGTATAGATTCTGTGGGATTTTTTTTTAAGATGTCCTACTACGTAGTATGAAGTTTCCAGAACATAGGGTACTGTATATCTTCCGGATATTATCCGGACAAGGTGCTGTTTTTGGAACTAATTAGATAGAGCATTACCAACGCGGAGTAACTTCATTTTTTATATTTCAGTGTCGTCACCAAGCCATTCTCATTCACAAAGGAACCGAGAGCCCAATATACAAACTGCAGAGCGCATAACTCAAGCATTCTGCTCTGGAAGGGTCGAGATGCAAGCCGAAGGTTCCGGGTGCGGTCCAGCGTCAGAGGCAGCTCCTGGTGGAAAAGCAGAACATGCAGTTGAGCAAACCCAATTCAGCTATCCAATTCCCAACCCTGGCGCTATCACCATGGAGACCACACAGCTCATCCTCGCTTGGTATTTTGCACAAGAACATGCTGTGAAAACGAGAAGTCGATTCGTGGGCTGGACCGCAATGGTGTTACATGTATATCTGCGTCTGGCTTTGAAAAAAACCCACGTCTGCCCCAAAAGTCGCCCAGAGCGGTCTGGACGGCTTGAATCACATGCCGCATGATTGAGTCGATGAGCTATCCATTGAAGCATCGTGACATAGCTGCAATTGGTTTTGCTCATGCGATGAACAGCGATTATATGGACCACAGTCTCTCGCCAGCGTGAAGGATGCGGAAACAACACACTTTCATCGCATGCCGCTGCTTCCATGAAGATGTCCACCATATCTCTCAATTCCAGAGCTCCAAAAGGACTTCGTGTACCCAGCAGCTGACTCACGATGGACACTGCGATGGGAAATCATCGAGAATCTCTCCTACAGTCCACTCAGAGCTAGCTTTGGCAAGATTAGTCATATGTCGACTGTTCCATCGACAGTGCGATGTCATGGACCTTGCGGCGATGTGAATCCAGTCGCGACAGAGAGAAAGACCAAGCAATCGTTGTCGACATCATACAGATTACAAGGATCGTCATGCTTTCAGAGGCCGAAGAATTGATTACAGCACATCATGTTTGTCCAAGCAGTTAATGAGATTTTTTCTTCTTGGGTGGATTCTTGTCCGAATGGGGCGAGCTCGGCGACTTACTGCGCTTGTTTCCGCGGGGGGAGTATTGAGCACCGCGACTTCCGCGGGGGCTGCCTCCATCGTCCTTCAGGCTAAGACGCGCCAGGTCAAGACGCGCCATGTCAAGACTCTTCAGGTCGAGATGAGCAGCAACTCGATGCATACTTGGCCGCGGAGGACTTTTTGCTTCGTCACCAGGACCCATCGATGCGAGCTGGCGCGCCTTCGAAGAAGGATCTGAAGCCGTGGTAAGAGCAATCAGAGCGACAGCGGCGGTAAGCAATAGACACATGGCTAGGCAAATTCTACAATGAGTCGACACTGTGTGATCGCAGAGATGCACCCATTCTCTCTGGCTTTGTAATGTGGTTGGAAGATTGTCGTGCATTGTAACATGGCTGCGCTCTGACGGGGCTGACACACAACGAAAAGCGTGGAAATCGCAACGGACCCATCTCTCGTCCACCTTTGGAGGACGCCGTGGACGCGATTGAACGATCGAACAGGAGAAGTCGCTTGAGCTCAACAATGCGTTGTCTATAGATCCTGCGGCATGGTTTCCTCCCCGCAGACACTGAAGTCCCCGACGTATCCCCCGGTTGTTCGTGCTTTGTTGGCAATGCGAATGCCTTGTGTGGGTTCATCCAATGTCATCCAACACCGCATCTCTGAAGATTCTTTCCAGCCCAAAGCAACGAAAGATTGCAAAGATGGAAGCAAAACAAGCATGAGATGCAGTCTCGAGTGCAACTTAATTATCTTCACTACAAAAAGACATTCCCCTGCGTTGGTGGTGGCTTCACTTGCTCAAGATTGTGATGTCAAAGTGTCAAAGTAATAAAGGTACTACAGCACCCCCACTAGCATGCTGAAGAGCCTTGCGATGGTTGCGACTAGGAACAGGTCAGTCTGCCAAAGGCTTCAATGGTGGATCGCAGCCAAGTTGCAAATTTCTGATCTTAACAACAAGCAGGGGTGTAACAATAAAGATTGTTTATTGAGTCTTTCGACAAGCAATAATTGTCAATATTCAATGCATTGTTGGCGTGAACAGCTTTGCGGCGTCTAAGAGTATAACCCAAAGTGGCCACGCTAACCAAATCCTCTTTTTCCACGCTAACCAAATAGAATTTAGCGTGCTAGCGTGGAAAATTCAAGCCCAACGGTATCGCGCTAAAATTTCCACTAGATTTGGCGTGGTGAAAAGCGTCTGGCGCCATATAATTCGGATCGTTGCAATTACGCCAAATGTTGAGTGAGTAACGCAGGCAAGATTGGATTTAGCGTGATGGAATAGCGTTGTTGCGTTGGGCTTGCTCTAAGGAGTTGGAATATCCTTTTCGGTAGCCTTGGACAACTTGATGGCTTGTGGGACGTTGCCCAGGCTCAGGAGGTCCAATTTCAACTCAAATACATGATCACCTCAGACTGATTCTATTATCCGGAGG
Source organism: Aphanomyces euteiches (assembly GCA_021527685.1). Lineage (NCBI taxonomy): Eukaryota > Oomycota > Saprolegniomycetes > Saprolegniales > Verrucalvaceae > Aphanomyces > Aphanomyces euteiches. Next base: position 2,789,257 of record JAJGMV010000278.1, read on the forward strand.
AGTATACTATTAATACTAGTAGTATTCAGTGGTTTTACTACTCCGGAGTAAACCACTGGAGTCGTGCGGAATAAATTTTGACGCAACAATTCACGCATACAGTTTTAAGCGAAAAGAAATTGAACCTTGCGAACATGTACTTCCTCTGTATGTGAATACTGTGTGCATATCAAAAACACATAAACTGTGTGCATATTGATGTGATTGGTCGAAGACAAAAAATTCCGAATTTTATTGGCTAAAATGTATTATGGTCGAGCAACGAGGGAACTGGGGAACTTTTTGTCAAGAAAATTTTTCACTCATAATGCCACTTTCGTAGAAAAATGTTGGTTTTGTATGGCAAGAAGTAGAAGGAACTCTTCTACAATTTCCCCAAAATTTATTGTTCGGACAACACACGCAATACATTAATCAAGTTAAAAATCATTGGCTTGAAATCAACGGAAATCGTAGAAAGGAAAATCCTACCGCTCGCTTCCCGCTCTCATTGGTGAAAAAACACCATCGGACTGCTCGGGACAACATAGACTCATTCGAGCATGTAGATGCCGGTATCACTGACAATCGCGAAATGTTCTCCATTCAGCTTGCTCGCTTGAATCGGGTCGGGGCGAGATCAAAGGAGGGATTGTAAAGTGGGTTAAATCAACAGGTCTAGCTACCAAACAATCATTCCGACACTCACTATGTCATTGGAAAGTTACATCTTCTTGAGAACGACACACTTGACCTCACGCAGTTTCAATACTCTCATTTTCTCGAGTTTATTGAGTACACAGTTCGAAACACTAAGGTTGCTGTCGGAACTATCTCAGGCTATCGCAGTGCACTCAAACATCTTTACCGAAAAAAGCCGATATCTATCCCGAACGAATATATTGACGATATGAAAGAAGTTTTCCAAGGTAGTGGGCATTGATATCTGAAGCACAGTTAAGTTTGAGTAGGTATTAAGCGTCTTTTAGCGACAAAAAAGCAACTGGGTTCTTGTGAAGGAGACAGGAAAACGTCCCCCTACCTTTTCTCTTTTCGAGTTGGCATGCAAACGATCATTGAGTTTGGAATGATGGTGGGTTTACCCATCTACTTCTAATCCTTGGAAGGAACTTAATGCGCCGATCTCGTAATGTAGAGACCATACAGCTGAGTCAAATTTCTTACAAAGACGACAGCATCGGTATTATTTTTCATCAAACCAAGACTGACCAGGAAGGGGCTCGACCGAAAGAGCCTCGTCATTGTTTTGCCAATCCACTCAAGCCATCCGTCTGCGTGTTTGTCGCTCTTGGTGTCTATTTGGCGAGTTTTCGTCGAGTGGGTGACGGTCCCCTATTTCCAAGATCCAAGCAAAAGGACAGATTTGGCAAAGCACTCTCGAGAGCGTTGTCTAGTGACGTTGAATGGAGCTCGAGAAAGATATATGGAACGCACTCTATTCGTAAGGGAGCTGCTACATTTGCATGTACCGGAAGCACAGGAGGTCCCTCTATAGTTAGTGTATGCTTGTCGTGCGGCTGGGCGCTTGGTGATGTGATAGAAGGATACATCCGATATAAATCTGCTGGTGACCAGTTTCTTGATCGTGTCGTTGCCGGACTCCCACTCAACAAGCTCGATTTTTGCGTCCTCCCCCACACTTTTCTCACTCTGTTCGTTCTCTGGTCGACGTGGCGATTTCTCGAGTGTTTCCTGTTGCTGGTCGTGTCTCAACTTTGAATGGCGTGCTGTCCTTCTGCTTGGCTAGCTTGGTCCATCATGCCGATTTTCTTGTGAAGTCCATGCCCTCCAAACACCCTTTGATGGCATCTCCATTGTATACTGATGATGCACTCCTCGCCCAGCTTTAGACATTGGTGTTGTATGGATTGACGTCAAATGAAATTTCTGCTACGGGCATTCCACCCCATGTGGAGATTTACAATCAATTGGATCGAAATCACGCTGCCATTGAAGCTATTCCTGAGGTTATTGCTTGCCGCATCGAAAATATAATTGAAGACAAGGGTGTTGCTTCTGGTAATATTACAAAGGAGTTACTACAATCTACAATCACTATATGGCCGTCGAGAGTGTCGTCAACATTTCTCGCTCTGAAACTACTCCTGTGGCTGATACAACGAATCATCACCGTGAGCTTTTCCATTGCGGTGGCACAAATTGCCCTTCGACTTTGAGCTTCCATGCGTTGACATACAATCGGCCTGGAGTCTGTGGTTGATGGGTAACAATGCAAAAGGATACCCACCGTATCGTCAAATTGACCGCCGTGACCTCTCGACGAAGCAGTCCAGGCTATACACAGACTGGAAGTTTCTCATGCGTGAGCTCGAAATCCACTATCAGCAACAGTCAGTTAAGTCAATCAAGACCATCAAATCACCGGAAGAAGTCGCTTCGTCGTTTGAAACATCAGTGTCTTGCTTGGACTCCATCAAAACCGCCACAGCGACGAAGCGACAGCGGCGCTTCTCACAACTGACAGTTCTCACGGTTGTGAAGCTCTTGAGACAAAGTAAGGGGCCTTCCTTCACGCGACCATTTGCCAAACGCAAGCGCACCCAGTCGAATGCAAATTCAGAAATGGAAGCACAGCGTAAATGAATATAGTTTTGTCCAATCAAATTAGAATAAGTCGAGTAGGCAGTTCTCTTCTACGAATTCCGGACACAACACAATGTTTTTGCCTATGTTTCTATTAATAGACGCGTAAATTCTATCACTTAAATGCTCCAAAACATAATAATATCTTGTGAGATAACGTAAAGAACAAGTAGACATGGTTGTCGTTTTTCATCGTTAGATTAAATACCCTTTCTAAATTTAATCTGTGAGAAATATTAATATATAGAGAACTGGTATAATCATGTCTTTCCCTTGAAATCTGTGAATTTATGTGAGACATGCCAGTACCCTCGATGCTTTCGACCGTTGTAAAATAAAACACTGCGGAGTACATGTAGAGTCGTGCGAAATAAATTTTGACACAAGCAAATTGACACAACAATTAAACGTTTGGAACATGTTTTCAAACATTTCAAACTTTTGAAATTACATTATTTAATGATCACGATAGAGGGCAGTAAAAGAAAATGTTGGCATAAACTTTAATAGTGTACGCATGAATGAATTGAAAATTTTTCAAAACATCTCAAATTTCCAGTTGTGGACCAAAAGAGATTTCGAAACTCGCACTTTAGGAGGCTCCAAAAGGAAGCGGGTACCTCCAAACCCGCTTTAAAGAAGAGCGGTTCGAAAAAAACACGGGAATCGGATCACGACTACAACACTACAACATTAACAACACTGGGACACATGACCCACATGACCAAGATGCCCACTGGACGCTGGACAACTGCGCCACAGGACACGTTACTGGCAACCGCAACATTGATGTTACCCAACGGCGGAAAAATAAAAAAAGGCTGTCACGGGGCTACTCGAATTGCGCTGAACGATGGTGTGGAGGAAGCCATCCTACGGCACTAGTGTAATAACGCCCCCGCAGTTTAAATAAGACGACATTGATAAAATAGATGATCCGGATAATTATCCGTATAAACATTCCGACTCACTAATATAATAGTTTGTGTCTTTATCCGGAAATTAGGCGGGAAAATTTTGAATGGTTTCGACGTCAACTGACTTGATTCCCCCGTTTCACTTCGAAATTTTCACTCATGACAAGCCAACAGCCCGCTGACTTAGGTCGATACGACCTCCGATACCACCCAGAATTTGACTGCAACTCGGTCATGTATGCCACCCAGGACGAGGAACAATGCGTCCTGTGGTGCATGCGCGTTGGTTTGTTAATGCAGGAGGCCAAGTGCAAGCACTGCACTAAGGACATGAAGCTGAGGCTTGGGAAGAATGGCGCTTTTCGTTGGCGCTGCCAGGGCAAACAATGCCAGAACAACAAAATGAGCGTACGGGAGCGCTCTTTTTTAAGAGGTTCTCGACATACTTGGATAACTCAGGTGAGGCTCCTTTTTGATTGGTCTTCACAAAAGCCTGCTTAAAGCCGCTCATGAGGAGATTTCGGTTAAGCATGCAATAAAATTCTATAATACGTGCCGCGAAATATGCAAACTCGAGCTCAAGCAAGGTGATCTTAAGGTATGTAATTTTGAGAACGATTAACATAATGTATCCCTTTATAGATCGGCGGGTTGGGACTGTTGTTGAGATTGACGAGACGTCTCTCAAGAAAAACCAAAGTACAACCGTGGCACTCGGCATGAGGACCATTGGTTGTTTGGAGGCGTTGAACGATCCACTGGCCGTTGGTTTGGTTGTCTTGTTGGTGGCGATCGAACGAAGCAAACTTTGTCGGAATTGATTGCCAAGCAGTTTGCCCCTGGGACAACAATCATTTCCGACAAGTTTGCTGCGTACGTTTCCCCAAATGAGCGGCACACACTCGAAAACAACCCTTTATTGCGGGATAAGGGTTATACCCACTCGTAGGTCAACCACTCCAGGAATTTTGTCGACCCCCGTAGAGGAGCCCACACTCAAACCATCGAGAGTGTGTGGCAGCTGAGAATCAAGCGGTTTTTGAAGACTATGCGTGGGATCTGCAAAGATTTGTTGCCATACTACGTCAACGAATATCTGTGGCGATGTTGGTTTTTCCCCAAGCGGCCTACGGACGACATGTTCATGAATGGACGTGTCATCGGGATTAGAAAGCATAAGATGAATAATTCGAAATATTTTATTATTTAATGTTAAATAATGTTTCATTTATCTTAGCGGGGGCGTTACTACCTCTGCACCGCAATACTGTTGACAAAACACAAAAATCGATGCACCACAGTACTGTTGACTTTGTTTTGATTGGTGAACTCCAAAAATAAATCAATTTCATTGGTTGAAACCGTCCTGGGTGACTAGCATCCCTCCCTAAAAGAAGAATGTGTGTTGGGTTATTCATCAACAGGGACCGTATTTTTTTACTGAAAATTACAAACTTCAAAATAATACTTTTTATCAGTTCAAACGAACGCGCTCTAGGACCCCAAGACAGCGTTTTCACGCTTGCCTGTCAATGGACGTTAGATTCACCTATCAATTTCTTTTCAATTGAGATATTAATCGTTGAGTTTACGTAAGAAATGAAGGCTTGGGGCCGTTGCAAAGTTTAATGTCAGCAGTATTTTGGTGCAGAGGTAGTATTACACTAGTGCCCATCCTACATTTGGATAATGTGAGGTATGGGCCAAATATCTAGAAGAAGCTCATATCGCATGTTCAGTTGTTGAGAATGGGTTATCAAGTTGTCAAGCAAGATCTGGATGAAACGATTTATCAACGACAGCAACAACAGCATCAACTTACTTTTAAACTGCGGAACGACATGTACGAACTCCAACACACGATCCAAAGGCAAGTGAATGCCGTTGCTACAGACGAGAATTGAGTACACTAGCACAACAAGCTAAATCCCATGGGCTTTGACCAGGTTGCAAGAGTAATCAAACCTACCTTGAACCAGACCGAAGACATAGCGACAACGAAAGTGAAGTGAGATGGCTGCATGCAAGGTCAGGCCAGGCGTCTCTTGTACAAAAATCAAAACCACTACGTCGCTTCGTTACCCCTCGAAAGCCTCAACACGGATTTATGTCGACCAATTACACCCAAGACAATTCAAGGCCAGTGATATACCAGCATGTTTACTGCCCATGCATCGCGATTCATCTTCGATCGCATCCAGAAGTCGAAAGACGAAGCCATCCTGCACCTAGACGAACTAATGTCAGTGGTCGACAATCAAAGGATAGATTCACAAAAAAGCAACATCCACCCGGATGACGGGGGCGAAAAACAAGCGAGACTTTTCGGGCAGCCTTGACCGCGAGAGGAAACAAATACACCCCGGAAGATAAACATTTGGCGAAAAAGACAAATGAATACCGACTACTGCAAATCAGATCATACATGACAGTCAGTGGCTTACCAGCGACATTGTGGGGATATGCACTGGAACACGTCATATCAACGTGTTCAGCAATACGCCACAAGAACTGCTGAATCAACGAACTCAATACGAAATTCTCTTTGGAAAACTCAGCAAGCTGTACATGCTCAAGACCTTTGGACGCCTCGCTTACAGTGTACATGTTTGTACCCAAGTCCGAGAGGACATAAAAACTCTCAAATCCCGCGGTTCCATGCGTTTTTGAGGGCTACGCAAAGAATAAACTTGGTTACTTACTTTCAATCCGAAAACACGCACCATTTAAACGTCACGCTCTGTAAAATTTGATGAAACAAAGCTCCGAAATGGCAGCATGTTCCATGATCAGGATTTCAGAGCTGGGAGACTGGTCATCCCAACAACCAACTCAACTAGCAAGCTGGCTCTGGAGGACAAACTATTCAACACGATCGGTATGCAACTGATGACGGCTTCCATGAACCTCAAATTGAAGCAGACAAAGAAGAGGAAGAGCATTTACACGACCGCTAACAGCCAGCGCCACGGCAATCCAAAAGGACAATCAAGCGGCCTAAGCGTTTTGAAGTTTAATTGCAGCTTGGGCCGCTACCAAGATCGCGGAACCGCAAGCATATCAGGACCTGGACAAAAATGACCACCGTGTGCAATGGACCGCAGCTACAAACGCTGAATATCAAGCAATATTGACCAACGATGTCTGGGATCTTGTACCCCTACTTTCAAATCGCAAAGCCTTGAAGTGCAAGTGGGTGTGGAGAGCGAAGTACAAAGAAGATGGCTCGCTTAAACGACTCAAGGCGCGCCTTTGCTTGAAGGGCTACCTACAAATTGCAGGGGTGGATTTCACAGACACCTATGGACCAGTTTTACGCCTCGATTCCCTCAGAATGCTCTGCGCGCTTATCGCCAAGCTCGATCTCGAGACAGCGCAACCCGACGTTAAGACCGCGTTCCTCAACGGCGACCTTGAGAAAGACATTTGCATGGAATAACCTGAGAGATATCAAGTCGAGGGGAAGACTCACCTGGTTTGCAAACTGAAGAAGGCCATCTATGGCCTGAAGTAAGCTCTAAGCCAATGGTACAAGAAGCTCGACGCATACTTGACGTCAAGGAGATTCCAACGTTGTCACAAAGAGCATTGCATCTACGTCATGGTGAATTTAGAGCGAGGTTCCGTCATGTACCTAACCGTTTACGTCGACGACATCGTCATCGCCACGAAGGGCAAGGCGCTTCTTAATCACATTCGAAAAGATCTGACAAAAACATTCGAAATGAATGACAAATGAGAATGTCTTACCTTCTTGGAATTAAAATCAAGCGAGAACGGACACAGCGCACACTCAAGATGTCACAAGAAAAACTCATAGATGAATTCCTCGTCAAGTTTTACATGCACATCTGTGACACTGCTCCAACTCCACAAGTGCAATACCTACCTGTCGATGCAGTGACAAACGAAAATCACGCAAATGTACCGTATACAAGCTTGACTGGCGCTCTCCAGTACCTCGTCACGGCAACACGACCAGATATTGCCTCGACGTACGATTTTTATCGAGCAATAATCACGACTACAACATTTGTCGCTGGAAAATGGCAAAACGTGCATTGAAGTACCTCAAAGGAACGAAGGCCCATGACATTCTGTACAACGGTAACCTCAACGCGACACCACAGGCCTTCAGCGACGCAGTATTTGCCAACGACAGGACATCAAGTCTATAACAGGCTCAGTCATAACGACGGCCGGAGAAGTGGTGATGTACATGTCAAAGAAACAAAGCCTCGTGCGGCAGAGCACTACTGAGGTCGAATATATCACTGCGGCCGAGACAGAAAAGAGTTTGGTGCGTCTGTACGAGTTGCTTTAAGATATGAAGATCATAGTCAACTTACCGATCGTGATGCAAGTGGACAATCAAAGTGCAATGCAAGTGGCAAAAGCCACAGCAAATCACATAAGGTTTCGATTCCAATTCCTGAAAGACTTGGCTGAAGAAAACATTGTCGATCTACAGTATATCAGCACAAAAGATCAGCTGGCAGACTTATTCACCAAAGTCCAAAGCCGCAACACGTTTGAAACTCAACGCACAATGCTCGGCATGTGCTAAGCGTTCTGACACCCCCATAGCCGCGAGTAATCAAACAAGTATTTTAAAGTCAACTCACTGTTGCGTGAACAAATAGATAGCGCTTAGCGTCGAAAAAGCGCTACAACAGGCTTGGAAGCAACTAATTGCACTAGGCTATAATGGATCAAAAGTCATCAAATGATATGGCATACCTTGCGGTTGACTCCCAATGTAAAGCCACTGGACACAAAAAGAAGAAATAAAGCCAAAGAGGGAATGACCTGGAGACCGCTTCACATATCGGCGGCCACGTCCAAACCCATTTACGATCATGGCACCAGAAAACACAGCGTTCATGGTGTCGAGGCTCGAACAAGCGGGGAACAGCAGTTTCACAGCCATCACGAAATATGCGGCCGCATGCATAGCGCGGCCTACGTGACCCCCGCCCACAAAGGCTCATTCGCAACACCTCACAACGGGCTTGAACATGAACACCAATATGCAAACCCATGGTCAAACTTCTTGAAAATCATGCCATCTGCAGAGGGCAATCACCTGCCAAAGCAGCGTGACATGAGAGGAAAGCAAGAGGGTCACCACCTCGCTGTGCCTTGAGTAGAACAAAACTGTTCCAAAAAGGCTTGCATGTGTAGTCCATAGGGTGATCAAATCCCTTGGACGAAAGATCAACATCAACCCAATGGACCATCACATCCCATGAGTCGAAAATAAAAGTGATTTGAGGTCGGAGCACTCGACCACAAACAACAGAGAAACAAGAATCTGTGTGCGACCAAATCCCTTCAGATTCGCCACCAAGACAACGACAAGACATGTGGGACACATGTCCAAACTTGATAGCATCTGCGCCTAGACGCAGGACATGTCAGATCAAAGCGCTTTCTCCCCCTCACTCACCGCTTGCTCAAAATCGATTTGATCAGGGGAAGTAACTCTAAAACGTGGTGCAGAATGAGAAATATTGTCCAATGAGAGTCAGCCAATCCTGGGTGGACTCCAGGCGAACAACACCATCAATAACACGACTTTTGTATTTGTCCCCTTCTACTCAAGTCTTTCTGGAATTTGGCATATCTAAATCTTGGTGCATCGAAACAGTAAACTCATTTTTCATCGCGGTTGCATCTTTGGCAAACAAATTGGTCAGTTTGCCTAACTCGTTTCAACAGTGAAAAGTTGTTGGGAAAGTATTCAGAGCGTGATATGGATTTCTTGGTTATATTGGACATCAATTACTCTCGTTGAAATCCAGCTTTGACGACCAGTGTTCAAGCATAACATCGTAATGAGCTGGTGCACGTGGTAGTGGCCCATTTCCAGTTTAGGAAGACGATGATGGCTTAGACATAGCCCAATGAGGCTTTAATCTCGACAATTGCATTGTTAATTAACGTTCTATAGATACACCAAAAAGCCTTATCTTCTACTTGTTTTGGAGTGAATTTGAGTTGAATATCGAACGACAATTCGGCAGCCATCATGAAATATGCAAGCTTTTTTATGGTTGTTCTTGGATTTAAACTCTTTACAATGCGGAGTTCAAACATTCGTGCTACAATGTCGTCGCACCATGACGCAGACGACTGCGTGAGGTCCTTTTGGGACGTCCCATGGGCTTCTTCCCCTTCTCGGATGGTTTGTTGGTCGTGGTGGTGGCTGGGCGGGCCATCCTCTTTCTCGCCCCACGAGATTCTCCATTGTCTACGAGCTCGCTGAAAGAAATACCTCAAATGTCACTACCATGAATGCCTTCTAGCATGCACTCAGCAAGCCCAGAAGCACAGGAGCACCGTCTTGATCCATGGCACAGTCTGCTTCTTTATGGAAACGAGTGGCTTTCAGGTAGATTTTTTAAGGTAGATAAACCACTTACAGGGATGAAGACGAATGAGATATTCACGTTTGTTGCTGTCGAAACATTCGGGAATTTTATCTGATTTCCGTATAATTGAACCAATCACACGAGTAGAATTTCCGACTTACATTATTAATTGTGTATATGTTTACCCTTTTTCACCAAGAGTAACACATTTGATTGTTGAAATTTGTCTAATCACAGAATTATATGATTGTGAAGAAAGTTAAATAATCTGAGAGGAAGTTTGGATTCAGAGAATAAGTTCAGTGTAGACCGTGACTATGACTGGAGAAAACAAAGTGGATTCCTCAGCTCAGCGAACGCGTCGATCCCAACCAGCTCGAGACAGACCCTAGTACACGAAGAGCAAAGCAGCTATATGTGAGCGAGCCTCGCTGGCAATGAAGTTTTAAGACCGTCCGACTTGCGCTGTCGAGAATGTTGCAACCTTTTTCTTTCTCATGGATATACAGTCGATCAGGTGCTTGGGCCTATGTGCTGGATGCATATTCTGATCTAAGAAACCGTCATCCCAACGAAGAAAAACAGATAAGGCGAGCAGAGCCGCCAAGTCCGTCACATGCGGATTGATGCTCATGCGCATTGATGCCTACTACACAAGTCAGTACTGTCATCTTCGTGGCGTGCGAGGAATTCACCGAGGTTTCTGCGACGCTGCTCGGTCTTAGACCTAGCAAAGTTCTTCATGAGAACAACTCCATGGAAAAGACAACGTAGAAAGCCAATTTGAGATCTTTGGCTCGTGTGTGCATTGCGACAGATGTTGTCATCCTGAATAGACAACGAAGCCAAAGAACCGCTCAACTCTATCAAACAATTTGTACGAAGCATTGTTGTGCCATAGTGATGACTCTCGTCGAGCTGTCGTGATTAGAGCCATGGACAAATATTCAAGTCACGAGTTTTGAACAAACAAGGCCAGTGAATATATATACTCCAGTCGACTACGAGCTTGTTTAGGCATAGTATGGTTTAGACGTAGAATAATCTGCTAAACAGTCACAGCCTTTATCCTAATCACATCGATTGCCCTTTAGAAAAGAGATAACTTATTCATTAAAGGTCACCCACAGGTGAGGAACGCTGCTATTCTTGTTTTGTGCTTCTTGGAGCAGTCGATTTGCAAATTAGACATATCCTGTTTGTAGCATGCAACAATGATTCAATTTCATCTTGTACGCTATCGGCTATCGGATAGTATTATGGTTAAACAACGAATGAAGATGACAGTCTAGTTCAAGATTTGACTTGACATAAAGCATGGCATGCCAACTACAATCGTGTTGGAGATAACACGTACGATCTTTAAATATGTCGGTTGATGTTACATGTAAGATAGAGATTTGAAGTGGGAACTCAAAACAAAACAGTATTGTCGGTGCATTGACGACAAGGATAGTTGGGGCGGTTGGTTTTATTGGCAAGCTACCTATTCACAGAATGCGCAGATAAATATTTACGTTGTTTTTTCTTTCCTGTTCGGTCGACTAACACTAAGTATTCAAGCATGGTCTATTCTGCAGACAAAGCATTATTATGCAGTGTACGATACCACAACTCAAACGAGGGATCAGTGCGAGATCGAGGGCGTGTCAATAAGCAAGAAGCGGGCAAAAATTCTGACACGCAAAGCGACAAGCCTGATCTTTCTCAACAAGTATTTTTCCTTTGTCGAAGGCACAACATTGAAACACTCATTTGCAATGAACTCGACTTGTACTGTAGTGGCTGGGAAAATTTTCAATGATGAAGGGAGTAGTTTAGACACTGGCTTTTCGTCACACCATGATAGATTGTTGCTAACAGGTGGAGTTGGTAGTATTGTTCACTCAGTGTGATCAGTAGAGCTATGTGATGACTGTTATTGTGTCATTTGAGAGCTGAGCTTTCTGTGATCTCACACAACTTGTCCAATTTCGCTTTAACCGAATTCATCTTGCACATTGCGACTCCAGCATCTGCTGCAGACGGATGTCCTAGACTGAGTTCGCGTGTTGAGCCAAAACTTGTCGCTGGATGGTCTCACGGAACGAAAGAGGTCAATGGTCACTTTTCGCGTACTTCTTGAGGAAGTCCATCAACAATTCTATTCACAACCACGGGAGGTTGCTGACAAGCCACTTTTCTCTAATCAATTCAGATCAAATAACAAGCTGGTCATGTTTTCATTCGACTCGCTAAATGTGATTGGTGCATTGAATCCAATATTAAACAGGGTCCTTTGGCTTTAAGTGCCCGCTAAGCTGTTGATACTGGATTGTGATACATGACAAGAGCGACAGCAAGTGTTGTCAGGAGATACGTCAGTTTCCCACGTGTCTGCGTCACAGGTAGAATGAACATACTTCATCGTTGTAGTTTTGGATCGACCAAGCATAAATTGCAAAGCACCAGTGGGGAGAGCGATATATCTTATAGACTGATGACGGATACCAGTTTCACTTACACGGACCATATAATGTCATTGCAAAACAAGCAGAGCTCTGTCCTCCTTTGCTGCATTGGTGTTTTCAAAGAACAAGGATGAAGCCACCTGACGAAGAGAGTCTCTATACATAGGAGGAGCATGTGTCAACAGGTCTTCTCCAGTTGCAATCGCTCGATCCATTTTGTTAGAAAGAATGTCTTCACTTGGCTCAAGTAGGATTGTGGTCTTTAGTTTTCGTGGAGTCATGAATAGAAATCTTGCAAACTTGCCGAGTATTTGTGCCGATTTCATTTCGTGAGTCACTGTGTTCATAGTTGCGACCACGTCATAGTGCTGCTGACGAAATTTGTCGAATTGTTTTCTTACGGCGTTCAGATGCTGTTCGCTTCGCACTCCACGAACAACTTGGGCAGCATATTTCAGCTCGTTCATTGCACGACCTTTCGAAATGGAAACTTGCCGTTTGAACAGTCATACGTGTTTTAAGATGGTAGACAAATTGTATTTAGAGAGGTATTTTGACATACAAGCAAATTAAAATACATAAGTGCATGAAATTCACATATATAGTCTTAAGAGAATATATAAATAAAAGTCACCTACGTATATACCGTTTGCCCTTGAGTAGCTATCACTCGGCCCTATCACCACTGTACAAGTCAAACTTGTTGTGGCCAGGGAGACCCAACGTTCACAAAGCAGTGTACTGGGGAGAGTCCCGCAGGGAGATCGATCTCATCCGACAAAACGCCCTCCATATACTCTATGTAAATTTCGACGAAAGTACGCCTCTGGAACCCATGTTTAGTACAGAACTAAAGCAAGCCACTGAGCCCACGTTTCTGTAGCAAACTTTCCCTGTCTCTGCTCAGGGGGTATATCTAACGATCGTGCTGGTGTCCTCAGTGACCTGTGATCTACGCACCAAAACTTTGAGCCAGACGAATGTTGAGTTTATTGATGTGCAAAGCTTGAATGCGAAGTTCGTCGAAGTGATCATGGGATTCGGAACCTAGCAAACCGCTCAAGAATTCACTATCAGTGTTACCATTATGTGGCGATGGTGGCAGCGGTTATTAGTGCTGGCCGGAAGACTGAAAGTTGGCTTGACTTGTGGACGATCCTAAAGGACGACGACCAGCCGCACCAAGCTGCTGTCTATCTACAAAGTGGTGATCTGCTGCGACTAGAGAAGGTCGGTGCGCGCAGCCATTGCGAGTCTCGGTGCCTGATTGAGTATTTTGAGTCGAGATTTGCAGACCCAGAGACGGTTTTCTGGCTGTACAATTTTTTCGACCGCTTGACGAAGCATTTGAACGCATTGAAGGTGAGCTGATCACTCCCTCCAAGTCCAAACGGCTGGGACATTGGAATAAAAAGTGAACAAAGTGAAAGCCGTCAAGAATGTCAAGATGCTTCAGAATGGGTAAAAGTCGGGACAAGGTCGGCAAAAGCATGTTGTATAAATTTATACTTTCACTGTGAGTCAAAATATCATATTCCGTATCCAATATCATCTTACCTTGATATCTACATTCTTCTAAGTCAAAGTATCATCATAACCTCTATGTATCATGATTTTTAATATTACTATTCATATCATTCCACTTTGATCTTCCTTTTGAATTCCTCTGCAAAATCCGAATACTTGCCATGAATATCCGTGTTATGAAATCATAGAGACGGTGAATGGCTGGGTGAAGACATCATGATAGACTGCATTAAGGGATACTTTCGTTAATACTCCGCGGCCCGCCGCTTAATAACACATATACCATTAATAATTTTTCACAACTCAGCAACGCTGAATACATACATTCACAAGAATATATAGGGCAAGATACGGTGAAAAATAGGAATTGTCGGAATTCTTTACGACCCTTTTCCCATAATATTTTGTGGAAAGCATACAAACCTTAAGTGTAAGGATATTACACATGAAATTGGCGGAAAGATAACCGGTATATTTTGATTGGTAGTCATAATTCAGTTCAAGCTCTGTCACTGAGAAAAGTCAACAGGCTTGTGCGTGGCAAAATGAAAGTAGACATTAAGACCAACCACTTTGAAGATGTTTGAAGTTCCACGATAAGCCGTCTAAATATTTCTTTTCTTCAATGAAAAGCTATCTGTTAGTATTTGGTGAAGCTCAACACACTGGCGGGCTTATTCCGTTGCCCGAACGACCTTGGGAACGTTGATCATTTCCTTGCATGTGTGCTCCAACTACGGTCATACTTGTATACGGCCAAACTATGAATTTATCTGTGAGACATCCATACTCATGAGTTTAAGGGATGACAACTTGAACACATAATCTCGTCTACGACTAATCCTCGTCACTGACATGAATGTTATCAGTTGTTTAGCACACTCCACCAACACCACAGAACCAAAACGCAGCCCCAGAACACACTTCAGCGAGGTTCAGTGCAGAGATCCAAAATCAAGTGTTAGATTGAAATTTGCCCAATCGGTGTTAAGGATTTTGGAACCAAATCGTAGAACGGCTTTGTACCTGAGCCTATTATATTGTAAAGTACTGTACCAAATTGACCGGCTCGACCAAATAGTGCGGCCCCTGCTGGTGCAACTACCTGTATGAATTCATAACTTATAAGAAATATTAAAGACAAAAAATAAAAGGATGAAATATAACTTGGCATACTATTTAGACCTGGGCAATCTTGTCTTTGGTCAGCACAATTCCAAAGCAGTGTAATATTAGAGTTCGCTTTCCTCGCTCGAAACGATGTATCGAAGAATGCAGGCATGTCAAACTAAGATCTGTATACTCAACTATCACGCAACGTTCATTCAGCACTTCTTCATGCTGAATGATAATTGCATATCAATATAAAGAAATAAAGAATACTTCCTCTGTATTGGAATACTGTGTGCATTTGACTTCGGAGTGACCCCAAAAATTCAATATTTATCCAAAATCAATAATTAATATCATATTCGAAAGTACATAAAGAGGTAGAGGGCGCGTCCGTCAAGGGTTCGCGGGAAGAAGCCAAATTGGTGGTGAAAATCGAAATCGCCTTATCACCAACCGAATAAAAATACAAATTAAGTCTTTTATAATTCGAATGTGGGGGGCCTTACGTCGAGTCGGGTCACTCATGACGAATCTTACTTGCCCAACGTCGTTGCTCGACCATGTTGACATGGAAGCGCAATGATACATTTTAGCCAATAAAATTCGGATATTTTTGCATTCGACCAATCACATCAATATGCACACAGTATTTCAAACAAAGTGGTTTCTTGATATGCACACAGTATTCCAATACAGAGGAAGTAATGTCGAAGAAATATATAAGAAATAAAGAATAATATCGAATCCAATTTCATATTACGCAAATGGAGAAAAAACTTAGATTAAATAAATATCTTGCGTATAGTCTGGATACCATGAATTGAGGACCGAGTGTGATTCGGAGAAATCGAGAACTCATCTTCCTGCAACAGCTTAGTGAAGTGTGATGTCGTGGAATTTGAGAAACTACCCTGTTGTAGGCTCATATGTCTCTTAGTATAATTACCATGACGAGTAAAGGCGCACATAGGCCAAAAAATAGGTCTAACACTTCTACCTTCGGAAAAACAATTCGATTGTGATTGAATCAAAAATGAAATTAGAAATGCTTTCCATGGTCCTTTTCATTACTTCCTCTGTTCCACAATACTCTGCCAAAAGAAAAATCCACTTTTTACACATTACTAAGACCAAACTCATATTATTGGTTGATCAAGAAAATACAATGCACTCGTTGGTGATAAATCCCATGAGACGACACCGGGCAGGACACGTTCGTCATGAGCAGACCAGGTGAGGCAGGGCAAAGTAGTTGTCGCCATTATGCTCCAGTACCAGCCGCATCACCGCTTAAAAGGTAAGAAAGACACTTTCGGCTTCTCATTACTCAACTTATCAAACGCAGCAAGAGTGTATCGGATCACTTCATCCACAGTACATCTGACCTTTTGAAAATGTTTTGATTTGTATATGTGGCGTATTATTATTCAGGGGGTAGATATTGGACGTTGATTTTGAGCGCGAGACTTCAATTCTCGCTCGTGGCAGCCAACGACCGACTCCTTTAGTTTTTTATTCTCTTTATTTAATTATATCAAACATCAAATTTGGTAAAGAAATGAATTTTTGGGGTTGAAGAGAATCGTTTGGTAGCAGTAATGTGGAACAGAGGAAGTATGTCTTCCTCTGTATCACATATATTTCTGACAAATAATATTTCATGTGTATCCAAGAAGGCTACCTATATTCGCCTTTTCCAGCGAATATGGGCACAACTTTACTGTAGCCCCCGCACTTATTTTAAAACAATTTTAAATACTGCGTAGTACATAATTATCCGTAATATTAGTCATCATTATCCTCCTATCTAATAAACTCCAAGAATGAATACCAATAAGTATATAAATTGTTACATGTACCCTAACATTGCATGATTCGGTCGCCTAATAGTAGAGACAAAGAATCGCTCCATGTTGCATGCCCTTTTGCGGCAACGCCACCGTAGTATGTCGTCGTTGAGGATCATTTCGTCAGAACATGAAGAATAAATCATTATATTACGCAATAGTCCAACCTAGCAGTCCAGTGTTAAGTGAGAAATAAATAGTGTAGATCATCGGTACCTTCATGCTCCATGTTCTCCCTGCTCGCTCGCTGCTCGTCCCCATCACAACGCAGCAAGTCGTACAGACTCTTCATGTCAGAGGAAATGTTGAAATGACTCAGAAATTGAAATGGATGATGTGGGGGGCTAAAGTAAACGGGTTATACAAACTTTCATATTAAAAAGATTCGTGGATATCGTGAATTCGCTGTGAAGTGGGGGACAAACTTTCTTTTGTCGCCATCCGGTTATTATCCGTACGATCTTCCCATGTTAGCGCCATGTTGGATCTGTGGTCTGTGTATGTAATTATCCGGATAATTATGTACTACAGAGTATTTAAAATTGTTTTAAAATAAGTGCGGGGGCTACAGTAAAGTTGTGCCGAATATAGGTAGCCTTCTTGAAGTGTTATTTCGGATTTCGGCGTGATTTGAGGAATCTTTCAACAATCGTTTTGATTGGCTAGATTCACATAGGTGATTTCTTTTGGCCAATCAGATGAGACCTTCAAAAATTAGCCAATCAGATCGATTCACTGATCGGTCATTCGGCAATCGTTTTGATTGGCTAGATTGATATAGGTGATTCCTTATGGCCAATCAGATCTCTACATAAAAAAAAAAACCCAATTAGATCGACTCCCTGATCGGTTCTTCGGCGCGCAACTTGAACCACGCACTTCACTTGAAGCACGATAATACAGCGATATCGATCAGTTAGAGGGAATGTTGTAAATGCAGTTTTTGCTTGAATTTGCTCAAGTGAAGCAAACTTTAAACTCCGTCGATCGACTTAGAATGTGCTCTGTTGCCGTCGAAAGAGGATTATGAAACTCATCACAGATATGTCCTACAGTATCTCAAACGTTGTTTGACAAATTCCCAGCTCATTTTTTCTCCTCGAACGTCTAAAGGTGTCGATTCTCCGTGAAAAGGTATCCATGTCAAAAGAAAACAGTGAGCAACTGATTGCGAGCAGCTTGTGAACGTAATACGACAATGCAAACTGCTCCCATACTCCATAACCTCAATGACGTTTTTTCAACAACTCTAGTCTCTTCCGCCCTTTCCATCTTGGTGCCGCATGAGATCACACGATTCTGGCCGAAGAAATACCAGCTAATAGTTAAGGAAAGACCCAGCAACTCTCCAAACAACATCATGGAAGGCAAATCTAAAGCTCAAAGGACCTTCGAGGTGCGCACCATGTTACTGACGATGACAGAAAAGTGTGGAACGATGGGAGAATCCACACCTCTGTCATGACGAACTTGGACGACTTTCGACAGTCTAGTCAAACAAATACTTACAATGACAACGAGGCCAAGGAGCTAGCACGTTCTCCTTCTTATCAAGTCCTATCAACCGCTTCAGCTTGATGCATCTTCACGAGAGGCCGAGGAAAGGATAGGTTTCCTCTTCCCATTCACCCATGGATGATGGAACAATGACAGAGTACAGTGCAGACTCATTCCCCTCGCAAGTCTAGGGAGACATGAAGTGGTTCCTATCGACGTCTGTGCTAAGGGAGGGTAGTTTATCTGTCGATTCCAAAGCGGAAAAGGCAAGTGTCGATGGGTCCTTGAGCAAACTCCACCGTCGAAATGATCGGGACGAATCCGCATACAAATACCAGAAGTGTGTAATACATCCCATGCTAAGGATTTCTTTGGCGATACAGGTGCAATGTGTATTCTCTGCTTGTTGTAAAAAGGATCCACTGTGCTCACTGCTTGTTGCAAATAGGATTCACTATGCTCCCATGTCCTTCTGACAACAAGCGACATCGCACTGGCTTGGGAAAGTTCTCGTCTGTGCTTGGCAGTGGGTACATGGGTGCGTCAGTCCATCCAGCGGGTTCGAGTCATTGTGATATTTGCATTGTCATGCGTCTACTTGTTGCTCTTGCCGTGCTTGCGCTCACGACTGCGTCAAGATCTTCCTGGAGAACGAACGAGCTTGTTTCTTTGGAAGCTGAGGAAGTTGTCCGTCGGTTGAGTCACCCATCGATGGAGGAAGCTTACCAAAGAGCCATGTCTGGCGGACGTCCCCAACGACGAGGGAACAGTCCTCCCTTGCAGCGTCGTAATGCTGTCAACCTGGATGCCCATATTGCTCCGCAATCTCCACGCTCCCCTCTTGATGCGGGACGCGTGTTTAACTCGCCACCAAGCTCTCGAGAAAACAGCCCGATTCGCTCCCCTCGCGCCCAGAGCCCACAAGGTTCGCGTGGAAGGAGCCCAAGTAGTGGTGGTTCAGGGCGCCGAGGAAGAGGCCGTCGTTAAACTGTCATGGAAGATAGGGCGCCGAGGAAGAGGCCGACGTTAAACTGTCATGGAAGATGATTCACCTCAAGGACAACCGAGGCTCACTGCACAAGCTCGACTTCAACTATTTCCTCAGCATTTTGGTTCATTTCTTCGATGTGATGTCAATAGCGATTTCTGTTTGTTCTCGTGGCTCAACATATCCCAAAAGTCTTCGCGAGCTAGTGGTTACCGGCACTACAATGTGAACTTTAAGGACCTGACTGCCGAGCAAGAGTACTTTTGGCATTGCCAAGTTTGGCCAGAACTGTGTTGTCTCCAGTCTGTGCCATGCCAGTAACCAAAGCTCGATAAAGCGAGGGACGCCGACATCCACATCTTGAGCTCGGGAAGGCGTGGGCAGAGTCTGGTTGCAACGATTCAATTGTCGTCGCGGATGCGTCCGTCATGGCAAGGGTCGTGCACCTAATCGGTCTGGTTTTAGCACTGGTATTGTATAACGAGTTCTGTCCCGACTACACTGTTGAGAGGGGCGCAATGAATGCTTGACCTTGCTTTGACTGCCGTCAAGGCGGACGACAGGCTCGCGCTGAATTAAGGACAATGCAGTTTGATTCGATACTTCCATGAAGCCAGACGATAACATGTCGTCGTTGACGAGGTTCTCCATCAACAACTTGGCCAAGTTGACTAAGACAACTGGCTCGATTGCATATCGCTCGTTCCTTTCCTGCCGATTGCTTGGTGAGTATGTTTGGAGCAATACCCGCGCTGTCCTGCATACTTTAAACAACTAAGCGCTTTGCCAAACCAGCCGCCTCTATGACGGACACATTTGCCGCGAATATGGGTTACCACAATCTGGCTCTGTGCAGAACTAATTGAGATTGAAGGAGAAATGTTCATGATGACATTTTGAGCGCCCTCCGTGGCGACGCACGTGCACGTGGTTGGCGCGATCTGCGAAGAGACGTGTCGCCTGCATGACAGGTCGGCAAAGGTGCATTGTCACCATCCAGTTGATGATTTTGCAAGTGATGCCGAGAGAGAACGTTCTCCCCACGCATCCAAATGAATCTAAAGGCTAGGACGCCTAAAATTTAGGAGTCATTTTCTCAAAAATCCTCACAGAGCTTGACCATCAATATTTGCTTGCTGTCTTGTCGGCGTGGGTGCATGAAGCACAATGTGACCTTAACAAGCTCAATGCTGCTGTCATCCTGCACATTCTGCCGCAAGGAATTTCTCGGGAAAGAGAGACGACTGGCTTGTAAACAGCCAAGTGCGGGAAATGACGTGTATGTTGTTTGTTGTGCCTACGGGAAGAGACCGCAGCACGGCGCATTACAATATCTGACGTTAGTCCGTCTTAAAGTCCAGCTTCTACTGTCATCTTTCTTGAGAACTCACGTGGAAAGACGACTGTCGGATGCCCCCGCGTCGTATGGCATATGCCAAACGAACGACAGGCTGGTCTTCTCTGTGTCCTCCCTCGTGGTCGATTGGATGTTCGTTCTTTGTGTTCCATCAGATGACACTGTGACAAGGCCCGTCCAAGATCGACCCGGCAACAGCTTGAGAGAAAGAAAAGACAGGAGAAGTTCGCGTCATCCACACTTGTCCCCCCGTGTATGGGCATCCAGCCCTCTTTCCCGTTAGTTTCTAGCCACGTTTTCGCCAAAGGACTTGCCTGAGCGACGGTTTGTTGAAATCGAAGAGTAGAAGAAAACAATTAGAGCTTTACCAAGCAGTTAATTCCTCGTACGATGGAGACAACGACGTATCTCCATGCCACGTCCGACATTTCATCGTTGAGGAGGTTTGCGATGGACATCTTGGGCATGGCTGCATGAATCAAGTCGGTTGGATTGACGTGGCAGGACGTGGTGGCGGGAGCGACAAGCCGATGAAAATGTTTATAGCAAAGTCCTCGCCGTCTTCCATGCTTGGAGCAGCCTGGGACTTTGCAAGGTCGTCCGCCGCCGTGTCGGACGCATTTTCCCCCGGCGTGGGCTTGTTTGTCGCAGCCAGGCTCCGTG
This sequence comes from Aphanomyces euteiches, assembly GCA_021527685.1. NCBI lineage: Eukaryota > Oomycota > Saprolegniomycetes > Saprolegniales > Verrucalvaceae > Aphanomyces > Aphanomyces euteiches. The sequence goes on from JAJGMV010000278.1 coordinate 2,810,594, forward strand.
CATGCTTTCCTCAGGTCCTGATGTGAATGGCGGGCGCAATACTTGCCCAACCGTTGAGTCAAGGAGCAGTTTTCGTGGATGCATTTGGGACGCCCTCCGTGGCGCACACAGAGATGGCGGGCGTACACTTGGTTGGTGCAGTTGACCACGACGCAACGCGATCGTTTGCGGTGGACGTGGCATTTCCAAGACCCAGGCAAGGCAGAGTTAGCGCAGTCGGTAAAGAAACACTTGGCCTCCATGGCGAATAGCGAAATGAAAGGCGTCGTATCATAAACGAGACAAAGTGAAAACGGCTGTCAACGCGGGCATGACCAGTGTGTGCCACGCTTGTTTGTTTTGGCGACAGCTGTCGGTTCGAATCTGGGGGCTCTAAAAATAGAGCTTATAGAATTCCTTTCAAATACAATATTTCATTGATTGGGGTTTTATCATTTTATAAAGGTATACGAAATAACAATCAGTCTGTGATTTTGCAAGATATTGTGGTTTTTTAAAACTGGAGTGGTGCGGAATAAATTTTGACACAAGCAAATTGACGCAACAGTTGACGAATACAAAATTCAAGCGAAAAGAAATGGAATGGTTTGAACAGATTTGAGGCATTAAATTGAAACATTTTTGAAACAAATCAAACGCAAACATAAATAGCATAATATGAAATTTCATCAAGGACACATCACAAAGGTGCGAGGATAGCTATGCCAAGGAGTTTGCCATTGAGTTAACTGTGCTAGGAAATGGGCAATCCTCACTTCAAAGACGTGAGATTCCCAACGTGATTGCTGTTGATAGCAAGTAGATGAGATCTTATAAAAATATCGGGGTAGCGTTCTGCCTGACGTTACATATACATACCTTCCTCGATTTTCTATGTTCCCTTAGAGTAACATACTCGTGATCTTGAATTCAAACGTTAACATCCCAGATTTAGTGAATCTTTTAGCTATAACTACTCCAAATATTCTCTCCTCATAATTGTGACTCCTGTCAAGGACAAAAGATTACAAGATGCACTACGAAATGCGTTCTGTGTGCACTCTTATAAATAAACAACCAATTCATAGTTTTGAGAGTGTGATTCCAACAGCACTTTATGCATGTAGAGTATCTCACTTCAAGTGATCCAGGGAGAAATTAAATCCAAAATTTAATATTTACTAATAACTGAAAATACAATCTATATAATGTTTTGGAAGTTATAATTTTTAAGAGTAGGCCACTTTACGAGAGGTGCCTTTTTGAGATTTTTTGGAAATCAGTGATACCGGGACGATTTCGATCGAGAAACGAAAAATTGCCCTCGACTGCATTTGTCAATCGCACCCACATCCAATGGAGTAACGCGCCGCTTGCTCGCCAGTTGGCCTCTTCCCACTGCCCCTATGTATTGACTAACGAACCCACAGCTCTGCTGAAGGGTCTCTGTTCTTGGAAAAAATCTCCACCATTGGAGAAATCAAGCTTCGTCACCCCACCGTATTCTGAGCATCTTTACACTGCGACGACTTTCTATGATCTCGGACTTGTTCCGTCTTTCTCAAGGGTTCTAGGGCTTACTATTAAAATAAAACCACGATCTCCAGAGTTGAATATGCGATGGATACATCGTTGGCCTGGCCATTTGCAGCTTTTAACCAATGCCAGGAACCATCCATCGTTGCAAATGTTGTCGTGTCCCAGTTAGTGATTACCGGTACAGTACTGGAACGTTGCCACGACATTCCCGTAGATCCACGACGGCACAATATGGAATTTAGAGCCTCTGCCTGTCCACCCATGATGTGATGATGATGAACGTTTCGCGTTGACTACGTTAAGCATAGTCTTTGCATACGTGACTATATCTTGGCCGACATTCGTATAGGCCATCCATCATGTCCGAGAGCGTTCGCGTGGTCCGTTTGAGGTTCTGCGTGTCGTGGGGTGCTGTCCACCCATGGGTCGTAGAATTACGACAGAGTACAGTGCAAACTTATCCCCCTCGCAAGTCTAGGGAGAAATGAAGCAGTTCCTATCGACGTCTCGAGCTGTGCTAAGGGATTGTAGCTTTATTTGCGTTGGTTTTTCCAGATATCAGTCGATTCCAATGAGGAAAAGACAAGAGTCGGTGGGTCCTTCAGCAATGTCAACGGTGGAAATGATCGGGACGAGTCCGTATACAAAATAGCGTGTAAATCTGTCCCATTTGGATTTCTTTTGCCATACAGGCACTTACTGCTTGATGCATCAAGGACCCTTGATGCAACAAAGTCCACTATGAACACTTGCCCTTCTGACAACAAGCGACCCCGCACTGGCTCGGGAAAGTTCTCGTCTGTGCTTGACATGTGTGCGTCAGTTCGTCAGTCCATCCAAGAGGCTCGAGACATTGCGAAATTTGCGTTTTTATGCGTCTACTTGTTACTCTTGCCGTGATTGCGCTCACGACTGCGTCAAGATCTTCCTGGAGAACGAACGAGCTTGTTTCTTTGGAAGCTGCGCAAGGTATCCGTCAGCTGAGTGACCCATCGATGGAGGAAGCTTACCAAAGAGCCAGGGAACAGTCCTCCCTTGCAGCGTCGTAATGCTGTCAACCTGGACACTCATATTGCTCCACAATCTCCACGCTCGCCTCTTGATGCGGGACGCGTGTTTAATTCGCCACCAAGCTCTCGAGAAAACAGCCCGGTTCGCTCCCCTCGCGCCCAAAGCCCACAAGGTTCGCGTGGAAGAAGCCCAAGTAGTGGTGGTTCAGGGCGCCGAGGAAGAGGCCGTCGTTAAACCGGTCACGTACGATGATTGACATCATGGACAACTGAAGCAAGTACTACACCTTTTTGCAATTGAATTGACCAAATGAGTCAGTTGATTTCACCCAGTGGTCATTGGATTTAGCAGTGCTATCGTAGACTTGGCGGTGTGCCCATTAGAATGAACACAGAGAGGAAGTGTGACCGATTGATTTAGCCGTGTGGTCAGTAGATTGAGCCTAGCGATCACTTGATTTGGACCTTTGCCTCTTTAAATTAACCCAGCAGTCAATGAAAATAACACTCATGTTGATTAACGCCAACATTGATCGATGAACTCACGCAGTAGACAAAAATTTTCGCTTATATGCCGCCGATAATGTGCAGGGTCTTGCCCTCAACCAGGCAAGAGTCTGCGCATCCTCTTACAGCAACAGCACGAGTTCTATTGGGCATGATTCATCCAATCATAATTGATAAAACAATCTAATACAAAATTGAAGATATTTTGGTGAAATTCTCGCGCCAAATTTGCTTCAACAAGCCAAAAAGGCGTCATTTTGACATTTGATGAAGACAACACAATGCTCTCTCCTCATACACCCGTGAGTGACTCCTTCAGCTATCAATCTAATGTGCTGATGTCTAGCTCCCACGTGGCGCTTACAAGTTCCTCTGTCTGGAAAGCGACGCGTCTTGGCGGCATCTGAAGCGGGTGGCGATTGGGTGGGTGTTGCTGCTGCGAATGGGATATCCTGAGTATTTCTATGCGTGCAAGTCGGCATGTAGGCTACAATTGCTCGTACGTATTTCGAACAATGTTGGCGTTAATCAACACGAGTGTTATTTTCATTGACTGTTGGGTTAATTTAAAGAGGCAAAGGGTCAAATCAAATGGTGGCTTGGCTCAATCGAATGACCGCATGGTTAAATCAATCGGTCACACTTCCTCTCTGAGTTCATTCTAATGGGCACACCGCCAAATCTACCGATAGCACTGCTAAATCCAATGACCACTGGGTGAAATCAATTGACATATTTGGTCAATTCAATTGCAAAAAGGTGTAGTATTTCCTCTGGATTGCGGTGCATTTGTTCGATGTGATGTCAACAGCGATTTCTGTTGGTTCTCGTGTCTCGACATATTCCTAACTTGTTCGTGAGCTAGTGGTCACTATCCTGTGAACTTTAAGAGCATGCCCAACGCCACCACGCTAGTTCATCACGCTAGATCCTATCTAGCGTGCGTAATGGGTTAGCCTAGCCGTGTTGGGCATGCTCTAAGGACCTGGCTACCGAGCAGTAATACTTTTGGCCATTCATTCCATGTGGCATTGTCAAGTTTGCCCCCCGGCCATAGCAGCCTTAACTTCGATATGTACCATGCCAGCGACCAAAGCTCGATTAAGCGAGGGATCCCCCGGCAAGGGGTCTGGACACAACCATACATGTCCCGACTGCACTGTTGAGGGGACGCAATGAATGCTTCACCTCACTTTGACAGGCTCACATACCGGTAGATTTAAGGACAATGCAGTTCGATTTGACGCTTCCATAAAGCCGACGACGACATTTCTTCATGAAGTGAAGCATGGTTTTGAACGTGAGCAAGTTTCGTTAATAAATACTACGGAAGAGAGGATACGCGATGAAAGACACCAAAGCGGTCTATCGTGGAGAATGTAATAAAAGACCTCGCGTCGCAATTTTGAGCTGGTTTGGAATATACGGCATGGATGGTGCTTATTAACTGTGGAAAATTAAATTTCTGTCCAATAGAAATAAGACATTACAGATCTGGCTTCCTGCCACTAAGACCCTCTGTAAGGTTCACGGCCGTACATTCTCCTAAAGAAACCAACAACGACTAACTATGTCTACACCCCCCGCATTCCCTACGCAATCGGAGCTCGAACGAGCTGGCGCTATTGAAATCATGTCCAACGAGCTTGGAGAACTGAAACACCCTCTGGACCACCATGCGCATGACATCGAGTTCATGCGAGCCCAGTCGAGCGCGACGAAATCCACTTCGACGACCACCGAAACTGAAGCCAAGGACCTGCTGCGCAATGTGCGGTTCGACGGAAAGAATTTTCCACCTTCAAGGCAAAATTCATTCATTTAAACTTCTTTTTCGGATGCAGCCTATACCATGATTCGCGAAAACAAGACTCCCATCGTGATGTGGCAAACCCCAATCGACAACTATGAGAAGAAAGAATGGTCCAACACCATTTAGGTTCTTCGCTGCCTTTATGGACTGAAATATGGAAATATGATTCCAAGTCTGGTATGCTCAAGCATATCACCAAGACTCGCGTATTTATTTGCAACCTAGATAACATGGGTACTAAAACCAGCGAGAGCGAGACGGTTGAATGGATCCTGGTTACTCAGACATTGATCAGTGCCTTTTTGAGCGAAGAAGAGAAACATAAAAAGCGTAAGTGACGGCGCTCACACCATTACAGCCGTGAGCGTGACCACAAGAAGCTCATGGAGAAGGGAGAAGCTCACACATGACATCAATGCTGTTAAAACCAAACTACATACCATCAAGCATGTCGGCAAGTCCGAAGCAAAGTGGTGTCTTATTTATCGAAAGACAAGCAACAACGTCACCGAAGATTACTTGACTTCGATCAAAACTATTGTCACACGAAGGGTAAAGGCGCAAGACCGAAGGATTACCGCGCATCCAATGTCAGCTGCACAAAACCGAAACCACTGAAACCGCTAGCGGGTATTGATTACGATAAGATCAACGGCAAAATCAACGCGGTAAGCGATGGCTCAACAAACGGTTAAGAAACCCACTGGACGATCGACCACTGTGTACTGGCCATATCTGGGGTAAACGGGTTGTGGCACTACGTCGTAGACTGTTATGGAAATGCAAACTTGATCCTACCCAATGGCGAGAAAATAAAGGTTTGCAACGGCACCGCACACATCCAACTTACGGACGGGGAGTGAAGTAGCACATTCACGCTTGACAATGTTGCGTCTGAGCCGAACATCTACAAAAACCTCATCTGTCACGTCCAACTGCTGACGATGGAATAGAGGATTATAAAACAAGACTTGGATGAAGCGATCTACACAAGGAAGTTTGAACCAAGGGCCCATGTCTTCAAGATTTTGAATGGCATGTATGTTCAACAACAGACCCAGTTAAATCATGTCAATGCGGTGGAAACGGACGGCAAGTTGGTGCGATGGTACAACAAACTGAACCATGATGGCTTCGAACAAGTCGCTAAAATCATCAAACCAATCATGAACCATGATGAAAAATCGACTACCTCTCAACACAAATGCGAGGAATGCATGCAAGGCCAAACCAAAAGGGTGTCATACCGCAACCAAACTACTTCTTTGCTCCCAGACCGCTAGAAATTTTGAGCGCAGACTCCTTCGGACTGATCACATCTAAGAGAATTCATGGGCAAGAGTACACCAGCGTCTTCACCGACCACACGACGCGATTCATCTTCACCCGTCTGCTCAAGTCCAAGGACGAAGCCGTTCTACACCTTGACGAGTTGACATCAGAACTGGACAACCAACGGCGAGACTCACGGATCAGCAACACCTATTCCGATGGTGGAGGTGAGTGCACAACTGCAAACTTCCGAGCGGCGTGCACAGCAAGAGGGATCAAGCAGAAGCTCACCAACGCGCAGCCCCCTTGAGGAAAACCTCTTGGTCGAGAAGAGGAACGATTACCTATTCAACAAGGTCAGAGTCTACATGACAATGAGTGGTCTACCAGCTCAACTCTGGGGATACGCGCTTGACCACGTCGTCTGCGTATACAACAATACGCCGCAAGAGTTGCTGAACCAGCGAACTCCTTATGAAGTCTTGTTCACAAAGCCTAGCCGATTGCACATGCTCAAGACGTTTGGGTATCTTGCTTACATGTATGTCCCAAAGCTCGAGCACGTCCAAGCTGTCGAATCCAGTGATGCCATGCGTATGGAAAGGAAAAATTGGGTTAATATCTGTGCAATTCCAAGAAGCGCACAAATCAAACCTCCCGCTCCGTGAAGTTTGACGAAACAAAGCTTCGAAACGCGAACATGTTTCTAGATCAGGACTTCAAGGCAGAGCGCCTTGTATTCCTATCCCACCACTCCACGGGCAAACTTGCGCTTGGGAACGAGATCGACAAGGCAAGATTTACTACTTACCAGGAGACAATCGACAAGTTCGACGACGACAGCGCCGCACCAAATGCCCAAAGTGGGAAGCGCTTTGCAGCACGGAAAACGCCCGCACAATCAAGAAGCCAAAGATCTATGAAGTGAACAGCGTGAGCAACAAGATTGTCGAACCGCAGACCTTCCGCGACGTCTACAAAAGCGAGTATCGGCGTGACTGGATTGAAGCAACCAACACTGAATGCCAAGCTATGTTAATCAACAATGTTTGGGAACTCGTACCTCTCCCGGCGGATCGCAAGACCCTGAAATGCATGTGGGTTTGGAAGGTGAAGTATGACGCCGACGAATCGCTTGAACGCTTCGAAGCACGCTTATGCCTAAAGGGATATCTTCAAATTGCTGGCGTGGACTTTACTGACCCTTACGCCGCACCGGTTCTACGCCTTCATTCCCTCGGGCTACTGTGTGCGCTGGTGGCGACGCTTGTCTTGGAGACCGCACAACGTGACGTGAAGACTGCTTTTCTCAACGGCGACCTTGATGAAGACAACTACATGGAACAGCCTGAGCGATAGCAAGTCAAGGGAAGACTCACCTCGTGTGCAAACTGAACAAGTCCATATACGGGCTGAAACACACCCCGCGTCAATGGAACAAGAAACTCAACGACCACCTCGTGTCGATCGGCTTCAAGCGATGCCACAAAGAACAATACATCTACGTCGTGGTGAACAATGAAGACAGAACTATAATATACCTCGCAGTATATGTGGATGGCGACAAGCTGCAAGAAGGCTCTCGACGCCGTCCGAAACGACCTCAAGCAAACCTGTGAAATGTCCGATAAGGGAGAGCTAAATTTATACTTGGAATGAGGATTGAAAGAGACCGCTCAGCACGCACCATGAAGATATCACAAAGCACGTTTGCCGAAGAATTGCTTGTGAAGTTCCACATGCAAGCTTGCGATTCCGAGCCAACGCCGCAAGTGCAAGGCCTACTAGCGGAAGTGAGAGCCAGCGACAATGCCAACAACCTTCCATATCGAAGACTCACTGGCGCGCTGCAGTATCTTGTCATCGCCACCAGGCCGGATATTGCCTATGCCGTTCGCTTCCTGTCATTGCACAATCACGACCATAACACAAGTCGCTAGAAGATTGCGAAGCGAGTAGTGAAATACGTGCAAGGGACAAAGCATCTTGACTTCAAGTATGACGGAGAAGCCAGCGCGAGACCAAAAGCGTTCAGTGACGCCGACATGGCGATCGACAAGCAGGACAGCAAATCTATCACTGGGTCAGTCATCACGATGGCCGGAGGAGCAATCACATAAATGTCGAAGAAACAGAGCATAGTTGGCCAAAACACAACCAAAGTCGAGTTCATCGCAGCATCAGAGACTGCGAAGAACCTAATATGGTTGCATGAGCTTCTTCACGAAATGCAAGCCAAGATTGACTTACCCATCGATATGTTCGTCGACAATCAATGCGCCATACAGGTCGAGAGAGCCACTGCAACCCACAGCCGGACCAAGCATATTCGGTTGCGATTCCACTTCCTCAAGGAACTGGTCGATGAAAACGTGGTGTGTATACAATACACACGCACAAAAGATGAGATCGCCGATATCTTTACGATGGTACAAACCCGCGGGATGTTCGAAGCGCATCGCGCACGGCTCGGCATGTGCTAAATGACCCATCATGCTTGGAATTGACGACAGTTCACTAAGCAAAGTATGAGTCAATCATTACGTCTTACCCGACTTGCATCCTGAATGAAATGCAGAACTCAGCCGAAAACCACCAAGCAGACGCTGCAGTGACTCGCCAGAGCGCAACGGAAACGATCGCAAGCAAAAGTGGCAGGCTAATGTCAAACAAAGCGGGACGCGACAAAGTTGGCAGGCAACAATGGCAAAATAACCGCGAAAATAACGGCAACGAAGAATCAAACGAAAGGGAGAGTGACCTGGAGACCGCTCCACCCATTGGCACCTACCGTCAATCTCGTTGAACGATCGTGGCATAAGAGGACGCACAGTCCATGGTCGCCGAGGCTCGAACAAGCTAGGGACGAAATAGTCCCGAAGCCATCATGAATTATGCTGGCGCCAACTCGCGATCTAAGCCACCCCTCGACCACAGAGACGCATCCTCAACAGCTCACAACGATAAGTGCCAACGGGCAGACACATGGACACCCCCCTCACATGGCATTCTATGTGGGCAATCACCTCCCACAGCGACATGACATGGTCGTAAGATCAGGGTCATCTCCTCCCTGCAACCTTTGCACTCGCGCCATACATGTTCACCACTGTGCAAAGTCCAAATACAGCGGGTGATCAAATCTCGCCAGCTCTTAGGACCATCACCTCCCTCAATGCTGTGCAAAAAAAAAACATGACATGCCGGTCGTGAACGTCCAGAAATGATGGAGAAAAAACGGATCTGAAGGTGACCAAATCCCTATAGATACAGAAAAAGTCCGCCCGAGTATTCCTGAGACTTGTTGGAGCCTGTGAACGTCTCAGTTGGGCCCTAGAGTCAAGTGAGATCATGTCGAGGTCATGCTCACCACTCTGTCAACTGATCAGGGGAAGTAACTGTGAAAAATTAGATTTTTGTCCAATAAAAATTGGACATTATAGATCTGGCTTCCCGCCACTCATTCTAACAGTCTAATCTCACTCTTGAATTCCCACCACCGTATCAAGACCCTCTGTAACTTATCACACTAATGGGACATTTGACCATGCTTTGTTGATCAAATGCTGTCGGTCCCAAATTCAACGATGTCAAGTTTACCCAGGCAAAGGCTCAATTTGGACCTTAGATGGAGGGAGAATTCATTGCCATCCAGATATTGACTCTTAGCCGGAGTTTGTGGGACAATCGTGGGAAAAATAAAAAGCATGTATTGAAGGCATAAAACTGCTAAGTAAAACACTTAAGCTGCTTTGACGCTCGAGTTATGATGGCTTCAAAGTGCCTCGCTTCGAGGGGACCTACGAACTACACTGTTGTAGAAAGTAAAATGGGATCAAAGAGCTTGTAGCAACTTTATAACAGCGTTATCATTTAGGAAGAATAGGCTATGCTTTCATATTCTACTTGCTTAGTAAAGACGTCTGAACGCCTTAGTGAGCGTGTTTGAGCTGCAAATTATCGGAACTTCCACTGATCTAGATGTAGCACACGCCCCTAAGTTGAGCTTACTATGTTAAACAGACTCTTAACAAACAATGATGTTACAGCAGTGTCTCTGCGGTGGTTCATTCATGAATGGAGTTGCCCAGATCAAATCTGGGCTATGTTAAATTCCCCAGTGCAGGATCATGCATGTCATTCAAGGCATATCTACTTTCAAGCTGCGGCATCAGTGGAGCGCCGCTATCAAGCGTATCAAGACCTTCTCGACTGTCGATTAAATGACCACAATAACGAGCCCCGAGAGTAAAACAACACACCTTATTACAGCTCTCGCCGCAACCCAGACTGCTCCTACTTCTGCCGTTGTTGCTTCGGTTGAGGTGGCAGCCGTCGCCGGTCTCAATCGCATCCAAAAGAATGAGACCACCGCCAATAGTCACTCGCTCGTCATATAAACCGCAACCTCCGGCTACCTCAACAAAGGTGGGGTGATTTGGCAGCACAAACAACCTGTGGCCAAGATGCAATTCAAAAAGATGGGTAGCTCGTGCCAATTGTTCCTCATGTCCAACAAACTGTTGGCGTGGCAGCCCCGATTAATGTCTAGCTAAATGATCCAACACAACCGCCCCCAGAAAACCCTGATGTTGCACCACCCGTATGAGTCGAAGCCATGGATCTTGTTCCGTCATAAACTCTTGCTGTTGCTGAACAGATTGAAGCCTTGCAGCCTGTTGATGCGCAAGCACCGCTGAAATTCAAGAAGCTACTGTAGCACAAGAGTCACTCGATTTATTCGAGGATGATGTTGCCCAAGCACAGTCAAAAACCGTGGAGGTCCCCAATGCACGAGAAACAGTAGAACTCCCGGAAGTATGTGTGCAAACGCCGCTGGAAGTCTCGGAAGTTGTTGTTGTGAATGGCCAGGAAGTTGCTTATGAGCGTGCGACCGCCAATAATTTTGGTATTACTCCTGGCGATGATGAGTATGCAGCTGCGCTGCTCGATGCCGCTGGTTCGATGCAGCAAAATAAGTTCATCGCATGATGTAACTACTTTAGTTGATTTGTCAAATGGGAAGAGAAATTACCTCCATAATTTAGTGTAGGCATTTTATAAAGTCTTGAAAGATCCTGGTAGACAAAATACCTCTGAAGTACAATGGTAAATAAAGTTTCAAGAGACAGCTTTTCAAATGTGTAAAAAGCGCCAAACTTGTTCGAGTTGGCAGCATGCATCAGTCACAGCGCGCCAAGCCACACCAGCTTGCCATCGGATGCCCCTCGATCAAAGGAAACAGACGCAAGCACCCACCGACGCATCAGCGAACCTTCTTCTCATATAAGAAGAGACTGCATATTATCAACTGGCGACGCCAGCACTCAATGGAGTCAGCCATCAACACTTTCTTCATGGGAGTCGAGGGTAAAGCAAAGCAGACTGCATGGAAACGAATATTGCGCTGGGAAACCCAACGAGCTCGAATCGAAGCTGCTGTAGCTGACCCAGCTACAGCAAACAAAAGAACTGACCGCGCTAAAGGAATTGCAACAACCCTTTCAATTGAAGACGAAGAAAACATAGCGATCTGGGTAGCTCAACTACGAGCCGACGTCGTCCCAATCAGCAAATTGATGCTCAAGTGCAAGGCCTTGGAAATTGCACGTGACGTTGGCTTGAGCCCGAATGATTTTAAAGCAAGCCCAACGTGGATCCGGGGATTTTCTAAGCGTTGCTTTCAATGCGCGCAAAAACGAGGTCTGGTCAAGCAAACTACGAAGATGGTGAGCGCGCGCTTGCAGAACTCACTTCCAGACTTGGAAAGGTTATTGAGGAATATGGTATCGAAGATATCTACAATGCCGATCAGACGGGAATCAATTATGAATACTTGCCAACGCACACATTAGATGCGACTGGGGCCAAATCCGTGTGGATAAAATGTGCTGGCCGTGCGAAAGATCGCGTAACTGCGATGCTGCTTGCTGACAACAAAGGCATCAAATATCCCCTCTTCCTTGTTCTAAAACAACCAAAGTCAAAGATCAAAGAGGTTGTCCAAGAAAACCTTATCCACCGAAATGGCTTTGGCATGAGAACATGGGACGACATCCAGGAACTCCACGAGCGCCATCCATCTCTGTTGTACGCGAACCCTACAGCGTGGTGGAATAGTATCATATCTGTGGAATTCTTGAAGTACCATTTTGGCCATCGGCGCGGTCAAGATCTGAAAAAAGTTCTCCTATTGTGGGACGACTTTAGCGCACATTTTACAGACGAAGTGGTCACCTGCGCTCGAGACTTGAATGTCATTTTGGAGAAAGGGCCACCGACGTTTACGTGGCACTGTCAGCCGGCGGACGTTGCCTGGATAAAGCCGATGAAAGCAATTCTACGAGGAAAATGGGTGAACTCTCTGCGTGAACAAATTGCAAACCATGGTGGCGGTGGTGGCAAGTCATTTCGACTTGAATGCCCTGACCGTTTTAACCTTGTCGAATGGGTCAATGACGCTTGGGATCAAATTCCTAAGGAAACGATATTGAAGGGCTTTGCGAAGTGGAACATACCTTGCTTGACAATGGACGAAACTAACCAAGATTTGCCGACAGACGAAGGAGTTCTTGATGCAAATACATTGCGCCACCTAACTGACAACCATGAAGTCGACATCGAAATTTTGAACAATACCAGCGACATATTCCAAAATGACATCCCCATCGAGGGCAACCAACAATGCGAGTGCGTCGCTTTCGAGAGATCTTCATTTCCTTCTAATGAGTAGTCAATCAATTTCATGTTGTGTATTACCTGCAATGTTGGCAACATGAATAATTCTCGACCACCAACCAACACCATGAGTTCAGGGACTCATCGGAATACCAAGGGCATAGGCATATTGGCCGGTATCCGGCCCAGAAATAGCACGCGGGCGAGGCCGAAGCGGTCCCGGGCCTACTGGGAGCGCGGGCCATTTGACCTCATCCCATGTGAGTCCCGAAATTCGTACTGTAATGCCAATTCGCATTGGCAGATGGTCGACAATTATCCGAAAACATCCGGATACCACTTGTGAGGTTGAACGCTAATGTCGAAATGAGTCTCGAAATCCAAATATTTGATTGATGTTTTGACTAAAATTTTCTGAAGAACTTTCCTTGTTCCCAAAATTGAATATATTTCTAGAATTAATAACCTTGCTTTTTAGATTGTTAGCTCTGGATATTACTCTGTACTTGGGTCAAATATTTCTCTCAAAACTAATTCCTGTATCAAATCATATTTACGCTGGGTCTTCAATTATTTATTTCTAAAGGATTTGAGCATCATTCTAATTTTCGGTTGTCGCATTTTTTCCCATTTGACAAATCAACTAAAGTACTCTTGGATTTGAATTCAAATGGTAATTCTCAAGAAAAAGTTGAAGTAAGGACACCGGTTTAATCAACGTTTGGCTAGAATTTATTTTTACTACATTGCGAATCGCACTACAATGGGTGATTTTTATTCATATTACTTGTTGAAGTTCAAAAAGACGGATTTCGATTGGGCAAAGTACTAAGGACTTATCCTACCGTTTGTATCTTTGATTGGCTTCAAGCTACGAATCGCAGATTGGCCCACACGAGAGGGTTAACAGTCGCAGAGAATTATTAAGGCCAGTTTAACCTGCCTTGAGCGTCAGAATATTATCAAACTATCTTTAAAGCGCTGAGATATCACACAATATGGCGTGGTTTCAGTACATATTGTGAGCCCTGGGGATAAAAGGGAAAGTATGGAGCAAATTCACATGTGTTGCTTCACGTGTGTGGAAAAATGCCTCATGGTTATACACACGCCGGATAAATTCCGGATGATCTTTCGTGGTTTTGCCTTTGACGACACTCAGCGGCGTTTGGAACGATCCAACACATTATCAAGCCTTGAAAGAGAGCATTCCACGTGAAAACAAAGCAACAAATCACGTGAAGTCGACACACCATGCACTGCAACTTGACAATAGACTGAGTGGAAACAGAAAGACGCCACACAATCACGCCACCCAGTTGGGAGCGTCTACCCGTATTTCGGGTGCTGCTGTAACTACGAAAATGTCGCCAACTTGAAGCAAAAATGGTTACAGGTCAAACCAAAAACCTGAATCGCTTCCTACACCAGCTAGTATTATCATTGGCAGAAATACCGTATTTCGGGTGCTGCTGTAACTACGAAAATGTCGCCAACTTGAAGCAAAAATGGTTACAGGTCAAACCAAAAACCTGAATCGCTTCCTACACCAGCTAGTATTAGCATTGGCAGAAATACATAGAAATATACATGAAAAATGGTGGCGAAAGTGCACTCTTCATTGATCCTTTGACCATTCCGCCAAGGAGATCCAAAACTCGAGGATCACAAAGCTTTGCCACCGTAGACACAAAAATTGAAATTGTCCAAGAATATCGACAGCCTTAAGCTCCATCGTCAACCGCACACTCACAATATATTTTTAGGATTCTTAGTGGTCGCTTTTCGACCAGTCATGTCCATTTTGGTTACAGGTCAAACCAAAATCGATAAATGGTTCATGCATGAAGTTTCGGCTCCAAATGGTTTCAGGTCAAACCGAGAAAAATGTAGTTACAGCAGCACCTGAAATACGGTATTTCTGCCAATGATAATACTAGCTGGTGTAGGAAGCGATTCAGGTTTTTGGTTTGACCTGTAACCATTTTTGCTTCAAGTTGGCGACATTTTCGTAGTTACAGCAGCACCCGAAATACGGGTAGACGCTCCAAACGATGTCGATCGACGTATCGTCGCGTCGAGGGGGTCAAAAGATCAGTAGCCGTCGATTTCAAAGTTGCAGCCTTCGAGGGAAATGTGCAGGTCGCGATGGTCCGCGGTGGAAATCGCTTCTGGCCTTCGACACGGCTTGGAATATTAGTGGGTGTCAGAGTTGCAACAAGAGGTCGACAAGATAGAAAAGTTTTCTGATTGGTTGCTTGATTCCAATTTGCCGACATGTCAAAGCAAGTTGGCAATAATAGATTGTTCAGGTAAGTTGGCAAGTCGAAGAAGAATAAGTTTAAAGAGTTGTTTTCTGACCGATCGAGCGTCTCGAGGAATATTGTGCTGCAACGCGCGTGCAATGGCCTGCGCACCGTCGTTCCCAAAGGCATTGTAGCTAAAATTAGGCGTCTTGAGCGCCAGTTCCATCCATAAGACGCTAGAAAGAGCTGAAAGCGCTTACAATTGTTGAGGGCGAGCGCGATGCCGAGCTCGACGGTGCTGTTAAGGGGCAAATAGTTCCAGCTCAGTTTCAGGCTCGTCATGGTTCTTGCTCGTGACCACGCTCCCCTCCGTTGTCAAATCTGGCTGCACGATGGTGAGCACTTCCTTGGCGCCGATCAAATTGCGGATCAAATCGAGGATGTGATACGCTTTGTTGGCACAGAGCGGTTTCGCAAAGCCGGGTATTTCATTGTCGGCTAGGAATCGCATCAGAAAGCGCCCCAAGAGCACCAAAACCAATATCGCAGTGGGTAAGCACTAGCGTGGTCAAGCCACAGCTCGGCGTCGACGAGTACGACGCCAGGGCGACCGACGGAGCGTCATCAAATTTGTTCTCCGACATGTCCATGCATTGCATATAAACACGCATGGCCTGTATATGAATATAGAGATTTGATTGGCTAAAAATTGATTTACTGATGTTTGATTGGCTGGTTAAGGCACTGCCCACAACTTCGTAGTACGTACGCATTTGACACGACTGCAAGCGCGTGGAGTCGTCGCTAGTGTCGCTGGATCAGCGACGAATCTCGATACACCCCTGAAGAGCAAGTCTTTTATGCCTTTGAAAGGAGGATACGCCCGGGCACGACACGGCTCGTGATGGAATCGAGTTGTTTTGTCGTACAGTTCAATGGGTACGCCTTGCGCTTCGTCGCATTGTCAATCTGGCCACAAACCTGGCGACACCAGCCATATGAGTGCCGTGCCGTCTTTGTCTCCATAGAGATCGTTGCTTTCACGTATCCACATCCTCCAACAACCATGACTTCGTTTCTATGGTACTATTAATGGTATGCGGGTGTTGTCATTTTGAACAAAATTGGGTGCAAACGCCCACGTTCGAGCTACGGAGTTCGAACATGAGTCACCAACAAAACCACGCTCTCTGGCGATCTTTATCCACCTTGTCTCAGAGAAATTGGGAAGTGAAGGGTGCACAGCCTCACGACCTAGCTTTGAATGCTCGCACGGAAGAGAACCATCAGCAGCCTGCTTGTTGCAATGTCCACAGCGAGTTGGAAACTGCAGACTGATCTCCCTCTGTCAAATGCAAACCCCTTGCAATATGGTAATGACTCTCTCTGGGTTTTTGTCAAAAGTGCTTGGCGCAGTTCAAACAGACGACTGAGACGCACCCAAGTGTGTGCTCACGTTGGCAGTCGCACGCGAGCTTTGTCTCGTTTATGATACAACGCAATTCATTTTTCGATTCACCATGAATGCCAAGTGTTTCTTCACCGACTGCGCTAACGAGGTCTTGCCTGGCTCTTGGAAATGCCACGTCCACCGCAAACGATCGCGTTGCGTCGTGGTCAATTGCACCAACCAAGTGTACGCCCGACAGCTCTGTGTGCGCCACGGAGGGCGTTCCAAGTGCCTCTTTGAAAACTGCAAGTTGAACCGACGCAGTGGCCACTACTGCGCCCGTCATACACACCTGGACCTGAGGAAATCGTGCACGGAGCCTGGCTGCGAGAAACAAGCTCACGCCCGTGGAAAATGCGTCCGACACGGCGGCGGACGAGCGTGCAAAGTGCTAGGCTGCACAAAGCATGGAAGACAGCGAGGGCTTTGCTATAAACATTTTCATCTGCTTGTGACCCCTGCAAGAATATCCTGCCATGCGACCGACTCGACCCAAGCCAAGATGTCCATCGCAAACCTCCTCAATGATGAAATGTCGGACGTGTCATGGAGTGATACGTCGTTGTCTCCTTCGTAGGAAGAATTAAGTGCTTGTTAATGTTGTCTCTGTTGAAGCTACATTGTCGTTAAGAGACTCCAGAGTTTCCCTTTCATGAAACTGTCGCTCAGACATGCCCATAAGCCACAATGTGGCTTATAACTAACGGCGGACAGGCTGGAAGGGAGAGGCAGGGGTTGGATGTCGCCAACTTCTTTCTGAATTCGTGAGTGCTTTCCAACTGAAATGCGCTCCACGACAAAACTGAGGGCGATGAGTTTCTTGGACGTATAAAACGCCGCCATGATGACTAATCTGAGCATTGTCGTTATCCAGCTTGGTGCGTTATCCAAACACACGGCGGGGGCAATTGTGGTCGACATCGTAGCTGTCTCGTTGGAGAAGTCGTTGGACTTCTGAGAAGATCTCGACGCCTTTGGCGATTCGCACAAGCCACGCGGTGGGATCCGCCCGAGGGACGCCCAGTGCTCTTGCCTTTGACCTCTGAACTAAACTGCCTCCCCGATGAGTGCGGTGTCGCGTCATCTATGGCAACAGGGGGCTAACAAGATCTATTTTCTCACATTCATACTGCAACGCTCCAATGTACATTGTACTCTTTAGAGTGGGGTACAGTATTCAATGACGACAGTCACATAACATTATGGTAATCTGGTTGATGCAGCCAGGTATGCACGTGGCCACGGCCGTCCATGCGCCTTTCAGCATCCCACGAGTGAAATCCTGTCGCATGAAAGCACGAACGAGGTCGTCAACGACAACTGAGGACACACGTCTGCAAGATCACCAAGACTGACGTGAACGCAAATACAACGCGCTGTCGCCTCGAGAACCGAGTTGGTTCTTCGGGAAGCAAGCATCGAGAATGTGAAACTGGAGGTGGCCTTCCCCTTGACTCTTCTCAAGGGCACTACACTGCAAATGTTCATGGCCAAGTTGAGGCAGACGGTTCAGCGGGCAGGTTTGAGAAATGAGAAATGAGTCATACTGTACTACAGCTACTGTAAATGACTCATTTTGCGGCTCAGTACATACAGTATCGACGGTGCAGTCATAAGAGAAACTACAGCGGTGGCTGGCATCGTTTTGGCTAATACTGTATGTGGACAGTGTGAAATGTTCATTCTCCAACCTGCCATGCTAGCGAAATGTTTCTTTACGGATTGCACCAACTTGGCCCTTGGAAATGCCACTTCCACCATGAGCAGTTCAAGTACCTCGTTGTGAACTACACCATCCAATTCTATGCTCGACACCTCTGCGTTCGCCATGGACGACGCTCCAAATGCCTCAACGAAAACTGCTATTTGAGTCAGCGCTTGGGCAAGTGCGCCCGTCATACACACGTGGACCTCAAGAAGACTTGCACTGAGCCCATGTGTGCCAAACATGCCCACGCTCGGGGGAAATGCGTCCGACATGGCGGCGGGCGATTCTGCAATGTGTCAGAGTGCATGAAGCATGGAAGATAGCGGGGGCTTTGCTACAAGCATTTTGGAGACAAATTTGGCACGATCCAAGCAAAGAGCAAGTGATGCGAGGTCGAATCGATCGTCTTGACCTCCAAGGTCAAAATGGCCAAAGACAACCTTCTGACTGAAATTGACAATATCACATTTCCAGGTTTTGGACCAAAACGGCATGAGAGAATTTTATTTTTCTATGTGGAGTTGAAGTTCGGGTTCCAAACAAAGTGAGCAGCCGCAATGAGGTCGAATAGATGGAGAATATTACGACGAACGACATGAAGTCAAGATATTTGTCACGAAGTCGACAGCTCGGGCGTCAAATTGTGCTGGCCGTGTTGGAGAGAGCGACAGAGATGACGCCTCTGTCCTATATTTTCAAACTTCAATTAAGAACAAGCCACTCCCAGCAACAACCAGTTTATTCCTTGTACTTCGACGGCAAGAGCGTCTTGTCTACGGTACTTGAATTTGGAATGCCGAATGGCCCTTCAGTCCAGACAATGTCTGGCTCCGATCTTTCATCATTCAAATTTGTATTGTCGACCAAAAACCATACTACAGAGCACCTCCAGTTTTCGCCTCCCACTGAAACCTTATATCCTGTGTATTTTCTTATACTATATTTATTAATTTTCACATTATGTATTATATATGAATACTATATACCTTTGAAATATAGTACTTTTAATTATAATACCCTGATATAAATTTTGAAGATTGCATGAGGCGAAAACTGGGGGTGCACTGTAGTATACATTTCCAAATCGATTTGACCATACTGAAGCCAAGTTGAACCGAATATTGGCCAAATTAATTGCATGTGCAATAGGGTGTTTTTTGCGTGAATTAGTTAAATACTCGATTCTGATTGGCTGTGAGATTCGGAATTCGATTAAAAAATCGATGCATTTCCAGCCCATCTCACTAATTTGAATAAAGGGAAAATGTCAAAAGGTGTATAATGTATCAAAATATTTCCAAAATGAGCAAAATGTATGCAATATGTGTATAAACGACAAGCATTCTTGTGTCATATTGTGTATTGTGAATATGTCGTCAATTAGTGTCTAATTATGTTAACAGCAAATGGCTGGACCGACAAATTTAACTGACAATTTCTGTGGTTGGATTGACTGTGATACAGTGACACACATTCCAAGACAAAAACTCTCCAAGGAAGGCCCCGCCCGGCCTGAGGCCGTAAAGGGAAAAAAGGAAAAAAATTGTTTGGCCCCGGCCGGCGATATATGGAGATATGGATCGAGTGAGCGATGACGCGGAGGAATTGTAAGTCGGAAGAACGTACTCATCGGCCAGCGAAGGAGTGCAGACGATACAAGACTACGCACTGGCGGCAGGCAAGTCTGCCAAAGTAATGCAACGAAGTGGTGTGCGCAGGGTGATAGTTTGCACTACCCCTGGCTGTAGTATGTTTGTTCGACTTTACCAAAGACAAGTGAACTATGAAAGAACTGACTTTTGGTATATTTCGTCACTCTGCCTAGATCATAAGAACTGCACGTCAAGCGCAAATCAAACTCGTCGACAAATGGCTTGTCTACCCACGTTCCGTGCTGCCGTTCATGCTGACTCGTCTATATCTGCAACCGCTCTGGTAGACCAAGTGCAGCGTCGTGATGTAATATCGCTTTCTCAAGTGATAAGAAGTGTGTATCGACCAAAAGACAACATATGCACGACATCGGAATGTCAACGCCTGTCGTCGTATTCAAAGCTTCCAACATACCTCCGTTCATTTTGCGAGGTGAATCCTGGATCTATGCCTTGTGTTGAAAAGGATGAACTTGGAAGATTTTTTCGAGAAGAAATGGTTGCACCAAGATTTCCTCTGGATGCACGTCGGTCTTGCGAGAAAGTCCTTGGGGATGATTTTTCGCATAGTAAGTGCTCTTTGTTTAGTGGTGTTCAGATCGCTCTGGTTAGGCGTGATGGCAACTGCCGAAATGTTTGTTAGCAGTGGGCTTAGCACCGGCTGAAGACATCGATACATATTCGTGGTTTTTTCTTGACTTTGATATCATCTGGCTTTGATTTTACCGAAGTGCCAATATTTTGTGATCGCCATTCTCCCTTGTTGTCAATTGCTTCTACACTTGGGCTCGTGCTGCGGTATTGTACTCAACATATTGTACTCAACATATTCTTCGTAACATGTCAGCGCGAGGATTTGGACAATGATCGATTCTGCATCTCTTTTCACACTTACGCCAATCAACTTCTCCAATGTCATGAATAGAGATGCCACATGGGTTCAATGTGTGGTTAATATTCAAAACACTTACAGGCCATCCAGCAGCAATCAAAGAACCATCGCTGACTTCATTGTCGTTTGGCTAAGCAGTTGTACTGTCGAGGGGGGCATCGACTGGTTGAGTGACAACAGAGCAATCGAAGTCATCACGGAAAACATCATGCGTAATGTTGCTGGCATCCAAGTATTCGATTTGTTCAGTGCCTTGCTCAATATGATTCGGCTGCCGAGGTCCAGGTTCCTGGATAGTTTGTTCTTGCGCAAAAATTTCGACAAAGTTAGAACGCTCTTCGATATCATGACAGAGACATGATATGCACGCTTGGAGTCTCTAACCATAACTCGAAGCTTGTTGTATTTCTTCTTTCTCGATTTTGACTTTGAATGGCCGGTCTTTCTAGTGTGTTGCTTCTTAAAGTTCAAATCCTTTTCTCCATATGTTGGAATATCTGTGATGTCAATTCCTTTTCGATGTTCCCTCAGTCGCAATTCGAATTTATCGACCGTATCCTTACCTGTATGAGATAGCACGTCCTTGGATAGACCTTGTGTATTGTCGAATTTTGTCTCAAAGTTCATCTGTCAGGTGGAAAGGAAATTTCGAAATGCATAAAATGTGTCACAATGTGTATCCGTTAGCGACACATTGTGGGTCAAAAAAGTATACAAAAACTTTGATTGGAAATGATGCGAGTGGTTAAAATTGAGATACTTCAAGTCGTCTGATTGGCTTGAAACTTTTAAAATATAATCCTTTCATTCTCACGAATTCTGAGGTATTTTTTCATCATTCTAATCCCCTCACAGCACTAGTTGAGCAAGGAAGAAATCACATACAAAACTCAAGATAAAAATTGGAATGGTATTTTTTCGGAGGAGAAATGGATGAATTAGAATACTCGAACGGCGCTCTTAACAAGCTTTGAAGTCGCGTTCTACAACACAATCAGCTCAAAATATGACTACCAATTGCTTGGTATCCTTGGTTGAGGAAAATTGCGCTTCAGATCGCAGCACTGTGGCTGCATGACTCACAATATGTCGCATCCAGTTTTCCTTCATATTTGACATTTTGCGGTGTAAAGTAATCAATCATGCAGCTTCGTTGTGCAATGTTATAAGCCTCGGTGAACTATGTTTTCTTCCTTCTTTGTATTAACACCATCTATGACTATAGACTCCATGAGGAGGCGAAGATATCACCCGCTAATCTTTTGACCCACTACTTGTCGCTAACGGATATAATAGGGGGTTTCAAAGCTGAAAAAACTTCAATGGAAATTTTTTGGGACTTTGACAACGCACTGTAATTGGTCAAATATATTCCTGGAAATCGATTTTCTTCAATGCAACTTCTCATATTCCATCGACCGATTTGGATGATGGAATAGTTTGAAGAACTGAAGAAGTGCATATTCTGCCCGTTTGGCACATACCACAAGATCGATTCCTATGGGTCTATGACATTGTCGTCGATATTGATAGTCTCTGTCATGGCGGCAATCGCAACAAGCTACTGGTGCTCAAGGAAAAATGTGCAGAAGCCACATCATTAGTTTTGGACGATTATGATTATTTTATTTGATTGGTCGAAATTATCATGTTTCAGAACTTCCATCAGCTGAATCTTCAACGTAAACTTCAGCTTTGAAACCCCCTAAGGAATGGTTGTCATTATTTCTCCAAAATGTTATTACCCTAACCATTTTTATCACTTTTTTGAAATATTTTCAAATTTTATACACCTTTTGACATTTTCCCTTGAATGAATTTCTCAATATGTTTTGAATAAGTTTCAATTATTAATAATTGACGCTTACACTATTTCAAAGTTTACGCCAACATTTTCTTTCGTTGACCTGGTTTGTGACGACTAAATAGTGTAATAACAAGCGTTTTAAATCTTTGAAAACATGTTCGAAATATTCAATTTCTTTTTTGCGTCAAAATTTATTCCGCACAACACCAGTTTTTTATTACAACGACAGTAGCAAGGATTCGCAATTCAGCTTCGAAAAGCAGATACAATCAACAGGCTGCATAAATTAACAATGTCCTACATATAGGACAGATGGGGAATAGAGGTTAAGGTTTGACAGTTAAATATTGAATCTATCTTCAAAGCTGTAGTATCTTGCATCTGTATAAAATAAATTAGACCTCGTTAGCGCACTATGTAGCCATTGACGACGCAACAACGCACTCATTCTTTACACAACAATCTCTGAGTAGGCTGTCATTCCCCGCGGAGAACATGCAGAAAACAAATAAAAAAGCTCTTTTCCAAACGGATAGTTTTAAAAACAAACATCCCACGTTGGACCAGACAGATTTCCTAATGAAGCCTGTCAAATACCGTTTGAAACGCCTAAAAATCTACAAGACAGTGCCACTCTGTCCAGTTTTGACCAGATTCAGTCCTAATTAGGCTTGGATACTGTAGAACAGGCCTCATCTGGGTGCGGCACGGCCTTCGGCCTACCTGCCGCCTTTCCCGATGAGAATTCAAATAAAGAAGTCCCTTTTTGGTGCACGTTTGGGGCTCTCTCCTCCGAGCCATACTCCAACAGAAATATTTACTCTCGACCTCCGCTTCGCTCCGGTGAGAGCATTTTTCTGGTCGGATGCCTGTCGTCGTTCGCGGCGTGCGAGGTTAGGTCTACCAGAAATAAGGGCGTTTGTTTTACAGTGAATCCGTTTCTTAAAGAGTTTTTTGTTTGTTTTTTGCATGTTACCCGCATGAGACGCATGTAATGTTCCAAGAGAGAGACGACTGGCTCGTAAACTACGACGTTACAATCTAGACTGTCAAGAAGAAACAAAACTTTCAGAGATTTTCATATAAACTTTGAGAGAGATAATATAGTGCAGCAAGATACAAAAATCAAGTCATTTCCTTTCTATGGCAAACCAAGGCCTTGAATCAATCTGATGTGTGTTGTTTGCCGTCGAACAAGATAAGACTCTTGGGGCCTATGGATGCTAGCGACTGGCAACAATCAAGGCAAGAGATTGACGAACCAAGACGCCAGTCATAGAGACACTAATAAACTGTGCCAAGGGGGCCACGGGAGATTATCGAGATCCACACAGTCGACACAAATTAATCCTCCCATTTTTCGCACATGAAAATATAAATTTTCAAAAATATAAATTTTGATATGTTTTCTTCCTGACTGATAGTCTGACTGTAACGTAAAGCTTCAATTTTAGACAAATCTAGCCGTTGCGCCACCATTGATATCGCATACCTCATCTTCAAGACGTGTGTTCGGAATTCTGAAAATTGTGGCGCAACGACATGAGACATCTCTATAAGTTGTTCTATGTTTTATCTTGTTTTGGAGAATATTGGTTTGTACAGCATGCTTTATCTCATTGAAGATGAGCGCTTCAATTTAAGACAAAGGGATCACACTTCGAAAATGTATGAGAAAATGCATATCTTTTGGAAAAAGAAAATATTCATTATGAGGAGAAAATATATTAATTTTAAGAAGGTATTGATGTTAGCAGTATCCGAAAATATCTCCAGATCAAATCACAAGTCAACTTCAAAGCAAGACGCAAGGTGTCAAGAGAGCAAGCCAAGAAGTAAAATCGCAAGCCAGGTAAGCTATCAAACAAAGACTTGGTTAACATACTCTATCTAGATGACGAAGACTTGAGTTGTTTCGTGCTTTGCTGTCTCGGGGTGCTTTCTGGTGCTTGGATCGACGACTTCGTTGGAGGCTGCGGCTTTCTCTTTCTCTTTTTCTCGCGCGTGCTGCGCAATTCTTTGGCTTCTTCGCGTGCAAGTGCGCGCTGTTGCTTTGTAACGTCAATCTCCTGAAGCAACGACATGGTCAGCACTCGTCCCGCGACATCAATGGTTTTCGGCTTTGCGGGGGCGATTTTTCGTCGCTGTTGGCAGACATTGAATGTCTTGGCGAATTTCATCTCGCCTCTTTATCCATTCAGCTTCTAAGTAGGATGATGGAACCCCACCGTCGTGGAATAGTTTAAATCTATCCACCATTCGATCGTAGTTTAATGGCCAAATACCCGAGGTCTTAAATCCAGAGATCATATTGGATGGCTTCATCTTTACGGCCCAGGCGCTCGACGCAATTTTCGACGCTTTATCTTTCCCAATACAGCTGAGACTTCCACTTACTACGACATCAATGAGCTTAACGTCAAATCTCAATAAATAGTACCTTCATTGATCATTTCTTCATACATGCCTTGTCTTATTGCTCTTTTGAAGGCGCTGAAGACACAAATATCAAGCGGTTGGAACAAGTGGGTAGCGTTTGCGGGCAAACAAAACAAGACAATTCCAAGGTCATCGCATAGAGAACTATGTCATCGGAGTAGTGAGATGACAGACCATCAAATACAAGTAAAATTTGGCCAAAATTCGATTCAACTTGGCTTCAGTATGGTCTAATCGATTTGGAAATGAATTTGATTTTTGGTCGATTTCACAAATTTGACTGAAATTGACAATACTCTGGAACAAAATATAAGGAATTTTGCTGTCAGATTGTGGAAAAAAATATAAGGAACTCTCATAGTTGTACTTCATACAAACTCCTATATATTGCTTCTACAGTACACATGGCTCCACCCAGATAACATAGTTGAACTTCGATAGGCATACAAACTCCTATATAAAATCTACAGTGCGCATGACGTTCACTCCTCGTCACCAGATTACCAACACATCGGAATACTTGAAATTTGTATGGAGTGTACAAACATACTCGAAATTTGTATGCCAGCGTCGTGGTCCATATCTCATGAGTGATTGGTCAAATTTCATCGAGAATAGGACAAATGGATTCCTTGTGATATGATTCGCTGATTTATACCCACTTGGACATAATCTTCCCATTTTGTCAAAAATGAAGTGAAAATTCGTTATATTTTGTTCCAGAGTAGTACATGTTATCTTCCCCGCGCACGCGCTGTCGCAAGGATTTTCCCGGGCAAGAGAGACAACTGGCTTGGAAACATCGTGCGGTAAATGATGAGTTTGCTGTACATCGCGCCTGTAACCTCGCATCCTTTTCTTGAGCCAAGTTGAGAGGTAAATCTAGGGAAAATTTCGCCACTTTGCATCAAATTCACTGTCGCTCTTTGTTGGACATGGGTGCCCTTGAGAAGGGTCAACGTCCCATGTGAAACGCTCCACCAGATGAACGGCATTTCAAGTTTTTCTGGAGACTTTGAGCCGACGGTTTACCCAAGATCCTCGATGACTTTGACTTTCACTTTTGGGGGTCTTGGTAGAGCGATGTAGTGCTTGCTGGCTACAGCGAGCAGGAAGGCAGTTTAACCCATTCCAGCTTCTAGTCTCTCTTCACAGCTCAAAAGGGAAGAGCACTGCACGTTCCTCCATCGTATCCCACGCGTGGCTTGTGCAAATCGCCAAAGGCATCGAGATTTATCCAAACGAACCACGGGCTGGTCTTTCTCAACGTGGATGGTTTCAAACTTCCGCGTCGAAATCGCACTTCCTGTAGAACGAACATGAAAGAATTTGTGCTGGTCGATGGTTCGCTGGAGAAGGGGAAGAAGCCCTCAACACGGCAAATCATGCCGCTTCAGCTTATCAACCAGCTACACCCCTGTACCAGACGTCTCTGGGTGATAACTTTAGAAGAAAGAGTGCTCTGTAGTAGTTCCCTCGTGTCCATGTAGGTACCGGGATTGTTAGGAATGAACGAAAGAACGATCAAGCAATTCTTGTTGATTTCATAAAGACCACAAGGATCATTAGAGTCTGACGGATTGCATTGAGTGGCGGAGTGCGCTACGTTTGTCAAAGTTTTTTCTTGGGTCGATTGGAGCGGGAACGAGGCGAGTCGGGCGATTTGTCGCGCTTCTTTCCACGGGGAGAACCATTCGAGCTTTGCCCTTGTCTCTCCAAGTGAAGACGTTCCAATTCCTCGGCAAGACTGTTGGCGTCGGGAAGAGGACCAGCTCGACGCAAAGACGGAGGATTTTGACTGTTGGCGTTGGGACGAGGATCAGCTCGACGCAAAGACGAAGGATTTTCCTGTTTGTCTCCTTTCGCCATTGACAAGAGCTCGCGTGTCTTGGACGAAGGGTGCGAAGCCGTCGTGAGCGCAGTCAGAGCAAGAGCAACCGTGAGCAATAGACGCATGGCAAGGCAAATTCCACAATTAATCGGGGGTACTCCTAACGGGATCATGGTTCATGACCCCAAAGTCTATAAGAGTTTTGATTGGACGAAATCATGGTCTTATGGTTTTTCACCATGATACGGTGACCCAATTCCAGGGGCATGACCTTGTTTGGGATTATGGGATCACGGGTAAGACTCAAGCACCAAACTCTTTGAGTTTTACGAATCGCGATGGCAGAACGGATTTGGTCGTGCATACCTTCTATTTTGAGTCTACCTTTAGCGTTTGCTTCTCTATACATCGAGAATTCGTCGTCTTCACTCCAATTTCAAGCGATAAAATCGTGCAGAGCGCAGTCGTCCGAAATTGGAGGCGCAACGATGGGTTTTAGTGTTGTCGTCCCATTCTCGATGACCAAGGACGTGCTCTCACGTGTGCTATCGTCAAGTAGGCATCAGATATCTTCGGTTGCAGCATTTGTCCCTAGACGGCGACACCTAAAGGTCATGATCACGTTAGGAATGCCCAAACAAATTTCATCGGATCATGTAACAAATTGTATCGTGAGCCCGGGATCACGATCCCGTTAAGAATGCCCCTCGGTTTGATCTGCTTTCCTCTTGCAAGGGATGCACCCGCGAAATTGAAAAACACGATTTTGAGTTTTTCCTCCACAAGGTAATGCTGCTGCTTACACAATGTGCAGCAGGGCCATTACATATGGAGAAGTGTATTACCCTATGAAAGGCGCAAGGAACTCTGCACAAACGTTAGCTCAATTCTATGGCAAAATGCAACAATGATATACCTTGCGCATCACTAGTGTACCTGATGGTTCTAGGAGGCTCCCTATTTTGGTAAAAGAGTCATTTGAGAGACATAAAAGTTATTCTCAAAAAGTAATCAAGAAGGCTTTGAAAAGGTATAACAAGATTATCAAAACGTTCTTCAATTATTGACCCGTTGTACGTGAACTTTAGCGATTGCACAACGTTTGTACACAACCTGCCTTAGGTAAGGACTGCTCTCTGTGGTGAGTGACATGCGGTGAACAGCGAGGAAGCCGCCACAGACACATCTCGTATCCCCCTCTGGAAGACGTTGTGGCCAGGAGACAACGCACTGTGGAGTAGGGGCAGAATCCAAGCACGTAAGAACTCCATATTGTACTGAAGACTCGTCGCGTCATGCATTCACGAGATCTCCAAGAAACGACGCCGCTGGTCCTCGCCTGATTGAGTTTCCACCACCAAACGAGATCGACGGAGACCCTCAACCGTTCCACGTCAACATGATGCCGTTCATCTGCTTCTAGACAGTTTACAAAGTTGTAATTTATTTTTGCGAATAATTGTTGATTCCTGTGGATCATGAACTTTGACGATTCTCTCAAGTCAAAACCAACAAACAAGCATGAGCATTCTCAACGAAATTCTAGCGTGCACGCTAGAATTTCCACTAGATTTGGCGTGGTGAATAGCGTCTGGCGTGGTTGATGCCATATAGTCCCGAAACGCAGAGGATATTATAGTTGACAACCCCGCTAAATCAAGCAGAAAGGCAGCTTAGTGTATTTCAGCTTCTAGTCTTTCTTCAGAGCTCAAAGGGAAGAGAACTCGACGTTCCTCGGTCGTATCCCACCGCGTGGCTTGTGCAAATTGCCAAAGGTGTCAAGAGCTTCCCAGAAGTCCAATGACCTCTCCAACGCTACGACTGACTACCGCCGTGTGTTTCGATAACGCACCAAGCTGGATGACGACTCTGCACAGATTAGTCATCATGGCGGCATTTAATATCACGTCCAAGAAACTCACCCCCCTCAGTTTTGACGTGGAACGCAATTTAGTCGGAAAGCACTCACGAATTCAGAAAGAAGTTCGCGACATCCAATCCCTGCCTCCCCCTTCCAGCCTGTCCGCCGTTAGTTATAAGCCACATTGTGGCTTAAGGAGTTGTCTGAGCGACAGTTTCATGAAAGGGAAACTCTGGAGTCTCTTATCGACAATGCAGCTTCAACAGAGACAACAAACACTTAATTCTTCCTACGAAGGAGACAACGGTGTATTATTCCATGACACGTCCGACATTTCATCATTGAGGAGGTTTGCGATGGACATCTTGGCTGTGGCTGCACGGATCAAGTCGGTTGGATCGCACGACATGCTTGCAGGGGCGACAAGCAGATGAAAGTGTTTATGGCAAAGCCCTCGCTGTCTTCCATGCTTTGTGCAGCCTAGCACTTTGCATGGTCGTCCGCCGCCGTGTCGGACGCATTTTCCTCCAGCGTGGGCTTGTTTCTCGCAGCCAGGCTCCGTGCATGATTTCCTCAGGTCCTGGTGTGAATGACGGGCGCAATACTTGCCCAAGCGTTGAGTCAAGGAGCAGTTTTCGTGGATGCATTTGGGACGCCCTCCGTGGCGCACACAGAGCTGTCGGGCGTAAACTTGGTTGGTGCAGTGGGCCATGACACAACGCGATCGTTTGCGGTGGAGGTGGCATTTCCAAGACCCAGGCAAGACTACGTTGGCGCAGTCGGTGAAGAAACACTTGGCCTCCATGGCGAATGGCAAAATGAAAGGAGTCGTATCATAAACGAGACAAAGCTCGCGTGCACTTGGGTGCATCTTTGTCGTCTGTTTGAACTGCGCCAACCATGGGACAATGACTCAGAGACAGTCATTACCATATTGCAACGGCTAGCATATGACTGATGGAGCTCAGTCTGCAGTTTCCAACTCGCTGTGAACATTGCAACAAGCAAGAAGTTGATGGCTCTCTTTTTCACTTTTCAAAGCTAGACCGAGAGGCTTTGCACCCTTCATTTCCCAATTTCTCTGAGACAAGGTGGGTTTGGATCGCTGGCGAGCGTGGTTTTGTTGGTGACTGATGTTCGAACTCCGTAGCACGAACGCGGACGTTAGCATCCAACTTTGCGTAAAATGACGGAACTCTCCATAGAAACGAAATAAAATTCTCACAGAAAACCATTGGATGACGCACATACTCTAGCCTTTCGGGTACCCGTAACGAAACAAGGTGAACAAGCTTCCCGTCCACCAACAAGTGTTTCACTTGCAGCCTTACGTGTACGTGTAAATTGCCGGGTGTACTGGACATGGCAGCGTCACACGGAGACAAAGTGTGTCGTTTTGAACGTGTGGCTGGCCATCCACTCGATAAGAGTGTGTCCATTCATTTTGCTGAGTGCTGGTCAAGTGACAAGAAAGGCGACACCTCGTGGTGTCCATAGACTTCGATGTTAAATCTGTCACCTACAGTCGCAGCTCGTGGCGGCGCTCGTGCCTGCAACAAGTGATCGAATGCATCCTTCAAGAAGAGAAACTTGACTTGCAACCACGATACAAAGCTGGCATTCCATCCTCACACCACGCGTGGATTCTGTCCAGTGGAAAGAATGTACGCGTGCATGTCACCGAGTGTAACTTCGATATCTCACAGCATTCCACGTACATTTTCAGAACTTCTCTAATGGTTGCTCGAGGATATGGATGCACTTGAACAAAGACGGGACGACACCCACATTGCTGATGTCGTCAGCTCTGTCGCCAGGCTGCCATACGATGCACTATAATGTGACGAAGCGTTGGGCGTACACATTGAACCGAACGACAAAACAACTCGATTCCACCATGGGGCATGTCGAGGGTGGTGCCTTTCCCAGGCATGTAGCTCATCTTGGGTGAATGAAGATTCGTTGCTGACCCAGCGACGCCAACGACGACGTCACTCGCTTGCAGTCGTGTCAAATGCGTAGTTCTACGACGTGTGGACAGCTCGTCGAGGCTAGAACGCAGCGAGCACCAAATCCATCAGCCAATCAAAAATCTCAAAAACATTTTTTAGCCAATGAAATTTCTCTATTGATATACAGGACATGTGAATTTACATTTTCGACATCCAGCTGAAGGACTCTGAACCGTCTTCAAACAAGCGCAATCCAGGCGTTGATCGAAAGATGGAAGGAGCTTGAATCGATGGAGAATATCACGACGAACGACGTGACGTCTAGATATAGCCAACCCACAGTTGCCAAACTGTGTTGTCCATCATGGAAAAGACCACAGCGGTAAAGCCTCTGCCTTCCCTGCTTAAAGTTTCAAGCACAATATAATTCCAAGCAATTAACGAAGAAGAATAGTATATTCCCTACACTTCGATGGCAAGATCATCTCTTCTACTGGTATTGTCTTTTTCGTCCAATTTGCAGTACAAATCGACGAAATATGTGTGATCAATCTGGCAATAGTGAATTCAAGTATAACTGGAAGGTACATGAATTAATGTGTGTGTTGGTGTGTTTTGTGTGTGTTTTAAGCAAAATCTGGACACTGATTGGCTGGTTCGATTTGGTGAGTTTGATCGATTTCAGGAAATTGAGAGTGAATCAGACAATACTTGAATCGGAATGCCGAATGGCCCTTTGGCCCAGGCAATGTCTGGCGCCGACGTTTCATCGTTCAGAAGGTTGTCTATCGCCATTTTGGCCTTGGACGAGTTGGTCAAGACGATAGGTTCGACCTCGAATCGCTTGAGCTTTCCTGGGATTGTGCCAAATGTGACTTGAAAATGCTTGTAGCAAAGCCCCCGCTGTCTTCCATGTTTCATGCACCCTGGTACATTGCAGAATCGCCCGCCGCCATGGCGGACGCATTTCCCCGAGCGTGGGCTTGCTTGGCACACCCCGGCACAGTGCAAGTCTTCTTGAGGTCCACGTGTGTATGACGGGCGCAATATTCGCCCAAGCGCCGACTCAATGAGCAGTTTTCGTAGAGACATCTGGGTCGCCCTCCATGACGAACGCAAACGTGTCGGGAATAGACTTGGTTGGTGCAGTTCACAACGAGGCACTTGGATCGCTTGCAGTGGAAGTGGCATTTCCAAGACCCAGGCTGGACCAAGTTGTTGCAATCCGTAAAGAAACATTTCGCTTGCATGGCAGGTAGGAAATTGAAGAATGACAACTGTCCATCTACACTTTAGCCGATGCACTGCCTACCGCCATCAGTTTTTCAATAACCACACCGTTAATGTTACGGCCTGTACATCAAAATTTGAAACCAAATGAGGACGTTCTCTACATGCATCCAAATACATCCAAAAGGCTGGTCAGGATATAGGATAACTCATTTTCTCTATAACCATCGCAGTTCGGCCATCGACATAAATGCTGTGTGGTCGACGTGGGTGCCCATGAGACGAGTCAAGGGAAGGATGTTCGATGTTGCCACTTCCTGTAGAACTAACTCGATTTCCGAAGCAACAGCACCTTCTATTTGCGTACCTAAAGCCTTGGCGATGTTCTAGTCACAGTTGTTGACTACTGCTCGTCCGTACAGTGCTGCTCATGCGTCTGGATCTCGCGCGTGGCATTTTGAGAAGTACGTGGCTGCATCTGCCAGACGATAAGAGTGCAAAACGGGTACGTGTAGAGCGTTTATCGTCGTCTGTAGCTCACCGTGTCGCCTTTCATGGGGCTAAACCACGTGCCCAGAAAATGGTCTCGTCTTTGAAGTGACAATCTGCTTGTAACTTGCCGATTTGTCCCATAAAGTAGGCAGGCTATCCTCACCCACAAATACACTGCTCCATGGATTTTACAGAGGAAACGACTGATTTGTTCACAACGTTCGGGAAACGACGTGGCTGCTATTTGTTGTGCCTGTCGGCCGTGTGCAACCTGCATCCTTGCGCCAAGTTGCCATGCAAGCTTCCGTCATCTTATTGCTATAACAAGCCCATTTCCTTGGTACATAGACTTGCTCTTTCATACTTTGTGCAAGCTTTCATCGTGATCGGAGCAACATGATGAAAGTCCTACAAGTCCAGCTTCTTGTCTTTCTTCACAGCTCACGCAGGAAGAGAACGAACTACCATTCGCCCCTGCGTGGTTTGTGCAACTCGCTAATATTTCCATGTCAGCAACTGTGACTTTCGCACCTCTCTGGACAAATGTTGGAAACTAGTAATCATGAACATCTTTGACGTGCTATCCGACGGCTGCGATGCTTCGCGTCGAGCTTGCCCTCCCACTGAGTGTCTTTAGTAGTCATCATGGCATTTGACACGCCAATCTCTTATGTGTAACGCATGGCCACTTGGATGTAACGTTAGGAAGTCATGTGGTCGTTCTTTGAATTCCGCGAGATGGCAACACAAGTGAAAGAACAGTCCTATCCCCCCTGTGCCTAGTGGGTATCTAGCCCTCTTTCCCGTTAGTTTCTAGCCACGTCCTCGCCAAAGGACTTGCCTGAGCGACGGTTTGTTGAAATCGAACTGTGGAAGAACACCAATAGAGCTTTATCTAGCAGTTAAAACCTCGTACAAAGGAGGCAACGACGTATCTCTCCATAGCACGTCAGAAATTTCATCATTGAGGAGGTTTGCGATGGACATCTTGGCTGAGGTTGCACGGATCAAGTCGGTCGGATCGCAGGACAGGCTTGCTGGGGCAACAGGCCGATGGAAATGTTTATAGCAAAGCCCTCGCTGTCTTCCATGCGATGAGCAGCCTGGCACTTTGCAAGCTCGTCCACCACCGTGTCGGACACATTTTCCACGGGCATGAGCTTGTTTCTCGCAGCCAGGCTCCGTGCATGATTTCCTCAGGTCCAGGTGTGTATGGCGGGCGCAGTAGTGTCCACTGCGTCGGTTCAACGTGCAGTTTTCGTGGATGCATTTGGAACGCCCTCCATGGCGCACACAGCGATGTCGGGCGTACACTTGGTTGGTGCAATTGACCACGACACAACGCGATCGTTTGCGGTGAGCGTGGCATTTCCAAGACCCAGGCAAGACCATGTTGGCGCAGTCGGTGAAGAAACACTTGTCCTCCATGGCGAATGGCAAAATGAAATGCGTCGTATCATAAACGAGACAAAGCTCGCCTCGAAAACGACTGTGAACGTGAGCATTCACTTGGGTGCATCTTTGTCGTCTGTTTGAACTGCGCCAAGTACGGGACGAAACCCAGAGACAGTTGGTGTGTTAATACCACATTGCAGGGGCTAGCATTTGGCTGAGTGTGCTCAGTCTGCAGTTTCCAACTTGCTGTTAACATTGCAACAAGCAGGATGTTGATTACTCTCTCTTCTCCACTCGGCAAGTATTCAGAGCTTGAACGAGAGGCTTTGCACCCTTCATTTCCCAATATCTCTGAGACAAGGTGGGTTTCGATCGCCAGAGAGCGTGGTTTTGTTGCTGACCGATGTTCAAACTCTGTAGATTCAGCGTGGTAGTTCACACCCAACTTTGTGCAACACTTTTGATAGAAACGAAGTTCTGGTTGCTGGAGAACGTGGATGCGCTTGAAACTAACGATCTCGAATGAGGGAAACAAAGACGGCACGATCGTCAGATGACAAATGCCGCCAGCTCTATAGCCAGATTGCCATACAATTCACTACAATATGACGAAACGCAAGGCGTACCCATTGAACCGTACGACACAACAACTCGATTCCATCACGGGCCGTGTCGTCGGCTGGTCAAATAAAGGCATAAAAGTGTAGCTCTCCAGCGATGTACGGAGCTTCGTCGCTTATCTGGCAACACAACTCGGTGAGCCCCTGGATTGTGCTCTATGAAGGATCCATTCGAATAAGGTCCAGTCGAGTTGGTTGTTGAGAAAGTACGTTTAGACATGGCCCGTAAATCAATATAACGATTTGATTGGCTAAAAGAGTTTTCCAGGTTTTTGATTGGCTGATTTTTTGGCTCTGTGCTAACTAACCCGCGTTGTGGCAACCTCGTCGACCAGATTACAGCGATGCATTTGAAACAACACATGGAAATATTGGCACAAACCACGCAGGGGCGAACGACTGTTCTCTGCGCTAGTCTATGTACCAAGAAAATTTGCGCTCGCTTGCAATCGAGATTAAAGAGCGGATATCGATTTTTCATATTGGTTACGTCGGTTTCAGAGCAAGATGTTTGCCGTCCATGGGAAGACGACGCATAGTGGAGTGGGGCGAATTCACTGAAGTAACAGAGGCTGCCAGTGCTTCTCGCAAACTGAAGCAATTAAAGTGCAATCATTGTTCTACGATTGTGTCAAGCTCGACAAATCGCCAGCGTGGTCAGTTCGAAGTAAGCAGAACGTATCAAGCGCGACAAGCAGCTATTGTATACAACTCGAAGCCTTTGAACTCTAATCGTCAAGGGGCAAGCCATGGAAGTCACAAATTCGAGTCCCTTTTTGCGTCTGCGCTCTTATCGCACTCGTCTAATGATGCTTGTGACAATAGCGATGATATGGAAGGTGTTGATGATGAAGACGATGATATTTCAATTCCTTCAGGAGGTTCTTTGACGCTTTCATCCGTGACTTCAACACTAATGGCTGACAATCTCAATTATATGTATTGTAGTGTCTCCATTTTATACAAATGAATCAAGTGGATGACAATGCTTTCGAGCGGTTTAAAGCGCTTGAATGCAACAACACCTTTAGGCCGTAAGGGGATGGAAGCTTGCATGTCAACTTGCTCAAGGGTGGCAGGTTACATACGTCTGACAGGCACAACAAACAGCAGATACTTCGTTTCCCGAACGTTGTGAACAAATCAGTCAGCCTGCCTACGCCATGGGACACTTACCGGTAGGCAAGTAACATGCAGATTGTCACTTCAAAGATGAGACTATTGTCTAGGCACATAGTTTAGTCCCATGAATGGCTAGACGGTGAGCTACACACGACGAATAACGGTCTAAATGTACTCGTTTTGCTCTCTTGATATGATATGGAAGTTAGTGCGGGGAAACAGCGATAACAGTCACAAACCACGACAGGAACCTTTGACATCGTCTGGTAGATGCAGCCAGGTATGACCGCTTCTCAAAATGCCACACGCGAAATCCAGACGCATGAGCAGTACTGTACGGACGAGGAGTAGTCAACAATTGCGATTAGAACATCGCCAAGGCTTTAGGTACGCAAATAGAAGGTGCTGTTACTTTGGAAATCGAGTGAGTTCTACCGGAAGCAGCAGCATTGAGCATGCTCTCCTTGACTCGTCTCAAGGGCACCCACGTTGAACACACAGCATTTATGTCGAGCTGATACGGTTTGAGAAAATGGGTCATCGCTCTTCCTGAACCAGTCTTTTGGATTTATTTGGATGCATGTAGAGAACGTTCTCATTTGGTTTCAAATCCTGATGTGCAGTGGTGATACGATTGCGCCCCAATCCAAAATTCGACAATATTAGGGTGCGTCTGGCAAAATCTCAAAATCAATATGCCATTTTAGCAAAATTGGGATCAACGATTTATGGCACATTCAGGCCTCTTTTTCGTAAAATGGCATTTTGAGAGCCTCCAGTGAGTATATCCCAACCAAAAATATTGGATTTGGTGCAAAACTCTTGGAGCTAGACAAGGTCATATTTTGACCTCAATTATTGAATTTGGCCACAAAATGCCATTTTGGGGCTATTTATTGTACATGTAATATCTTCGGTTGCCAGACAGGCCCTTAATAAAACAATCTTTCAATCTTGGATGGAAGATTGTGTCCCCGCCACAATCAAGAATTGCTAGGGACAATATCAATCATCTGACAATCTTTTTTTATTCAGCTGTAGTCGTTGACACTTCTTTGAAATCCTTGATTAAAGTTTGAATCAGGCGAGGGAGAGGCTTCATCTCTGGCATCCTCTCCAGCATGGCCGACACAGTTTGGCACCTATCTGTCGTCTTGGTGACAAATATCGAGATATTCATGCTGTAGCAGTCGACGTGGTCCTCAAACGTCGAACTGGGGCAATTCGACATATACCAAGTCGAATGCAGCCAGCCAAACAGTTGAAGAACCCGCGACCCAAGGCAAGGCCTGCCGAATCAGCGACACATTACAGCCCCAGAGAATATCGTGTCGATAAAGCATATGAGGACACGGAAAACAAAAAGTACCTTAGCCACCTTTTGCATTTTTCGAGAAAATGGCCTTCAAAGTGGATGCATGATTTTCAGTGGTGATTTTTCCGTTCGACGAAAATCGAAAAAAACAGTTTGAATAAAAAACAGTGATCTGTTGCAATCGAATGGAGTGTGGTGAGCCCGACGATGCTGTCCCCACGAGTCTAGCACTCATTGACACTGCAGCTGAAAAAGCGTCGGCCCTTGCGGCAACAACATGTTGTCACCGAAGCTGTTTGACAGGCAAAGAGCAGCCCATCTTACGTTTCTTGGAGTCCTTGCTCTTGTTCACGCCAGAGAAATCAAATTCAGGCTTATTGACACGATAGAAACCACGTCAGAGAAATCAAAACCAGCCTTATTGACATGATAGAAATCAAAATCAGTCTTAATGCCACCACAGAAATCAATTTCAGTCTAATTGACTTGCTCGAAATCAAAAACAGTCTTATTGCCAAAAAATTGTTTTAAACTCCTGAAAAAAACATCAACACACCTTTCGATTCCGTTTTTCTATGTCATTGAGTGTGAATTCATTGATCAAAACAGTACCAAACGATTCAGCACAAAATTCTCTTTTTGGAAATACATCAATCTCAAAATGACATTTTTGGTCAAAAATTGGGATCCACGACCTTCAAGCCTTCATAACTTTGGACTCGAGCGTCATTTACGGGATGTTAAGGTGTCAAAATGTAGCTCGAAGACTCTAGTTTGTGATGCAATAGCTAACTTAAACGTTGCACAATGGTTGATTAGCCACTTTTTGTTTTCTGTGGCCTCATTGAATCTTCCCCCAACGACGACTTCACTTGCTTGCTGCTGTGTGAAATGCGTCGTTCTACAACAGCTGTGGTTGACTCAACACAGCGCCATTTAAAAGGACCAGCCCACGACACGGCCCATGATGAAATCGAGTTGTTTTGTCGCACAGTTCAATGGGTACGCCCTTGCGTTTCGTCACATTGTAGTGAATAGTATGGCAATCTGGCTACTGAGCTGGCGGCATTAGTCATCTGAGGGTCGTGTCGCCTTTTTCTCATCATGTGCATCCACATCCTTCAGCAGCTGACATTTTGTTTCAAAAGCGTTGTCATTTTATACGTTGGGTGCAAACTTCCACGTTGAAGCTACAGAGTTTGAACGTCGGGCACCAACAAATCCACGATCCCAGGCGATGTTCACAGCGAGTTGAATACTACAGACTGACCCCCCTTCAGCCGCTGCCAGCATCTTGCAATGTGGCAATGACTCACTCTCGTATTTTCACGCCCGGTCTGGAGTATGGCTCTTGAAAAAGTTCAAACAGACGATCGGAGGCGCACCCAAGTGAGTGCCGCGTTGACAGCTTGTCTAGAGTATCGTTGCGCTCTGCTCGAAATGATTTAAATCGAGCGCGATTTCAAGCGCTTTCAATCGCTCGAAAAAATTGTCATCGAATTGATTCATTTGTAAATTTTGACCAATTACTTTATATGACTGTGAATACGTTTGGTTGGACAAATGCAATCAACTTCGAGATTTTCAGAGTTATCGGCAGGTCACCTCCGGCTGCAAATGGCAGAAGAGTTCGTAGCGCTCATGCAATACGCATGGTGCTTAATATCATTATGTAGCTAGGCTTTTAAGTGATGGCAACGACAGAAATGAACGTTTGCTTTGCCGAGATCATACATAATGCGCAGTAAAAGTTTGATATCTCGCTACTCTACAATTCCTTCTGAACATGACATTTACAAAAATGATCATATTTATTTGAAATCTCGTGTACAAGACACAGTTTGAGACATTCGTGGCGCGATTCTGTCAAAGCGTGCCTTGTTTTCAGAACATGGCAATAGAAGTTTCATACATTGACATCCTTTTGCATCCTGTTATCATTTGACAGACTATACACATGAAATTCTAAACTATAGCTTCAAACTGAAGTTGGTGCTCATGGTATTTGCTCTTATTTAGCTGCTTGTCGCTCTTGATACGTTCTGCATACTTCGAGGTGACCACGCATGCCATTTGTTGGGCTTGACACAATCGTAGAATAATGATTGCACTTTAATTGCTTCAGTTTGCGAGAAGCACGGCTGGCTGCAGCCTCTGTTACTTCAGTGAATTCTTCCCACTCCTGTATGCGTCGTCTTCCCATGGACGACGGCGAAGATCTTGCTCTGAAGCCGACATGCTGCATCGAGACTGCTGTCGACCAATAACGTTAAGAGAAATCGAGCATATCGAGCTTGATTTCAACAAGCCGCAGCTCAGGCAAGTCCTTTGGCGAGGACGAGGCTTAGAACTAACGGGAGACAGGCTACATGCCCACAGGTGCACGGGGGACAGGTCTGATCTTTCTCTGAAGCAGTTTCTCGTTTGAGACCTTGTCACAGTGTCATTTTGCGGAACTCAAAGAGCGGCCACGTTATCGCACGCTATTAATAGTAACGTGGATGTAGGTAGCGCGTCACTACAGTGCCCATGTTCAAAGAAATTATTCTCATTACAGTACTTATTCTCGTTTGGGTCCAAAACTGGAGTTTTGACATGTTTTGAAAATGTTTCACAATTAATTCACGCATACATTATTTAAGGTTTTGCAAGTATTTCTAGATAGTGAACACTAAATAGTGTAATTTAAAACATTTTAAATGTTTGAAAAGTATGTTCGAAGCATTCAATTTCATTTCAAGTTTATATAGCGTCATTTTTGTGTCAAAATGGCTGCGTCGATATTTTCTTTGCAAGATTCCAGTTTTTTCTGGAGACACAATATATTCTTGGAATTCTGCCTGTGAATTTATTAATGCTGATACTGTTGTCCCGGACATATAACAAGGGCATGCGAAAAATAACGATTTATATGTTAAAACGTTATGTTTCAAACACTGAATACAATGGCTCGACATTTTCAATCAAGATTTGGGTCAAGTTCACGACTGCGTGGAAGCTAGTCACCGCGGTTGACAGCGTAGATGTAGGCATCACCGGCAAGTCTCAGGTCTTGCCATTCACCACATGGCAGGCCTCCATCAGCCTAAACAATATAACCCGTATGAATACACACCTATCTCGTTGCGCAATCCTGCGCCTTTAAACTAGGGACTAAACCATTTTGCATCGAAGAGAGTGGGCTCCATAATTCTGAAGTCCGTCCCGTCAAGCGACACAAACATCGTTGCTCCAGGAGATGCGTTTACAAAACGATTGCTCGAATGAATCGGTATGATACTTAGTTAAGAAAAAATAAACTATACTCAAAACATCCAAAGCGGCAATGGCGCGAATCCATTGCCACACCCACTTGCGAAACGTCTTTTCATCGGAACCAGTGATTGCATGCAGTTGGGCCTCGGTGGCATACGTCTTGAGAAAGAGGAGTGCCCACAGCAGGTGAATTGGAAGAGAATTCTGTGGCCGATTCTAATCAACGGTATGCCAGGCAAGACTGCAGCGTCTAGGAGATGTACCAAGCATCTCTCTAAACCGACGAATGCCGACTGCAGCGCTTACGTGGGCCGGATGCTGGACAAGTGTCATGCCGTCAAGGTAAAATGCGTCCGTCGACATGTTTGAAAGTGATAGCGTCCAAGCTCATAACGACGGATTTTTTAATATTTTTTATAATTATATTTTTTTAAAGTTTCGTTTGATTAATGTATGCATTTTTTAACATTATTTTCCACATTTATTAAAAATACATGATGGATTTTGTTAAACAAAAAGTTTCAAAACTTGCTTTTTGGACTGCAATGTTGTCGTCAAAACATCATTTCGAGCCAACGACGAAGCATAACTTGATAATTGTACCAAACGTGCCCAATGATATGCTGAAAGATGCAGACGCAAGGTCTTCGTCAGTGAGAAAGTCTCATTCAAAACTCCTGAAAATATCGTTTTTTGCGAAATATATTGATTTGCATTGGCCGAAACTTTTTTCAATTCTTGAAATTGACAAACTCAAAGACTTCATTGCGTTGCTCACATCATGGCGAACAAAGATGTGCTTAAAATTTAGCCCAATCAGAGATCCTAAAATCATCCTTGAAATAACGTTATCATAAAGGTGGTCAAAATTGTGTTTCACAACTTGAAATACCAACTTGAAGATGTGATGTAGCTGTACGGATAATGTGTCCTACATCCGTAATTTTGTGTTTGAGCGCGAAAAAGCTGGAGGGAAACACAAATAGAGCAAACTTATATGTTTTCACTTCTCATTTCGAATGGTTGAGTACAGATGGGCCAGCAATGGCCCAGAGCAAAACCTCTTGGAGAAGCTAACTCGTGATGGTTCAATTGAACCAAAGGACAAGCCCAAGACAATCTACGCCGCACACGTTCCCTTTCGACCCGCCTGGGCACTGAGTGTACGAATGAAATGAATCGCGGCTTAATTGTATGTAGTATGTGCTGGTGAGTCGACTATGGATGAAATCGACGAGCTACGCCCACTTAAAAGGCACAAGGCGGAAGAGCACGAGGAGGAGTACTCTGATGATGAAGAGAGTGATTCTTGTGTCTTTTCTAACCCTCCATGCAATCTAGCAGTTTACAATGATCCAGAAACAATGCATGAGATGCTCGTTTTGACGTCTGGAGTGAACAAACTCATATTTGAAGTTTCAAAGAATGGGCTTTTTTGGATTGGTTAGTTATATTTGGCCAATCATTATGGCCAAAGTTGAAAATATTTTCAAGGAGGAGATTGATTCGAAGAAAATCGCAAATTATCATCCAATGATCATGGCGTTGAAAAGCAACTCCAAACACACACGGATGTCATCAGCGACTTGCCCCAGTCAACGATTCGGATCAATTTTCCAATCAAATCAAGTCATCAAGACAGTTGTTCGCTGTCCCGAGACGGGTGCGCTTGTACTAGCTGCAAAGATGGAAGCAGCTTCAGGCACTTTTGCTACAACAAGCGACAGCACGACTCTCTCAAACTTCAATTTCTGTGGTTTCTGCTTTGTGCACGAGGTGAATAGTATTATTAAAGAATACATGTGGTCCATTTGCGTTTTTATGAAAACCAGCAATTCCCCGCAGATCCCAACGCACGCACGTGATTAGTAGTCGGCACGGCTCGGCTTTATTTTGAAACTGAACCGAACCGTTAAATTTTGAGCGGTTTCGTTTCATTTTCCTCGGATCGGCTCGCAACCGAGCCGTTGCTCGCTGAGCCGTTGAAACCGGCGAAGCCGTTACAGTACTGTGCAGCTATTATTGTCCCAACCGAAGCCGTCTATTTTTGGCCTGCTCTAGATCTAGTACTGCGTTGTAAACGGTAGCTTCATAATTTCATTCAACATGGATAATACAAGCACTTCATCCTCCGAGCTTGCTGCGTCGCTTGCAAAAACGGTGAAAAGAAGACGAGAGACATCAAAACGAAATGCTTCCTGGACTTTAGACCATGTTATTACAATGAATAGCGGTGAACGTCGATGCCAACATTGCTCTACAATGTTTTCAAGCTCCACTTCAACTGGCACATTAAGCAAGCACATGGAGGAATCTCACGGGATTACAAAAAACAAGAAAGAACCCAAACTATTGCAGTCTACCATGGATGGTTTTACAAGCAAGCCTCCTCACGCCCAAGGAGCTTGTTTCTTCAATCACTGCATATGTTGTCGCATGCCAGCTCCCTCATGATCACGTGTCGTCGGATGGATTCGCTCAACTGATATTAAAACTTCTCCCCGGCTGCAGTCTTCGGAGTCCACGAACCATTGCCAGGAGAATTCTTCAAATGTACATTGTGCTGAAATCTCGTGTTCGAATGTATCTTTCTCAATTGGACAACAGATTTTCAATTACCTTTGATGGATGGTCGAATCAATCATTACGTGGTTATTACTCTACAACTCTGCATAGGGCGAACATGGAGGACTGCTGCTTGGATGAGATTATTTTGGACTTTTTTCATGTGGCACCTGGATCTGGTTGTGGCCAAAGATGTGGCGAGCATCTTGCTTCCCTTGTTAACAGTCTTGGTTTGTCTCGTCCACTTGTGGCTATTGTTTAAGACAATGGTAGTGACGCCGTAGCCGCAGCATGCACCGCCATATCTTTGTTGAATCGAGACAACGAGACGCAGATCAATCATATTCGCTGCTTCGCCCACACTTTCCAGCTTGCAATTAACTCCATGACGAAATCGATTGCACCATCGGTGGAATGCCTGCGTTCACACATAGCTGCAATTCGTGCAAGTAAAAAGTCACGTGCTATGTTTTTGACCATGTCAAAGTCTATACTTGGCAAAGAATACCAACCCCCAACACTCGACACGCCCACGAGATGGAACTCTACATACATAATGCTTCGTGAATGTCTCAAGCTTAAGCAAGTCATACTTGCCGTGCTATCTGCAGAAGTGAAGACAATTGAAGTCGACTGGGAATCTGTAGAAGATGTCCAAGACTTCCTCAACGTACCGGCTAAAGTGAGCACACAGATTGGGGCAAGTCAAACATGCAGCCTTACATTAGCACTCGCCGCAAACAAACTTCTCATTGATCACTGCAATGACAATGTTGAACATACAAACCCTGTCATTGCGGCAGCGAGCTCATCTATGCTGCAAAATCTTATTGCTCATGCTCGAGATTTGACGTGTGTCATT
The DNA here is from genome assembly GCA_021527685.1 of Aphanomyces euteiches. NCBI lineage: Eukaryota > Oomycota > Saprolegniomycetes > Saprolegniales > Verrucalvaceae > Aphanomyces > Aphanomyces euteiches. Next base: position 2,854,086 of record JAJGMV010000278.1, read on the forward strand.
GCCAGCGTTGCAAAGTTCCTTGATCTTCGGGTTTCTCGAGATACTACCTCGGACGATTATGCTGGCGATAAAGCTGTCGTTGAAGTCTTTCTTAATAGCCTTGCTTCGAATGAAGCAAACGCAGAACAGGCGCTAGTGCCCAACGAAGGTGATGACGATGACATTGACTTGTTTGGCACCAAGCACGTTGCGACCAAAGCACAGTCCGAATTGCAGATGTTTGCTCTAAATCCTCAGTTGTCCCGAGATGTGAACATTCTGGAGTGGTGGAAAGCACATAGGTTTAGGTTAGAATATCCAAAGCTTTACAGACTAGCCATGGACTATCTGGGGTGCCCAGCAACGTCAGTCCCCAGTGAAAGAGCCAATTCAGCTGCCAAGCGTTTGTTTGAAGGGCGTGCTAGACTCGGCGATCACATGTTCAAAGCTGAAATCTTTGTTGAATCGTGGCTGCGCTTTGCTGAAAAGGCAAAGATTGACCTGCCTACTGACAATCTCGTTGCACTCAATGATCTCGCAATCAGAGAAGATCTGACAGAAATGGCCAAGGATGACGCTGTAGTTCAGCATTTCCTTGATCTTGACAGCTAGATATTGCTAACCTAACACGACATTTATTTCTTACGTTTACTTCATTGTCCATTCAATGGACAATGGGCTCCATCGGCACCAGCTTGACTGGGATCAGTTTCCTATTTTGGAAACCACGGTTTGACCAGCTTCGTTCGGCTTGAGCCGGCTAATTGTTGCAATCGGCTTGGCTCTAGATTTTTGAGCCGGTTCCGTCTCGAGCCGAGCCGAGCCGTGCCGATTCCTACACGTGATACAAATTAAATGTTCACACTTTTGTCGAGGAGTTAGTATTGCGATTCATGTATTATTATTAATGAACAGTGGTTTCTCTGAATATCAGCTTTGAATAGCTGCGCTCCATTTGCAAATCCGCAAAGAAATGTCCAAGATACCAGTCAAGAAGCAATCTCTCTCGCCTGCCGAGAAGCTGATGATTGTGCGCGTCCATGCGCATTTCATGCAAGAAGCTTCGAAACTAACGCAAGGGAAATCTCGTGCAGTGCGGAAGGCTGTTGCAGAGTGTTTGGGTGTTAGAACGAGGTCCGTGGCTGCAACGGTGGCGCTCTACAACAAGACGAATGACCCAGAGATGCTCCTTGCAATGTGTACTTCCCCGATCGAATGGGCTCCCTGCGAAACGAAATGGATGAAGGCGGTATGTATTTGATTTAGTTACATACAAATTTGAAGTGTTTTAATTCAATTTTAAATTCAATTTTGAAAATGATATAGAGTTCAGTTTGATCGTATGAATACCCTAACCCTGATAGTGGCATCGCCGATCTGCGGCAAAACTTCATGGACATGATACTCAGCAAGTACAGCTGTAGTCAGTTTGAAGCGTCACACTCAAGGACAAACTTTTTACAAATTGCATTGGCAATGATGTCCTTGATACAGCTGACCTGTCATGATCAAACTACACCATTCAATAAGACGTCAGTGGTGTGCGGTAGGAAAGCGCCAGGACAATAGTAGATAAATATATATCCGAATAAATATATTTTTCTTTCGGGACAAATAAATTATTGTTAAAATAATAAAACGAATAGCACCAATGCATCGTTAAATCGATGGACGTGATTTGACCATGACATGCATAAGAATAACACGACTCTGCATACAATTGTTCATTATGGCACCCGACCACCCCACCGGCAAACAACTTGCTTTACTCTACTTTACCCCAAAATCGACCCGTGCCTCGACATGAAAATTTTACTGTGGCGTCGAACGGCAAAAAATGGCAACAGGTACTCCAACCTGGTGTCCCACATCACCTCCAGCACGTCAAAATTCACATGGATAACTGTGATAACAAGCAACGTATTCTCGATATGCTTGTCTTTACAAGCACGCAACGTACATGGATGGCTCAAATAGATCACGTCCTCTTTACCACCCTTCACTTCTGTTGAGAACGATGGCAAATCTTTGGTGAAGTATATGCAGCCTACTCTTCAACGTGTAGAAGCCACCATTTCTAGAAAGCTGCTTGACCAATTTGCTCTCCATTTTGACGGTTGGACTCTCGGTTCTACACACCATGTGTTCATTTTGTTTCTTTTCCGGAAACTCTTTTGATTTGCTATACAACTACATTACAGAGGGCGACGTGGAATACTAGCGTGGTATAATTAAATTTGAAATGACAAATCATATATATCCTTATTTCTGATAACAAAATTATATTCGCTGAATTTTTCGCGACACAATTTCCCATTCTTTTGAAATTGACAACTGCAAAAACTGAATGCTACCAAGACTCGAGCTAGCGTGGCAGAGAAGTTGCGCGCTGTTACCATGAAGTAGCGCTGTTATCATGAGGTAAATCACAGTGGTAACATAGCGTCTGATTGAAAGAACTTGATGTAGTACGTAGTATAAGAGAATTACTGGTTGCAGGATATTGTGACATTTCAAACAAGGTTTTTAAAATAAATATGTCATATTATATCGATAAAAGTATAGAGTATTTTATCCGTTTTTTAAAATTGGGATGAGATGTTTAACCTTTGATTGGATACACGAATTCTCCATGAAGTTCAGCATGATATAAATATGAAACGCCGGCAAACGAAATGATGGATACCGCCTATTCTTGAAGTTGGAGTTAGCGACATAGTGCGTTAGAGCAATGTCTTAGCTACATTTTGACGGGCTGTGGGCCCAAAACTCGCTGTGGTCACCGAGATATGACCATCGGCTCGACGGCCATGTCTGTTTCTGGACGATTGCGCAATCTTACAAATTTGCTGCAACAACACGAAATACCACGAGATGGTCCTCGGCTTTCGCGATGCTGTCACGTTTCACGGAGTTGCGATGTTTCATACTGCATTTGGAGATGGATGAAATCGAGAATTTGATGCCAAGTCCTCGTCAACTTTGTGCGTTGTCTCAATTGCAAGTGATTCTAAAGGAATTCAACTCGGTTACCATGCTTCTACAATCCCTCGATGTGACAATCAAGGAGACTGCTTTGACTTCATCTCTGAATAACCGGACACTTGTCATCGTTTACCCCCATTGGCTTATAATGTGTAGTTTCCTGATTTTGAATCTGGAATTGTCAATATTCAATCCAGGAAGAATCCCTGATGAGTGATGGTGGAATTGCGAGTGTTTCTACGTCGGTGGCAAGGGCATCAAGCAAGAAAATGCGCCTGTCACAGCAGGTGAAATGAGTTTGGCTGAGTGAGCGTTGAAGCGCAACCGTCGCAACGATACTCCTAGCGTGTACATGGATTATCACTTTTTACTACAAGCGATTAATGCGAGAGTTTTTTCTCGCTTGCCAAGCATGCCCTTGGTGACAGACACGACCGTTTACTGTCTTCGAATTTTGAAGCTCAAATGTGTTTGCATGAAAATGTCGCTCATTGAAGAATTGACGATGTGATTGCCATACTGAACGAACACCAAGACGAGCATGACGAGCTCATCGGAGATCTAAGTGAGAATGAGCATAACTCATTGCATGATTCATGGACGTAGACCAGGAATAGTTCGAATAATGTATTCCATTGCATGTTTCTCGCAAATAAATATATTCTTTCATTCGAGTGAATGGAATAATATTAAATAGTATTTTCACGTGTTACACGTAAGAGACTGGCGAGCACAATTTTCAAATCTTCAAGCGGTCTGACACGTCTCGCTATCGCTTTTGGTGCAGGGGGTCAATCGTGTCCATTCCTCGTTCAATGTAACAGCAGAACTTTAGGCTAATTTAAGATTACACGAGCATACAGCACAATAATCCACTCGCACAGTCAACACCATTACCTTCTTCGTCTAGAAATACCACACTCACAACATCAGTGGCAAAATATCACTAGTAATTGCAACATTAGGTGAAACAATTTGTCAAAACTCAATTTCATTTGTCAACTACTGTAATTCACGTCAACAATTCGAAATGGTGCTTTGTTTCCGACAGACAGAAAAGAACTAAGCACAATTCTCTTCGACATAATAGACCAGAGTAGGTTTAATTAAATCTATTTAGACCCAAGTTCTACGAGCTTTTTATCGTTTCTGCATGGGTCACATCATTCAAAACCTCCGTCAGAGGAAGCACATAGTGACGAATATGGACGAGGCGTCGATATTTCACATTACTAGAAGAGATATTCGACTCTCGCATGGATGCATTAGCAGCCACGAACAAGTATGCTCATTTCGTTTCAGAAATTGCAAACTATCTCAAAGATCCCTTGATCACTGGGTATCGTACGTGATTTGCGAGCAGGGGTCATCTTTCATCTCACTCACTTCAAATATCGCAGAATCATCAAACCACTTGCTCAGACAGGAGATTTGCAGATATGGCCCTTTGGTCTTGGTGTTTTCGTACCAAAAAATGTCAATGACTTTTTCACCACGAGAAGCCAGAGACTTCGTAATTACAATCCGGCGAGTACATTAGATTCCCAACTTCCATCAATCCATGTTGCTCAAACTGCGGACAATGGACTGACACCGAAAGCTTTCAATTTATTTGAGTCATTATTTTGTGAGGTAAAAAAGTGCTCGGTAAGGTTTTCAACAGGGGAATTGTCTCACGTTATATTAGGGCACTGATATGAGGATTCATGATAGTTATTTAGTCCAACACACCAAATACTCCGCAATCGATGGTACTAAGTGCAAAGTCATTCAAATTCCTGAGCAAGCAGGCCCCTGGGATTACTATACTACTAACATGGAACAGTTTAGAAAAGCTGCTGTGGGGCCTGGCAGGACGGCGTCCGTCCTTGTTTTCATGCAATGTACACTGGTGATGACTACATGCTATATTTTCACCCTGCATAGCTTCAAAGGTCACCCGTGGCTGCTTATGATAGCCCTCTCTATGTGCTGCTACCCGTTGATATTGAGATTGACCCAGACCTAGCAGTAGCAAGATGTAAGATCCCAAAGTCCACGGCGAGAGATGTGACCCAGACCTAGCAGTAGCAAGATGCAAGATCCCAAAGTCCACGGCGGGCTGTGAAGGGGATAGAGAAAGCGTAGAAGATACTTGGTATAACAATTAATACATTTTTCATTTGTTCATAGCCACGGCAGTTCTTAAGGTACCGAACTGAAGAAACGAGAGACTTCAATGGCGCATACAGGCAGTTCATGCTAAAATTGCTGGAATCCGCATTTTAATAGTGATGAGTGCAGTACATACATTCCTAGCTAAAGAGTGATGTAGAGCAATCGCTGGTGGCTTTGAACTTTGACCACCAATTCAATGCGTTTTCTTTCGTATGAAGGTTGTTCAAATTGGCTTTCGGATCTCCTCACAGCTTGTGATTACCTTAGACTGTTTCTGGTTTACCTCTTTTTACAGTCTAAAACACACGTCACGACTATATCAAGCTAACTTAACATAACGGTGAAATCTCAATTGCATTATGCAGAATCACGATAAACTAAGGGCAAGATGTTTAAGCAACGGAGCAGTAAAAGCTAAGATAACGTCGGCAGTGAGCAGCGGTGAAGCTCATGCAGTTGGGATAGTTTGCATGCACTCTAATTTCAAGCAGCTCAGTGATGTGTATCCATTTGTTGAATGCTGCAAATAATACAACTGGACGACTACATGGTATGGAGGCGGCTAACACCAATCTCAGGCTGCTTGATGAGGCAAATAACCTGCATGCAATTGACTAGAAGGAGGGGTTCTAGGCTTTATTTTTCCTGTTGGATATATGAGCAAGATGGTTGTGACGATGTTTGTATCTGGCTTTGGTCATATCGTATCCTCCTTTAGCCTACCCAAGTATGGGTCACAGTGGGACCCCATATTTAATGTCTTACAACCAGTTGTTGGGGAAAATATTATGGAAATATATTTTGAGGAGGTCCAGTTCAAAAATAGGAATGTCTATTCTCCCTATGACAAACTTAAATATGTCAGCGGCATGGAATGGTAAAATATGAACACATCCATATACACTAAGAGTGAAATAAGTATAGCTTAGCTCTTGCAGGAAGGAATAAATATGATTTTCGAATTCTTGCTCGGCGAATTATGTACTTTCTGTTGCCTTTTCCACCGCCTTCGGCTAACTATTGGTTGGCGTCACTTGTGCCCCCCCTGTTTGTATTGTCGTACGCACAGTACTTAATGAGTGCGGCGGTGGTAGTCGTTTCGATGCACAAGAGCTTGTGTCGGGCTGACCCTCCGTGCAGTCCTGACGTATGGCCCTGTAGTACAATGCTCTACGGCTAAGTCACACACGGAACACTATATTGGAACTGGCTCCTTGCGCATCAGCAACAACGAAGCTTGGGAACTACCCATCTTTGACTTCGGATCACTCTCCCTTGTGGGTAGCTTCGGGACATCCATAACCAAGTCGGTGCTCTACTCAACACAGACAAGCCAACGGTTAGTTGCGAACCACCGTCACTCACCCTCATCTGGATTCACATAACTGTTTCTTCGTAGTCAGCGTAGTCTTCTTGACGACTTCCCATTCGTGATGCACATTTCGGCAGGAACACAACCTTCATATGACTGGGCAGTTGGTCAAAATAGCTAGCTTCGTCACGGAGTTCTGCAAGATGTTGCTTCAAAAACGAACTGACAACAGACATCGGCAAAACTGAATTTTTTACTAATTTTCTTTCTTAAAAACATATATTTATTTTAAAATTTAATACTCAGCGATGAACAGAGTAGACGAAATATAAATCCAATTATGAGCGAATAATATAATTATTTTTTGTGTTGCTTTCATCCCAGAGGCTGCGATTCAAACATAGGAACATTTGCACTTCAAAGTGCCTTGGCAACATTCGGCCACGACGGTCTCGGAGCGCGTACTTGGCCCGCGAGACGAGAAGCACTCGCAAAAGTTGGATGTTGGGCAGAGGAACTCTGTCGGAATGTATCTGCAAGAAAGTTGTTGCTCTTGATGTTTTTTGCTGATCTCGAAAATTGAGCTGGGAATAATCCACATCCTTCTCACATACCTCACCATAATCCTTCAGATGAGCAACACTGTGGCGTTCAGCGTGACTCAAGGCGGTGTTTTTCATCTGAATCTTGACGATGGCGGGCTCCAAGTCGGGAGATCGGATATTTCGGATATTTCCGGAAACATATCCGAAATTTCGTCAAAGTAGGATCTCACATCTTTCGTTATGAATTCCTCCTTCTGTAGTTCCATGGTGACTTGTCCTTACTTGACGATGTCATCTTAGTTCCATGTAGCGCTGTAGCATATTGAACGAACTGCTCCAGCGAGTGGAGCTTCGCGTCTTCGCAGCTAGGCGAGTCAAATGCCGGAGTTTTGCAGCAGGTATTGAGTAACTTAGTTTCTTCATGATTTTGTTAACCGAGTCTAATAAACGATCAAACTTTTCTAAATATCACTTTGAATGGATGGCTTGCACAGCCAATGAAGGGAACACCAACATGCCTAGTAAAGGCCAAATTTATCGATCAGTTGTCACCAATAATTATTACAACATTGTTCCAACCCTTTCCATAGAGATCGATGACATAAAAAAAGAGAGCTTATGTGCATGAACCGACTGCAACCCGCCGTCGTTCATCGATGAAAAAGCCAGCAAGTAGCGATCAGAGGCCTATTGAGTTCAAGTTTTAACAAATCGGTAATATCCGGATGATTTGGATAATGATTTGTTTCCGGATATCGATTTTCCCCGATTTTCGAGATAAAGATTGTTCACACCAAGTTTGTCATTTGGGAAAGTTGCAAAAACTGCGACATAATGAGTAGATTTGGCGGTCCCGTCATCAAACACCAATGTGAATTTCAAGCAAGAGATGGTCATTTCCACTACAAGAGTCAGCATGTGCATGTATTCGACGAATATTCGCTTCTCAATAGCCTTCACTCTCCATCGGATTGTGTTCTCCCAAAAAGAATATAGTGAAATACTCGTCGAAGGGGTTTCGACGAGATTCTATGATCGGGGTTCCCCAGGGAGGGGTTGCGGAGAAGCGCTACCCCATGGTGCGGACTCCTGAACCAAACTATTTTTTGTATACATTTCTCAAGTCAGATTAAAAGCGGGTTTAAACGTGTTTTTAAACAGAATGATGGTCAAAATTTTCGTTAAAAATAGTTATCTATTGATATCGGAAAGAATATAAAGTTAAATTATTTCTTAGCTGGAGTAAATTAATAATTTTTCTAGAAAAAATATCAATTATTGATTTTCGCAATAATTTTTGGAAACTTTCTGATTAATAGTCGCTAATGTTATTCTGAAGCACCATGTTTGATACTAAAACATTTGCCGGTTTAGTTTGTTTGACTTGCGATATATATCGTATCATTTGCAAAATAATTCGGGTGACTTGCATTTCATTTCGTGGTCCGCGACGAAAATATCGATTTATATTTTGCAGATATAATTTTTCGGAACTGTATGGAGTTTTCTCGGCCATGACTACGGTCATATTTCATTTTTGGTCGTTTTATGACCAGGATAGAATATTCTGCTTTATCGTTTTTCTTTCACAATAGAAGTTTGTATTTGCTTAAAATTAGTATAATGACCAGAGTTAAATAAGTCTCGAATATTTATTCAGAAACAGCCACTTTGGAAATTTTATCTCTGATATATATTTTCTTGGTCGTGACCCTGTTCATAACTGCAAAATTTATATTTCGCATGACTTGCATAATATTTCATACCTCTTGCATATAATTTCGTATTTTTTAGCTTATATTTCGTACAACGTGCACTTTATTTCGCAGAAACGAGAAAAGTACGTAACATTAACAAATATTGTTCTCGACCTCTTAAGAAATTGATGGGACACTTGAATCGCCATATAAGTCAATACGACCATCAGGAAAGCTAAGAAGAGTTCATATCCCTGCCCGTCGCGACCTCATAGCTCAAGCCAACACTGCAAGGCATGTGAAACTTCATATCTCAATTGGAAATTCATTAAAAATTGCATTACTACGAATTTAAATGCACGTGATACGAAATATAAGCTAATAATACGAAATTAAATGCAAGAGGTATGAAATATAATGCAAGTCAAGCGAAATATAAATCGATTTTCGACGCTGCTCACAAAATTAAATGCAAGTCTCGAAGTGTGTTGCATGTATTTCGAAATATATTGCAAATGATGCGAAATATATCGCAAGTTAAACCAACTAAATCGGCAAATGGTGCAGTAACCCCTTAACGAACTGTACCGGCAAATAGTGCAGTATATTTTCCAACCTGCTCAAACAAAACACTGCTAGATAATTTGGTTTTGCATTACAATTAATTTTATTAAGGGCGGGTCTGGATGCCCGTCAATTTTTTTATTCCATAAAAGTGAAGTGACATTTTGCAAAATTTTTCCAAAGTTCCATATTCACAAATTAAATGGATTAGTTGGAGAATTTGTAATTTGTCTGGATGCCACAACTTGTGGCCTTCGAGATTGCGATTGTTGTCGTACTGCTGTTTCAGTCCCTTCCTACCGGAAACTTTGAAATGAGCCAGAGATGAGCAAGGATCGATCACTGTCGCTTCTCTGAGTGTTAAAACATGCAACAGTGATAATATATAGTGTGTGCGTGTATTTTTGTAGAGATGACAAGCTGAATCTCAAGCTTGACTCGATTAGTGCGTTCATGATGAAAATATGCCATAAATAAAATGGACCAAATTGATCCATCTTTTTTTTGACATAATTTGGCCAAAACTCCAGAAAATTGTGACAAAAAATTCTTGGAAAATGTGGCATCCAGAAGGTGAGTAATTGGGCTCGAGTTTGGTCGCAAGATGTTTCAATAAGATAGAAAATGCGAGTAATTCATCCAAGCTGGTGCAGCTGTATTGCACAGCTGTTGGAGGGTCAAAACTGATCGAATTATCCCTTGAGAGCTTGTGTTGTCGCTCAGTAAAACACAATACCCAAGTATGATTATCAGCCAATCAAAATAAAACATACTGTAATTAATGTAAGTTGAACTCCTGATATCCTTGTCAATCTCTCGACCAGCAACGTCGATGAAAGCCACGACTGCCAACAGTCATACTAGCCCTGATCATACCGCAGAAAGTACTGTCGCACGCATCGCTGAAACCAGTGCTGAACAGAACGCGCAAAGAACCGCTGAACGGAGCGCTACAGTTAGCGCTGTATCTAGGGCTGGTAAGAGCGCCAGTATGCACGGTAATTAACAGCGCAGAAACCAGCGCTGAGAATCTCTGAGATACCGATCTACTGTAAGTTGAAGTAACGTAGCCAATCATATTGTGGGGAATTTGACTACTGCCTTTCCTCATTTTGCAGTAGGCATAGTGTCGATGAAGAATGAGGTTCACTGCGTAGGCTAAGGTGTACAAGATGCAACAAGGACCTGCTTTGGGAATGCTTTGTAGATGCGAAACTAATGTTCCCTTCAAGACAGGTCTCATATGCAGCTTTGATGCAGAGACCATATCACACATCCGAAACGAAGACCCAAGATACTTGACAATACTTGAAAACATTTCCACACGTATATTGGATACTTGCTCTAACGTGACACATTTCCGTGCTAAAAAGGCCAACTTTCAAATTCTGGAGGAGATACAGCGCCTACTCCGTCCTGTGAAAGATTATATGCTAGATGTGGATTATATAGACAGAAAACGAAAACGGTCGAGAACAAATAAAGACTTCAAGAAATGTCTCCGTACATACGAGACTCCGGAAGCTTAGTCAATTGTATGTAACTTGTGTAACGTTTGTACTAACGGTGAAGTAATGGATTGTTCTAGAGTTAATGCTAATCGTGATACAAAAGCTATCAAAGGTATTATAACCGTTCAAATAGGCGGTAGTGTAATCGTTAGCTCAACGGGTAAGAAAATCGGTAGCTTCAGTGGCATATGGAGCGCGTAAAAAAGCAGTAGTACATGCGGTCGTACAACGGGTAAGATTAATGGTGGTTTCAGCGATATTTTCAGCAGTATTCGAAGCGTTTAAAACTTGGAAAATGACTATTTGATAACGTCATTTGAGAGGGAGCTCCAAGCAGTTATAGTCCTTTTGATCATCATCATGCGTTTCTCCGCAGCAGTCACGACAGGTTTTTCTTTCAGCCACAGTGATCTGAGTTTCGATTTAAGGGGACCCATAACCCCAGCATCGAGGGGCTGGCACACACTGGTCAAGTTAAGAGGTAGTGGCTCGAGATTTGCACAGAGATCTAGACATATAGCCTCAATAGAGGAATAACTCACATGACAACTCAGGTTGTCTGCCAATGTGACTGAGGGATTCTCAGCAACCAACTCATATTTCAAATGCTCTTGGAGGTAGATGTGCCAAACTCGGTCGTCCATCCAAGCCTCTTGTTGGACGACATAGACATGGCCTTGAGGATGGGTAGGAAACTCGTCAGACTCCACCTTACCACCAGCCTTACCATGGACATTAATAATTCTTTCCTAAAAAAATAACGTCAATCAGTGAACCATTCAGTCAAATACCATCGGCTCAAATTGTCAATACAGCCGTGAGTAGATCAGAGTGCCCTTCTGACTTGTCAACTTTCGATGAACCACCAACTTTAGCCCAGGTACGACGAGAAGGCATGTCATAATAGACACTGGTTTCGTCGACATTCAAAATCTCAGAGAGGTTGTAGCCATCGTACTTCTCCCAGAACTGCTGGGAAAAGTCAGCCTGAATTTCTTCCAACTCCTCTTGTTTCAATCTTGAAAGGCACGCCACACGCTGAGAAAATCCATGACGGTGGGCAAAGCGCTGGTATAGATGCATCAGTGAGCTGTAACCGCGCTCGTCATTCTTCTTGTTGACAAGGTATGCATCAATCCAAAACGGATGATGAGTCTTCATCCACGTCACCATGTGGGCGGTTGTCAAAATATGTTCTTCTCGACGGATGTCCTCCATGAAAGTCACAAGCTCTTGACCAAATGGAATTACTTCGTGACACCCTTGACCGTCAAGTGACATCCTCTTTCCAGAGCCTTGATGACTCATATAGAGTTGCCTTTCCTTGGACCAACCAAGGAACGTAGTGCGTGGCACATTCTCTTCGAGGCATAGTTTCTTGCCATTTGGAATGCCGAGCATGTCATACAGCTCAATGAGGCGGATTCGATCACGTATGAAGTAGTGTCGGCGGGGGTGACTTGGCAGGATAGTCTTTCTCTTGGCTGACACCTCGTCATACATGACGAGATCATGGAAGGTAAGGATGTCCACATTATCTGCAACTCGTCGCCAGTGTACGTGAAGAAATTGCTCGCTTCGAGTCTATGACAGACTCGGAGAGAAAAGCATAAAATTAGCAAAAGCGTTCGTCCCTAAAAGAACCTTTGGAAAATCGATCGTCTTCTCTCTCCGAATCTCGTCAAGAAACTCGTGAGTTTGATGAGCTGCGCGAGCTCATTCATGTGCCCACGCGGCCCATAGACGCCGTGGTCCAGTCAATGTTACCGGCGATTTCTAGTGAAGACATGTTGCACGACGTGAGTCTCTTCCCTTTCACGACGGTCATGACGAAGACACGAACATACGTCTTAACACGATGCATCTCGTGCATAGACCTTTCCCAAGGCCCTTGCTCACTGTGGAAGGCTCGATAGTACCATGAGCAATGCCCTTCAGGAAGCACGTCCTCGCACATCGTAGCCCATGATTTCTACGGTTTCTCAACATGAATCCTGTCTCCGCTACATGCAGAGTTGCTGCTTTGTGCAGTATGTTCAGCGCTACAGACAGCGTTGCGATCAGCGGTTTCAACTCGCTGTAAGGATCGCTAGTTTGACCATTGGCGGTTGTGCCTTTCATCAGTATCGAAGCAGAAGAAGATCAGAAGATCAGCTTAACCTAATTACAATGTACTATAATTTGATTGACAGATTTTTTATCCAATCAGAATTGGGTAGTGTCTTATATTGAGGGTTAGGTCGTTGCTAGTGAGGTCGTGTCCATATACTGTAGAAGGCCTTAGGGTCTGGTCGGAGAACTTTTTGTTCCGTCTCTGTTTGCAAGACACGAATAAACTTGAGCTGATTGGCTTCACTGATCAAGATCGATGCCAATTTTTTCACAGTCTCAACACACCAAGATTTGGACAGCCCAAATGCCACACCAGTTTCACGGTAACCACCTTCCGAACCTAGGAAAATCAAGGGAACTGCAATCTTCTTTTCAAAAGAGTGTGGCGCTTGGCGCACATGCAGGTCAGGTCTGATCAAACAAAACCAATTGAAAAGCTGTCCGAATGTGGCTTGGCTACAACGTAAGTTGGAAAGAAACCACTGATTGTACTGAAGACGACCAAGCACAATATCGAAGTCAACCCTTGTTACCGTTAATATATTGTATTATCCCCTTCCCGCATTGCCCAGGATACACGTAAGACCAACGGACACGGCCAATATTGTGCATGCAGTTGCAGTCAGCAAGACTTTGAACTTAGTGGGAGATGACATGCTTGGCCGATCAAATAGGAATGCTTTTCCCGACCACAATTTCTCGAATATCCGAATAAAAAATATCCGTAAGAGACATGGTATGACTCGGACATGAACAAGTAGTTTTCCTACCAAGCCCTTAGTTGCTGAATTATTCCGTGCATGCTCAAGAACGAATTCAGGTTTTTCATTGGTCAATTGAAAAAAATCCGGATAGTAAGACCATTAATGTTGCCGTGTTCATGCCATTTTCATGTTTTCCGGAAAACTTTGGCATGAACAACTTTTTCGAGGCATGACTATGGATGGTTGTATAATCTGGTTCGTTGTGCAAAACGTTGTGCAATCGTTGTAGTTCAACGGGTCTGTTGTACTAAAATTGTATAACGTTATGTTATAAATGAAGAAAAGGAGCATGTTATAACTGTTATAAGCATCGATAGACCTCTGAAATATAATGTAAATATCAATTTTAAAAGGTAGTTTTGCACAACGTGTTGTACTACAGGTAAAACACCGAGTTAGTCACAATCACAAAAAATTATATACTTTATAATTAAATGTCTATAAGTTTATACGAGTACCTTGCGACTGTGGTTAGAAAGGAAGAGCTGACTGACTTTTTGACTCGCAATGCTCCGTCAGAGTATAACCATAGCAGACAAGATCAAGATCAAGGAAGAGCACCGCCGACACCCTGAGAAAACACACGAAGAGCTCTCGAAATGGGCCAAGGACGAGTTCAAGCTGTCTAAGTGTCTTGATCGATCAACGATATCAAAGATCCTGAAGTACGAAGTGCGCGAACACGTCAACCTATCGTGCAAATCTTACATCGGCTGCAAGTTCCCTGTGATGGAGCAGGAGCTCTATCAGTGGATTAAGGTCAGTCTACTAGTCAAAAGTTGTTTTATGGAGAGTCATATCGAATAGGTTTGGGAAGACTTAATGATTCCCATAGTTGATGGAAACATGATCCTCGAAAAGGGAATGCAATTACTTCAGCAACACAATGTTCAATCATCTTTGTCAAATGGTTGGCTTGATCGTTTTAAGAAGCGATACAACATTAAATCTCGACGACTTTATGGTGAATCATCGTCGACAGATCTAAATGTTGTTTCCACAGGTAGAGCTCAGTTGATCATAGAAACAAGAAACTTTGAGAAGCGATATATATTCAATATGGATGAAACTGCCTACTTTTATTGCACGACGCCATCAAAATCAATGACGACTAAGGCTTTCAAGGGTCGTAAATCAAGCAAGAAACGAATAACAGTGGCCATTACAAGCAATGCAGATGGTTGTGCAAAGCCGCTCTTGTTGTTTGTTGGTGCCACCAACCAGCCAAGATGCTTCCAAGGTGCTCGTCCTGATGATCTTGGGCTACAATATGCTAGCGCCAAAAAGGGATGGATGACACGCACCGTGTTTGGCAATTGGGTCCAAAATTTCAATGCTGAGATGGCCGCAGAAAATCAACATGTTCTGCTCTTGCTTGACAATGCGTCTTCCCACCAATATGAAGGAGACTTGTCTAATACGTCCATTGTGATGCTGCCTCCAAATACCACCTCTCACCTGCAGCCTCAAGATGAAGGTGTGGTTCGCTCCTTCAAGGCCAAAATTTCAAATTGAAAGCCCAAAGCACCATCCAAAAGGCCGAAAATCTACTGGCAACTGTTGGAAAAGAGAATATGACGCAGTCTCACGTCAAAAAGTTGTTTGAGGTAGACCTTGTTGAAGCTATGCGATGGGCTCAGACAGCATGGAATGAAGTGACACAGTCGACGATAGCCAATTGCTGGCGCCACACTGCAATCCTTGACGAAGGCCTGTATGAATTAAATACCTCAATGAATAGAATGGATATGTAAATAATAAAAGACAGGATGCTTTAGCAATGTTCAGTGTCACCATTCTTTCCAATTCTAATACCTTTATGATTTGATATATTGACCTCTTTTTTTCTATGTGACTAACTCGGGGTTTGACTGTAACAGCATTACCTTGTTGAGCTAAAACTCAAAATCGTGTTGTACAACATCCCATAGGCATGACACACCTGAGAAAAGATCCGTGACATATTATTGTTGATTTGATACGAATTTCAAGACCCCGTTCAATCGAATCACGCCGGCGGATCGATTCACCAATCGACACCATTCGCTAATAAAGATTTTGGACGATTCTGATTGGCTGTATAAAATTTTGAAGAACAAAGTACGGTTCCATGAGAGAAAGTACTGTTCTAATTTTCATTCATCCAATCTATTGGCGCGATTGGAGATTCATACAAAAAACGAATCCAAATTGGGAAATTTCTAGCAAATCCACAATATTTTCAAGAAAAACGAAAAAATGATTCGTGAGATTTTGCAAAAAATGTGGACAAATATTCCGGATAACGTTCATGCTATCAGCATGTTATAGACAAAATCACACCAAGGTTGTATTTTTAGAAATCTGACCAATCAAAAATAAAATTGCTGTGAGATATCGAATTTCATTGGTCAAAAATAGTGAAAAAGTCTGCATCATTGAGATATTTGACGTGGTATTTATCACACTCAAGTGTTATCCACGGTGTGATTTCTTCTGCGAGTCATTTTGTATGGAAATCACACTTGTCACACTGAATACAAATTTCAATGAAGCGTTGTTCTAAATCCAGGCCTCGTCATTAAGATCGTCAACAATGGCACCGCATTAGTCCAATGCACCAAAGACGTATGCCTTGTTTTCTGAGCTCAGGAGCGCCGGGCTTCGCGCGGCGCTACTTGTTATAGTTTACCCTTCTACCGCAGAAATAAGGGCGTCTCATACACTGAGTTCCTGTTATTTCAATACTACGATTTCATTTATCACTTAGTTCAGACAGGATATTGCTTTCCGCGTTGAGAGAAGGTTTTTTCTTTAGTTTAGAGAGATCTACATTAGGCGCAAGGTTTGTGTTCTGCTTTGCCTGCGCTTCTTTAAAGGAAATACTTATCGTACGCACACGGAATTTTTATTGTGTTCTCGCGTTATTAATCCTGACTTAATAATCTCACATAGCACTGATGCTTGTGACGGACGTTAGAGCAGAAAGTCGGCAAAGATAAATCATTGAATTTTCTAAAAATAAGAGACCGCACGACGTCAGAGTCGTAAATTCACGACAAAAATGAGCCTCACGTGTACATCGTGTGCACTGTGTGCGATGCAGGTCAATAAAAGTCTTACAGCACGACATTCAAATGACTTCTTTGCCTCGCTTGAGGGACATGTGACTTTGAGAATTTTCTTAATTTTAACCAGTAGAAACTGGTGTGATCCACAGTGTGATGTCGTGTCGAAACGGTCATGATGCCTTACACTCTCACACGAAAATGAGAGTGTTTCGAGCGGCGGTGTACGTCTGTAGCTCCTTGTAGAAGCATTTTCAAATCTTCATGAAGGGATTCCATATCCCCTTCGCTTTCCAAGGTATATCTTTGACACGTGGAGTTGTCATGCACAAACGTTAAGAACTTGAGGTAATTTAGCCACCCTTTGCTTTGCAGCATCGGGACTTTCGGTTTGGCTTTCCCGCCATCGGCGCAGGTTCTTTGAATTCGATAGTCGTTCACGCAATGGTAATTGGAAAGTGACTTATCTCTGTTAGTGTTATCTACAGTTTTGCGTTATAGGCCCTAAACGCAATAGATTGTTGTGCTGCTATGCACAACGTAATCCTCGACTCAAACCCAGAGATTGCTATCAATGGCATTTTTCCTATATTAATATGATATTGATACTGACGTACCTGATATTAATATAGAAAAGATAACTATTAATCCTGGAGTTTGAATACTAATAATTATTAATAAAATTAGTAATAATATATATCGATAAATTTTTACAGGTTTTTAAGGGGTTAGGGTGAAAAAACTGCGAAAATTCATGTCAACTGAGTGATTGGCTAATCCAGTTTTAGTTTCGTAAATCTCTTGTCAAACACAAAATTGAAGCCCACAGAGCGATTCAGAGCCTGAAAACCTCATTTTCATGCTTGCCGCTCCTGAAGTCTCAACACTGTACTGTATTGGAAAATCCATGGATTTCCATGGATTTCTATGGAAACTGTATCAATTAGTACAAAAAAATAGAGGTTCATTTATTTGCATGCATCAGTATTTGCAGCTTTTCGGCGCGTGAGGAGTCCAAACGTGTCCGCTTCGTATTCACAACATGGCCCGCCGTTGAAAAAAAGCGCTCTTGGAAGGCATTCGACATGGGCTTAGCTAGGTAGGTGCGCGCCAAAATCGCAATACTCGGGAAGGCCGTCACTCCAACGTCTCGGTACCAAGCGAGAACGTCGATTTCCTTGTACAGCTTCCACACGTCATACATGCATCCATGACTCCCCGTTTTGACAACGTCCGCTGTGGTGTACCGCTCCCAGGACACCTCGAACGCAGCCCATTTTCGCCAAACTTCGTCAGCTTCGAGCTCTAACAGGAAAAGAGATGTCGATGGAGGATTGAAATTCTCCCGGGGGCGGGGTACAGCAAATTCATCGACATCATCGCAAATAGCCTCGTCGCCAGCATCAAGCTCACCCGCCATTGTAGTTGCAGGTGGAGTCGTGGGTCCTTGCTTGAGGGCGAGTCTCGCATATACTGATCGATGTTCCACCAGAAGCTGTTCGATTGCTTCATCTCGATCGCTCGAATACTCTGGCACCACTATACTCTTCACGCGTGGGTCTAGGAGCATAGCTTTATGCTGATTCATTGATGGTTTCGGGAGTCGTATATCAACTTGATGGTTCAGACGTCGTAAGCAACAAAGAGCGTGGCTGCTAAGAGAGTCAACATCCACAGCACGACGAGGCCAATTTGCAACATTTGACGACTTCTCCGGGCGGACACGTGTGAAGCAATTTACAGCCGAAGCACGGACAACACTTGTCGCTTCGTGGAGGAGAAGGAAAGAGAAAGACGCGGACACCTTCTCTGTTTGAACTTCACCAAGGTTGAACGCTGCTAGTGCGTTCATAATGCCTTCCAACTCAGCAGCCAGCTCCCAGTCATCACTAGATATAGAGCGAAAGACGTCAACCTTGTCATCAGGATATGTTTCAAAGTACCTAGAGTAGATCATGAGTATTGTGGATATGTCTATGGCTACGAGTGTACATTTTGTATGCATATTCATTGAGAAGCGATGACGACAATAACGAGGACACGAAGCCAATGCGTGTTGGTGCGTCGACATGGGCTCGTATGTTGGGCAATCTGAATTCAGTCTTCACCTTGTCGAGTTTGTGAGATCGCTGGGGAGCTTCGAAAAAAGCGGCAAGCGAACGAAGCTTGTCAATCAAGATAGGGCCTTGGGGGAAAGGGCCCCCTGGAGTTGACACTTCACCTTTGGACGTATTCTCACGCATTCCCAGTGCGTAGAGCATGCACAGACTTAATATATGCATCAAGGAATCTTCCTGGTCAGCATGGTCAAATGATTCCGAGACTTTTCTTGCTGCAGCTACTACTCTTGCCGATTCCATTGAATCCGAAATGCGAGATTGCTTCATACGCTTGACACTCGAGTGAGCTGGACCGGATATGGCCCCATTTCTAAAACAGTCAAGTCATGTAAGATTTCTCAATGACTTCATACATGCATGTGGAGTTTGATCTGGTTTTGGAATTGTCGTACATGTCAAGCTTCTTTGTTGCTTTGGACATTTTCATGCTACTCACTTGTGTGGAAAATGGATGGGATTTATGGATCGAAAGAAGATGCTTCTCTGCGTTGCTTGAAGTAGACGTGTTAATTAGTGCTGCTCGCCATGCATCGGGGCTTCCCCCTTTTTAGCTATAGATAACGCACAAAGAATACAAATGTGTGAAAATGTTTTTCCAGCTCTTTCTTGTGGTGTTTCAAGTACATATATGTACTCCCACGCATTCGCCTTACCTTGTCGATAGCATTTTACTGCTGCTGGCAGACCTGTTGTTGTATGTGGTGTTGGACGCTCGAGTACCTGGCAAGACGAGTCAGATGATGCGCTGTCAAAATCGCTTTTTGTTTCCTCCTCAAGGGCATCACTCATTGTGTGGTCTGTTGGGAAATGAAAGGCTGCGAAGAAGAGTAACTGCGAAGAAGAATAACAAATCGAAGAGACGGCAATATATATATGTATAGGGGTTGGAAAAAAGAATATCACCACTGACATATTCTTCTATTTCGAAAGTACACACTTTCAAATTTGTCAAGATAAGAAACACATTTGGGTAATGAGTGCAGTCGTCCTCCAGTTTTTGCACACCACTCAAACTAAATACCCTTCATAATATCATATATGCAAGGGATTAAGCATCAAGATTACTCTTTGAAATCAGTATAGTATGTTTTATTCATGTGATAACTTGTAATACTTTATCCACATTGGAATGTGCAAAAACTGAGGGACGACTGTACGACAGTTTAATCTTCGTCTAAGTATACTTTGATTGATTTGGATACATGACAATAAAATTCACAAATTCCGATAAATGTGCCGCATGATCGCCCATACTTCATGTCGGGAGTCGTGTGTACACGGCCACAGCGGGATGCAACCGTCACTGACAAAGACACGAACTGAGAGCAGGGGGACGAATGCGCATGATCACCAATACTTCATGTCGGGAGTCGTGCATCCACGGCCACAGCGCGATGCCAATGTCGATTCAGTGACCGATCATGTTGCACTTCAGATGGGGGAACAACCTTCAACGACACGAACTGAGAGCAAGGGGACGAATGCGCATGATCACCAAAACTTCATGTCGAGAGTCATGCATCCACGGCCACAGCGCGATGCCAATGTCGATTCAGTGACCGATCATGATGCACTTCAGATGGAGGAACAACCTTCAACGACACGAACTGAGAGCAAGGGGACGAATGCGCATGATCACCCATACTTCATGTCGGGAGTCGTGCATCCACGGCCACAGTACGATGCCAATGTCAATTCAATGACCGATCGTGTTGCATGATCGCCCATACTTCATGTCGGGAGTCGTGCGTACACGGCCACAGCGGGATGCAGTCGTCACTGACAAAGACACGCACTGAGAGCAAGGGGACGAATGCGCATGATCACCAATACTTCATGTCGGGAGTCGTTCATACACGGCTCGATTCAGTCACCGATCATGTTGCACTTCAAGTGGAGGAACAACCGTCACCGACAAAGACGCGCACTGAGAACAAGGGGACGAATGTGCATGATCGACCCATACTTCATGTCGGGAGTCGTGCATACACGGCCACAGCGCGATGACAATGTTCGATTCAGTCACCGATCATGTTGCATTTCAGATGGAGGAACCTCGTTTCAAATTCTACTTCTATTTAGAGCAAACACAAGTGCTTATCTTCGACTTCTTGTTGTTAACACGAAAGCTGTGTTGATATGAGGAATTCAGAGTAGAATGAGCATGAATGTCTTGTCGAAGGTGAATAAACTGAGATCTGTACGTAAGTCTAGTGGAACGAATCCATTGGTATGGTAGAATATGATCACTTATCGGACATACTTGGACAATGTATTGTTTGTTTTATCCAATCAAAATCTATTTGAAATGATAAAGCGAATCACTGTGGCGTATATTCCCATTCAACAATCATTAAACCCAATCAAACAACACATATTTTAGGTGGAGGCGATCGGACATGTTTGGACATATATTGTCCGAACAGCTCGTAGAATATGAATATGTGGATACAAAACTTAAGATAAGAACATATTCAGCACATATTGTGCCTTGTTCGGACAATATCACATTAAATACTGTCACATTGAACCACCATGGGTATCCAAGATCTTGTGCCTGCCAACACGACCAAGGCCAAGTCCACCGCGATCAAGGCTTTCACGCGATTTGTCACTGAAGAGAATGTAACAATGGAATACATTCAAAGTCAATTTGCCCTTGATACCACCGGCGTGTTGATGGAACGTGTCCTGGACAAGTTTGGGTCATACTTGGCCTTCTTGGACACGAAGAACGGCAAGCAATTGGCAAGGAACACGGTCATGTCATACTATCGTCACGTGAAGTTATGGCTGATTGAGCTATATCAACCTAGTCCCATCATCGTTGCTAAACTACTCAAGATGGGGACTACACTTGATCGATACTGCATGAAGCGAGACAAAGGAGGTTTTGTCAAGAAAGAAGTGGCATGTACCAAAGATCACTTACGAACCCTCATGGTCCATCAATATTCAACTGCGAAGAATGCTACCGACTACCAGGATGCGGCGTTGTTGTGCTTGTTGTGGTACCTCTTTGGCCGTGCTTCTGACTTGTCCTCCCTGCGAAAGACGAACCTGACCATTTCCGCAGGAGGTGTCCTCTTTGTGCGCCTGATGAGAATGAAGACCTCAGAAGAGCAAGGGCTTTCATTATATTACGATGAAAATTACCTGGCTTGCCCTATTACCTCCATTGCTGCAGCTCTTGTCATGCAAACGACTCCTGATGTCGCGCTGCTCGGCCATCTTCCTGACAGCCAAGACCAAATCCAGTTGGACAGCGTTCCATCCATGCCGTTAATGGATTTATTGAACGGTTCCCTTGGTGCAGACTCTTCGTCAGCACCCAAAGCTGACGTTGAAGTGAAGAAGTCAGTAACACAATTGACTGCTTTACCGGGAGTTCACAGCCATATTAATCGGCTTCTTAACCGCATATCAAAGCCCGCTGGGGTTGAGGCCGAATTGACGTCACATTCGTTCCGCCGCGGTGGAGCACAACATGCAAACAGCTCGGCGGAGCTGTCCCCTCAATGGATCTTCGACCGGTGTAGTTGGAACATGACTGCTACAATCAAGGCCTTTGCGTACGTTTTCAATACCTCGAACGAAGACCAAAAAGTGGCGCGAGTTTTGAGTTCATGGCCTGCAAGCGCAAGTGTTATGGGTCCTACGTTGGATGCATTGGATGCAGCCACTCGCGTTGACGTTTCGCGTCTCCAAGAAAGACTGTTCACTGCGTGCGTCGGTATGCAAGAGAAGAAATTCAACATCAACGGCGAAGTCGCCACATTTCTTATGGGCTACCTTCTGCGTTCATAGGATCCTATGTTCAAAGCGTTGTGCTCCACGGCGCCGCTGGTAATCAAGATTGAAAACGCAGCCAGACTTGCACACATTGATGTTGAAGCCTTGATCGCGTGGGGAACACTGCTACGGAATCACAAGATGCAACCTACCGATGCAAGTGAGAAGGCCAATTTGAACAAGTATGCTGAGCAGCAGACGGACATGATTGAAGTTCTTACCGAGCAAAACAAGCGATTGCTGGACCGCATCAAACTTATCGAAGCGGAGCTCGCATCATCTTCCAACGCTGCCAAAGAAGCGGTGGTCGAAAGAGTTGTGAAGCGCGATGCGGCTGCTATACACAGCACATCCAATAAACCTGCTAAGAAGCGAAGAGGTGAAAGCATCATGCCATCCACGATGTGATTTGAATGGTTCACACTCGAACCACGCCCATGGAGCCAAGTCGACCATCACAACCATCAAAGCCGACAACGACGTTCGGACATGAAATTGCTTGTGGACTTCATGCGGCTCTTCATCAATGGTGGATACCGTCTGCATGAAAACAGCGCTGGCTACCGCGATGACGCTCTGACGTTAGGACGAACCGCAGAGAGCAACATGATATTATTCTTACAAGGCAAAGGGATACGAGCTAAGGCGGGTGGAGCCTGCTTGAAGCATCTCCGCGAGTTGCACAGTGCTGGTGCATTGAATGCCCACATAAAGCAGTTTGACTTGCTGTTCCGCGCGCGACTCATTCACAATAAACAAGTTGCAGCTGTACTAAGCGTCATTATCAACTTCTTGTGTATTATCAAAATATTTCTTGTACGCTAATCCTAGAGAGGAAGTCTGTATTAACACTTGCAATGAAAGGAGATGCTTAGCTTACTATTTTGTCGCTCATCGTAGCGAATTTAAAGAGCCTAGATAGTAAAATGCATGAACTTTCAACATAAGAGCAAATGTTTACCATTTCATTGCATTTAATCTAAGTGTCGGTGGCCTAGAAAGTTAACTGTATTAAGCTTCAACATAAGGGAAATTGTTTACCATTTCATTGCCATAAATCAATACCATAGTGACGACGAAAAAGGAGATCTAAACAGTAAACAACATTAACACTGAAAATTGAAGACGAAATATTACCATTGAGAAGAATTGTAATATGTTAGTGTACCATGCGGGACCACCGCAGGATTTTCTCCACTTTTTACAGTGTGGGAGGATTTTACATGTCAAATTCTATACTAGTTAGCCCCCACTAACTAGAAGTCGCTTTTAAACTCGGGCAATGGTGGTGAATCACACTACCCGCAACACAACAACGAAAAGACAAAAATAAGGAATAATATTATGGATCTTAGCCCCCCAGCGACTCTAGCCGGGGCCTCCCCACGGTTGTCGTTCGCGGAGGCGTCGAGGCTGTCGCTGTCACTGCTGCCACTGCCGCCACTTGCGACTGCTGCCGCTGCTGCCACTGCCACTTGCCACTGCCACTGCTGCCACTGCCACTTGCCATTGCCACTTGCCTCTGCCACGAGCCACTGCCACGCCACTTGCCTCTGCCACGAGCCACTGCCACGCCACTTGCCACTGCTGCCGCAAAGTAACAATGCGGTGGATCCAAATCTTTCTTGTTTCCGTTTCATCATGAGATATTTTTGTTCTAGATATGCTCCAATCAGAGAGGAGGAAAGTTAATTCATCCGCATAATTAACCGTTCCTTTGTCGGTTGATTATGCAGATTTTTGCTCTCATAAACCTAACCCGTCGTCGAGAGGTTTATTTTTCAATTTGCCTCGCAGAGCACACATGAATTTAGTTCGAGCGCACAACGTAACTTCGTTCTCGGCCCACAGGCCGTTAAAAGCATTTCTAAATAGCCCATAAAAGCCACCTTTGTTGCTGGTTTCGAATATCGAAGCAAAAACTACCATTTCCCATCCGGTGTACTTCTGTCAAAATATAATTAATTTTACAATACCATCAATATTTCAAGCAAGTTCTTTTATTATAATTCCTTAGACAACTATATTTAATGAATTTATTCAATGCTTACTGTTTGTATCGAACTTTATTATTATTGAGTGGGATATATTCTTGTCCGAAGCAGTGTCCGAATGGTTTCAAAGTCCGAGTCGTGATGGTATGGTTGTTTTTGTAGGAAATGACACTTTGAGCACTGATGAAATGTGATGTAGAGGTAACTGTGAAATATATGGAAAAATACTGATATTGATATTGATAAAACGATATTAGTATTTTTAGTATTACTATTTCATTCAAAAAGAAAAGGATATAATACTTTGAGTATTAGTATATCAATTTATTAATATTTCTAGTACTAGTATCTTGAATTGGTATCCAACTCTGCTCAAACCACTGCACAATCCTTTGTTTGATGTTGTCACTGAAATTGGTGACAGACAGCTGCCAAACTGTGCTGACCATGATGGAGAGGACGACAAAGATGCCGCCTCTGTCTTCGCTGCTTCGCCTTTCAATCAAGGCCGGGCAAAGACAAGCGACTACAAATGAAATTGCTACACAATCTGTTAATGCCTCTTACTTCGACGTCCTCGCAATGTCTGGTGCAGGCCTTTCGAGATTAAGTAGGTTTTCTATCGCTATTTTGGCCTTGGATAAGGTGGCTAAGACGATCGGTTCGCCAGCGAATCGCTTGCTCTTTGCTTGAAGTCCAGGTGTATATGACGAGAGCAATCCCTGCCCAAGCGCAGACTCAATGAGCAGTTTTTGTTGAGGCGTTTGGAGCGCCCTCCATGGCGAGCGTAGAGGTATCGAGCATGGACTTACAATCCACAGTTTGATTCCTATGCACTGCCTGTCGACATTAGGCTCCCCATGCATTCAAATGAGTCCAATGACTTGCTCAGAAGGAAAAATGCCCCATATTCTCAAGCCGCCTGCTCACAGAACCGCCTCAGCTCCACCGCCAACGTGGATGCCCTTGGGAAGAGTCAAAGGGAAGGCCAACAACACGACAAGATCAACTAAACTGGAAATACAGTATAGATTCGCTACGGCATTCGCCCGTGGGATGCAGAGTGGCGCAAGCCACGCGTGCACCTGGGCTGAATCAATCAGATGATCGTGATGTCGTAGGTTGCATCCTGGTTTGTGGCTTTAATCATGGTCTTCCCAATCTAACTTGATCCTCGCCAACAAGTTCTTGGAGCGTTGGTGTTGCAAAGTAGCTTCAAGGGAATGAAATGTCCTTGCCAAGCCATTCCTGGACCAAATCACGTGCCAAGATAATACACCCAACTTGTTGCAGCAAGCTCAGTGTAGCGGCTATCCCTTACGCATGTAATGTTCCAAGAGAGAGACGACTGACTCGTAAACTACGACGTTAGTACAGTCTAGACTGTCAGGAAGAAACCAAACTTTCAGAGATTTTCATATAAATTTTGAGGGAGATAATGTAGTGCAGCAAGATACAAAAATCAAGTCATTTCCTTTCTATGGCAAACCAAGGCCTTGAATCAATCTGAAGTGTGTTGTTTGCCGTCGAACAAGATAAGACTCTTGGGGCCTATGGATGCTAGCGACTGGCAACAATCAAGACTAGAGATTGACGAACAAGACGCCAGTCATAGAGACACTGATCAACTGTGCCAAGGGGGCTCAAAGGAGCTATCAATTCGACTGTTTCCAACTCTGTACATCAACATCATCGTCAACACCATGGAGAAGCTTTCGATGAATTTTCAAAGCGACCAAATGGGCTCAATTCTATTTATAATCAACTACATTACGAAGTGAATGGACATTGGGTCGATATGGAGGTGTTGGAAACTCGTCGAGAGCTCTTCCATTGTGTTTCGACGAGGTGTGTTTCCGGCAGTTGGAAACAGTCGACGTTGAGATTTCCTCCCATGCCTCTTTGGCCCAGCACAAATTAATCCTCCCATTTTTTGTACATGAAAATATAAATTTTCAAAAATATAAATTTTCAAAAATATAAATTTTGATATGTTTTCTTCCTGACAGTCTAGACGTTAGTCCGTTTTTCACCATTGTGCTGTTAGTTGTGTCTGTCGGACCTCCGCGCATCCTGGCATCCTCTTCTTCTTGGGCCATTTTCATATGACAACGCATCCAATCCTCTGTCGCATTGCCGCCACGTCAGATGTAGTTTCCAATCGCATGGGCGTGGTTTTAGGGTGTGTTTGGTTCGCGCAAAGTGTATAGTTTTCATCTAATTTCCAGCCACTTTCGCCAATTCATCTCCTTTCGGATCAGTTAGCCGGAAGTCGTCTGCCATTACCAACTCTGAGAAAAGTAGTCGTTTTGAAAGCAGACCTAGCGAGGTCTGCCCGCAATTGTCGACTTTTGTTGCCCTTTTTTCAAATCTCTGCTTCAGGACAAATCCCAGTCTCACAACCTAATTACATCATATTCAATTTGTGGATTTGAAGCGTTCATAGTGACGCGAGCCGAGTGCCATTTGTGGATTTGAAGCGTTCATAGTGACGCGAGCCGAGTGGACACCGCAGTCGCAAGCTCATCCGGGAAAATACATCTTCCCAGTTAGTAGAGAGGTTCGACAAGGAACAGGTCCGTCTGGACACTCCAAGAGAGCGAACAGCGCCACCGACTTTACTTGCTGACAGAACCATGACAATCCAAGAAGCCAGATTCGTGTCCCATTTGTCCTTATTTCATATCCGTACGAATCTATCAACCGGATGAATTCGTCTGCTTTCCAACCAACCAAACGAGTTTATGGCCAAACCAGATACATTTTGTCTACCTTGACTTCGTCGAAATCGAAGTCAATGAAATCAAGTTGTCTGCCAGAAAGTAGACGAATGAACAAAACGCACCCTTATAGTAAACAGTGGGAGCCACCACCAGTCTTCGGAAAATTGCCACATCGTTATTCAAGACCATTTGAAACCTTCCGAGAACGTTCTCCCGATACATTCAAATCGACATGGGTGCACTTAACAAGAGTCGATGCAAACTGCGATGCGAAATGCTTTAAATTGCTTGTAGCACATCGTCCATCATAAATCATTGAATGCTTTATGGAGGCTTAAGTGGAATTGTCAAATTGAAGCCGGTGGCTAATGCAGAGTCCGCCAGGCGTTTGACACCTCGCAAGGGTGTCCACGGTGCAATACAGTACTGTACAGTACATTAAGGCTGGAGTTGTTGTCGCCAGGTGTATTGCTGGCTACATCAACCATATGACAACCATATGAATCCCCATGACGATGATTATTGCTTGAGTAAACGGGTGTCCACAATGTTTCCCCATGTACACTGTACATTCACCATCTCACAAGAAGAACTTTAGATGGAACGCCGCAAGGCACATATTTCGACCGTGAGTCTTTTTTAAAGCTCATCTTCTAGTCTTTCTTCCCGACTGACGTGGAAGAATTCTGTGCGTTCGTCGTTAGGATCCACATCGCCAGGGGGATAAAAATATCTTTCCTCTGAACGACAAAGTTCCCCGAGCAAGGAAAGCTACATTGTGACTACAGTCCATGAACTTCGCAGGGACAAGTTGTCCAGCCCCCTGCTTCACCCCTTGTGCCCAATGTACATCCGTCGAAGTCGCAAAGTGGCTAAAGGACTAGCCTCAGTCGTGGGCGACTCCATCAGTTAGTTTGTCTTACGCAGAGATCAAATTCCATACATTATAGACGACAACGTCGACGGAGTGTCTGATATTTCATCGTTGAGAAGGTTTCCAATCGACATTTTGGGCGTGATGGCTTGGATGAAGTCGGTCGGATCGACTTGGCAGGATATACTTGCGGAGGCAATGGGCCGTGTGTTTCGAAAGTGTTTATGGCAAACTCCTTGCTGTCTTCCATGCTTGGAGCAGCCTAGCACTTTGCAAGCTCGTCCGCCGCCGTGTCGGACGCATTTTCCACGGGCGTGGGCTTGCTTATTGCAGCCAGGCTCTGCGCATGATTTCCTCAGGTCCAGAAGTGAATGGCGGGCACAGTAGTTTCCCAAGCGTTGACTCAAGGAGCAGTTTTCAAAGAGGCATTTCGGACGCCCTCCATGGCGGACGCAGAGCTGTCGGGCGTAAACTTGGTTGGTACAATTGGCCACGACACAACGCGATCGTTTGCGGTGGAAGTGGCATTTCCAAGAGCCAGGTCGGACAGTGTTGTCACAGTCACCAAAGAAACACGTCGTCGGCATCGCAAATGGCAAAATGAAAGGCCGTTGGGCCATAAACACGACAAAGCACGCCTCCAGAACGACTTTCAATGTAAGCTCTCTTGCTTGGGTGCGTCTCGCTCTGCTGTTTTCTTTGCCACGCGGTGGTGTTCACTCTAGACGACGCATATCGCCCTTCATATGTGCGAGACAAGATGGGTATAGATCAAGCGGGAAACGGGTTTGGACCATGTTTCCAATCCGTACGTTGGACCACCGAGCGTGGTCTTTCCCCCGAGAAAGACGTGGAAAATGTGCAGTGCTCTCGACGAGTTTGTCAGTTGCAGTCGGTCTCAAGGTGCGGAGAGCGAGCGCCGCTGCGAGCACCCAACTTTGACAAGATGACGATCCCCTCGATACGAACGAAGTAATGGTTACTGTACGACGTGGATGAATTCGAAGGAAAAATGGAGATACAAAGACAACAGAGATGGCCCTCATACGGCTCATGTCGCCAGCTCTGTAGACAGATGGCCTCACAATTGACTACAAGGCCGTCCCCGAGTAGGACACAAAGACTCGAATCCACCTTGGAGCGAGTTGTTGCCTGTTCGTTTCAAAGGCACAAATGGCTAGCTTTACGGGGGGAACCACGAGGGAGACAGTCACTGCCCGCACAAAGCCCCCTCAAAGCGAGGGATGGCAAACTTTGCCTCATTGCAATGCTATTAATAGTAGGCGCTTGTAGGCCACGGTAGCTCGAAGCAGTAGAACAGCATATGCTACAACAGCTCACTCGAAATCGAAGGATTGCTCACGTCAGTCGTCCATTTTTTGAAGCACATAGGGCAGAGTCAACTCGTTTCGCCGACTAGTAGTAGTTTAGACAGCTCGATCCACATCAGCACAATCACAACCGCGGCGAGGCTAACGCTACTACAGCCTCGCATTCCATTCATTTTCAAATCTCCAAGCTAGAGAAATGCTTCTTGAATGACAAAATGGCTGCGCCTGGAGCTAGGAATTTCCGCAGCAAGCGCTCTCGATGCCTCGTTCCAGATTGCAAAATCAAATGTACGCCCGGCGCCTTTGTGTACGCCACGGGCGGGAGGCCGAAATGTCTCGATGGAACTGCTCGTTCAATCAACGTGTGGGGAATTATTGCTCCCGTCATGCGATAGACAAGCTCACGGCCAACATAAATGCGTCTGGCTTTGTGGAGGCCGCTCCTGCCAAGTGCCAAACTGTACCAAGCACGCCCAATTCACTGTCACTATTAATAGGAGCCCATGACAACCGAGATGGAAGCCGATGAAATATCTCCGCAGCTAGAGCAAGGAGCCATTGCCAAGTTGCCGATAAAGCAGCTCCGGAACGACGCCATGTACTCGGAAGACTTTCCGATTGCGGATCTCTACACTTACACTGTACAATGGTATGATGTCGAGTTTCCAGCCCTCTGATGCGACCAGGTTTTACTGAGATTTCCGCAATTCTTGTGTAGAAATACATTGGCGCGCTCGTCATGTCGACTTGGCAGCTCTTGTTCGTCTTCTCCTTCGATGACAGCATGTCCAAGCGAAGGCATAGTTTGGCAAAGTCCATATTTTGCATGGCTGTAGGTTTTATTAGGTTTATTTAGGTTCATTGAAAGGCCGGGTTAGTTGTTTTTTCTCTTTTGGCTAAACTTTTGAGCATGTTGGAGGAAAGAGTACAGCATCCAAAGGGACTTGAAGATAATCTCCCAAGGAAAGGGCGATAGGTTGGATGCAAGGCCGTGGAATCGCCCAGATGAAGCCTGCTGGCCATATCAATATCTCTGGCCACAGAAATTGCCAAGGGAAATGCGCCTACGTGGTCGTGCCGATGGCATGAAAGAAATCTCTCGAGCTGGGTACATCCAACTACAACAGGTGGGTGGCGGTCTCGATCACACGTCGTGGCTTGCGCAAGATGAGCGCACGCTCAATGACTTTGCGTTTTGCCATATTGTCGTTAGAAACGGCTGTGGGAAAACTGCACCCTGAACTAACAAGCCTTGGAGGAACAGCTGGGCGACGCGGTTTCACGAGGAATGTGGAGCTCCACGACGTCCAAATGGATTCGCTTCTTTGAAAACCTTTGGCCGCCTTCCTTGGCCATCCTTGGCGCTGTGCAATAATTGTCAGGATAAATTGAGAGACAGTTAGTAGCATGGATGGTGGCGTACCAGATTGGAGTGAAGTCTTGCTCCGACTCGTTTCATAAAGGCCAACGAGAAAGCGTATCTACACATCTTTCGATGCTTCACGAAAGACAGCAAAGAAGCCAGCGTCATGCGAGCGCTTACAGGAAACTTCCCCGATCAGTCGTAGTAATCACTGATCCTTCTCATCACCCAAAAAAGACTGGCCAAGAGTTGGAGCGCCTTCGTCATGTCTACAGCTAATAGCTTTGGAGACGGATGACCACGGTCAGCAAGTTAACCAAGTCTGTACAACAAAAGCCACGTCGTCGTCATGTCCATCGAATTTGTCGAACTTTCAAACAATAAAAAAAAAGTCACTTTGCACTTGTAGACAAACCGCAGCAATGCTTGCTCCTTTTTGATTGCCACTTGAGCTGGAATACACTGCAGTACGATGCGAAAACCAAGGCTACAGAGCCCTGGAAAATATACACGTACAGTTGTACTTGCAGTTTGGTGCCATCCAACTATGTGCTGTATAAATTAATATAATAAGTTATACAGGAAACACATTTTGGAGGAAAAAATGGGTCGCTGTGGAGGCTGATAAATTGCATTCTTATCATGGAAAGACAATTCGAAAAGCAGTCGAAAAGGCTATACCAAGACGTAGCTAGTTATTGCTATCCTTGATAATAAAATGTCCGATTTGTTTTTCATCCGCCCTTATAAAGATCCATTGTTTCTCAATTGCATGATGTAGGACTGAGATTCAGCATACACCAAGGCCTGTTTATACTTGATTAGCCCGAGAAGATCCTTGTTACAGCGATTCTGGCGTCACGATTGTGAGGAAGACATGTGGACGTCCTCTGCTGGCCACTGAGCGCGTCACTGTGCAAATGTGCAAGACGCTCTTTGCGAATATCGTGGTGGCATCTCTGCCTGCTCAACTGGATGCCTGGATGTCTACATAGTTTAATCAAGTCATTTTTTATTTAGGTTTTATGGTTTTTTGTTTTTACTTGGAGCTCATTCTCTCGGGACATCTACTCTAACAGTGAATAATAATCATACAATTAAGTTTTGGATGAAATAAGCTTATGGACGTATCATTCAAAGCATTTGAAGCTTACTTATTGACGAATCGTATTCAGTATAAAAGTTTAATAGTTTATATAGGTCTTTCTAAAATTGATATGTGGTAAAACTGGCCATTTGGCCAATCAAATTGTAGTACAACTGTACGTGTATATTTTCCAGGGCTCTGTAATATTGCTTTTAGTCACATCGAACCAAGATGGGTGCGGCACTGGCGTCGCATGGTTGACGTACAACGTGCCATGTGGTTGTCCAGTGGGTTCACTGGGTGGATGGACAGAAGTACTCTCACGATTCTCGCGATCAGTCCTGGATGTCGTGGAGGATTTAGAGAGAGAGATTGAACAAAACGTGAGAGGCTTCCCCTTGTGTGCTCGTGAATGCGGAGGAGGCGTTTGGTTTGAAGAAGTAACGCCATGAATTCCACATGGCATACGATGGCTGCGATGACAATGAATGTGTGGCAATTATTGACATCGCTGCATGCTGAAGATGGGCCATTTCTCGCCATGGGAAGCCGAGTTGGAGGTAGATAAAGCAACTTTTGCCATACCTCGACGCCTCTGAGTCATTTCCCGACCGAAAAGCCGCACTGTACGTAACACCAAGGCGGAGACGCACCCAAGACTTCGTTCTAGCAACTGTTGACTGCCTCACTGGATTGTCCCTCCCCACCACCGTCAAATGGGATCCACAGCGTTCATTTTTATATATTCCCGATGGATACGAAATGTTTCTTTGCCGACTGTGATAATGAGGTTCAGCCAGGATCGTGGAAATGCCATTTCCACCGCAAACGATCGCGATGCCTTGTCGTCAACTGCGCCAACCAAGTCTACGCCCGACACCTCTGTGTTCGCCATGGAGGTCGCTCCCAATGCCGCCACGAAAACTGTTCGTTGAATCGCCGCATTGGCAATTATTGCGCCCGCCATTCGCACTTGGACGTCAAGAAGACATGCACCGAGCCGGACTGTGATAAACAAGCCCACGCTCGTGGAAAATGCGTCCGTCATGGCGGCGGCCACTGCTGCAAAGTACCAAGCTGCTCCAAACATGGAAGACAGCGCGGGTATTGCCACAAACACTACCAAGACACATTCGGCGTCATCACGACGCGACGAAAGTCCGACGAAGTGGACCCGACAGTATTAATCAACGCCGCGACGGCCAAGATGTCGATTGGAAACCTCCTCAACGATGAAATGCCCGCGCCAGAGAACCCGTGGACGGAAGGGCCATTTGCCATTCCAATTCCACAAAACTAGAAAATTCCTAACGTCTTGAATTGTTTGTACTTTGTTTGAATTACATTTTCGGTCATTGAGTGTCCATATATTTGGCTTTGAAACCGCGTCTTTTGTATCCTCTCGGACGACTTCCAAGCTCGACAACTTGCGCAGGTTCTTGAGACGCAGGGGGAAACTTCTAGCACCGATGCAGCGTGGGCGCTCCTTTGCCGTCTGTCGAGCTGTGTGGGGAATAGAATAGCTGGTTCCACCCAGATGTCGTTTGAATCAACCCATGCCGGCAGTCTCTCGACGTGGCTACATGATGACAAAGTGGACTAAATACGTATCGAGCCATACAAACGACGAGCTATTTGTTAAGGCATCAAACCTTGCGAGCTATCCACAGGCAGCAGCATGTCCTTCGAGATTTAAGACGACCACTGCCTTGAGTACAAGCTAGGGAAGAAGGCTAAAGTCGAGCCCATATGTCGCCGAGGCGAACATAAAACCAGGGCCGTGTTCTCAGAGCTTTTACGAGCACTATACGTGAATGACATAGGCCACGGGGAAATCCGATGGAAAGCTAGTCTTAACTCGACGCTTATAATGTCAAATACTTAGTTTTGACATGGCAAACGGCATGCAATTCGTGAGCTTGTCGCCCCAGAGCATCTTTGAGCTCCCCCAAGTCAGTGGCTGCAATGGAAGCGCAGAAACCACGATCCAGATCGTCTTTTTTTTCTTATCCACGCGACCTGTGCGCGCCAATCAACCACTGATGTAACTTACGATGAATAACAGTCCAACAAGGAGGAGCGCCAAGGCAATGTATGGCCCACGTTGTACGCACAGACTTTACAACGGCATCAATCATTCAATAGCTTTCATGCTGGGTTTATCAAGAGGGGGAAAACAACTGCGTTTCGAGGCGTTTCACCTTCACCGCCAAGTGGCGCAGTCCAACAATTCATAGCAGTGGTTTACACTGACCTCCTTGCGGCTCTTCCCCCTGTGCAATCTGTCAAACGGGCAAATAAAAGGTCCTTAGATCGACCCAAGAGTTTGTTTAGCCTTCTTAATTTAGTAGAAATGATATTGGCAATGGCGTAGATCTTCATGAAATGCTCAGGGGTTCATCGCTCACGAGATGCTCGATGGACATTGTCCCCAACGATGCAGTTGTCGGTTTCACCACGACCGTTTCATGGCCGTTTCGGGCATGTTTCCAGCAATACCCGCGCTGTCTGCCATGCTTGGTGCAGTTTTGGACTTTGCACTGTCGGCCACCGCCATGTCGGACGCATTTCCCTCTGGCGTGGGCTTGTTTCTCACAGCCAAGCTCTGTGCAAATCTTCTTGAGCCAAGGGACGGCGTGGCGCGAGCAATATTTGCCCACGCGTTGGTTGAGCGAGCAGTTTTCATGGTGGCAGGTGGCCCGGCCGCCATGTCGAACGCAGAGCCGGCGGGCGTGCACTTGGTTGGCGCAGTCGGCGACGAGACACCGCGATCGTTTGCGATGAAAGCGGCACTTCCAGCTCCCCGACGCCGCGGGGTTGACACAGTCGTTGAAGAAACACTTGGCCGCCATGTACGGAATGTGCCAATGCGCTACGCTGTTGCTGATCGTTCTGTCGTCTTTTGCGCACTGCAAGGCAGTGGGAATCTGTTGCGAGTCGTCCCTAGGCGATCCTATCATTTCGTTTCGTCCGATGAGTCCAACAAACACGTGCTCCATTGATATATCCATGGGTGCAACTAGCACATGGCGTTGTGTTTGGGTGCAAATTTGATGTGGAAAGCCTTGGAAAGTCATGCAAGATGGCGTGGAAGATGATAGCGTTCCGTCTGAAAGAGCAGACGCCGTCGAGAAGAAACGGCGTGATCGTCGTTTGTCGATGGCATTGTCCACGGAAAGTGGTCGTCCAATGTGTGGTGCTGGAGAGAGCGATTTTGGATCACAACGAGAAGAAGGCGATGGAATTTCTTTCGTGGGAGACTTGTTGACGCCATGGAGGATAGAAGAATCATCAACTAACGGTACTGTGGTTTCATAAGACTGGCGTGCTGCTCGTGGATGAGCGTTGCAAGCGTCAAGGCCACGAGAGCGCTGTTCACTTATCCCACAAAAAAAAGGATTCCATGGCTGCACTGCTACATATTTGGAGCGTCCGTCGTCGTCGGGAGGTTTGGGAGATGACCACTTCGACTTTCCATGCTTGGCTTTCTTGCCTGGGAACATTCCTGCGATATTCCACTTCCGCTTGCTGCGAAACCACGGGGGAAACGTGGCAACTGTTTAGTATTTCTACAGTCACGAGGGCACTTTTGCGTCTTCATATTCCTTTTTACTACAGTGTACGTAGTAGGACAGTACAAGTACATCCTCCAAAAGGATCGCGTTGCCGATGCCATGAAGAAATTGATGGCTGTACGATGATTGAAAGATATTAGTATATGATAATTTCATATGGAAGTCCTCCACATCCGTATCGTATCGTATTGCCACCACTCATAAAGTCTTTTCGGATCAACTTTGAAATGGACGTTTCCGCTGCTTATATTACGTCGGTGGGCGTGTCAACAATTGCAGTGTGCAGAGAGCGAGTTGGTTGTCTTGGACAACAACCACACAAAGAGAGCGTGGGCCGGTTTGGACGCACCCAACTTTTTGTAACAAACAGGTCGTGGAAGCAGTGGAAAATTCCAATCTCGTTTGAAATACACCATCAGCGCGCAGTCGATAGATCCAGCACAATAGACAAGACAAAGCTTCACTTTGGATGTACTCCATCCATTCGCAGCAGGGAACGTGTGTTGAAACCTCAGTACTCTTGCGGGATGCCAGTCGTCCAAGTGAGTCATTTGACCGAGGGAGAGAGCTCTAAGAGTGCTAGAAGAGCAGCTAGAAACGAGTTCACGAGCTACCGTCGACACGGAGAATCGAGCGTTGGAGTTTGGGTTTTCAAACCGTTGCATCCTGGCCGAAGGCACATCCTTGCGACTGAACACAAGGTTCAAACGCACCCACGTAATGTCAAGAGTCATCCTGTATGTCCCGACAGGTCCTTTTCCTATTCGCGATGCAGGCCAAGTGCTTCTTCACCGACTGCGACAACGAGGTCCAGCCTGGGTCGTCTTGGAGCCCGCATTGGAAATTGTGTGGACGGAAGGGCCATTCGCCATTTCCATTCCTTAAAGCTAGACGCCATAGACTGTTTGCATCTTGCTTGGAATTGCATTCTCTCGATCAAATATTACGTGGAACCCTCAATTGAACGGGAATTTTCTTGCACCCGTGCAGCTTGGGCGGTCGACGACCGCCTGTTGAGGCGCATGGTGAATGGACTTGATGGATTCTACAGATGCCTTATCCCACGGAACAATCAGCGATGCAAAAGATGACCGAATGGAGTCACTGACAAGTTTTCCTCACTCTTTTAAGCAAACCATAGCTCGTTTGATGTATACCAGTAGGTCGGGGACGACGGATGGCTGGGCGGCCGCCAGTAAACCAGTCAAGTAGATAAAAGGCCCGTTAGTACCGACTTGGTGAAAGCAGTCGTTGGCGAAGAGGATTCATCTCTGCGCCCATCAAGTTTGGTGTAAGTCACGATGAACAACAGAGAAGTCGACGTGCCGCCCAAGTTCCGCGAGGAAATTCATAGAGTTCTCCACGAGATATATCATTCGTCGTCGTTCGTAGAGGCGGTCGGTTGTTACATTTGGTTGATCGATGCATTCGTTGCCGATGGAAGCATCGAAAGTGGACCGCAGCCACTCGAAAGAAGACAGTTTTGCATTCCAGTTCGTGCGATTTCCCTCTGGTAAATGTGAGTTTTCGTGAAACTTCGTCGTCTGTGCGACAAGGAGGATGTGCAATACTTCGGGCGGCGCTTCCAACTCGCCGAAGCCGCCGTGGTGTTCTCCTAGTCGTTGAAGAAATACTGGGTCGTCTTAGATGGACTGGGCGAACGAGCGGCTCTGTTGCGGATTGTTCTGTCGTCTCTTGTGCACTACTTCAAATTTACATGTCAAGTCGTTCCTTTCAATTGCTCCACTGATGTATCAACGAATGCCACCAACAAATGGCTCTTTCTTGGGTGCACCACCGCCATGGAAAACGAGCAGAATCTGCTCCATGGTCAATGCAGGCGGCGGTAGATTCCGTGGACACACCTTTGGGAAGAATCAAATTCCGGTGGTACGACAAGCAATGACCACTTCACGAGAAGCGACATCTTAAATTGCATTGCCTTTGGAATTGCCGACAATAAACTGTGGCCCTTCTGTCGTGAAGAGATGCCATCAGAATTGTCGGGCTGCTCCGTTAAATACCTTCGACCGCTGACGGATCATCAGAGAAGCAATGCCAAGTCTTGAATCGATCCGAACCAGTGAATACAGCCACGAATTCTTCTTCACGGCAGCATAGAAGCTTCCTGGAGTAGGAACTTTCTTCTGCGTGGTTGCATTCGAGGAAAACAACAGTCTGTTGTACGTCAAATGTTGCCTCTGCGTCGTGCTTTCACATCGATAGATCCAGCTCTTCATGGACATTGCGATACAATGTAGTGTTCGACTTGCTTATAGTTGCATGGAGAGAACAGTGAGTTGAAAGAGTCAAAAAGCGTGGTCAAAGTACTTAGCGATTGCACCTTTAATGCAAAAGGTACTTTAGAATATTTGTCAATTTACCGATGTGCATCGTTGAAATCTGATTCGTTGAAGATTATTCAATATAATATGTTACAAAATATTAATTTTGCAAGTCTCTATTTATACAAAAAAGGCGCTTTTGGCATCATAAAATTACCAATAAACAAAGTTTATACGAGTTTAGAGTTTTGACGTGTCTGAAATCTCTCTGAAGTTCATGTCACTTGTTCTGACATGTGAAAACTGGACAAAACAAAATATCAATTTTCAAAGGTATTACCTATATTATTATTCACAGGAAAACAGTGGATTGCTTCAGTAAATTGACAAATATTCTAAAGTAATCCAGAGTAACGTTAATTCTTCTTTTTTACCAATCTTTAAAGTACACATCGGGTGTCGATTTGATGAGTACATGACCAAAAATATCCGGATAACTCGTTTCAAAAGAAATTATCCGGATAAATTTGTCATTTCGAGTGGAAAAATGCATTTTGTTATACAATAGTCAAGTGTAATATATCCAGCACCGATGACATTGCAAGTGTCGTCTTGTGAAAGCGAATTCTATCCATCAACCTGATTGCCTTTTAGCACATTCTCATGCGGTCTATTGTCCATTGACGCATATGCAACGATCGCTCGTAAACCCTGTGGCGTGGTCAACATGGACATCTTTCATAGTACATGTATACTTGGTCTACATTGCAGCAGTACTGTAGAATTCGCTTTGAAAGTCTTCAAGTCTAATTTGATTGCAATGGAGGAGTTACATGCCAACAGGACTCGTGTTGGCGATGCATGTTGAAGAAATTGACAAGAGCACGATATTAGTTGCGCTATTCATATCGCATTGATGCGATATATTCATATGGACTCCGTATCACATTGCCATAACGACGTCCTGCCTGCCTTGCCGACGGACGCACCCAGCTTGGCTTCGGAGCTGCCATGGTAACGCTACCAACAGCTTGTTGCAGGTCTAGGAAAATTCCAATCTACAACAGTGCACTTGAGAGGAACGACATTACATCGATGACACTTGATCCATCCAGCACAATAGACAGACAGAGCTTCACACTTTGGACGTCTCCATCCATTCGCAGTACAAGCACCTCGAAATATGAAGAGATCGCACGGGGCTTACAAGCTTGAGTAAGAAGGAGCCAAGGGGGAAGAGCAAGGGCCGCCGCTGGTGGTGGATTGTCACGCGCGTTGTCTCTTTGGGAAGAGAAGGGTGCCATCTCTCGCGACGAAAGACTGCAACCTGCTTGTGGACTCGTGTGGGTGTGGGTGTGTGTGTTGAAACCTCAATACTCTTGCGGGATGCGTGTCGTCCAAGTGAGTCATTTATTCCATGGAGAGAGCTCAACGAGCGCTAGAAGAGCAGCTATAAACGTCGATTTGACTAGTTGACGCCACCGTCGACAGAGAGAATCGATGTTGGATCCATCGATGTCGAGCGTTGGACCATCGTTGCCGCCACTGTCTCGCGGTGGAGTTTGGGTTTTCAAACCGTTGCATCCTGGCCGAAGGCACCTGAACACAAGGTTCAAACGCACCCACGTAAATGCACAAGAGTCATCCTGTATGTCCGCTCGGTAGTCTTGGATCCCGAAAGGTCATTTTCCTATTCGCGATGCAGGCCATGTGCTTCTTCACCGACTGCGACAACGAGGTCCAACCTGGGTCTTGGAAATGCCACTTCCACCGCAAGCGATCTCGATGCCTTGTCGTCAACTGCGCCAACCAAGTCTATGCTCGACAGCTCTGCGTGCGCCATGGCGGTCGCTCGAAATGCCGCTTTGAAAACTGCACGCTGAATCGCCGCATGGGCAATTACTGCGCTCGCCATACGCATCTCGATCTCAAGAAGGGATGCACGGAGCCTGGTTGTGATAAACAAGCCCATGCTCGGGGAAATGCGTCCGTCATGGCGGCGGAAGAACTTGCAAGATTCCGCATTGTCTAAAGCATGGACGGCAGCGCGGGTATTGCCATCGCCATTACCAAGAGGCATTTGGAGGCCGACACATCGCAGCAAGAGCAAAGTCGTACGAAGTCGAACCGCCCGTCACCACCGTCAACAACACAGCGCCGACGAAAATGTCAATAGGAAACCTCCTCAATGGCGACGAAGTCCAACAAGAATATAGATTTTGACCGTACACGAAAGAATCGCTTCCAGCGATCGTAGCCTCCTCCTTAACGCCTATTATAACGAGTGAAAGTATGTTGTATCCTGCGCTTAAGGGAGCTAAGCACCCTGAATGTCGACCTGGGTAGTCGCGTGTTGAGCTCTTGCTCGTTGCTAGCCTTTTAAAGCCTTTGAAACGACCAGACCACGACTCCGCCCCATGGTCGATTGCGTCCGACTTTTTCGTCTAGCGCTCCGTCGCATTTGTAGCATATTGTGTGGCCATCTGTCAAGAGGGCTGGCGACAAGAGCCAGTTGAGTCTTTTGTGTCATCTTTGTCTCTTTGATTGTTCCTTCGAGTGCCCATTCGCATCGTGAAGCAACCATTACTTCGTGTTTATCGATGTCGTCGTCATCTTGCTTATATTTGGGTGCTCCTGGGGCTGGTCCACATCCCAGCTACGGATTGCAAACGTGACGACCGACACAATCGCTTCCTCGGTGATCTTTACCCATTCTGTCTCTGGGAAACAAAGGGTGCAGCCGCCCCTTGACAACAGGCTGACCACTGAGGTCAGTGGAGAAAACAGACGGCCAGGATGCACCCAAGTGAGAGCGAAACTGTACTGCACGTTGACCGTCGTTCTCGCGCGCGTGGGAACTTTGACTCGTTTATGGCGCACTCATTTTACCATTTGCGATGACGATGAAATGTTTCTTTGGCGACTGCGAGAATGTGGTCAAGCCTGGCTCTTGGAAATGCCACTTCCACCGCAAACGATCGCGTTGAATCGTGGCCGACTGCACCAACCAAGTGTATGCCCGCCAGCTTTGTGTTCGCCACGGAGGACGCTCGAAATGCCACCACGAAAGCTGCACGTTGAGTCGACGCCTGGGCAAATATTGCGCCCGCCATACACACCTGGACCTCAAGAAAGCATGTACAGAGCCTGACTGCGACAAACAAGCCCACGCTCGTGGAAAATGCGTCCGACATGGCGGTGGGCGAGCTTGCAAAGTACTCGGTTGCACCAAGCATGGAAGACAACAAGGACTTTGCCATAAACACTTGCACGACAAAAGCCTCGTCGAGCCCAAAAGCATGGCCTGCAAAGTCGATCCGACCGACTTGATCCAAGCAGCGACGTCCAAAATCATGTCCATCGCAAACCTCCTCTGCGACGACATGACAGACAGTTCATCGAGCGATACACCGTTGCCGCCTATAATATATGGAGTATGATCTTTTCGATGGAGGAACAAACCTCTTGAGTCGCTCACGACTGGGGGGCACGGAGTAGGATAACGTTATGTCATGCTTCTCGCTGCGGAATTTATGAACCGCAGGTGCAATGCAGCTTCCTTGCGCGGCAAACTTCATCGTGACAAAGCCGTGCAGAGAAGGCCAACTGTCGTTCGGACGGGAAACAAGCTTGGATCCCAACGATGAATGTCATCCCTTTCAGGTATGAAGAAAGACTTCGCGATGGGCTTTAAGAAAGACTCGCTTCAGAAATTTGATCCTGCTGAAGGGCCAACACGACGATGAAGTTGCATCAGGATACAACGAGGGCAGTAAAAAAGGCTCGTCGAATGCAGTACAGTGTACAAATTTCTCACCCATATCGAAAGGGTGCAAATTCGATACCATACAAACAATAAGATATATGAATCTAATTCGCTATTAGTGTTATCTCTGGAGTATCACTTTTTCAAACAAGGATCAAATTTCACCAAGAAATATCATTTGTTTGCTATATAAAATATGAAGTATCAACAAAATCCACAAAGTTTACAATTTCAAATGGCAACTTTTGACATTTGATATATTTATCTTGTGTTTTGTATGTAACTCACACATTGATACTCCAAATTTTTTTATAAATTTTCCGGCAGTTTTATCTTGAGTTTCGTATGAGTGTGCTCTCTTACTCAAACTTTGCAACATGAGAGAATAAAAATTGGGAAATGGTTTCATGCACCCCCGGATAAATATCCGGACAATTTCTCAATAAAAACGCGTCACCAACGTACGGATAATTATCCGGACATTAAAGGCAGTCTTTGAATTTGGGTGTTGGATGAACAGACAACCAAACAACCCGGACGATATCTTTCCGGATATTTATCCGAAGGGAACACGAATCAAAAATAAGGGTGCAC
The DNA here is from genome assembly GCA_021527685.1 of Aphanomyces euteiches. NCBI lineage: Eukaryota > Oomycota > Saprolegniomycetes > Saprolegniales > Verrucalvaceae > Aphanomyces > Aphanomyces euteiches. The sequence goes on from JAJGMV010000278.1 coordinate 2,896,263, forward strand.
GAATCATTTCCCTAGAAATTATCCATTCACAAGAATATGTCGGATAAAATATGGCAAAATATCGGAATCATCGGAAAAATAGCCAACCATTTTTTTCGGATGATATTTTTGAGGTAGATATACAAATCTCAAGTCATAGAGATATTACTCATGAATTTGTCGAAAAGATATTCGGTGCTATTTGATTGGTAGTTACTATGAATTCTACAAACAGTCATTGCGAATTTACAATTTCAAGCTGAAAATTAAAAGCCCCATGCAGCTTTTACGATGATTCTAAACGTCTCGTAGTTGATTGCTATTGATCTAATTTAAATGAATCGAAATACGTTTTGAAGTAGCGGTACTTGTGTAGGTTGGATTGCTGTCCAAACATCTTCGGGACTATTGAATAACATATAAACCAGTGGAGTTTATCTGAATACATCGGATGTAGGATGACATGCACGTTGCAAAATCCAGAATGTATAATCAATTCGTTATTCATGGGGGGGTCATGTTGCAGTTCTAACACGGCCCTTCGGCATGAACTTCCATTGCTAGAGCGTTCATTGCTTGACTTTCTTCGCGGGGCATAACATGAAGCATCTTGCGCGCCTCTTCAAACGTATCAATTGAGATGTTGCAGTTCTAACACGGCCCTTCGGCATGAACTTCCATTGCTAGAGCGTTCATTGCTTGACTTTCTTCACGGGGCATAACATGAAGCATCTTGCGCGCCTCTTCAAACGTATCAATTGAGAGGGCTTTCGTGAGCGTCAGCTGGCATTTTGTCTGGTACGCAATATCCAACGATAAGCTTCCCACCTTGCACTTGTCCGTGGACATAGTGATATTTAATATCCATGAGCTTGGCTCGGGTGGTAGAAATTTCGTTTAACATGTTTTTGATCGCTGATTGATAGTCGCACCTGAGTACCACGGGAGGGTTTGGTTGCTCTAGACCGAGTTGTGTCATAAGCTGTTGAAACGAAAGAGCCTCTTGGGTCCCTACGCATGCCGATATGTACTGTACTCCGATTCCATAGTGCTCAATAGAGAGATTCTGAAAGTCATCCATCCAGTTCCCGTTTAGTGAATAGTGACATAAGTGATAAAATCGGAAGGCACACTCTGAAAGCTTATACGTCAGAGGAACGGAACTCTTAGAAAGCCTATATTCCCTCGCCAAAGCAGTCCAATGAACTGGAATTTTCCAGTTCCGCCTCACTGCTTTTCACCATACATCCAGCCAACATCTCGACTCCTTGGATGGGCTACCCAACTCCCACGGAGTGCCGCAAGTTCACGGATGACGAAGACATCATGCTTCTCCGCCAAGTCAATGCCGAGAGACCATTCGAAGCGCGACAGGGCGAAATAACCAAGGCAGGGACTTCAGTTGCACGCGCTTTGAACGAACATGCCGACTTCAGACGGCCTGGTTTTGATTACAAGAAAGCCCAGCATCGTTTCGGCATTCTGATTGAAAGTCATCGGTCCTTCAATCGTGACTCCTCCAAAGCCTCTGACATTAATGAGGGATATGGGGGAAAATTACAGCTCTTGGACGAGCTACTTAGTGCAGTCGACGATACCAACTCCGACGAGCGAGATCGTCTTGTACAGACTGTTGTAGTCTCCCAGCGGAGTGAGCTAGAGGGTAGTATTATTCGTGAAGAAGCACTATCAACCCTCGGCAAGCGAAAGTCATCAGAAAATGACAAAGATGGAGGCAGTACGAATACAAGCCGTTTTGCCAAATTGGCAGCCGCAATTCAAGAAGATACCAAAGCTGATCTTGAGTTTAGAGAAGCTGAACTCGAGTTCAGAAAATATCAATACGAAAGAGACATAGAGGAGCGCGAAAAGGATAGTGAAGCGGCTAGAGGGCAGGCTCATCTACAGCATGAAGACTTGACGGCAATGCTTAACATTCTACAAAAGAAATATGACAAATGAATTCATGCTTTTCATTAAAAATGTTAAACATCGGCTTCATCGAAAGTGTTGAGAAACTCCTCAAGTGTTGGTGGTGTTAAGCAAAAGTATTCACTGATTTGATTGCTTCCGAAGTGGCAGCCTCTTGTGGCCACTATAGATCTGTCGTTGCAGGTTTTCACCATTTCCCGTCGGAGAAATACGGCAGGTTGCCACTTTGGTTCCATCAATAAAACCAAACACATTGGCCAAGGGAGAGCCCTTGGAGGCTATTGCGCCGCAGTATCGGTCCATGTTTCGTTGGATTAGCTTGGTGTTGAAGTAGTAATCCATACCATCTATCATATAATTCATCAATTACATGTAGAAATATCTCGCATACTGTATTGCTGCCGTGGAGCGGTAAAACGTTTTGGCCATGTCATGCAGTCGTGTTGGGAATGCCAATCGTCCCAGAACAATGCACATCGCCTCGTCGCGAAGCACGCAGTAACGTCGCACGGTTATGACAACGTTTGGAAGACCCAGCAGATGTCCAAGCTTTCAGATCCCAACAACGTCGAAGCGGAAATCAAGCAGAGCGTTGGCATCTGACATTGATCCTAGGTCGAACCGGCCGTCTGGGATTACGGGTCGTTCAACGCATGAAGCAATGCAGAGGTGCAACAAGAGTCGTCTTTGTTTCGCTGTATTGGCGTACGGTACAAGTTCGATGAGCTCTTGGAGGGAAAGGAACATGGTAGTCGAGGTAGGCTGTCGGTGCAGGTCTTGGTTGCTTTGTCTTCTGAATTGCAAGTGGGAATGGCTGAAACACATCAATAACATTTCGAATGGATGTATTAAACAGATATGTTGAACAGGAGCTGCGCTGGAGCCTTGCAGAAACGAAACTCATCCATAGCCCCTCAGTTGCCGTTCACGCTCTGTTTGTCACTTCTTTCTCTTGTCGAGGGGAACGGGAACTGGATGGATGACTTGCAGAATCTCTCTAATGCCACAGTAGCTTGCTGCTTGGAAAACTAATGAATGAATGCACCATTCAGTTCAACGATGCATCCAGTCGTGCATCGTCGGTTTGTTTTATCGCCTGCCCAGTCGGCGTCCGTGAAAACATGCATTTCCGTGGAGTTGGTTGGCTTGATCTCGAGACTATAGTGTTTCGTCCCTTGCGAATCACGAAGGATTGGCTTCAAGCTGCGCTCATGGTTTACATTTGGCTTTTTTATAAATCTCGACAATAGACTTGTCGCGAATGATATATCTGGACGTGTAGAACTGGCGAGCCACTATAAGGACCCAACAATTTCTCGCATAGTTGTTTGTGTCATCGTTGTTGGCTCTCCGGGCTCTGTCATACAATGATCGAGAGCTAGTGGACTGTCTTGCGGATGACGATCCGTCATATCGTGTTTCTCCAGAAGCTACTCGATCAGCGAAGTTTGCTCCAGAAACATCGCACCGTTCTTGCGGCGCGGATGTTAATCCCCAATATGCGCTTTGCTGGACAGAGTGACTTGATTTGATATTTTACCTCGAGCTCCTTAGTTATGCCATCAAGAAAATCGTTGTCTTGGGACAATGCAATAATTTCATCTACGTATAATCCAATGAGGGTTATGCCATGCTTTGACCAGTGATGACAAAGACAGGGGTCCTGTAGCAGTGCTTGAGCGCAGAGGAAGTGTTTAACACACAAGCTTGTTAGCTCGCAAATTTAAGAGTGAGCTATCCTAACTGGATCGGCTCCAAACCGGCGGCTGCGCCACTCGCAGCCGCGCTCTAACAACAAGCGATCTTCACGTCGTTCGACGTCGCGACTCACGCATCTTCCTTCGATGATAAAGCACTCGCTGCTTTACCCGCATACTTCTTCCTTGATGAGCCACATCGCTCCGAGCTTCGTTGCTCACGCGTGTACACGCATTGCGTCGCGTGAATCTCGCTTGGAAGCTCCCAGAGCTTCCAACTTCAATCTTGCTTCGATGGGTTCTTATAACCCGGTGTTCTTATAACACGTCTTGGCCTTGACGTGACTTCATTGGCTTGGCTAGCAACGGCCCCGTTGCACCCTCCCCCACTAAAATCGCAAGCTGCCGTGCTGACCTGACGCTTGATGGGAATGGACAACGCCGCTAACGGCCGGCTCAATCGTAGCCCGAGTTCTCAAAACTCGTTTCGCACTTCTCGACAAATGTCTTCTGGACTTCCACCAGCCAATGCTTGGGACGCGAACAATCTTGCCGCGCGCTATGACCGCTACCGAATTGACTTGGCCAAGATCTCTGAAGCGCCCAGTGAAGAGTTTGACCTCCGAATTGCAGGCGACGCGTATGGTACGCCGGAGTGCTTTCGTCCCCTGCCGCCGAGCGGCCCTGGATATCCTTTGCACGTGGATTTCGTCGCGCTCGGGCGCAAGCTGAAGGGTTTACGTGGACTCTTGCTTGAAGGTGACTTTGACCTAGCCTATGCGGCCAGCGCTTGCTTGGATATCATTCTGGCCATGCGGCCCTTTGCCATGGACAACGCGCGCTGGTGCCGTTACATCGATGAACATCACGAAATGGACCTCGCAGCGACACGCGGAAGCCGAAATCGCCACGGCGAGGTGCGCACGCCCAAGGGGGTTGTCCCTGTCGCCCCACTTCTTGGCGAGACGGCGCTTGAGTACGCAGCCGTATGGTTCTTGAAACTTGCCAATGACCCCAATCAAGTCCAGAACAAGCTGCGTGACTATACCCACGTTCTTGAAGATCTTGCCAACTACGCGAAGACTCGCCATCGTGGCCCACGATTGCACTTCTATGTTGTGCGCTGGTTGCTCGCGGTCCGATCGCATCACTACAGCGAGGTAGCCGACCTTATCTGACTTCTTGTAATCATTGTTCTTGTAGTTGGTCTCCCGATATGGCCCCGAGATCTTCGGCCCGTGGCATAGAGCACCTGCTGGTTTGCACGAGCGCTCGCGCTCTCGTTCGCAGTCGCCTCGAGATCGCTCTCGATCTCAGTCCTCTCATCGTCGGTCGTCCTCGCGAGCAAGTCGCCGCTCTCGTTCGCGTGCTCAGTCGCACCACCGCGGCCATCCGCTTCGCCTGAAGACGCCTGAAGCGACGAAGAGAGGCCTCTCCCGCGACCGACTGTCGCTGACCTCCCTCGTCGTCGCCATGATTTTGATGGCCATTGGATGACCGATTCCCAATATGAAGTCGCTGTTCTTCAAGTCTCCGTGAAGAATCTTCAATCGGTGGTGGATGCGATGTCGACCCGCGTCGAGAAGCTGCTCGAGCTTGGACCGATGGTCGAGCATTTGTTGCGCCGTACGGATCGTCTCCCGCAGTTTGTTGACGCTGGTCTTGACCGACTATCTCAAGAGGATCGCCAAGCTCGTGGTGTGGCCGTGCCGTCTGCAGCACCCGCTCTGGCTGCGCTGCCTCCGAATCCCGAGGTATGTACGGCTTCAACTTGCCCACGTAGAAGACGTTGTGGATGTTCCACTCGGCCGGCAGCGCCAATCGAAAGGATGTTCGACTGATCACTTTTGTAATAGGGTACTGGCCCCACCACTGAAGCTGGAGCTTAGTGTTTCCCAACACGGCTTTTGGAACCACTGAACGATGTAGGAGTACTTCGTCGCCAATCTTGAATGCATTTTTGTTTTGTCTTCCTTGTTGATTGGCATATTTCGCCTGCCTCTCTTGGGCCAAGGCTATGTTGCCTTGAACTTGGAGAATAATTGATTCTCGGACCTTCACAAAGTGTTCAACTGAGGCGATCGTTCTAGCCGGAGGAACGTCCTCGTGGGTATTAGGAACCCATCCAGCGCTATGGGTCGAAGCAGCCCAATATCCTCCCCCACTTAAAATAGCATCGTCAATGGAGGACGGGAGACGCGGATGGCGTAGAAAATTCACATAAAACAGGGAGAAACCCGTCGTCACATTTGTGGCCGTGTTGTAAGTAAACTCCACATGGGGTAGTAACGAACTCCAAGTCTTCTGTCGAGACTGCGCAAAGCAGCGCAAAACGTCCTCGATTACGCGATTCGCGCGTTCCGTTTGACTATCCGACTCAGGATGGTCCGAAGTGGACATGTTGAGCTTGGTGCCCACCAGCGAAAACAAAGCAATCCAAAATTTGCTGGTGAACCGAGGGTCACGGTTCGAAACGATTGACGAGGGTAATCCAAAGCGACAGTAGATCGCGTCAAAGAAAATCTTCGCGGATTGCTCCGCCGTGATAGAGTCCTTCACGGGTATAGCCACCAGGAACTTGGACGCTCGATCCACACACGTCCATATACCCGTGTTACCTCGACCATCCCGGGGTAATCCAAAAATGTAGTCCATGCTGACAGAGGACCAAACGTCCTCGGGGACTTGCAACATCTGCGCTGGAGCGCGAATGCTCGGTGACGACTTCACCTTCTGGCATATAGATGGGACATGGCAAACGCCACCTTGATAGATTCCTTGCGCATGCACAGAGCATCCGCGGCGATGGTAACTTGCAGCAACCACCGCATCACGTGGTCGGATTCTTGCCCACTGAATTTCGACACGTCCAACTTGACGCCCTTGCTCTCGTGGGCATGACGGGTGTCATCGTCATCAAACGACCCGTCTTCTCTTGATCGGAGCTGCGCAAATCCAGCTCGCGCCTGGTACGCAGCGCATTCCTCGCGCGTTTGTCGAAGCGCTTCTTCTTGACTGGCTTTCGAAGCCATGAGCGATAAAATCTGACCTTCAAGGTCCAAGATTTGATTCTTCAGTGCCCGCGAGGACTCTTCATGAAGTAGTGCGATATCATCGCGCTCCTCCAATCTCGCGTTAGCAGCGTAACGACCGATAACCTCAACGAGGTGGAGCAAGTGTTGCTCGTCGCGGTTCGACAGCATCACTGCGAGGTCTTCGTCTCCCATCAACTCGCGTAGACCTTCGAGCGTTTCACGGTGGTCTTCGGTACAGTAGGAAAAATATTCGATCGGCATATTCGGTCCTTGAACGAACTAGAGTGCTACCAGGTGTAGCAGTGCTTGAGCGCAGAGGAAGTGTTTAACACACAAGCTTGTTAGCTCGCAAATTTAAGAGTGAGCTATCCTAACTGGATCGGCTCCAAACCGGCGGCTGCGCCACTCGCAGCCGCGCTCTAACAACAAGCGATCTTCACGTCGTTCGACGTCGCGACTCACGCATCTTCCTTCGATGATAAAGCACTCGCTGCTTTACCCGCATACTTCTTCCTTGATGAGCCACATCGCTCCGAGCTTCGTTGCTCACGCGTGTACACGCATTGCGTCGCGTGAGTCTCGCTTGGAAGCTCCCAGAGCTTCCAACTTCAATCTTGCTTCGATGAATTCTTATAACTCGGTGTTCTTATAACACGTCTTGGCCTTGACGTGACTTCATTGGCTTGGCTAGCAACGGCCCCGTTGCAGGTCCAATCTGCTTTTCGACATTCCAAGTTGTTGCAACGTCGCGTCAATGAACAAGCTTTCATTTTCACTTCGTTTTACATATGTTTAGCCTTACATTTTAGGCTAACTTGATAATCTCACTTTCCATATCACTTTAAGATATTTATCGTGTTCATATCCAGGAATTTCATAGAAGGAGTGTCATTTCCGAGTATCAGATGACGCCACCAAGTCGAGGATAAGAGTTGAAGCTTTTTGTTTTCCCTTGAATAGACCCTACTCGGAGTTTTTATATTTTTCCATTCCAAATGAGTACAAGGTGAAATACGCCTTCGTGCAGACCAGGCACGATGATAAGACTGGAAAAACCAGAGTCGAATGTGCTTTGTATATTGCAATAAGGTCTGTTGGTGAAGGGGAACGTAAGTATTACTCGCTGTACATGTCCATGAAATGTTCATGAAAGCTTTTCAAAGACAAATGCACCAAGTCTCTGCTAATTCACACGTATCCATCCCAGCTATCACAAAATTTTCCATACGCCAGGGATCGAATAGCTGCACTAAGTCGGGTGATGGTTGAGACTGATAATCGACCCGTGCAATCAGCACCTTGAGTAAAATGACAAATTTCGAGGCAATCAGACAATAGTTGAATAAATAGCCTTTTTGGAATACGGAAATGTGTTTCGAACATCTCATAAGTATAGTGGTGAGCTCGAGGGATAGTCACAATGAATGGCTGCCTCCCCCAATTCTCTATTGCGTTCAATTTAACGTCAACCAAGATTGATACAACGCGGCACGATCTAAGTTGGGTTAAATGTGACCACCACCTTGATGCTATCACAGCGACTGCGTCAAAATCATCATCAGTCTCGGTCAGTGAGTCTCGTCAACATAGTCGTCATGACGAGGACTTTGGCTTGCATTCTTCACATCAGCGGCTGTGGTTAAAGCACCTTACCGTTAGTTTCGTTGTCTACATTCTCAAGACTCCGATTTTCCTGCCAAAATTATTTGTTAGAAATGCCCTTAGTAGGGATGCATGACAATATGAATGTGTTGCTGCCCATGATGGCAATTTTGCGTACGATAATTTAGGGTCCCTTAAACACTCGATATGTAGCTCCTGTTTGTCGGCCAGGGTCATTCGCAACTTCATGATTTCTTTGAAGGTGGATTTTTTCCTCAGGATACCCCTCCGAGAAATATTCAACACCAAGGGTCTGCGGTCCTTTTCTGTGAAATTTCATAAAATGACATTGTCGCAGAATGTTGGTACAATATGTCATTATAATTACATAGGTCTGACCATGAAATGGGACTCTAAAACGACAAAAACTTGACGAATTCAAACACGCCAAAAATCTCGAACATATGACAAAACTATAAGTTTTGTTGATAAGCAGCAAATTTCATGAAATTTTCACTGGAACCAAACAGGCCCTTAATTTATTAAAATATTGAATTTACACCGTGTCAAAATAAGGGGGCAGTACTCTGTCGGGAAATTAAGTGAAAAATGAGATACTAAAATCATCTAATTGGCTTGCACATTAAGTAGACTGTTTAGTCGTACCGGCAATGCGTATGGCCGTCGCCAATGAGACGATGGAGAGCGCTAGATTAAGTGACGCGTGCACGCCAAACATTTGATTGGGGGATCAAATATTTGGCGTAGACTGGCGACACGTTCCAAAATACTCCCCTCTAATCGAGACGTTTCTTCATTGTTGCTTGGGGGAATGATGTCACAAGCTACGGCATGTGCACCTCAAACTTGGGTTTGGGTTGAACATTCGTGAGAATGTCAGCGAGCATTGAATTGGTTTGGCAGTGTTGATCATGATGATGCACTTCTTCACTAGATTACTGATGAAATGATGGCGGACATGGATATGCTTAGTCCTTTGTTGAAGAGTTGGATTCTCAGCAATCTTGATAGTGTTTTGATTGACTTCGTATAACCAATTGGAGTTCTTCGAGTGGAGACTGAGCAGAGTGCTTGCAGGAGACCATAAGGCCCTGGTCGGGGAACGAAGAGAGATGCAGTTCAACAAAGTCCCACTTTTTGTTATCCAGATAATTAACCGGATGTTGGAGAACAACAGAGATTCGTGGTCGGGAAACCAACTTTGTTCAACAATGAGATCTCTCGCTGTCATTGCTGCTGCGCCTGTGGTTACTAGTGTGGCGTTTACAATTGCTGCTTGCTCATTAAAACGTCGGGCGAATAAGTTCAATGTTATGACGGTTAAATCCATAAACTTTAAGGAAATGCTAGGCGATCCCAGGTATGACCAATGGTTCATGAAAAATCTTCGTTGCAATCTATCATCCTTCATGGCCCATTGTGGAATACTACGAGCCCAAATATCAAACTTCAGTCTCGACAAATACACCAAACGACACAGCTTTGAAAAGAAAGTCGCAGTAGTTTTGTACTTCTTAGGAACACAGTGTGGCTATCGCGAAGTCTCTGGTGTTTGGTATGTCAAAATCATGGTGTATTGATATTGACTCAACATTTACTTGCAATTTATCTCAAATGCGCTCTACCCGGATACGTCTACCAACGTCCTCAGCATCGTGGAGACTAGTTGAAGACGGATTTACCAACAAACGATCAATTCCTGGCATTGTAGGAGCTATCGATGGTACTTTAATAGAAATACAGCGCCCGAAAGACTTTGATGGGTTTTACAATCGACATGGCGATCCTTCTTTTAATATACAGGCTTTGGTTGACCACTCGGGACGATTTATGAGTGTTGACATACGTCCTGGTTCCTTTTCTGACAAAAAATATGGAAAATGTCCTTTCTAGGTGCTAACGTGCGATCTCTTGTTCCCCCTGGTTGCTTCATTATCGGAGGCGCAGGATATTGCCTTTTCCCTTGGTTAATTATCCCTTATTTGCCTCACGAGGAAGGCGGAAAGTTGAACAACGTACAATTGTATTTCAATTTTATTCCGTCTAGCACCCGAATGGTTGTTGAATGCGCTTTTGGGAGACTGAAAGAGCGCTTCAGGCTTTCAAAAGGCGTGTTAGGGGAGAAGACGCTAGCCAAATCTTGCAATTTGATCATGGCTTGCATGGTTCTCCTCAATATTCTGATCGGATTCAAATTATTCATTTTTCAACGACGAGGACGAGCCCCAAAACGAGTACACGCAGCCCCATGACGTTCGAAATACAACGCCAGTCGATTCTGACAAAATCACCCGACAAGTCGCTTGCCACAGACGAGATCGCTTGGCAAAAACTATGTTTAAGAGACGAAAACAAAATACATTAGCTTTATTGTCTTTAGCCTCTCTCACTAGAAACATATTCATAACTTGAGCCATTTGATCAGCTTGTTGCTTCATGAGTCGTTCAATTGCGTTTGTCTGGCGTTCCAATGCAACTTTGATCTCTTCGGCCACGTCAAACTTGTTTTGAGAATATTGTGTATTTATGGCGCCACCAAGTGATTGCAAGCCAGTTCCCACGGCTTCGAGACCACGCAATATGGATTTGGCATTTGATAGGCCATGTTTGGTTGGAGTTTGCTTTTTTTCTGAAGACTGTCGACGCGAAAATAGCGAAATCTTCTCGATTCAGTGTTCCTTGCTTCTGTGTTGTCGGTTGCAACATTATTGTTAACATCTAACGTTTTGTCATCTGTGTCACTTGACAATGCAGAGGAATCGCTAGAGTAGTCATTCTCATCAATGATTTCCTCACTTGCTTTGGCTGCAGACACCAATGTATTTGGTTCATCGGATGACAACAAAGTTTCTTGAGAATAACCTGGTTTCGAGCTCCAGTACTCAAACATAATATCAAAGTACTGAGGCTTCGATCTGACGTTTCTGCCATTTCCTGTCGCTCGGTAGTTTGGATGAAACCACATTTTACGTAGTTGATTCAACTAACACAATGGTGATGACAACAAGCTATACCTTATTCTGGACTTGAGTATGGTCGTTTTCTCGTTGCATGGCTGTTGAGAGTTCAGCCGCAAGGATCCCATATGCGTCTTTCTTCATTTGGGAGCTCTTTGCCCCTGTGAATCGTTCGCCCATATCACGAAAACGAAGTCGCAGAAGCATTTCAACCGACGCGTCACACCAAAGAGCAGCTTGTCTTGACATTGACAGGCAGCTGACATCGGCGAGATTGTCTGGTTGGTGCAGGGGAGATGCCATAGGGCGGATGTCATTTGACGAGCTTCGGCTGGCACGGATTGACGACCTTGTCTTGGACCTGACGGCTTGCTTCCTTGATTGGCTCATCAAAACCAAAAAATGGCCACAGGAGAGCCACAGAAACACTTGTGAATGATTGGTTTAACATGGATCAGTCGTCGGTTTTGCTAACTTTACCTTGGCTCTGTTGCCTTGACCGAGGTGCTCCACCTTGGCTCAAAATCTCTCAACAGGGGTGATGCCCAACAGAGACGGAAATTACACTTTCCGGAAATTGGATAATATCAACCAATGAAAAATTTGTCACCTTTGTTGGATTCCCCTCTGTCCGTTCCCCGACCAGGGCCAAAGACACTGAAATGTACTCGGCTTCACAAGTCTTATGAGCAACTATATTCTATAGCTTTGATTTCCACGAAATATAAGCATCCGTTGAGAAAGAGAAGGTAACCAGTCGATTGGAAAAGCCATTTGCATAGTCGGCGTCAACATAGAGATCGATCGTACAATCTTCTTTGTCAGACTTAGTGTAAAGTTCAAAGAAGACCATAGTCTTGTGTTCCTTTGAGGTAGCATAATACGCATTTTGCTATCTGTTGAAGTTCTTCAGCATGTTCATTGAGATATCTTGACAGCAAAGTTAATGTATAGACTATGTCGGAACGATTTGTCAGAGTCAAGTGCAGAAGTTCGCTCACCACTTGGCGAAAAGGCAAGGGTGATGAAGCCGTAGGAGAACTTGTAGTTGAACTTACTTGAGGAGTCGAGATTGGGTTGCAGTCTGTAAACCCGTGTGTAGCAAGTAAATACAAAATATACTGCGTCAATGGAGAAAAATTAATCCCTTTTGTAGTCGGTCGGCTTCTATACCACAGCTAAAAGTCAAGTTGCCAAAGTCTCTCATGTAAAATCGAGAACTTCAGCTGTGTTTGGTAGCCATTTCCTCTTCGGCGTCCATTTTTGCCTCTGGTTCTGGCTTAGTCGCGTCTTCCTTTGTTTCTTGTTACGCTTGCACTTCTGCTGCTTATCGCTCTTTTGCTGTTCGTTCGTCTTTGCGCGCATTCAGCACAGCACGCTTCACCTCTGGTGTAACCTCATAGCTCACATCGCCTTCCCCAATATACTAGTAGTTCATTGTCAACTTCGTCTCGCTTGCACATTCATTCCGTTTTGGCCGTTGAACTGTTTCAAAGCCTCTCGTTCCATCTGTCATACCTTGCTGTCTCCCACTCACGTGATCCCTGCGTCCCCATTGTGAGAAGTCTCTGAGCATTTTAGTTCAGGTAGATGTAACTGGACCCTTGGCACGACATACCTGCTGGTAGCATGTCATCTCTACTCTCCTGCATGTGAAACACTATCTGCACTCTGCCATTCCTTTGGCTCAATTCCTTTCTAGGCCATTCATATTCACTGGCCCTGTTTGGCTCTGCATTGACTAGTTTGGCTCTCCATTCATTAGTTTTAGGCGGGATAAAGATAATTCACTTTTCATCTTTCCCTCTGCTTCCTAAGCTTTCTTCCTGTGCATGTACCTGGTTACATTTCCCTTTGGAATTCCATGAATTGAAGACGACTCTTATAAATGCAACGAAAAACAAAAAAATATTCTATTATATCATTACTTGGGGCAGAGGAAAATTACAGGGTCTGCCTGCTCCCGGTGATCTTTTCGCTTTGGTCGACAATGGCAACAATTCTAGAGTATTCCGTTTGCTGATTCTTTCGTTTGAAATGTTCGTGGCTTGGACTTTTGCTTGTAAGCCTTGTACCTCGACATCCCGCAATATCTTCGATTTGAACGCAGTGGTGTATGCTCGCCACAGTTTGGCCAAATTCTCGTGCGTCTCTGACATTGAGTCAGATCTGTTGTGGCCGTCGAGTGCAGTTGTCATCCTGTCATAGAAATTCCTCTGCACAATTAATATTATTTACTTTAGAAGTTCAACAGTGGGTTTGGCTTGCTGCATGGCCTTATATTAAAGATTTTGGAGTTTCCACGAACTTTATTCATTTATACAGGTTTTGGTCATGTGATCTGTCTGCATGGCAATTTCTTCAAAATCTGTCTAATGACATGGGGATTTATGCTTGATGAATCCAGCAATACACATGGTCACAAGAACGCCAGCCTGAATGCATAGCATCATCCCTCCAAGGAAATACAAATGAAAATGTCAAGTTCATGGCGAATTCCGTGTATGCCACTAGGTTTCGATGGTGTAGACCAGGTGGAATATTTATGATGAAAGTCAAGTAGCATCAACCATTTCGCATTGGACTCCTCTCAAGAGCACACATATTCATCTGAATGCGAATCGAATTCGAATACCGGATGGCCCTTCAGTTCTGATACTCCATGATTCAGAGGGTTCTTTATCGCCATACTACACTTTAAGTGCCGCTAGTCTTTGGAAATTGCCCCATCAACATTCAAGACCATTTAAAACCAACAGAGCGAACGTTCTCCCATGCAGAGAGGATCTTGGCGGCAAAGTACAAGGAAGATTGGATACATTTTCATATGGCAAGGGCCAAGGGCTAAAGGATGGCAGGTTGCACACGTCGGGCAAGCACAACGAACAGTAGACTCGTCCTTTGCCACATGCTGTGAACAGATCTGTCTTCTCTCTCTTGCTCAAGAATCCTTAGAACATTGCATGAGCGGGGGGCGACAGCTACACAGAGCTCGCTATATCAAAGATGAGTGTATTACTCCAATACTCGACTTGCTCTCTGGGGGGGGGTGATGAATTTAAAAAGGGGGGCAGTGATAACGGTCACAACCTAGGACATGAACCTATTGCATCAAGATCAACTAGTTGATGCAATCAAGTAGGCGCTGGCCAGCGCCTCTCGGCATCCCACGAGCGAAATAATCCAAGTCAATGAAAATGAGGACACAACGTCTACAAGTTCGCCAAAACTTCAGGCTATAGAACGCGCTGGTGCCTCCAGATTTATGTATAAAGAAAGCAGCATTCACTATGTGGCGCTGGAAGGGCCCTTCCCCTTGACTTTCTCCAAGGGCATCTACGTTGACCACACTACAAATGTTGACAGCCAATATGAGACGATTCTGTGAGCACGATTGAGAAAAGGAGTCGAAGGAGTCCCTGAACTACAACGTATGACGAAAACGTTCTCGCAGGTGTTCTTTAACGGAACAGTTTGAATAAACCTGATTGTGGCAGGCAGTGCATAGGACTCAATCTGTAGATTGCAACTCTGCGATGTTCATTTTCAATAATCGATAGAGGTGAAATGTTTCTGCAATTATTGCGATAACTTGGCCCAGCCTGGGTCTTGGAAATGCATCTTCCTCCGCGAGCGATCCAAGTGCCCCGCCATGAAACGCACCAGCTCCAAATGCCTCAACGAAAACTGCTCATTGAGTCGGCGCTTGGGCAAGTATTACGCCCGTCATACACACGTGGGCCTGAAGAAGACTTGTACCAAGCCCGGATGTGAACAGCAAGCCCACTCGTGGGGGAAATTCGTCCGCCACGGCGGCGGGCGATTCTGCAATGTGCCAAAGTACGTACATGAAAAAAAAAGACAGCGGTACTTTGCTACAAGCATTTTCAAACATATTGAGCGTGATCCCAGCAAAGCGCAAGCGATGCGAGGTAGAACTGATCGTCGTAACCAACTCGTCCAAGGTCAAAATGGCGAGGGGGACCTTGACGTCGAAGTACAAGGACCCTTCCCTCATCGAATTTGCGACCATTGATTTAGGAGCAATTAGAACAATTGACCGCAAGCTTTGGTGGCACTTTGCGATTGACCAGGGCACACGCGTCCACGTCGTTACAGATTGATGCAGCCTTGACGATCGTACATGCTCGCGGTCTGCCTGGCATACTTTAACAAAAACTACTCTACTTGCCGCCTCCCGAGCACTCGACTCCAGTTTGACACTGCAGTTTGGAGCATACGCGTTGGTTGAGAGAAAGGGAATGCTACTTCGTTTGGACTGCAAAACTTCATGCCGTGAAATAGTTTTCTGCTGGTTGGCTTAACATGTTCACGACTGACTACGTAGATCCCCGACAATCACCGCGGAGAGCATTCATTTCAGACGGACCGTCAAGATATGCACTACCAAGTGCTTAACTATCGTTCCTACGTGTGACGATCACCGGTTTGACTCGCCTTGGTTGGCTTACTTGACAAGTACACAATGATTTCGTTGTGGCCTTTTTATCTCATTATTTTTTACGATTGCTGCAATTGGTAATATGAAATCGACAGAGTTTGCAGCGAAAATGGCCACCGAAATGTGAAGTCTACATGACCAACTCCAGCTTTAAACAAAAAGATAAGAAGAAGAATCTCAAAAGTCTGCTGGAGGAGCTTTATGCCCTGTATGACTAAAGTTTGTGAAAGCTGCCATCCGACTAATTCAGGCCACACATGGAGGTAGAAAAGTAGCAACTCTACAACGCAAAGAAAGTAAATCAAGCTTTGTTCTCAATTACGAATCCATCTATTGGTACGAATGACATGGAGAATTTAATACTGGCCGTTGAGAAGGTGCTTCCTTGACTTCTCTCTGTCGTGGAGGAGGAATTCGATTGAGAACTTGGAGATCGCATTTTCGCTGACGTGTGGCTCCATGCCACTCCACTCGATCTCGTTGGCTTCAATCTCAATCATGGTGAAGTCGAAGGAACTGCGGTAATGATTTCTGCAGAAACCGCTTTGGATGGCGTGTTTGCCACAGTTTGGACGTTTGCAGTAGCGACCGCCGCCATGGCCGACACATATTCCACGCGCGTGTGGAAGTTTATTGCAGCCTGGCACGGAGCAAGTTCTCTTTTCTTCGCTTGCAGCGTGGCGCGAGCAGTAGACGCCAATTCGTTGATTGAGTGAGCAGTTTTCATGCTGGCACTTGGGTCGACCACCGTGGCGAACGCAATGCCCTCTCGCGTACACTTGGTTGGTGCAACCTTCCTCTATGCAACGAGATCGCTTGCGGTGGAAGCGGCATTTCAAAGACCCAGCCACTGCAAAGTTGTCGCATTCGTTAAACAGGCACTTCCCTTGCATGGCGATACGAAAATGAAGGCATCGGCACTTGAATGAGAACCCATTTTCGCTCTTGGGTTCAAAATTATTGCACCCATCTCCCCACGATCAAATTTTGCAATGAAATCTCAATTTCTCGGGACCTTGACCAAGCATCTCGAGAGCTGTCGAGAGACTGACACTGGCATTGATATTATCATCAACTTGGCTCGATCCTCAGCGATGGGCAGAGATGACAGCAAAACTTTTCTCAATCCATAGTTTCGCATATGCTGACTAGCGTACCACTACAGTACTCTTATCCAAGATACACCCAATATCTCTGCTAGAACACACCCACTCGGTGCCTGTGACATTGAAGCCCATAGAATTCTATCGATCATGATTTTGCAACACGACAGAGTGATGAGGCATGGAAGACATTAGGGGGCTGTTTGCCTTAGAAATACCGCCTCGAATTGCATATCAATGACCATTTAGACGGCGACTTATAGCCTCCGCTATCCAAGCATGCGAGCTCAAGATGACTGGGGTGCAGCCTGATTACAAAAATTAGGCTATTTGCCATAGCACCCATTCGCTGACATTCAAATCTGCATACATCAGCAGTTTGGTTTCGATTTGTCATGCTTCTTCTTAAGCTCATACACAGCTATACACAGCGGTAAACTCTTCACTCCCATGGAAGAGATGCGCACCCGAGCACTTCTTGCTGATTGTCCTGTTGTATTTCGCTTCGATGCTGGTTGTAATGTGGCAAGTGTCGTTTCCTCGTGCAAATTGAGAGATTTCGTAGGCTACGAAACCTCTCATCGCACCCTACGAATCGTAGGGTGCGTCCAACAACATGCGCCACAATTATTGATATGGGTGCCACCGACAAACGCACTCCACGTGAATGCAGAGTCGCCCTCGAAAGGTTCAGTAAGGTTTCAAGTGACTTTTGTTTTAACGTCAGGCAGAAACGAGGGATGAAACTGCCGAGATTCGTGACAGTTACAGGGAACAACGTCAGCGCCACTTCTTCAACGGTACTTCCGCCATTTGCATTGATTATTATTGGCTATTAATAGATATTGAACAGAATAATTTAGATTGGCTATAAATATATTTAATGACCAATTATGCATAATCTGGATATTACGCATCTGATTGGTCTGCAGGACCAGTATTAGTTTAAATTTTAAGTATAGTCAGTTTCAGTCACATTTGTATTTTTTCAACCAAAAATCAAATACATTTCCAAATCGATTTGACCATACTGAAACCAAGTTTAACCGAATATTAGGGAGATTTCGAAAATCATCCATTCCCATTCCCATCAAAATATCCTCTATGTATCAACAATTATATGGGAAGACTCTGAAAACGTATAATTCTTCCCACGGAATTGGCAACTTTTGCAGGAAGTTTCCCATTAAAAATAATGCACTTGATTGGCTGTTGAAAGGTCGCGTGTATAGTTTAGCTCAAACTTCATTCGCAATGTCTGCACAAAAGCGTCGAAAGTGGACGAAAGAGGAAGACTTTGCATTGCTTCGGCAAGTTGCGGTAGACTTACCATTCGCAGCTGACAAGGGGCAAGTCACAAAGGCGTGGGACACGCTAGCTTTAAGCATCATGGAGACGTTGACGGGAAAAAGGTCCAAAATCGCTTTATCTCCCTAGTTGAAGAGCACAGGGCATTTAATACAATCTCAAAAACTCTCTCAGGGGTTTCAGAAGTGGAAATGGAACGACATAACCTCTTGGATGATATCACGTCCATCTTAGATGATATGAAAGCTGACTCGTTAGCAAAGTCAGAAAAAGAAAAAGAAGACAAAACAAATCAGACTATGTTAGCCACTTGCTCAGAGACAGTGCGATGAAGACGCACAATAATCGAAAACTCGACGAAACTCCAGGAAACAAATCCAGCGATGGCAAACGGGCATGTTTGGCCGCTGTTCTCGAGCTCGAGAGCGCCAAAACAAATGAGATCCAACAAAAGCAATTGGAGTACGAGAAAATGAAACTCGACGCCGAAATACAGCAACGCAGCCTTGACCGTGAAGAAAGAGAGGCAGAGCGAGAAGATCGCAAAACAGAGAGAATTCACCAAGCAGAGATGGCAAATGCTAAAAGCCAACATCGAATTCAACTTGCGAAATTTGAAAGCGCAAAGTTTGAGAGTTTATTGAAAGCGTTGATTGAGCGTTAGTAGAATAGAACTAAATTTGAATACATTGCTTTGTATTAAAGTCAAACATTATACGTCAATCACAAGGAGTGTGGGATCCAAATACTCCTCAAGCGTCGGTGGTGTTAAACCAAAGTAAAGTGATATCTGGTTGTGACCTCTGTAGCAGCAGTGGCAATTTGTGAGGAACACGAGACGACTACAACCTTACCGACGCTCGATAGCATTATCTTTTGTTGAGACTTCAATTGAGCAAATTTCCACAAGTCATACGGCCAAAATTCCACTCTTCACTCTGTCTCACTTCGCTCATAGCCTTGTTGAAGCAGCGCTGGTCGTCGTTCAATGTTGATCCTCTATAAACACTTATAATCCATTTCGACATTGCATATGCGGGGTCACCATATATACAATAGTCTTTGAAGACGTCGGTGTTGTTTGAAAAATATTCCAAGAGTTTGCTGCGTCGTAGTAATGTCATGTCATGTCTGCAGCCCTCGATTGGTCAGAAAAAATGGATACACAAGCCGTGTGGAGTGGTTAGCCCCTGATAATTGAGGCAGTGAACTCTCTTGTGAAAGGAATAAACCGTCTTTTGTAGGTTCAATCGACTGCCATATTTATGCCTCTGATGGTCGTTTGCGGTTGGCCTGCATGTCGCGACCTTTGTTCCATCAGGGGACTCATATATTCTTCAGTGGACGCCCCTTCCTCTCTATTGCATTGGCGTATTGTGCTATTCGTTTTCGTACGATGCTCAGTTGAAAGTAAATTGTGTGTTGCCATTCGTTGTAGATAGTATCAAGCAAGTGATTAAACACACGACAGAGCTGCTCACGAGACCGACCATGCAATTTCATCATGTCATAATACGTAGTTGGAAATCTCAAGCGTCGTAGTAGAATACACAATGCTTCAATTCCACATAGACGGTCACCACCAGGAGTAATCAATACAGCAGGGATTCTAAGCAAGTGGTGTAAAGTAAAAATGCCGCGTCTGTCGAAGCGATATGTCATCCGCAAGTCTGTGTCCGACAACTCGAATGTAAAGAGCGATTCTGGGATGTAAGGTATTTCTGGTGGAAGCACAGCATAAGCCTCCAATACAAGAAGAGCAGAGCTCGATGTTAGCCGCATGCGATCAACAAGACACCTGTACAGCTCATAGGTCTCGGTTGTTGTGATTGATGCGTCCATTGTAGAAGTAACGACTCGAAACAGCCCCAACTGAATGATTCTAAATATAGGCGCCAGCTTGGTTATGTGGGAAACTGTGGCTCGAAATCTCATATGGGGTCGTCCGTTCCATTTCCCACCCCGGTTGGTGATGAAATGGGAATGGGAAATGGACGATTTCGAAATCTCTCTATTGGCCAGATTAATTGCATGTGTATTTGGTTGTGTTAGGGTGTATTTAGCGTGAATTAGTTAAATACTCGATTCTGATTGGCTGCTAGATTCCGAAATCGATTAATTAAATCGATACATTTCCAGCCCATCTCACTATTTAGAATGTGTCTCACAATATTGTTTTATATTTTTATTCTGACAACGAAAAATCGAGGAAATTATGACGACCAAGAATTGCTTTTTGGGCCCTGCATCTTTCTTTATTTTCTTCTTCTCTTTCAAACATGACATTTATCTCTGATTTTGGACAAGAAATCAGGTTTGTGAGTCGCTCATAAGAAGTCAAATACCGGCAGTAATTTAGAACAGATGTAGTATTTTAATACTACACTTTCGGCATCAGAAAACTACACTTAGCATGTGCGCCATGTGAGCTAAACACAAGTTGCTGGAGTTAGGAACATGCTAACTTCAACGTCGCTCACAAAGTTTCAACTTGGTGAATCGAATTCTGTTTTAGTGGTAAGTGATAACAAAATCAAGGAAGCCATTAAGCCTTTGAATATGATTATCAAGGATGCTACAAACATGCCTTTCTCGGCAATTCTATGGTATCAATACGCATTCAACATGGTCAAAGCGTGCTAGGAGTTGATGGATCGTTTATAAAGGATGACAATCATCGCGACATCATGCGCATTCCGGTTGTTCGCACTGGCAACAACACCAATTCCTGTTGTCACATGGATCCTGCATGCGGCCGTCGTGAAGACCACCAAGACGTATGCCTGGCGGATGAGGAATTTTGTGGAATCGGCCAATGGTGCTGCTATTCCCGCACGATTGAATTTTCCCCTTTAATTATTCTAGAACTATATGGACAAGATCATGGGTCAGGCATTTCTGTGTCAAGAACAATTCTAAGGCAACCATGCGCCAAGCGGTGCGACTACCGAACAACCGGGCCCACAGGAAGCCCGTTGGCTAAAGCTCACCAGAATAAGGTATCAAACGTTCATGCTAGTGACCTTTGTCGCTGGTGTCGCTACGTTTACTCGAAAGAAGTGAGTGAAGTAAAATAAAGGGTACGACGCGTGCTTGTCATGTTATCATGTTGCATAGGTTGGAGGGATTGGAGCTGTCGTCGAAATAAACGTGACGTCCTTGAAAAAGAAGTCCAAGTACAACCGTGGAAGCCAATACGAGGACTGTTGGCTTTTCGGTGGCGTTGATCGAACCGCGGGCAAATGGTTATATTGCCTCGTCTATGACGATCGTACGAAGCCAAACTTGTCCCGCGTTATCGCCAATCACATCGATCCCAGGACGACGATAATATCCAACAAGTTTGCTTCTTATGTGACTGCTGACGTGAGGCATACGCTGGTAAACTACCGCTTCCTACACGACAAGGTTTACACCCACCAATGGGTCAATCACTCGGAGAATTTCATCGACTCGACGAGAGGAGCGATCGAGGGAATGTCGGAGGTGCCAATCAAGCACCACATGAAAACGATTCGCGGCATCCGAAAGGAATAATTACCTGTGTGCATCGATTGGCCAGTCTATGTTCAGCCTATTTTTCTCGCTTGGTATCAAGTTATACTTAGTATGGTTCTGTTCCTACAGTACTCTATGAACGGCATGGCTTTCAGTTGGTCAATGTAAAAGTTGTGGCTGAGTATAAGACACACCAAATAACACTTTGCGTTCTTTCATCATTGATTCATTCACTTTATAATTTTACTATTGATAGCACCGTGCCATGAGCCGGTATTGTTTGCCAAAATATGGATGACAAATCTTGATCCAGTGTAGCCCGTGCCGACCAATCGTTGGGCAGTGGTCTCGGGTGACGCCTTGCTTGCCTTGACCTGCGCTTGCCGAGAGCTGCCCTCCGATCGGTCAGAATTGCAAAATCACACTGACCACTGAACAATAGTGTAATGAGGTAGTATGGGTAGAGTATATAATTACTTGTATTGTTATTAAATTATATTATCAATAATGGGTTAGGCCCAATTGAAGCAACTCCACTAATGAACCGCAGCGAATTTGAATCCTCCACTATCCATGAAAATTTGGCTTTTGAATAATGATCTCAGAGAGTTCATTCTGGTTTATTATCTGTACAATATGGAGGCATCCGGTTGCTTCTGGTGTATAAGTGACATATTTCGACTATTATACCTTGTCGTCTCGGAGACTGGTACTTGTGCTCGTGCTGCTTCACTCTTTCCATCAATTCCTTCTTAGATGGGGTATTCATGTCGCGTCCAGGAGAGTATCGAACGAAGAATGATGAAGTCATGAAGGACTGTCTAATCATTATTGGTTCACTTTAACTGGATGTTCAACTGACTAAAAGAGATAAGCATGAGATGAGCGCAATTTTCAGCTCATTATGGGTTTTCAAGACTTCAATCAGCCATATATGCTGCTCTGCTGAGCCGCAAATGGAAAGCAGCGTTATGGAGACATCAAGGCACAAGCATCAATCTGTGATGTCTCTGAATGAACGATTCGACATATTTGGGTGCGAGGATAGGCAAATTGATCGTTCAAAGCACTCCCACTGCGACAACTCAAGCCAGAGGACCTTTTTGCTCTACAAGAGCGCGTGGCGAAGTTATCTCCGTTGAAGATAGACAAACGTACAATGCTGCAGCCTTGCAAATGCCAAAGTCAACGCTCCACGACGCGTACGCGGTTGGGGTCCTGGTTTGAAAGCACTCGACACTTAACCCCTCCTAACCGACGAAAACAAGGTCGCAAGGCTCAACTACGCAAAATCGCTCACGCGTGTTGCCAACGGTGCGGTCTTCTTTGACAGCAAGATTGATCGGATGTTTCTTGGCGAGAAATGGTTCTTTCTGCGCAAAGTCATGAATAAGTTCTATCTCGCACCATGGGAAGAAGAGCCACATCAAGCGACGAAAAACAAGCGGCACAATTCCAGCGTCATGTTTCTGAGTGCCGAGGTAAGGCCATGCTACGTGGATGTGGTCTTCTTTGACGGCCAAATCCGCATATGACCTTTCGTTGAACACGTCACTGCCCAAAGAATAAGCCAACGGCGCGAAGCGAGAACCATTGAGACGAAGTCCGTGACTGTCACGAAGCCACGATCCAAGAAATGATTGTTGACAATGCCCAACCAAGTGTATTTGAGAAGTTCCCGTCGAACGTGCGTCGAATTGTTCTGCAGCTTGAAAACGCAACAGATAACGCCGTGAAAATTCGGCACAGTAGGACACTGCATATTTTTTTAAATTCTCAAAGCACATTAATCATCCAATTTTATACGTATATTATCCAATCCTCCAGGAGAAAAATCCCGCCAATCAATATGCAAAGAAAATGGGCAAAACATTTTGATTGGAGAAACATGTGACACAAATCTAAGCAATCTTACTGGATGCAGTTTCCCGCGCAATCTTGTCGCTCGTTCAGTGTTTGCGAAACATTATCCAATAAACCATGATGTTTTGTTGATTTGTCGACTGTCCTTCAAGAACGACGACTCGATGCTACCTCATGTGCGATAAATTAGCCCATCACCTGTGTTCGAACGATTATTTCGACCAGGTATCCGTTTAACCGCCCTACGACCAAGCGTGCTGCTCACAAAATTGTGCCGATCAGTATATCTTGGAGGAGTCCAAACAGGATGTCATTCTTGAAGATGGTGTGGATAACTTTGTAATGAAGCCAAAGCGTTCTCCAATCCTCCGACCTTCCTCGTATCGCCGCTACTTTATACGCGACCGAATTCATCTCATGGATCTATACCGCGCCATGGCCGTCCCAAATGCCAAGCGCTTCTGTCTTAAACAAAATGTCCCGCGGCAAACCTTCATCGGTTGGCTCAAAAAGTATGACGCCTACACGTCACGACCGATACCTCGCCGAGCTCTCACTTTGGGTGGGCAATGACGCATTGAATCCATCCCCTTTGGACCCGATCTTTTGACATTCATGAAAGATACCCGACGTGACGAGCACACCCTGACTTCTGCCCACATGGCGAAATGGATCAAATGTCATCATGATGAATGGCTGGAATGATACATGTCGACCAAGAAATCTGAGACTACGGGATATAATGCCTTGCTCCATTTACTACAACGCTTTGCCCACATGCATGGCTTTTCCCAACGCGTGGCATGCGTCTCCCGAAAGTGCCAAGAGGAGCTTGAGGTCATCAAGCGATCTTCTGCCATAGATTTCTGGACCAAATACATTGACTACAAGCTCATCGAAAGTGGACAAATCGGAGATACATTCTGATCGACTGACTGCTGTGCTGGCAATACGAGCTGATGGTGAGATGTTCGTGAATTCAGCCTGAGAATGATGTAGGAACATCCTCTTTATTGTGAATGGGAAGCCTGGCGGCAACATCGAAACTTTTGAAGTCCCGTCCTACCCTACAGAGCACTTTTATGCGGTCCAAGAAGAAGCTTGGATGGACGATAGGGTGCGGCAAATGTTCTCAAACATGTCCTCGTGAGTGAACTTGCGCCTGATACGACGTCAGTCATATTAGCTGACAATTTGGCGTCTCATGTGAGCAATGCCTCTGCCAAAACAACTTGTTTAGATCTCTGTGCCAGCTTGGAGCTGCTGCCTCCAAACTCAACGAGCGCGTGCCAACCCCTCGGTGTTGGTGTCGTGGGCCCATTGAAAGCGAAAATGCGCTCACTGTGGTTGCGAGAGAAGCCAGTGACAAGCGCGGCAGAGAAGAGATTGGCGATGATTCAACGCACCATCAAAGCGTGGGATTCATTGTCCGACGATGTTGTCATGACGTCTTTTTTAAAGCAATTCCCCAAGTATTTGAGTTTTAGTAATACTTTTTTATTAAAGCTTGGTAATGGTCGGGTGAGATAATTCTCACCTTAGTCCGAATTAGACGCAGTTGGACTGTATTAGCCTTAGAGGACAGGGACCCATTATGATGTTTCCCGCATGCCAAACTAATCGAAGTCAGCGAATGACGAACTATCTACACCCCCTTCTCGAGTAACGGCGAACAAGTAGTTTGAAGAAAGTGCTTTTATTACTATTAATAGAAGTCAAATACCTCTGCAATCCTATCGGCATGTAGAAATGATCATGTGCGCACCGACGATAGTTTGTCACTGTATCGACACCTTGGTTAAGCTACAGTATCAAATGTCCCACGTGCAAAATCAGTCCCGCTCAAAACCAGTTTATCCCAGCCTATAATGAGCAGCTTTTATTGGTCATCTTATAAGATGGAACAGCCAATCAGAAGTCTTTCGACGAATGGCATGGACTTATTTTATTAAAATACAAATCAAGTCACCATACAAATTTTCATATAGTACAGACTACCACTGTGCCGAATTTTCACGGCGTTATCTGTACTCCACATACTGGCTTGTTGCAGTGTAGCCTTAAGGACAGCTGCTTGACTATTCTAGAAGACCTGGATAGAGTTTAAAGACTCGGAAATTCTATTTTATTACTGTTGAAAGGTCTGCGGCTATAGATTGTCACAGTCCGAAAACCGGAGATGCTCTCCTTTTTTACTTCCCATGCGGAGTCGTGCCTAACTGACGAGTAATTCAAATACTGAGCATGTGAATGTCTTGTGAGTGGACAACTCGATTATGAAGCCGCAGTCTTGGCGATATACTACACAACAACAACTATGTGCGTCTATACATTCGAGCAGCATTGCACGATTACCATGGACAATGAGGTGCAAGGCGCCTGTTGTCCTGAAGGTCAAGTGGCTGTGTTTGGCAGCCAGTCGGCCAACAGCCCGGACTTGAACATTCTCGACCTCGGTTTTTCAAGTCAAGCATTGCAACAGAAGATGCCATTCTACAACGTCGAAGAGTTGATGTCCAACGAGCCTTTGCCAATGCGTTGCCGGATAGCCTGGACAATGCCTTTTATACCTTGCGATCAATGATGGAGAGCATTTTGGAGTCTGGTGGCAGCAACAAGTTCAAGCTCAAGCACCTGGCCAAGCAAGCCAAGCACCGTCAATTCTCTCCTAACATGTTCCTTGCTGCCCACCTTGCCGGCGTCGCCATTCGCCAAGGATAATTTTATCCAATACATTTGTTCGAGTTGACTTTTTGCCCAATGAGAGGAAATCACGACGGTCAAGTCCAGACATTGAAAAATAGAATCACGACAATCGAAGCCGGACAGAGGTAGAAGGGCTTGGAGGCAGGGGTGTTTCAGGGTTGCCATACGTGACAAACCACAGCAGTCTCTGAATCGGACACTGACTTTTTCCTGGGATCCAGAGGCAGGAGTTGCACTGGAACTAAAACGTTTTCACAGCAATTTCGGAATTTAAAGCTCTGAAATCTCTAGTTTTAAATACTATATTAATTTATGCAATGATGTGTTCACTTGTTGTGCAGCCAAAGAACAGATGCTAGCTTGCGCTCCAAGTTGTTGAGGGTTCTTGCGTTTCTCTAGTACCTTACCTGAAAGGCTAAAATCGAACCGCAAAGCCCTACAGGTTGTCGCGGTTGACACCTTAAGCAGGTCTGGGAATCGTGTTTGAATTGATTCTTGCAGCTCTTCGATATAAAAACATGGATGCTCGGCTGCGTAAGTGTCGACAAACTGTTTGACATCATTGCTCCAACTGACACCTCACTTGGGCACACTTTGATTACCCACGTGCCCAAATTTCTTGAACAGTTGATTCCATCTACAGTATTGACAGATCTTTCGGAGACACCCATGACTGTGGAGATAGCAGATGTTTCAATGTTGTACACGTAGTCGAGAACAATGCAACGCCAACGGATATCTGTTCTCCAAGGCATGATGCCGATGTGAAAGGTCGCGGAGTGTGAATTACGTGTTATCTGCCTTGATTGGCCAATTTGAACACGCCATGTTGAACGAATTGCTGCTTAATCAATCACAAGAGCAAGTTGCCTTAACGTAATTCAAATGCCGAGTACGAATTAACCATCTATTCCATGTCATAAAACAATCTGCACCCTAGCTAAATCCCTTCTCCAGGTGGTTTTAAAGCGACCATAACGACATGTTTTTGCCAAAACTTGTGAAATCCACAACATTTTGTATATTGTCTTTTTCGTCCCAATTTGCAGTTTTGATCACGGTCGATCGACGATATTTGCATGATCGATGTAGCAATAGTGAATTCAAGTATAATCGGAAAGTACGTGAATTAATGTTTGTGTGTGTTGGTGTGTTTTGTGTGTTTAAATAAATTCTGGACGCTGATTGGCTGGTTCGATTTGGTGAGTCAATAGTCAATAATCAAACAATACCATTATAATCCGAGTGGAGATGCTCTCCGAGTCTTTATCTGTATTTGTAATCGAAGTTACGGATAAATTTTAGCGACTCGTCCGATTATCCGAAAATTTTGTGGTAAAATGTGGCAATAGTCTTTATTTCGGAAAAAATAGAGACTCGAGACGTGAATTTGTTCGGATAACATCCACAGTCGCTAAATTTATCCGTATAACCGAAGTTTTGAAAATACAAATTACAAATAAAGACTCCGAGTGGAGATGCTCTAAGTCTGAATCTATTACTTAAAACTCTAAGAAAAAAGTCTGAGGGACATTTTTGCATACATTCAGTAATTTTTGAATACTTTATCCAAGTCCAAAAAGAGTAATTTGAGACAAGTCCTTTCCATGAAGCTGGACGTGGCAGTGGACAAACAAATGTAAAAGGTAAAATATCGATAAAAAGAGGTTCTTAATTAAACAGGAACTTCACGCTAGGCGTCTGGCTCATTACGTGCCAGTGGTTGATAATATTAATAATCAAACAATTCCACATACAAAAAGATAATATTTTCCTAGTATTTAAAATAATACCAGCCAAAGTCAATTGAATGGCAGTTGGGTTTTTCTTGGGCGATGCAAGGTGAGATGGATGTCTTAGGATAGCTTCACTCGGGCAGAAAAGGCCGCTGAATAAGCGGTCAACACACTGTGCAGTGGGGTGACGAGCCCTTTCTGCCACTTTAAGCCATACCCTGGCCAGAGGCTTGGACTCCGAAAGGCGAATTCCGACGCAATATGTGATAGTAATGAAGTAGGGCCTGCTGGGCTCGAAATACCGGACTTTCTCATAGAGCAGCCAGGGACAGCTATAACGTGTGTTTTTACTGGATTTTCATATTGACTTTGGACGAGTAAATCCTCTCCCCATAGTTCAACTTTTTACAGTAAGGGGACAATGTGTAACGTTGGTTACCACTATTGTATCTGGTGGTGCTACTTTTTTTGACGGAGTACCACTGTTGATAGTGGGACCTACGGCGAGTAGATTGAAACACTTCAGGGGTGTTTCATGATACTTAGCAGGTGTATTACCCAGTATCAAAGTTTCGACTCATTGGATGTACGAGTTCATAACGCGATTTAAACACAGTTATGTTTAATACATACCGCGAACTCTGTACGATTTATGAAAGGAATGAGTAGTATTTTTCTGGCAAACCACATACTGTTGAGCTTAAGTGGCGGGACACATATCCACAGTATTTTTACGATCCAATCACATTATCATTTTTGTGTTGATGTTTTTGTCTGAACATTTGTCTGACGCAGATTTCTGCGTAGAAAATAACAACTACTCGGCCTCTAAGCAAGGCAAAGGCAACAACAATCATGACAATGACAATCAAGGACATGCGATCGATAACTCCGAATCTGGCAACCGAGCAGAGCGGAATGCAGTGCAAAAGTCTGCATCAACTGGAGCTTATGGCATGGCTGTGGATGACGATGCCTTGAATAAGGGCAATACTATCGACGAGTTGGCTATGAAAAAGGCCAAAAAGGCGGAGTACAATAAACGTGCTCGCGAGAAGAAGCGGCAAACTCTCCTCGACAAATCCAAAAAGGCGGAGTACAACAAACGTGCTTACGGAAAGAAACGGCATGCTATCGTTGATACAGTTGACAAAGAGGTGGCTATGAAAAGATCCAAGAAGGCGGAAGACAACAAACGTGCTCGCGAAATAAAGAGCAACACTGAGGTTGCGAATCAAGGGCGGGGTGACATCATTTTGCACCATACGGACATGGATCAGAGCAACGAAGAGGAGTCCAAGGAGGGAGAAGACGGAATCCATTATCACGCTCAAAGTGACCATCATCTCAAGCTTCTGGCGGCTCAGGAGGAAGGACATCGCGAGCGCAGAGTTGACAATCGAAGAATCTATGCTTTGCCACAACCTAACCGTACGAATGAAGGAGGTGAAGAAGAAACCAAGCAAGAAGATATTTCCGATGGAAATGTGGATTGCAACAATGACAATCAACTGCTTGCCTTGGCAAATGCTGATTCTCCGGTAAACGTGGATGTGGATTTGATTGCTGTACCTCCTCGCGAGCAAGGATTAAGTCTCCGGAATAAACCCAAGGGTCGCCCGAAGAAGAAGAGTACTCACAACAGTGGGCGCATCAGTTTCGATGACTTCGATGAATCATTGGTGCCTCTTCATATTATTGAGCAGCGTTCGATTTGCCCCCATTGCGAAGCGAAGATTTGGCCAGGCGAAGAAAACGACTGCTGCGATAGTGGCGCTCGAGTGCTGCCTGTTGCTACCTGGCCTGACACACCCGAGTTTCGCGAATACATTGATTTGTTCAAAACCAGAGGGTTTGTCAATAATATTCGCCGGTACAACGCCCTCTTTGCCTTCACATCTATTGGTACCAAAGAAATTATTCACGGCAACGGTGGGCCGAGATCTTATACAATCCAAGGCGAATTGCATCATTCTATTGGACCACTGTTGCCTGCGGACGAAGAACAAGCCAGTTACGCCCAGATCTACATTACGGATCCTGAAACGCAAGCAATCATACGACGAAGAATGCTTGGGGGAAATCTTAATCAGTCAACTGTGACGAAAATCCAGCATCTACTACTACAGCACAACGCGTTCACCCAGCTGTACAAGCATGCCAAGGATATTCCAAAGGATGACGACATGAGATTAGTGCTCACTGCTCAGCCTCGAAGCAACAGCCGAACGCATAACCTTCCTACGTGTTCTGAAATCGCTGTCCTTTTTTCAGAAACGTCCAAGTCAGGGCGTCATATCTTACTGCACGGTACTGATGACCCCGTACTCAGCGAAGTTGTGCCAGACTATCGTGTTGGTAAACATGTGTGTTTGGATCGACAACCTGGGGAAGACCACTTATTTCGCATTAAGGAATTTCATTCGGCATATGACCCGCTTCAATACCCTTTGCTCTTTCCTACTAGGACTTTGGGGTGGTCTTATGGCAACCAGAGCGGTCTCAATGGTAAAAACGTGAGTTTGAACAATTATGCTCGATACCATTTGTACGAGCGCGGTGCATTCTCTCCATTACATGCCAGCGGACCTCTACTTCAAGTGTTTGCAGTCGACAATTTTGCAAAGGTGGAAAACCAAAGGCTTGGATTTCTTCGTGACCAAACCAACAACCTCCGCAGCGACACGTACCGCGCAGTTCACGACGCTGTTTCGCATGATGTAGACGTCAACAGCATTGGAAAAAGGATTGTTTTGCCGTCATCTTACACGGGTGGACCACGGTAATGAGACAACGTTACCTTGACGCCATGGCAATCGTTCGCAAGTACGGTCGACCAGACCTTTTTATCACTGTGACATGCAATCCAAAGTAGGTTGAAATCGACAATGAGCTGGAATTGGCGAAAGAGGACTATGGATTTAAACGATCTCCATCTGATCGACCTGACTTATTGACGCGCATGTTCCGCCTCAAGCTATTAGCCATTGAAGCCATGCTCATGAAGGGAATTTTGGGTCGACAAGGTGCGCATGTTCGTTCTGTCGAATTCCAAAAGTGTGGTCTGCTTCATGCCCATATATTGGTCATATTCTCTGGGGACGACAAAATCAAGCCAGCTGCCGATATTGACAGTATTATCAGTGCAGAAATCCCCGACAAGGAAAAGAATCCAAGACTGCACAAAATTGTTACAACCTGCCTGATTCACAAATGCAGTGACCGATGCCTGGAAAACGGGAAGTGCAAGAAAAACTTTCCAAAAGCATACTGCGACGAAACATCAATAGGCAGTGATGGATATCCACTCTACCGTCGTCGCCGCTCTTCGGCAGAGCGGCCCTCTGAGTATACCAACCAATACGTTATTCCGTACTGCCCAACATTGAGTGCCATGTTCGACTGCCACATCAATATCGAGGCGTGTACAAGTATATCTGCAGTCAAGTACCTGTACAAGTACATCTTCAAGGGCTCAGACCGGTCAGATTTTCAACTTGAGTCCAGTAAACTTGACGAAATCAAGCAATACCAAGATGCCCGCTATGTATCGTGCTGTGAGGCCCTCACACGCATTCTCTTTCGACATGTTCAAACGATCTCACGCTGTCGAGAACCTCGAAATACACTTGGAAGGTGAACAAGTTGTATCATTCCTACCGACCGCCCGATGAGCCCTCAGGAATTGGCAAGGAGGAACCGGACTAAACTCACCGCGTTTTTTGAACTGTGCCGTGAAAACAGTGATTCACAAGCACGGGCGCGTGAATGTCTGTACCATGATATCCCTGAGCATTTCGTATGGAACTCAAATCTCCGCAAGTGGACTTCACGTAAAAGGGTGGTAAACGTATGATCGGGAGGATGCTGACGGTGTCACCCCGCTCGGGAGATTGTTTTTATATGCGAATGTTCTTATGCTATCGACGAGGTCCGACATCGCGAAGACTTGCGAACCGTCAACGGCGTGGTTCATCCGACGTTCAAGTCAGCCGCACTTGCCCTTGGCTTTCTTGAGAATGACGAGGAATGGCTAACCTGCATGCGAGAAGCAACTGAAACAGCAACTCCCTATGAGCTCCGAACACTTTTGTCAGTATTCTGATTCACTGTGAACCTGCGGATCGGATGCACGAGGGCTATGGAACAAATTTGAAGATGAAATGAGGCAAGATTTCCACCGCATGTACCCCGACGACTCTCAAAAATCAACAGCTTTCGCAATTCAGGCTTTATCAAGATGCCTCGAGTCAAATGGATCAAGCTTGGATCGTTTTCAGGAGCTTCCACAGCTTGCACAATTCGAACAATATTTTGCTCTTGGGGAAACAAACAGGGGTCGTCAATCCAACCGATTAGTGGCTATGGAATCTTCGCACAACCAAGAACAAATCCAAGGCATTTTGGAAGGCAAGTCTACGATGACCGAAGAGCACGAGGTCTTCTACAACGACGTTATGAGCGAGATTACGAAGGAAAGCACTGTTCGAAGAGGCAAAGTATATTTTCTCGAAGGTGAGGGCGGCTCAGGGAAGACGTTCATCTCAAACATTTTACTGGCTCAAGTGCGCTCCATGAACAAAATTACCTTGGCTGTGGCTTCGTCCGGACTTGCTGCTCTGAACTTGATCGGGGGTACAACTGCGCATTCGCGATTTTGTCTCCCAAGATCATTGCACGAGCTTAGCCGATGCGACGTTCGGAAACAGTCACATCTCGCGGAACTTTTACGTCTCACAGAACTTATCATTTGGGACGAGTGTTCGATGATGCACAAGTATGCTGTGGAGGCCGTTGATCACATGCTACAAGATTTGATGGACAATGCGCTTCCTATGGGTGGAAAAGTCGTCATATTCTCGGGTGATTTCAAGCAAATGCTTCCAGTCATTTTGAAGGGCACATCTGGGCTAATCCTCGAAGCATGCTTGAAGAACAGCTACCTTTGGAGCAATGTCGCAAAGTTTCATCTGACGGTGAACATGAGGTTGACCAACAACAACTCAGAGAGTGTTCGAGAATTTGCTGGATTGCTCAAGTCTATTGGGCATGGAACATACCCCACAAGTACCGAACTCGGTGCCGATTACATTCGACTACCTGATGATTTGGCGATTCCATACAATTCGCCTGATGATTTGGGGTCATTTTTACACAGCGTCTATCAAGACATGAACAACCTGCGCATCAATGAACTTAGATCGTACTTTGGATGTCGTGCTATCCTTGCACCCAAACACAGTGTTGTTGCTGACATCAACACAACACTTCTTGAGCGACTCACTTCGGACGGCGAAATGACATATCTGTCCGCCGATTCTGTTGCTGAGAAACGCAACTCAGACGCCGATGCATGCGAGTTCCCCATCGAGTTTCTGAATTCTATAGACATCAACAACTTCCCCAGCCACAAGGTGCATTTGAAAGTTGGTTGCCCCATTATTCTGCTTCGTAATTTGTGCACTTCGGAAGGCATGTGCAACGGAACACGTTTAATTGTTCTTGAGCTGAAAACACGATGTATCAAGGCTCAAATTATGAACGGCTCCCACAAGAACAAGATCGTTTACATTCCCCGAACTACTACAATTCACGATGGTGAGCAAAACAATTACCCATTTGAGCTACGCAGAAGACAATTTCCTGTTCAAGTTGCCTTTGCAATGACGATTCACAAGGCTCAAGGTCAAACGATTTCTCACGTGGGCGTCTACCTTCCAGAACCCGTCTTCTCGCATGGACAGCTTTACGTCGCCATGTCAAGAGCCCAAGCAAAAGGCAATATTAAATTTTTGGTCGCAAATGGACAGTACGAAGGACTGCCTGGAATCTACTCGAAAAACGTTGTGTATCAAGAAGCATTAGAATAGTCAGGACTCCATAAAACTTCATCCATTACTATCATGTTCGTACAAATATATACACTGTGTTGTTGTGGAATTGCCGAGACTTCCTGGATCAAGTCGAATTGCATCGTACCGATGAATTGGACGATAAATCCTCGAGATTAGCCAACTCGAAACTACGCACCATAGTCTTAGATTCACCGTTACAGTATTACAAGATGAAGAAGTAGGTGGTTGTCAACCAACGAGGACCTCCGTCTACTAATCGATGTCACAGATTGTGCAATCTGAACTTGGGCACATTCTGCTTAGATTCAACCTCAGCATTAAAATGGGAGAAAAATATCGAACTGCGGAAAGCTATAAAATTGTCAAAGAGTCTGCTTCTTGGGAACAGTCTTTTCGCCGTTCACATCGTACGAAAAGTTGCCGCAACGGGAAAGATCTTTATACCAGCAGTACAACCAGCTGCTGAAACTTCGGCATCTAAACTGACCTTCTTGACCGTGCTCCTAGAACCTCCACCCACCATATGCCACGCTCACATTGGACACAACTGTAGATTACCATCTAAGGTTCGCCTTTCTCCACCTAGATATACCATGACTCCGACATGTCAGTAGTCGCCTTGAGCATCATCTAAGCGCATGGTCATCATTATCTTCCCGTCAAATGCGCCGTGAATAGGGCTGGGTCCCTCGATTGTCTGTGTTATCACTGACAAGTCGTTCGTGTTATCTGTGCAAGAACTGGCATTTTGCACAACAAAACTGGGAAACTATGGAGGCCAAATCGAAGTAAAATAAGAAAGAAGTGAATAAGGAGTGCGAAGTAAATGCCGTCTCCTTAGTTTCAAAATAATATGATCTTTGATTGGATGATTTTCTTTCCGAATGAGTCGACGGTTCTTTGGTCAGGACATGATCTATCTCCTGATGAAAAACAAATATTCGTCACTCACTCAACAGTAGCCAATCAGAATACTTCTTTTACACCCCACCCAGGGGCGTAGCCCTGGCCTCACCCTAGTATGTAACTAAAGTCTGAAAATCCTGACTTTTTGGCTCAAAATTCCGCGAAACTCAGTGTCACGTTGTAACCAGTTTACTAGTAGAGTCAAAACCAGAGATTGTTGGTGTTTTCTCGGAAATTATCGACTGGAATCAGAAAAAAGTCAGTTTTAGAGAAGGATTCAGAGACTGCTGGGGATGCTCACAATATATATTTCTGTGGCATTCATCAAGTGACAATTTTGGGTCCTCTGATAGTCGTTCTGGAGGCGAGCTTTTTCTCGTTTGTGGTCCAGCGGCATTTCATTTTGCCATTTGCGATGCCGACGACGTGTTTCTTTGGTGACTGTGACAACGTGGTCTTGCCTGGGTCTTGGAAATGCCACTTCCACCGCAAACGATCGCGTTGTGTCGTAGCCAATTGTACAAACCAAGTTTACGCCCGACAGCTCTGTGTGCGCCACGGAGGGCGTCCGAAATGCCTCCACGACAACTGCTCTTTGACTCAACGCTTGGGCAACTACTGCGAGCGTTATACGCAACTGGACCTGAGGAAATCATGCACAGAGCCTGGCTGCAATAAGCAAGCTCACGCCCGTGGAAAATGTGTCCGACACGGCGGCGGTCTGCTCCAAGCATGGAAGACAGCAAGGACTTTGCCATAAACACTTTCGAAACACACGGCCCATTGCCTCCGCAAGTATATCCTGCCAAGTCGATCCGACCGACTTCATCCAAGCCATCACGCCCAAAATGTCGATTTGAAACCTTCTCAACGATGAAATATCAGACACTCCGTCGACGTTGTCGTCTATAATATATGGAATTTGATCTCTGCGTAAGACAAACTAACCGATGGAGTCGCCCACGACTGAGGCTAGTCCTTTAGCCACTTTGCGACTTCGACGGATGTACATTGGGCACAAGGGGGGGAGCAGGGGGCTGGACAAACTTGCCCCTGCGAAATTCATGGACTGTAGTCACAATGTAGCTTTCCTTGCTCGGGGAACTTTATAATGACGAAGCTGACGTTCAGAGGAAAGAAATCTTGATCCCCCTGGCGATGTGGATCCCAACGACGCACGTACAGAATTCTTCCACGTTAGTTGGGAAGAAAGACAAGAAGATGGGCTTTAAAAAGGACTCACTGTCGAAACATGCCTTGCGTTGTTCCATCTAAAGCGCCCAAAGCGGACGCCGTGAGTGGACATGGGAAACAGTGACGACATCCGTTGCCTATAGTCGTAATCGAGTCAATCAATTAAAACTGGGGTGTCTGGGCTGCAAGACATTAAATCTGGGGTCCCACTGTCACCCATACTTGGATAGAATAATAGAGAATGCGATATGACCACAGCCAGATACAGTAATCTTGCTGGTATCTCCAACAGCTCAAACAGAGTCTAGAACCCCTCCTTCTAGTCTAGTGATGTAGGCTATTAGCCTCATCAAGCACCCAGAGATTGGTTTTAGCCGCCAACATGCCATAAAGTCGTCCAAGTGTACTATGTGCAGCTTCCAACAAATGGATGTACATCACGCAGCTGCTGGAGATGAGAGTTCATGCGAACTGGCCAAAATGAATGAGCTTCGCCGGTGCTCACTACCGTTATCAAAGCCTTAACCGCCCCATTGTATGAACCTCAAGCCCATAGCTTCTCTAAATTATGACCATGCTACTGAGATATCGCCGTTATGTTTAGTTGACTTGGTATAGTAGTGATGTGTGTAGTACAATGTACAATCAGGCAATTCATAAACGATCTAAGAAGTATTCACAAGCTGCGAGGAGAACCGAAGCCAAGTTGAACAAGCTTCACACGACACGTAAGAAAACGTAATGAACTGGATTGGGGGGTTGTTTAAACTTACCAGCAACTGCTATACATGCTTCATCAGCACCTTATGTACTGTCACTATTACAATACAGATTTCAGCAATTTTGCCATGATTTGCCTGCCTGCTTCATCGTTGTCTCTTGTACCTCTAGTAAATTTAGGCAAAAGAAGGAAACATTGTGGCTATGAAGAAATGAATAAATGGATTAACTGTTACACCATGTATCTGCTACGCTTTCTCTTCCCCCCTTTGCGGCCTGCCGTGGACTTTTGGACATTGTAGCTTGCCACTGATAGTTCTGGGTCACTCTCAATATCGACAGGTGGCAACACGTAGAGAGAGCTCTCATAGACGGCTATGCATGATGTTTGAAGGTATGCGGGGTGAAACCATTGTATATATTCATCACCAGTGAACATTGCGACGGCTAAAGCGTGAAAACAAGGACGAAGATTGTCCTGCCAGGTCCCACAGGAGCATGTCTAAGTTGTTTCATGTGAGAAATATAGCAATCCCATGAGCCTACTTGCTCAGGAATTTGAACGACTTTGTACTTAGTGCCATCGATGGAGGAATATTTGCTGTGCAGGACTAAGTAAACACCATCGATCCTCATATCAGTAACCTATAATAACTTGCGTCATTTTGCCTGTTGAAAAATCGTACCGAGCACTTTCGAGCCTCACGAAATAAGGACTCTAGTAAATTGAACGCTTTCGGTGTCAGTACATTTTCAACAATTCGAGGAGCTTGAATTGATGGAAGTGGGGAATCTACTGTTGTCGTTGGCTTGTAATTACGAAGTCTTTGGCTTCTCGTGTTGAATGTGTCATTGACTTTTTTGAGATACGAAAAAACCAACAGCAAAGGGCCACAACTGCGAACTCCCTGGCAGAGCCAGTGGTTAGATGATTCGGCGATATTTGAAGTTAGTGAGTTGAAAGATGACCCCCCTTGATCGCAAATTATATACGATACCCAGTGATCAAGGGGGATCTCTTTGAGATAGTTTACAATGTCTACACCGAAATGAACTAACTCCTGTATATTCTACGTACTTGGTTTGGTTGCTTCGAGAGCATCTATGCGAGACTCGAATATCTCTTTGGTGGGACTTCTAGCAATTTGAAATATCGACGCCTCGTCAATATTTGTCACTACGTGCTTCCTCTGACGGAGATTCTAAATGATGTGACGCATGCAGAAACGGTGAAAAGCTCGTGGAAATTCAGTCTTAATACATTGAATTAAGCCTACATTGATCTGTTATTTCCAAGAATAAAGACCTTAGTACCTTTCTGTCTGTCGGAAACAAAGCACCAATTCTCGAATTCTACGCCAAAAGCAAATTTCATCTGGCGACAGAACCACAACCAAGAGTCCAAGTTTTCGTTTTGTACCAAGGCGAATGCCAAGGTCAGGATTTTGTCATCTCCATCACGTCCTGTAGCTGCCAGGATGGTTCCAACTTTGTGCATTTCGCCTTTCATGTGGCATCCTTCGCAATGTTAGAGTATGAGATCTACAAAACATACCATCTAGATAAATTACTGGAAGAAGATGGACAAAATTCGAGCGTAAGTTTGCAGGCACACAGAAAAAGCCCTTAAACGATCCATCTCGGATAGTGCAGTTGACATACATGTTCGAGTTGCACTCGGCAAGCTTAGTTGCATACGAGCTAAGCCGCTGATATTGCTGGAGAACGGCCAGTTTTGAATCGTTGGCGAGCTCCTTTTTGACGAGATTTAATCTCGAGCTAGAAAGTTGGACGCCAAAAGTTTCCTGCACTTTTGCTGCAACTTGTTGATGTGAAGTTGTTGACAAATTAAATTGACTTTGGACAAATTCTTTCACCTAATATTGCAGTGACTAGTGTTGTCCTCTATGAATTTTTACCACTGATGTCGTAAGCGTAGTATTCCTGGATGATGAAGACAATGGCGTACACTGTGCCAGTGGGTGGTTGTGCTGTAAATTGACTTGTGTTATCTTTAGTTTACCTGATGCTCTGATGTTACATTGAATAAGAAAGGGACATGCTAGACTCCTGCACCAAAGGCGATAGCGCGACCTGTCTGACCGTTTAAAGACTTGAAAGTAATTCTGCGCTGCAAGTGTGTCAACTTGCCGCCGTATGTCAGACAGAGATTCAAACAAGCCATCTTGTGGGCATACTGTACCATCTTTGACCACCACCAGACCAAGATTGATTGCGGAGTTGAGGTAGTCTTCGGCTAAGCTTGGGGTTGCTATAGGGGGGCATCGGTTGCCCCAACGCACCCTTGATCCATTTTGTAAATGTAACCCCTCCTTACTTAGGATGCAATTCTTTGATTCTACGTATATAGTACTTTAATGTAGTGTTGGTAATAATTTATATTTTTAGATGAAGGTTTGAATGCAATTCTTTGATTTTTCATATAAAATTTTGTAGTGGTAAGAATATATATACCTCGAGATAATCGTTTTAGACAGGTGATTTATAGAATTAAGTACATTGTATTTTGCGATAAACTTTGTGAGTCATCTTTACAAAGTATGTGATGGGGGGGGCGTATGCGGAAGGAAACTCACACGCCCACACAAGAATTCGTCGGTCAAAGGCTCCTTTTGAGACTTTCGACCTGCAAGCGTTTTGAGAGTGCAAAGGGGGACAACGAACGACTCGGAGGTTGCAAAGCTTTGAGTGGGCAGGGGGTGCTCTACAGCCGAGTGGATCAACATATATTTGGTGCTCATTTTTATAATTTCCAAGTCTGAAGGACCAGACGAAGCTGAAAATTTTGGTCGTGAGCCAGATGCCAACGTCGGTCTCAAATCGAAATTTGCAATGAAGCGAGTAGCAAGCATTTTCGATGGCTTCCTTGCAAAAGCTGCGGCCGGACCTGTGAGTGTCTGCCGTGATGCTACCTACACCATCAGTGGATCCATTTGCTCAGGCAGCGGCGTCGTCCCTTACCACTCAACCTCCTCCTACTCAAGCCCCCACACCCTCACCAACCGTGAAACCGACCCCTGCGCCAACCCCCGCACCAACCTCTGCACCGACGACTCGTGCATCTACTCCACCCCCTACGCCTGCTCCAACGCCAGCCCCAACGCCAGCTCCAACCCCAGCACCAACCCCTGCTCCAACCCCTTCTCCAACCCCTGCTCCTACACCAGCTCCTACACCAGCTCCTACCCAGAAGGTCTTCAACCGGGCAGCTATGTCATCGACGGCGAGCTTTGGATTCTAGACTCCGATGTTGTGCTGCATCTGGCGGACCAAGGGTCGGCAGAGCAGACCATGGTTCAGTCGCTGTCAAATGACGACCAAACGACAGCGCTTGATGAGATTGCCAAGTTCTTGTCGCCGGCTTTCATCGTACTGATTAAAGAAGAGCACAAGCAGCAGTTAACGGCATACCATGATGACATGAATCTCCGAGCGAAATATCGGATTCGTCCTAAGTAGTCTATCGAAGTCAATGTTATTCAGAAGTGGACGTTGATATTCACATCAGTTTTAAATACATGTTGTGGCACTCCAGTCGCGCAGCTTGCAATGTACTACGTAGTATCACGTTTTCATTTTTGCTGTGCATTATCTCAAAACAAACATATATTTTCTGTTTGGACATAAATTCCCTGAATATATTGTATATGTACAATAATATATTGTTGGTCACAATATTACAATATATTTTTTTGTATTTCACAATTACTACACCTTTTCTCGGGCAAGTTGACCTGTGTTTTCCACCAATGTGAACCTGATAAAAAATATCAATTTTCAGAAGATGAACAATGAGGAACTTTTCATCCAAAGAGAAATCATTTTCATCCAATGTGGACACCAACACAGCGCGAAAAGTTGGCGCCAGAGTGACTTGGTCCAATGGACTTTGTCGATAGGTCGAACCAACCGATGGATGTGCTGTCCGAAGGCTGTTTAGACCAGACGACGTAGTTCATTGGACAAAATGCATTGACGGCAAGTTTTTGCGCTGTGTTGGTATCCACGAGCGCCTCAAAAGTAAAGCGAGTGTTCATTTTCCTTTTCAGACGCTCGTGGATGCCGGTCTTGTTTGTCATCGCCTTGAAAGAGGCAGGATCCTTATGGATGACAATGCTGCCTTTGTCGAAAAGATCTATCAGTCGGTCAAGAGCAGCGACACTTGGCAAGAACATTACCAAGGGAAATAGGTTGTGATTGTCCTGGACAATGCTTCTGCTTACTCTCAAACTGAAGTGCGCAGCATCGCACACGACGACATGTGTATCCTTCGTCTCGGGCCTTATTCGCCCATGCTGAACCCTATCGAGGGTTGTTTTAGCGTTTTGAAGGCCGCGAGCAAGCGATTTTTGGCCCTACGCACCGATGATATGTTCGATCGTCGCGACTTCGCAACTTACCTTGAAGCTCGAATGAGCTTGCTTCAAGAAGCTGCCACGCACTCAGTGGCCTCGATTACGCAGCCTATAGTTGCGCGTGATGCTTTGTTTTGCCAAAGGAACATAGTGAAAGCCCTCAATTTTGAGGACATGGAGTACGGAACTTCAATTTGCATGAAACAGATTTCATTTTGAATGAAAATATACTGTTTTTTATTGTTTTTTGTGTTCACTTGGCGTTTTTTATAATGTTCCTTTCCACATTGGTGGAAATTAAATCCAACTTGGCCGAGAAAAGGTGTAGTATTTCCAATTGCTGCGTCGTTCTTTGAACATCTGCTGATCATATCGCATTCTCTAGTATTCTATCCAAGTATGGGTGACAGTGGGACACCAGATTTAATGTCTTGCAGCCCAGACACCCCAGTTTTAATTGATTGACTCAGTCGTAATCATTGGCATGGGGATTCATTCATATGCTTGATGTGGCCAGCGATACACCTGGCGACGACAACTCCAGCCTGAATGTTGTAGTACAGTATTGCACCGTGGACACACAAGGGAGGTGTCAAACGCCTGGCAGACTCCGCATTAGCCACCGGCTTCAATTTGACAATTCTACTTAAGCCTCCATAAAGCATTCGATTTATGATGCTACAAGCAATTTAAAGCATTTCGCATCGCAGTTTGCATCGACTCTTGTCAAGTGCTCCCATGTTCATTTGGATTCAAGGGGAGAACATACTCGGCTGGTTTCAAAGCAATTTTCCAAGAGCAATTGCCTGAGAAGAACAGTTGACCTGTTCTTTTTCGTCAAAACTGTTCCAGGTGAAAGTTAGAACAGTCGTCCGGATAATTATCCGGAAAACTGGCCTGAGAAGCTCAGAATCAAATTGGATACTAAATATCCACAGGAGCTCGACACAAGGTTACAACGTCTAAGTGGTGGAGGAAGGGAAGATCATATCCAAAACATAGATCACACTACAAGTATGCATTATCTCCTACGTTCAAATTGTTAAAGTTACGAAAGAGCACCACAACACTTAATTTCTCACGTTGTCACTGTCAA
Organism: Aphanomyces euteiches; assembly: GCA_021527685.1. Classification (NCBI taxonomy): domain Eukaryota; phylum Oomycota; class Saprolegniomycetes; order Saprolegniales; family Verrucalvaceae; genus Aphanomyces; species Aphanomyces euteiches. The sequence continues at coordinate 2,938,309 of JAJGMV010000278.1, forward strand.
TTTCCACGACCTGACTAAACATTGGATTACTTTTGAATACTGGTAGCTTTTTTGCAGAAAACTTGCCCAAAGATATGCTTATACACATTGGACGCGCTGGTTAAGCATTTTTGAGTTTACAAAGTGCATAGCAAATATTAAATGCATCCTTGGGATAGTGATTATGGTCGTCTTTTAATGACTATCCTGATTGGAAGTGTCCTCTTGAAGACGACAACAAAATCCATTGTGCTGCAACCATGGGCGGTGTGGTGCTTGATGTCCCTGGCGAAATTGATGTCAAGCAAACTTCAAACGTGTCGCGATCGTAACCTTGGGTCGAGCCTATGTGGATATTTAGTATCCAATTTGATTCTGAACTTCTCAGGCCGATTTTCCGGATAATTATCCGGACGACTGTTCTAACTTTCACCTGGAACAGTTTTGACCAGAGAGAACAGGTCAACTGGAAAATTGCTCATTTTCCAAAGACGGCAGCGCTCAAAAACACGCCCATGCGATTGGAAACTACATCTGAAGTGGCGGTAATGCGAGAGAGGATTGGATGCGTTGTCATATGAAAATGGCCCAAGAAGAAAAGGATGCCAGGATGCGCAACGGCAGTCTCTCTCTTGCACACAAAAAACCTTGGAACATTACATGGGTGGGGGATAGCAGCTACGCTGAGCTTGCTATATACTAGTAACAAAGTTGAGTGTATTATGTGATTTGGTCCAGGAATGGCTTGGCAAGGACACTTTATTCCCTTGAAGCTGCTTTTGCAACACCAACGCTCCAAGAACTTGTTGGCGAGGATCAAGTTAGATTGGGAAGACCATGATTTAAGTCACAAACAACGACACCATAATCATCTGGTTGATACAGCCCAGGTGGGTGCGTGGCCTGCGCCACTCTGCATCCCACGGGCGAAAGCTAAATCAACGACAATTACGACACACTTCTACACGTTCGCTATGACCTTAGACTGTATTTTCAGTTTTGTTGATCTTGTCGTGTTGGTGGCCTTCCCTTTCACTCTTCCCAAGGGCACCCACGTTGGCGGTCGAGCTGAGGCGATTCTGTGAGCAGGCGGCTTGAGCATATGAAGCATTTTTCCTTCTTGAGTCATAGGACTCATTTGAATGCATGGGGAGCCTAATGTCGACAGGCAGTGCATAGGAATCAAACTGTGGATTGGAAATCTATGCTCGACACCTCTGCGCTCGCCAAGGAGGGCGCTCCAGATGCCTCAACAAAAAAATCAAATGCCAAAATAGCCATAGAAAGCCTACTTAATCACGAAAGGCCTGCACCAGACATTGCGCGGACTGAAGGGCCATTTGGCATCTAAAGAGAGGATCTTGACGTCGACGTAAAAGGCATGAGCCGATTGTGTAGCTATTATAGCTGTGTATTTGATCGTGGAAAGTGTATGAGGGAGGCCGCAGTCAATCATCACAGTGCAGCATCAGCAAGAAGTTGTTTTAAATGAGGCACTTTGGTTGTTTGGAAATGTCAAAATGAAGACATCGGTGGATTTGGTGGCGAAAAATCACCAAGACAACGTCCAAATCGACAAGACGGCGTTGTCGTTCAAACTACAGTGTAGTTGACTGAAAGCTCAATTCCCCTCATTAAAACAGTACTACTGTTGTTTTGACCCCCTGAAGCTGTTGTTATGAGGAAAAGGATCTATCCGGCAGAAAGCCCTCTAAATTACCGGAGTAGACACGTATTTTAGAGCATTTAAACGGATTAAATACTGCATTCCGATAAAGTTGGATATATTGCTGCACAGGCCTCGTCAGGGAGCGGCACGGCCTAAAGGCCTACCTGCCGCTTTTCCCGACGAGAACAAAATAAAGATCATTTGGTTAACACGAGAGGCTTAGATCCGCGCTCTCGTCCGGCCGCGCTTGCGCAGACGGCCTCCCGGACCCACGAACGTACCTATTTAGTGCCTATACAAACACTACTTAATTAGGTAATTTAGAGGGCTTTCTGCCGGACAGATCCTTTCCCTCATAACAACAGCTTCAGGGGGTCAAAACAACAGTAGTACTGTTTTAATGAGGGAATTACTCCCTAGCCGGTTGTCATAGTCATCATGAATTAAGCCAAGAATTCGAATGGGATTCTAGCACACTATCACAACAAGCAACTGGGTGCAATTGCTCGAGGATTTGGATCGGATGGTTCGTGCTCATTGCAGAATTTGGCTCACCATGCGTCTTTTGATTATTCCTCTAATTGCGTTCATTGCTGCTTCAAGTTCTTCTTTGGCCAACCGCAGGCTTCGAACGGCGGCGGTTTCCGCTGGAAAACAAGGTACACTTGCCCAAAACCTGCCGAGCCATCCTCGGAAGCCACGCACGTCCCATGGAAAACGCGAAACACTTGAAAAACTCTTACCGAGCCATCCTCAGAAGCCACGCACGTCCCATGGAAAACGTGAAACACTTGAAAAACTCTTACCGAGCCATCCTCAGAAGCCACGCACGTCCCATGGAAAACGTGAAACACTTGAAAAATTGTTGCCAAGCCATCCTCAGAAGCCGCGCACTCCCCGTATAGACGTCGGCGCAGGTGGCGTTCCTCGGGCGCTGTGCACTCCCCGAAAACACGCTCCGTGAATCAAATCATTCACCAGCCGCAAGGAAGCTCCAATCGAGGAACCTCAGATCGCAATCTTCCCTTTAAAAAACGAGCCAACTTTCGCGCGGCTGGCTCTGCGTAAGACAACCGGGAAAGGGCACGTTGACAAGTAAGTCGATGCCCTTTGTGAGGGCCTTCAGCATGAATCGCTCTACGCTCCTATCATTTGTTTCGTTGGACTGACCTTGCTGCATTAAGGAGATTAGACTTCGAAAAAAAAGTGTTGTTTACTCGATCCAAAGTTGATTTTGGGTTCGAAATTCGTTGGCTAATTGAAGGTAACATGATACAGTCTGGAACGTTATTATAGCCGCACGATTGAAGACGGCAATTGACGAAGTTCGCCGTGGCAGTTCCAGGAGGGCTTTTACCGTTGATGTTGTTCACAGTCCACGAGACCATCGAGGGGACTTTTCAACATTTTTTCTGATCCGCTACATTTTGACCAACCAAACTTTACCTATATGAAGATCTTTTTGGGCTGAATCTGAATCAACTATTTATGTATTCTGAAACACAATACTAGATGATATTTGATCCAAACGAAGAGAAAACACAGGTGAAACTACTCCAATAAATGTATATACTTCAATCATTTATACATATACGTTTTCAAAGTTTGACTGAACTCAGGTTGAACGAAACTTATAGTTTCCGGATAAAGAATTACCTAACACCTTTTCATACAGATATTGTTGGTATAGAACCCTTATCAAATTATACTTGTGAATTATAATGCGAATAATATATTCGTTTTCGACAGGTCGTTCTCTACGACAGTTTTTGAGTGATCCTATAAATTTATACGTTTTTGAAAAGTCCCCTCGATGGTCTCGTGGACTGTCAGTGGCGTCAAGAAGACACATTGCCAACATCTAAGCATATCATTAACCTGTTCGCCAAAAACGATTAAAACAGGAAAGCGGGTCTTTAGCCGCATTAGACATTACACGCTATATCTTTTGATTGGCTCCTTTGGTTTAACACTATCTTTCGACAGGTTAAAGTAGGCAATGGGTGCATGTCGTCACTGCAAAAAGACAGTTCATTTTCGCATTTTCAAATGCCAAGGGGGAAACTTTTGACCGCCGACGAGATAGGCCAAGCAAAAGCCAACTTCTCGGTCGGCAAGTCAAACCGTTGGATTGCCAATGTGCTTGGCCGAAACGAAAAGGCCATCCGCAACTTATGGAAGAATCTTGCTTCGTCAAAGCCCAAAAAGAAGCGTGGCAGACGGATTGTTTTCACCAAACGAGACATCCAGCGAATCTTCCACCGAGCGATTCACCAACAAATGTCTGCGCGAAAGATTGCAGCTAAGTTTCCCTTCAAGCCCAGCCATACGACAATCTTGCGTGTGCTTCATGGCACACGATTCGCGAAATATCGTAAAAGAAAGTCAGGGCCAGCCCTCACCCCCGAGCACAAAAAAAGTCGCGTCGAGTTTGCAGGTAAGTATATAAATAAACCCCATAAATGGCGTCTAACTGTTTTCAGTGATGAAAAAAAGTTTAACTTAGATGGCCCTGATGGTTTCCAAAAGTACTGGCATGACTCAAGGATCCCCCCTGAAATGTACTCCAAGCGAGTGGGGGGTGGGCGAAGTGTTATGGTGTGGGGGCCTTATCAAATGATGGCAAAGGTGAGCTCGCAATACTAAAAGGGAACCAAGACTCTATGAAATACTGTGAAACGATCGACTGCTTCCTCTTGCCTTTCCTTGAAAAAGTTGAAACAAAAAATCCTGGTGAAGACGTCCTCTTCCAGCAGGACAACGAAGTCACATTTTAGTGACTTGGGCATTAAACCAATCAAATGGCCCGCCAAGAGTCCTGATCTTAACCCAATTGAGAATGTTTGGGGGGCGTTAGCGTGGGCAGTCTACGCCAACGGCCGCCAAAATGAAAGTCCTGATGAACTTCAACGAAGTATTGTTTTTGAGTGGGCCAATATCCGCCCAGAATATCTTTCAACGCTTGTTGATAGCATGTCAACACGAATGGCCCAAGTTATTCTCAAGAGAGGGGCCACAATTGACTATTAGCATCGTCGAGACGGTATGCGGCTATAAAATCGATCCACTAATAAAAATGTTTTTTGCATTTTTGTGTTCATTGGCTACGTCTTCACGCGATTAGATGGCTTGTAGTTCTCTCAATGAATGGAACGATCTTAAGAAGGCACGCTGCTTTACAAACAGACTTGGCCTTGATGGTGCACTTCAAAATTTCATGGTGCGGCTATAATATAATTCCAGACTGTAGTACTGCTTTGCGTACTTCATGCCTCTCCATCCTATGGTCGTTGCCTTGAAGAAGCTAACCACGGGAAACAAATAATACTTTAGTTAATCTGAAACAAACTGCTCCAAATGGCGTCCGTTGGCGGCATTTCACAGTTCAGGAGGTGGATCATGGACAACTTGGACGCCCCAAGCGTCGGATGAAAGCGGCGTCATTCCATGGATATCGGTGTCGGGCAGGGGGATTTCCTCGCTTCGATGAATGGTACAAAACCCATGTTGCCTCGCGTGCTTGGCGCAATTTAGGACTTTGCAGAAGCGACCTCCGCCATGCCGAACGCATTTCCCTCGAGCGTGAGCTTGCCAGTCGCAACCAGGCTCAGTGCAAGTCTTCTTGAGCTCTGGATCTGCGAGGCGCGAGCAATAATTGCCCACGCGTTGGTCCTGGGTGCAATTTTCATTGTGGCATATCGGTCGGCCACCATGGCGCACGCAGAGCCGTCGAGCGTACACATGGTTGGCACAATTGTCCACGAGACAACGGCCTCGCTTGCGATGGAAGCGGCATTTCCAAGTCCCGGGGGCGGCAAAGTTGGTGCAGTCGTTAAAGAAACATTTCACTTGCATCGATATCTCAAAATGGATGGCGCCAGATCTCTCCGTCGCCCAGTTGTTGGTTGGCTTCACTGGGGTACAATCAGTGAGAGAAAATCATGCAGGAAATGCTTCAGTCTTGAATCAAAGTGGAAATCCGGTGTCTCATTGCCTAATAATTCTTCTTAACATTATAACCTGTATAAATAAATAGTAAATATAACTTTTAGACTTTAATTGTATAATAATTTTATCTTATAAATTAATGACTGCATTATTCTATAAATAACCTGAGTAAAATTATACTTTGTTGCATTCGCCTTAGTTGATGACTTCAGACATGTCGACATAGAGTAGCGTCAAGTTTGGGACGTTAAATCTGTAATGTCAAACGCCTCGTTGTCCTAAAGGAGGAACGAAATCGACGTGATCTTGCTTTGCACAATCCAAGTCGGAGGTGTGCGTTCGAAGTGGTCCGAAAGAAGGATAAACTTCGATCGATTTGAGACCGTGAAGAAAAGATTGCAAAGTCGTTTTATGCGTCTCTCGTGACATAAGAACCAGCAGCGTTGTTTGAAAAAGTACTTCAAGGCCATTTGGACAATGCCGCATCCACATGTCAATTGTATAATGAAGTTCACCATATTGGATTCTGCAAATAACAAAAACAGTACGGGGACATTCACAACCAGGAGCACAATTTGTGTTTGAAGCGTAGCGTCGGTGAGAAATCCATTGGTCGACTCGGAGGCTAAAAGGTCAGTCGTGGCTTTGAAAAGCAAGAGTCTCATCATCTTTGAGTTTTGTAGTTCGTTGAAATATTTCAATGAACTACATATTGTGCTTTCGAGCAATATTTCGGATTTCAGCATGATTTGAGGAGCTTTCAACAATCGTTTGATTGGCTAGATTCAAATAGGTGATTCCTTTTGGCCAATTAGATGAGACCTTGAAAATTAACCAATCAGATCGATCCACTGATCGGTTGTTCAAATCAACATTATCCGGATACTATGCGATTTTATCCGGATAACACACTTTTCCACTAAATTTGGTCTTTTTCCTCTCTGCAGTATGTGCATTCGTGCGGTGACGGTCATGTTATGCATAGAGTTAGCCCTCTGGCCATGTCAAACGCGAGTTGGAGGAGCTGAAATGTTTCGCTTAAAAAATAATTTTAGATGTCAAATTGCCAAAATGTAGATCCATCTTCAAACAATAACGACTACCGTTAGTTTATATTTTAGATGAGAGCATATTCATGTATTAGATCGCTATTTTATATCGTTGCAATTATAAGCCTGTCTGCATTGCAGTGTCGTGAGGTTGAAATTTCAAAGTGGCTTATCTCCATAGATTTTTTGTCCAATCGGTGGAAAGTTTTATCATACCCCAAATCGCAACCACATCGCTGCTGCGTGGATCTTGTGGATGAAACTGCTTTCTTACCAGAACGATCACTCGAAACTCTTTGAATCTCTACACTGTAATCATCGTTGTTCCCAATGTCGATCGTATGGTTCTTCAAATTTGTTGGTCTCCCACTTTGAAAAATTGGTGTAATTTTTTCCAATCAAACATCAATTAATTGATGATAAACTTATAGACTTGACCATAAAATCCTTGTCTTTCAATAGCCGTTTAGTCTTTCAAATGGCAATCCACAGACGACTTTGCAGTATTTGGGCGACATCTCGTCAACTATTAATAGTATATTCGAATCGTATGGTTTGAACTGCAAGTTGACCTTGGCTTCTGTTTTGCAGTCTTCAAGTTGTCGCAACTGATTTCGAATCAACGCGTCAACGGGACAGACAGACAAGAACGTCCGACCGCACGCGGCGATTGCAATTTCAAGCGCGGTGCTGTGCCTTTTGGTGTCCAATTCCAAGCCAAAAACACATTAAAAGTCGTTAAATACCAACGGAATTTCGACTATAGTCTTTCCTACATCGTCACGAGGAGCTCCAAGACTTCAGGATCAACAGGAGGACTGCTGCCACCCAAGCGAATCGAGCAGAGCTGGTCGGCCAAGTCGTCGCTCTTCACAAACGCTGTCGGTTCGTCCCAGTTTGGCCCCATGACTGTTTCATCCGGCGAACGAACTTGGTTGTGTCGTCTGCAGTAGCCACCAGATCGGGCGTGGTTTTTGCATCCTTCCTTTCGACATTGGCGGCCGCCGCCATGACGCACACAACGATCGCGGGCATGGACTTGTTTTGTGCAGTTTGGATGGACACAGAGCTTGCGGAGGCTGCCGGCGCCGTGTTTGCAGCACACAGCGCCGAGTCGAGCATTGAGCGTACAGCCATCGACTTTGCATTGCTTTTTTCCACCGTGGCGACCACACAAATGGCGCGCGTAGACTTGATTTCGGCAGTTTTCAATGCGACAGCGACCTCGATGGCGGTGGAAATGGCATTTCCACGAGTTGATTTCTGCTGGATTCGAGCAGTCGTTGAAGAAGCACGAAACCACGTCGTCGTTGGCGCTCATCACAAGCGGAAGTGACGACTGGGTGCAAGGAAGGCCCAAGATCCAGAGCCGTCCCTTTCGAGTATGGATGAGAGGAATTCCTCCTCAGCTGAAACCGCGCTCAGCACCGCCAAAAGAGCGAATGATCGTTCAACTTGAGCCGCGACGACGGTGACAAACCTGTCGCTAGCAGACGATTGGCAACACCAAATGGAATTCCTCCGTCGCTGTGTTGCCGTCCGATCTCCTCAGACAGGCGAGACGCCGTCCCACTCATGTCGACTGACTGCATTACGCGGCAATCAGCGCGTCGACCAGTCTACAATGCAACGATCTGAATATCACATGACCAAGCGAAATGTCAGACAAGAGCTCCGAAGACGCCCGTTTTTTCTGCTCGTAGAGACCACGACAGCTTAAGCTGGAAAAAGCGGCTCGATCGCAACAGAGCACAGATCTTTCCCATGCGATATGTCAAGCTGCTAGGCGGACAAAGATGGATGCAGTCGTCGCTTGAGTGGAGATCGACCACCAAAGGCAAACGTCATCCAATGAAGTAAATAAAATTAAACAGGTTAATTATTATATATAGTAGGATATGGAGTTAAAGAGTATTCCAAGCTTAGAGTTGGTACTGCTTGAGCATGCACCACATAGTGCTGGGCTTGTATCATAGTCTAGCCAGAACTGTGAAAATAGATATAAAAATATTATTAAATGTAAGAGGATATGTATTGTTTGGGTGGATGCATGTTTATCGACTGAGCAGGCGAAATCTTTTGTTCCTTCCGAGCGTCTTGAGCGGTATCTGAGCGAGTATCACGAAATCTGACGCCATTCGAATCGAAAAGGTATTTCGTCGTGATCTCGCTTGAATTCCACACTTTATTGTCAAATTGTCTCCTGGCAGCAGCGACGTCGGACGAGGCGCTTTTCTCGGCAGTTACAAGTGAAACCGCCAACGGATCGACTGTGAAACGACGACGTCATGGCCGCGGCATGGGCGTGGATGATTTCACTCTTTCTTTGCTCGTTGGTTGTACAAGGTACCGCCCAACTTGGAAGCATTTTTAGCTCAGGCCAAGCAGGGGAGTTTGTCCAAAAGCTGCTTGCAACAACGCGGTGCAGTCCTCTCTCGACATCGTCGGCGTGCGTCGAGTACGAGCGTTGTAAAGCCACGCATCGATGCGCCAGTGGCGACGAAGGTATCGCTTTCATATTGGCCGCTTGAATGGCTGGTCGCTTTTTGTAGAATACACCATTGCGCAAGCTTTGTTGCAAGTCTTTGACGAGAAGTTTCGCCAGGGGGAGCGTGTTCAAGTGCAGCTTGTGAATGATTTTGAAGACTGGAAGACTGGCGTGCACCACTGGAGCGTCCCGTTCGACTGGCAATCGCCCATTGCCTTTGGCTTTGATACATTTAGTTTGCCATTACTGGGCTCCTTGGAGCTAGACCGAGGCACGTTGTACATTGATACGTCGGCTGGAACAATGTCGGGCGACGTGGCTTTTCAAGGCGAAATGCTTGAAACGCCGCAGCGCACGACGGTCGCTGTCTTCAATTTCCTCACCGTTTACTTGGTACACTGCTAGCCACCAAGGAGCATTTTGACGAGCCAAAGCGTAGGGCTCAAGGGTCAACGTGGTTTTCAAAGGCAACCAAGCATTTGCCCTACTTAGTCGAAGTAGTATGGTACTTAATACGCATTTGGAGGCTCCACCGGGTTCCTTGGGCGGCTTCTCTGGCGGAGGAACTCTCTCGCAGTACAATCACAACGGCCCTGGAAGCTCCAACGTCCGCGTGTACGAGCATACCGTCACGACGTCGGCGCTTTTGCAACCAACGGTCCAGGAAATTCAAACCAGCGCTGCTCCTGGCCAAACTCTTCGTGGTACATTTACGCTTTCGTCCGCCACTGCCACGACAACGCGTCTTTCGTTTGATGCTACAGCGGCGCAAGTAAAAGCCCAAGTTGAAAACGCGCTTGGAATTGGTCTTGTGGATGTCCAGCGACTGGGCCAAGACGCTGCCAACGTCGGTCGAATCTGGCGGATTACATTTTCAACTGCGATTGGAAACGCGCCGCTGCTCTCGGCGACGTCGTATCTCACTGGGCTTCAAGCTAACGTCACAGCACGCCTTGTCACTCGTGGCAATCAACTGAGCGGCGGCTTTCGACTGTCGTTTTTGACCAAAACGACGCGGCTTTTGTCGTACAATATCTCGCAAAACGATCTCCAAGCCGAATTACGCGACGCCTTTGACATCAAGAGCGCTCAAGTGGTCAAAATGAAAGCATGTACGCTCTGCTTCGAGTCTTTCCTTGGTTTTGACATGGCTCGTAGCTACAATTGAGCGTGGAAACACGTGGAAGATTCGAATGACAACGTCAAAGTACCTTCAAGGAATCGAATTCTATCAAGCTCATTTCGACTGTTTTAGTGGCAATAAAGCCCCCACGAGTCCATCGTCCCCAGTAGCGATCGAGCCTTTGAATGTCATGACTGCCAGCACTTTCGACACTGTAATGGATCCAATAACGGGCCAAACGACGTCCATGCCGCTGCTCTTTGGCCAAAATGCCGTCGTGACGATTTCAGCCACGGCTGCGTATTCTATCGCTTCTGGTACATTGACTAGCCCAAGCTGGAAAGGCTAAAAACGCTTTGTAGGGGGAACGGGGGGCGTTTATCTGCCCACAAACGACTTGGTTGGAGGCAGCGGAGGCGGTGGAGGCGGCGAGTCCCCAGCAGACTTTAAACAATACCCTCGGCCCATTTACGGCGGAGCTGGTGGAGGTTTTGTCAAAAATATGTCGACCACGGTGGCGTCATTTTGTCTGACTAGGCGCCATGTACTTTGGAGCTGTCAATGACATGACAATCGGTCCAAATGCATCCATTGCAGTGGACGGACAGCGTGGAGAAGACGGCGTTTTTGCTGGCGGTGGAGGAAGGTAAGCCATCCATAGATCAACGGGTTCTCAAGCTCTTTGGGCAGTGGCGGAAGTCTTTTCTTGACCAGCGGCACGAGCGTTCATATCTTGGGCGTACTCTCAGCGCAAGGAGGAGCAGGAGGGTCCAGTCTTGGCCGTCCTGGAGCTTCAGGGACGGGCGGAAAGATAGCACTGACAGCCCACGCGATGGCTCTATCCGGCCACGGCACGATTTTAGCCTCGCCCAACGGAAATGTCGAGTTAAAACTGCAAACTCAACTGCAAAGTACCGTTGAAAAGGTGCAATTCGGCCTCATACGCTTGGTAGTCACCACGGATCCATTCGTGGGCGCAGCGCAAACGGCCAAGTCGCTGTACATTGCAAAAAGCATCGTGGAACCAACGCCGATGCTGGAAGGCCCTCGATTTACCTTCTACGCCGATCAACCGACTCGGATTTCGTATTTTGTTCGACTTGGAGACGTCCAACAAGGAACTCTCGCCACGAATCGAGGTCTTGACGCTCTAACTCTAGCTTTTCGAGTCATTTTGAGCTTGTAGGCGCTCTCTTTGGCGTCCACCACTCGTCCGATCCATCGTTGTTCATTCTTGGCATCGGCATGCTCCATGGAAACCTTGTCTTCGATTCCAATTGCCGCGGATTTCCGCTCCAGACGCTCGTGCCGCGTATTCATGCTTTTCAATGGTATCAAGTCGACATTTTCATCAACTGGTCGACAAAACTCGTTGAAATTCGAGTCAATGGCGTCTCAATGGCTTCAAACATAGCCTTTCTCGCTGGTAAACGTCTTGAAGTTGTTAAATAGCTCATCTGGGATGTCTAGATGCTGTGGATATGGTTGGTTTGTACAGCTACGACGCAATGCAGACGTGGTGGGATGAACTTTATGTTGGTTTCGACCATACGATGGGTTTCCACTGCCCTGAATTCGATCAAAACAACGTTTTCCTCGATAAACAACGCGTAAGACCTTTATGGAACCCTTCCATCGTCGGTCCACAAACGCAATTTGGCCCAAAAGTATTCAAATCTGTTGGACTTTTTGGACTTTGAATTTTGAATTGTAGGTGCGCCATGAGAGCCAAGTCTCCCGCCGTCGACTCTACCAGTATAACAACGGAGGACTTGTTCCAAATGACGGTCCAGCGCATCGACTGTACTTTAATGACATTCAGTAAGTGCCAGCAGTTCTTTAAATTCTATCGTTCTTGTAGAGATTCGACGGTTTATGATCGAGCTGTGGACGAAATTCACATTGGCATGGGGGAAATCATTAAAATCGCCATGGCGCCCGACGCTTCGATGGTTTTTCCATTGGAAACCAACGTCGAAGGCGTTTCCACTCGGTGGACGGCCTCTCCTGCTGGTAAATGCCATCAAAAAAGCTCGTAAAAATGCTGTAGAAACACAATTTTGGTACTCGGAGATTCAAGTCTTTGACGCCAGCGGTCAAGTCGTTCGTGGTGGAATTGGAGCTTGTTCTACGATGGATATGAAAACTTGGAGAAATGAAGGCATCATGCTTCACTACGCGAATCTGACGGATCCTTTTGGTGAAAATACAAACTTTTCCATGCTAGCCACTCGGCCCAAAGTCGTTTTCAACCAAAAATCGCGTCAATTCGTCATGTGGATGCATGTCGACAGCAAAAACAACGACGTATTCGCCAGCTAACAGCTCGAAATATTCAAATTTGTCGTAGATGGGATTGAGTGGCGTGGCGACGGCAGACTTTCCCAATGGCCCGTTTGAATTCCAGACAAGTTTTTATCCATCTTCGACCTTTGAAGCGCCAGGAGGACAAGCCATCAATCAAACTTTTGATCAAACCGTCGTGGTCTTTCCGTCGCAGGACGCGTATTTAGTCCAGAGCTACTACAAGACGGTCGAATACTGGCTGCCTCGTCCTGTTATGGATCCTCTCTGGGAAAGTGTCAAGCGCGACGATGGAACGGTGGATTTTGGACTGAATTACCATCGCGCTTTCTTTCTCAAAGAGTATTTTTTCGATCCATTTTTTGTTGATCTAGTCAATCTTTTTTTGTTAGTTATGACAATGTGGACGACATTTACCTCCAACGATTCCGATCGGAAGACACGCCGTGGTCCATTACATGCTGCCACCGCGTGACGAATCTTTGCGATGCTTCCGTGCTGGGTTTAAAAGTTTATCGCTTCAAAATGTTCACAAAAAGTGTCTAGTTAACAACCAAGGATGTCCGCCGCAGTACAGAAAACAAGTCAATGGCCAAGCACAGGACAATAAACCCATCTTGACACGATATAAAGTAATCTTTTGTTGCAAATGGGGAAAAGAACTCAACCGCTTTCTTTGCAGGACCCGCACAGCGCTGCAAACAACGCATTCAAAGCCAATTCAGTGCCATCCCATACGGATTGGGGATTCCAAGTGTACAATATCAAGGTAAATGCAATGCTCCAACAAATTGACTTTGAAAAATTCAACAGACGTGGCGTGGCAATTACTTTGACGCCCTCAGCGCCAACATTACGCTGCTCATGTTTAAAATCTTTGCTGGCATGGCGAGCGTATACGATATACCATCGTCTTTGGAGGTATCAAGGGTAATAATCGTCCAAATGTAGTTCATTGCGTAGGTGACGTATCCGCCCGGTTGGGAAAACGCCACGTATATCAATGCGACGGATCCTCCCGACGTGATGGACTTTATGCTGGACACGATTGGCGTTCCATTGACGCCAAAGTTCAAGCGGCAATTTGATGCCTTTGATTTATCCCAAATGGATTTGAACAGCGATGGCAAACTCACGTTGGACGAAGTGGCGGATTTGGTATAGCTAGCAGCCCATTTCATGGAGATTTGGCATTGATTTCCATGTAGATTGCCAATGGCAAACAAAGTTTGAGTGTGGAAAACTACGACAAGTTTCTCGTCGCGTTTGAAGCTCTCAAAATAGAAGAAAAATTGAAAATGGATCCAAACAACGATGGCAAGATCACATACCGTGAGTTTGAAAATTGGGTCGGCCTCGACCCTGCGCTTGTATTTGATCGATTTGATCTCGACAAGTCTGGATACCTCGACGAGAACGAACTCTCCCGTCTTCTCATGGACCGCCAATTGCCACGACTTGATTCGATTGCGATTTTGTTGGATCCTGACTTTGATGGGCGAGTCTACTATGAAATGTTTGAAAGTTTCATTTTCAACGTAAGTTTTTGTTGGAAATGGAAGAAGACTTACGCTTGATGCAGGCGTCGACGGTCATCTTTCTCAACTATGACTTTGACCACTCGAACGATTTAAATGCGAGTGAAATCGAACTCATGGAAAGCGACATTGGCGTTTCCTTTCTCAATACGTCGGTGCTGCTACCATTGGTAAATGCATCCAGGATTCAATTCGACACGTACTCGACTTGGATGACAGCATCAGCGAGTGCCCTCCGAGATCGTGTTCAGGCGTACGTTGACGACCAAATCGCACATGGACTGACTCTACATGGAAAAATGTAGATTTAAAGTGGACAATGGACTCCATCCCACAAGACCAGACCGAATGACTGGACCGCTTCATGTTGTAGAGCAACGCCGCGCAAAATACTTGTCCATTGCCAAACTAACACCAGATTTCATGGCAACGGAGGTACTCTTTGTCGCGGCCAAATTGTTGGATTAATGCTTGATGGACAGCAAGTTATTGTTGAAATGGAAGGCGATTTCGATGGTCATGGCTCTCTTCTTAATATCGCTGAATTTGTACTGCAAATGCCACTGCCACCAAGTTCACCAGCAATTCTTCCATATCGGCAATTCCTTGGTACAAACGCAGCGATGATGATAATTTGATGCAAATTGTAGCTCCGGTGGATTTTGGTCACTATGCAACGTACTGGAATGGACGTGCATGGGAGCCACGACCGTCCGCGCCAGCTCATTTTACTTACGGTAAGAATTTGCCAGCAGAAAAAAATGCTGGAAATTGTTGCAGGCGTCGAATGTGACCAACTTGCTAATCCAAATTGTCTTCCATGTGCGGCGCAATCTCCCTATGCCACGTCGAGTGTCCAACAATATCAAAACGTACTTCCAACTCTCAGCTTTTGCGAGAACGACAAAGCCATCGACGCTTACCTCAAGCAATTTGACCAGCAAGTTTCGATCACGCTGCGATACCAACAAGTGGCTCGAACTAGCTCCGCAGGCGTCCAGCCACAATATTCGCCGTGCGTCAATCAATCTGAAAGCGTTCCATGCGACGTCAATAAAGTCTACGAGACAGATATGCATACGCCGTACCATTTAGAATGGGAAGCGCGTCCGAACAACAAAGGTACACGCTTCCAGATGACAACGTTCAATTGAAATTGTGTAGGAACCTCGGTGAAAATTCGAGCAGGGCCAATGCAACAATCGGTGGTGGGTCAGACTTTTCGCGAGAGATTTCCAAATCGCGTGGCTGAACCACCGTATTCAATGTGCGTGATCAACTCGACACAACTTCCAGATCAATATGGCGCGATCTTGGGCGGAGGGTGAGCTTTTGTTCAACTTGACTGTAATCTATATTAATTAACACGACGACGTTTGGATTGTGCAGCAGGAGCATCAGGATCAGTATACCGGCGAATGTAGATGGCTTCGACGCCTTTTTCCCGTGATCCCAAGATGTATTCAACGTCATATTTGGCATCGGGGTGTTTTTTCTTGATTCGACCAACCCCTCCAGGTTTATTGATGCCTGTTGAATAGAATGTGAGCTTTGATGAAACGTCGAGGATAGAACGAACGTACCTGACCACATTCGAGGCATCACATCCACTGTGTCGCCTACTTGAAAATCTTCAATTGGTGCTTCATTGACCACCTCTGGGGATGGAGGAGGGAGAACCAATAAATGGCGAGGGGCTTTAGCTGGTACAGTCGATTTGACTTCATTTGACTTGGATTTGACTTCGGCTGGCTCTGTGGTTTCTTTTCGTTGTTTTTGCATATGAGGAGGCAAATCAACAGAATTCTGAATTGCCGCGTCTGTGAGTTTGAAATGTTTGGAACACCAGCCACCAAAAAATGGATGTGTTGTCAAAAGGCCAGCGACATATGCACACTAGACACGAATCAGTACAACGTCCACGACAGTAGAGATTTACCTGCACGTGGAGAGCTCTAGTGCATTTCTTGTAGCCGCATTGAATCTTATTCACTCCAGTCGACGTTTTGCACTGGTCGCAAACGAGCCGACTTCGTTCAGGGGTAATGGAATCCAAGCCATATCCCATGGAGTTTTCGAAGTACGTCTCAGGCGTGTAGAGCAGACACATAATGTGCGCCTTCTTGCCGCAAGACGTCACTGCCAGGTCTCCGCCAGACACGAGACACATAGCACATACTTGGGTCTTGTCCTCTGCGATAGAAGCAAAGAGAGGACTCAATTTATCATCCTCCTCATCGTCACCTTCATCCTCGCTAGCATCTTCCTTGGCTCGGAGAGCGGCCATTTCCTTGTACATATTGCCATATTGCTTGGCCATCATCATATTGATTTGCTTTTCGAATCGATTGTTCTGCTCTGCTTGAACTTGAACCATCAACTTATCCATCACTTCCTTTGAGTGCGCGTCCAAGTTTTTAAGCTGATCTTGACATTTGAAGATTTCATTCAAAATTTCATCTTCGCCATTGAATTCTTCACCCTCAATTCCAGTCACGACAAAGTTCTTAAAAGCACGTGGTCCATTTGAAGGGAGCGAGAGCTCTTCAATTGTGTCGTCAACTTCGTCTTCAACTGCCGCATGAAATTTCAAGTTAAATTCTTGATTCGAATTCTGGGGAGGCAAAGATCCAGTAGGTGAAACAAATGCTGCATGGATTGTCCACTTTTCTTCGTCCTCGTCGTCTTGGCTTTCATTTTTCACGCTCACTGGATTGTCCTCTGTCACAGGGGTGATATACTGACGTTCAATGCCCTTTTCACCCCCACCAAGGACGTACGTCACGTCGTACACGAATCCCTCTCCGACGGCATGACGGGCTTTGATGCGTCCTGTTCCACCTAATTTGTTGATTCCTGGCCATGTACGCTTGGCGACCTGGGCCATTTCTCCTACTTCAAGGGGTGGAAGAGGAGTCTCGACAAACTTTTTGGCGAGGGCGCGGCGATGATTGCGCACAACTGATGGTACATTGGTTCCCACTTGAGGGATTTCAAAGCACTCCGGGCCACTTTGTGGAACGGAGGTTAGCATCGTCTACAACACCAATAAGCACAATTTTGGAGATGATCAGTACCTTGGGGCACGAGAAATAGAGCTCCTCTAAGTCCTGCCACACGAGGACCATTGCTAGTTTGCCATCGCTTCGGAGATATCCCCATGGCCATTCTAGTGACGCTGCTTCGTCCGTTGGACCTGTAGGGGCCTTTCTTAGCCAGCATTGGATTGGACCAACAAGATTCGGGATCACATCTTGACTCAACTCAGTTGGAGTGACGCCCTTGAGCGATATATTGTTGAGCGCAATCAGTTCATCGCCCCTAAGATTAGGATATGAATATTGTGTTCAAAGCGTCTTCACATACTTTTTAAAAATGCCATGGTTGAACGCAGATTGTAGGTGTGGATTGGTGACATTGTCGACACAATAAGGTGGTTGCCTAGTGAGATCAATACCAAGGGGAAGTTGTGGAAGCACCAATAGAATCAAATCGGATTTGTCTGCTGGCATAAAGACTTGAGTTTGTGGACGAAACTGAGGAAATCGAGTTGATTTTTCTCCTTTCGTAGGAGTAATGGACATCGGTTGCTTTGTGACGAGCGCGGCTTTTGGTGGAGTTGAATGTTGCTGAACTTTCTTTGTGACCGCTTTTGGTTTAGCTGGTGGCTTTAATGTGTTAGGGGCTTCTGATAGCCACTTTTGCAGGCTCTTTTGGACCTTGACAGATTCTGTCGCTTTTGGCGTAGAGTCTACGCTCTTTGGAGTGACTTCTGTTGACGATGGCAATGTGTCTGTTCGAATTTGGTGGGATTCTGATGACTTTGGCTCGGTTTCTGAAGTCTCAGGCAGTGTTTGAGTGACCTTGGGAGTATCATCAATGGCGGGAAGAATCGGTTCCTACAAGGAGGGATAATTATGAAGTAATACTGGCAGAATTGTACTTTGAACAAGTTTTGTCCTCGATGCGACGGACATAGACTATGGTATGAGCCATCCTGCTTGGTGTCATGGAAGGTTATGCCATTTTCCAATGCACACATGACATGGTAGCTTGTTGTACATTTGCCATACGAGCACTGAGCACATGCTCCGCGATTGCTTTTCTTGCAAAAAATACACTTGAGCTTCCTTCTTGCTTTGATTCGATGGACGCCTTCAACTTTATTGTGAATGAAAAAGAGCTCAGGGATATAAATTGCACATGCCGCATGAACCCAGGTTTGAGCATTATGCGAAGGCACAAGTGCACCACCTAATAAAAAGGTTGCTTAACATATCGCTTTGTGCAATCAAACCTTGTAGATTACAGGCTGCGCATTCTCCAACCAAGCCAACAATTGTCGATGCTTGCTGTGCAGAACAGAAGTTACAATACCACGCAGTCTCTGGAATGCGGCTGATGCTATAGCATGATTCGTGGACGGCAACCTAAAAATTACCGAAGGTTTCTCGGCCTGTACTGGACAAAACGTACTTCGCATTCATCACAAATGACAATCGCGTCATTAATGAACGATTCTTCGCCCCAGCAAACGTTACAACGAATTGGCATACTTTCTTGAGCACTGCATTCGATAGCTTGGGGTTCAGGTGCAATAATTGGATCCATGCCGCTGCTCGGACTCATACTGCCCTGTTCATCGTCTGTCATTGCTGTCGACACATCGAACTTTGCCGTTATTGGAATTGCTACTACTGATGGCACTTCCACACGGTAGTAGGACAATTCGTCTTTCAAATTCTGCACACTTGCAAGTAAATACGAGAAAGTTTGTTTGTTGTGCGGCGTGGACTGAATGTACTCTTCGACGATATCAATGGCTTCGTAAACCAATTGCTCGTAATCGTCTTCGCCTGTCGCTGCCTGGAAGCGATAAGCGTCAAGAGTCAATGTCATATCACGAGAATACCAGTAGAAGTTCCTGGATTGTCTGGATCTTGTCCATCAAATCGCCGTCTTGGACAGAGAAGTTGAAGAGCGCATGATCCGCCAGCGATTCCATTTTCAAAACTGGAGAAACCGCGCGTCAAAGTGGACTTTCCTTTGAAAAATAATATTAATCCTATGCAATCATAAAGGTAATCCATTCAAAATCAACCAATCCAATTGATTCCCTCCGAAAATGTACGTTTGAATGTACCGTAATGTTCGGCAGAGGGCAAACAAAAAGGACATCTAGAATACCTGCAAGATGGAATTCATAAGCATGGAGAACTATTCGCGTTGTCTGAGCTGCTTGTATAGAGACGCTTTTGGACTTGTCTGTACTGGCACTTCACGTTGTTCCATCGTTCCTGGTTTGATTTTTGAACGTACCGTTCTATACAAGGTTTGTACGGTTGTGCAATGTACTGGTAGAGTCGAGATCAAGCACAAGGCACAACGACGGTACACTCATGAGATGCAAATGAATTGAACGCATGCAGGTGGTTGTGGCAGTACAGTTCAACTACCCACAGCTTATCGTTAATGGTGTATTCCGTTCTTGTTGGTTGGTGTCGCTGACAAATTGCCTCGTACGCATTCTGCACCTTCTAGTACATTTGCATAAATTAGTACATTCGGTCCGTACATTTGTTGCGGAATTCGAGAAGGTTGCTACGGGGATTCATCCACGGATAATTCAAAAGGTCCCATCCACAACTTATTATCCAGCGTTGGGATGCCAAAGGAATGAACAGCGACGCTAACCAAGTCTTACGTGAACCCATTTCGACGAGCGCTCGTTGTAATATTGACCCCATCTCAGGAGAGCAATTCAGTCTGAAGACTCAAACTCGAAAAGATGCTGATGCTGGTGTCACGCCACCTCTCCAACCAACAAACGTAGGCAATAGATTGACAAGCATCAACAATGACACGAAAGGCGTCGAGGGAAATGGTCGGCGAACGAGATGAATGAGGACGAGCATTGATGGGAATGAAGTTCCGTATGGGACACTTGAAAAGCGTCGCAGCAGGGTCGTGAAAGAGCAAACGAGGCACGTCGAACAGTAGGAATCACAGGAATAAAGGCAAAAGCATTCGCGAGTCCCTTCGCGTCAGAGCCATGAGAGCAGTGCTTGTGGAGGGACTCAGCAGAGGAGGACCAAGAGCTGGTTCTGTGTTTGTCATCTTTATTGCGTATACAGTACGGAAAATATCAGTTCCCATTTTACTTTTTTTTTTATAGCGACATGTATGCATTATTTTCATTAATCAGCCATTTCCACTTTAAAAATACTTCCATCCTCGTAACGACAGTCAAGAAGATGGCCAGCGCCGCCAAGAAAGATTTGATCGGACGTCCGTTGGTTCCGTTCTTCACAGACGAAGGACATGTAAATGACACACTTGAACTCTCTAGGTAATGACTCCTTTTCCGTGACCCGATCGTCTCTGATACGGGGATGCAGAACCATGGAACACGAGCACATGGACGTCGACGCACGCGTTTGGAATGCCGCACAAGGCTATTTTGAATACCCCAAAGAAGAAAATGAGCAAGGATACACAGCACCTGCTCGACCTATCAAGTCAGCTGTACTTCTCACTCCTCAACGACTTGTAAGTTGACACATTCGGGATGGAAAGGCGTCATTTTTTTTTTGATCACCATTCTACAGGAAACATCCATCAAAGAAGTACGCAGTCAGTCACGAGAGAAGAAACCGACTCCCGTCCCTACTTCTACCCAAGCCAAAGTTACCACCCCTGTAGAACAACCAGGTAGGTCAAAGCCTCGTCGTGTATCCTCATCCACTTCTTGGTGCAGCCCCCGCTCCTCAATCAAAGAAGAAGACCAAAAAGTCGAGTCCGAACAACGAGAGCAAAGACAAGAACAAAAAAGGCGATGCCAAATGGGCATGGTCGTCCTTCCAAAATTCCCCCGATCCGAAATCCCTGCCGATTCCTCCATTTTTGTCCCCCTCCCCTTTGCCCCAGCAAGAACCGGAGCCTACTCCCGTCATGCCTCAGTTGGCGTTGAACGTTGAAAAGAAGCCTCCACCGCGTAAACCTCCAAATCAGATTACAATTCTCCAGCGGCCCAAGCCCAAGGAGGAGCAAATGACGTTGCATTTGCGTCAAATGCTCAATATTGGGGTTGATCCTGCCGCCTAAGCATGGGAGTGAGCTCGTCCTCCTTGGCCCTTTCCGCCACTCTTCTTAGCGGACTTTTGTCGAGGGTATAGATCTTAATGAAGATTTGTAGCCTTTCAACCTCAAATTGGGGGTGAAGGGGTTTGAATTCTCTGTGGTTGAAGGGGTGCAGGGGTTTGAATCTGGTTTGATTTGTTGCGTTTTTCTAGCACGTACTTTCTCAAATCAGCCAATCAGAGCGAAGACAAAAATCGATTGGACACTTCGAAATCTGCTCCATGCCGCCCAAGAAACAACCTGAAGAGAGCGCCGCCGCGCGCTTCGGACGCGTGAAAAACAACCTCAAAATGGGCCTCGTGGGTCTCCCCAACGTCGGCAAGTCGTCCCTTTTCAATCTTCTCACTGCGCAAAGCGTCGCGGCTGAAAACTTTCCCTTTTGCACAATCGACCCCAATGAAGCCCGATGTGCGGTTCCTGATGAACGCTACGAATGGTGCGTTTTCAGGCGATTCGACACGTTTTGACACATTTACTAGGTTGTGCAAGGTGTGGCAGCCTCCTAGTGAATACCCTGCTTACTTGCACTGCACTGATATCGCAGGATTGATCCGAGGAGCCAGTGAGGGTGCTGGCTTGGGTAACGCCTTTTTGTCGCACATTCAAGCCGTGGATGGGATTTTCCACGTCATTCGCGCATTTGAAAGCGACGAAGTTGTTCATGTCGACGATTCGGTACTGCAATTATTAAGATCCAAGAATATGTTTAACGGGAATGCACGTAGGTCGATCCAGTTCGTGACTTGGAGACGATTCAGGGCGAACTTTGCAAGAAAGATCTTGCTTACGTCTTGGCCCAACGCAAAGCCCGTGAAGTGGATGTGCGCAAGAACCCAACGATGAAGCTGCCGCCTCTTTTCTTCACGTACCTTGGTATCCTCCTGCTTTCGTTACATCTGCGATAGAGTCATGGACACCGTGCAAGAATTGCTCGAAGCCAACAAATCCATCGCATCCAAAGTTGACTGGACGGCCCCTGAAGTGGAAAAGATCAATGAGTTGATTCCAGGTGGAGAGATACAACAGCCACAAGAGTTCCTCAACGCATTGTGTAGCTGCCATCACAACGAAACCCATCATTTACCTTGTCAATTTGACCAAGCGCGACTTCATTCGCAAGGGAAACAAATGGCTCGTGCCCATCAAGAACTGGGTCGACACTCACGGCGGCGGCGTCATGATTCCCTTCTCGGTTGAATACGAGCAAGAAGTGTGGGAGGCCAAGAAGACCAACCCTAACTTTGATCCTGAAGTCCCGTCGGTCCTTCCCCGCATCATCAAAGTCGGGTAAGAATCGCATTCGCTTTCAAAGCTCATTTCTCCATGACAGATACAAGCAGCTCAACTTGATGTATTACTTCACGGCTGGCGAGAAAGAAGTGCGCTGTTGGACTGTCCGCAAAGGCGCGTTGGCTCCTCAAGCTGCAGGCGTCATCCACTCCGACTTTGAAAGGTGTGTCGAGCATCTCAACCGTGACTGTGATGGCGTAGAGGATTCATCAAAGCCGAAGTTGTGGCGTTTGACGACTTTAAAGAATTGTCTGAAGGCGACAAGCGCGGCATGGCCAAAGTGAAAGCCGCCGGCAAGTACCGCCAGGAAGGCAAGACGTATGTCGTGCAGGATGGCGATATCATTCACTTCCAATTCAACGTGACCAACAAGAAGAAGTAGAAGACGCCAACTCACTCGTTAACAATCGTGAAGTGATCGATCGTGGCGCCATCTACGCTGTGGACAAACGCCCATTCCAGAGCAGTGCGGTTCGCACGAAGAGTTGAAATCCCATAATGCACGTTGTCATACAAGACATTCCACGTCTGTGCCGCCACGTCCACGTATGGTTCATGGCCGTCCGTGGATCCACAAGAGCCCGAGACGATGTACACTGGCGCCGTCGGAGATCGATAGAGCGAGCGATCCAAACTCACGCCTTCCAAGTGGGGTTTGCTCTCGGCGATGGGGAAATGGCGTTCGTACGCGTGCTGGTGGCCAGAGATGACGACGTCGACTTTGTGGCGCAGGAAGAGCGGCTCAAACGCCTTCTGCAATGCTTGCTGCTTGGCCTTGGGCTTTCCATTCGCTTTGTAGACCTTGAGGCCATAGACCGGCCGATGGCATCCCACGATGACCCAAGGAGTCTCGCTGCGGTTCACGCGGCCGAGATCCGTCTCCAACCAGCTCAGTTGGTCGCCAAAGTGGCCATTTTCAACCGACGTGCCTTTGTTGTTGCTCGGCGCGCCGTCGTAGTCGGTCTCGGAGCTGATGCTCACAAAGTGGACTGGCCCGTGGTTCCACGAGTACCACATGTTCAATGCGCCGTTGGACGGCATGCGGAAGCGCGCGTTGTACGCCGAGTAGTTGCTCAGCTGGGCTTGTTTCTCCCGCGAGTAGATGCAGACGGGCGAGTAGCACTCGGCTTCGTGGTTGCCCACCGTCGTCATGTACGGCACCTCTTGCATCGTCGGCTCCAGCGCGTCCATCCACGCATTGTACGCTTTCTCGTAGACAAAGCCGAGCGCGGCCGTGTCGGCATTGAGCGCGTGGAACGCATTGTCGGCGTAGCTGATGTCCCCAACGTGCCAGATAAACTCGACGCGGTCTTTGAGCTGCGTGAGAAGGCGCACGGTGGCCTCGGCGTTGCGTTCGCCAAAGTCGGCGTAGATCGCCGCTTCAAACGTGTCGTTCGCATGGACTGGCAGCGTCGGCCGTCCCGTTTTGAACCGACGGACAGCCGATCGAAGCGTCTCTACGAAAGAAGTCAGCAGCTGGAAGAACGCACGACCGTACGATTCGCACGACTGCCGACGCGGTAGTAGTACTGCGTGAGCGGCGTGAGGCTGTCTAGAGTCGCGTGGTACGTGAAGAGCGTGTAGTTGTCGTCGGCGTAGTACGAACGCGGCTCGGCTTGGACCTCGAGCGACAAATCGTCGGCTGTGACGCCATACCAGACGCAACTGTCGTTCACTTTGCGATACGTTGTCCAGGACACAGTCATTCCCGTGCCTGGCGACGTTCCCGCAAACGCTAGATGGAGTTGACGAGGCTCGACCAATATGAGCTCCGGAGCGACAGCGTCCAAACGCATCCGCGGCGACAAGGGAGCTCCAAACGACGGACCGGAGAGGAGGAAATGGAACCCAAGACACGTGACCGCCATGAACCCAGCGGGGACGACCAAGACGCTTTTGCTCAAGCGAATGGTCGGACGCGCGGAAGGGAGCGGCAACGTGCCATAGCGAGATTGCGCTGTCGTCGCGGGGTTCCTCTCCGTGGATCTCATTGGAAACTGCTAGTGAACGTCCCCGACGACCACACGGATGGGGTTGATGGAACTTTATCAAAGATCGGCGCGATTGGCAGAAATACAAGATCGCGCGCGGAAAACGACTGGGAACGCGCGCGGCGTTCGTGATGGGGTTGAAGCTACCGAGAGAGTGGTGCGTCTCTTTGTCGTGACAATCTCAAGCACAACACCCATCAAGGACGACGACCCACGTGGTTCCAACCGCCCGACAAGCTTCTCCATTCCACCGCGCCATGTCCGCCGTCGGAACTCGAATGGGCCGTCGTCGTCGTCTGTCGTAGCGAGGTCATGCGTCAGTCTCCTCCGCAAGAACAGTGGACGCATATGCGCCATTTCAACCGTACGACCTGGTCCACCGTCGTCCACTCTGTAGACCTTGCTCTGACTCGAGATGGAGCGAGAACAAGATCGCGCATGGCATTGACACGCTCTTACAACCCTGTGCAAGGAATCGTAAGGCTGTAGACGTCGAGTTGCCCTCCTCGCTCTTGAACTCTCCAGAGCAGGTTGACAAAAGGAAGACACGGTCGCGAGCATGACAGAGCGGGATTGACGCCGGATTCATCGGAGAGAATCTCCTCCGTGCTGGCGTCAACGTCGTCCGATGCCACTCCTTTTCGACAAGTTTTTCTCTTTGCGCGCAGTGACGCAGGCTTGGACACGCTGCGATCATTCGTCGGCTTGCATCCCACGCCCATGTCACGTTTGTCGTCGAGATGGACTCAGACTCGTGTATCATCTTGGGTCACAATCTTGACGCGCTCCCCTCGCTAGGACGCCGCCAAGCGCGCCGCTTCGGTACGAGTGTGGCCATCGACAGTACTACATACGTCATCCAGCTTGTATGACGGTTTCACCGTGGCACTCGGCGGCGAACCCGACGGTTGTCCGTCCGTCCGTCCATGCAAGTGCACCGATTTGTAAAAAATAGAAAAAGTTTCCACATTGAAGACGCCCTTTCGATCTCCACCGTCGATTCGAGTCGCGGATGCGCGGCACGGACGACTGCGTCTCTCCCCTCGCTTGGCAGTCGATCGCATTCCAGCAGCGGGGAGTCCAAAGTCCGTGACGACTGTCCACCCACTTGACGTGTGTTGCCGCCTCCAGGATGTACTGGCGCGACATTACTCGCACACTCTTGTCGTGCTTGGAGTTGTTCATTCTTCCATTTGCCGCGCATGACGCAGTGCTACTTTAACGATTGCTCGAATCCCGTCCTGCCCAACTCGTGGAAATGCCTCTTCCACAAGCACCGCTCGCGCTGTCTCGTCGCGCACTGCCAGAACCAAGTCTACGCGCGCAAACTCTGTGCTCGACACGGCGGAAAGAAGCAGTGCACATTCGCGGGGTGCAACTTGAACGCTCGACTCGGCGACGTGTGCTGCAAGCACGGCGCGGGCGATCTCAAAAAGATTTGCGTCCACGACGGATGCACGCGCCAAGTCCACGCTCGCCACCGCTGCGTCCGTCATGGAGGCGGCCAGCAATGCAAAGCCGACGGCTGTCGAACACACGCTCGCACGGGCGGCTTTTGTCGACGTCATAGCCATCTCTACCTCCTCCAGAAATCCAAAAAAGACCAAGACACGGCGCTCCTCGAAGCGCTCATGCCCAAGGAGTGCGACGACGCGCTGCAGCTCGACGCAGACAGTCTCGTCCGCGACATCAACTGCATCGACCTCAACACGCAATACCCGCTCAAGCAGCCGCCGGAACTCAAAGTCTCCATGGAGATCTTGCACATGCTCGAGAATCTCCAGTGACGACACTTTAACTTAGGCGTATCTTTCAATACATGGCGTCGATCAGTCGCGCAAACTTTTCCTCGACGAGACGGCGATGTATCCGCTCTTGGCCATGTTCATCCACTGCAGAGGCAACGATGAGGGAGAAGACGCGCGTCGAGGACGAGCGTACCTTGCACGAGCTGGCTCCCGTCGGATGCAATGTCTTCGGTGAGAACCCTCCACTTCAAGATCGGATGCGCGTGGATCGCCAAGCCTACGAGTGGTTCAACGCGGGGGAGCGGCGAGACGACGCGTACTGCTGCTGTCTGTAGAGCTCCGAACGACATCCAAGAGCGCGTCGAGCGTGACAGCCCACAACGGACACTTTTGAACCTGCGCGATCGTTCTCACACCGTCCATTCGATCATGAATCGACGTACTTCGCTCCCATTCGTCGCTTTACTTCCGAGACTGCGCGATTTCTCCCATGCTTCGTCCATCAACTTGTCTTTCTTGAGCTTCAAGACAAACAACGCGCACGGAAACGCGCGTCCTTCCCCAACGACGATGGCTCTTGATAAATAAGGTGCCTACCGCCATCGTCGTCGTCGAACAAGAGCAAGAGAACGAAGATGTGTACCTTGGAAAGGAACAAGCGCTCGTAGACGGCGGGAGGAATCCAGTCGCCAGTGCTGAGGAGGATCAAATCCATCGCGTGATTCCACACGACAAAGCCTTCCGACGCCAAGAGGCCGAGGAACGGACTGTGCCAAAAGCCGTGCGCGTCCTTCGCCACCGAGAGACTCAAGTGCGGCCCTTCAATGCACATCTAAAGCGACGTCGTCAGGAACAACTGCAAAGCGACGTACGTGTCCTTCGCCGAGGAGAGCGGTCGGATCTGAAATGACGACTTGCGTCGCGGGGAGCGCTTTCCCACAAGAGCCCAAGTTCCACATGTACGGTCCACTCATGCAGAAGAGCCCCGTCGTCGCGGCGCTGCCAAACCACTGATAGATCGGGACATCCACGGCGACAAACGTCTGCAAGAGCGAGAGCGAGATGGGAGCAAGGACCGCCGCGCAGTAGCGCGCACCGAGGAGTCCGAGCTTCCGCTTCATGCGGCTCAAAATGAATCTACGGCGATATGAGCCCCAAAAGAGTCGGAAGAAGCGAACCGTCGCGCCAAAATGTAGCCAAAGGACGACTTGGTCGGGCGAACCACACGTTGCAACCTGGAGCTGCGTCAGAGCGAGCAGTGGCGCCGAGACGTACTTGATGGCGTTGTGGATCGCGCGCGTTTTCGCCCAGCGCGTGAGCCACGTCGACGACGTTTGCGCTTTCAGCGCCATCAAATCCACGCTCATTTGTCTACGCAAAGCGAGTCAAGGACCGCGCAATGCCGTCGCGAGTACTGCCAAGTCTGCGGTGTGGCGAAGAACAGCGTCGGCTGGCATTGAGCGAGGATGGACCGCGGCGGCGCGCCGTCAAAGACAAAGAGCAACGGACCGCCGCGGACTACGATCGAGAGATACCATTCAATCAACTGACTCGTCACGGCATGCAATGGCAAATGACTACAAGAACGCCGTGAGGCCGTCAACTTACGACCGACGTACGCAAGAATGGAATCGCTTGTGGAAATCTCAATCCGCATCTGCGTCGCCATCGCCGTGGCTGTGAAGAGGACGTTGTCGTGCGTGAGCATCTACAACGTGTGGCTAGAAACACAGCAAGATGGAGACGGCGTACGTAAGGCTCGAGATGTCCCTGGCCGTTGTATTGGAACGTGAGGATGCAATTCGTACTGAGGGGGACGGTCGCTCCCGCCACGGCAACGTCTCGTGACGTCTCTGTCATCCACGTACTCAAATGGAACAGCACAAGCGAGCTCGAGCCGCCGGCGTACTCGCTCAGATCAATCTGTGGACAGGATGAGACGACGTTGGATCGCGACAGACCGACCTCGTGGTGGGCCAAGACGAGAATGCCACTCACGTGCGGCAACGTCAAGTAGAAGGGGAGTTTGTCGACACAGTCCGTGACGATCCACTTGAAATGCTCGTCGGACTGCCAAATGCTTTCCACTTCATGCGTTTCCAAGCGCCAGTGACACACGACCGCGCCAGCTCCAATCGCTCCCATGTTGGCGATGCTGCCTGGACCACATACAGTGTCGACTGGAACATGGCAGAGACTTACATGCGGCCGAATTGCGAGTCGTTTGGAAGAGAACGTAGTCGCCGATGGTCAACCCATGAGCTTGAAAGCGCTGCGCAAGGATCGTGGCTTGGGTGGCGTAATCTTGCCATGTGTACACCAAGAGCCGCGACGAGTCTTCCGCGTTGTTTCGAGGCTCGGTGCAGTAGACGCTGATCGCAACGGCGTTTGGGACCACATGCGCACATTCCTGAAAGGTCTGCCATATATTTCCGGCCAATTTCGACGGCAAACGCGGTCTCGACGTCGTCGGCGTCGTCGCCGGATGCATTTCCGCTCTGGGTTGTAACGGTGCAAACGACTCCAACCCCCAAACCCCCAAAAGTCAAACCCCTTCAACCCCACACTATTTTCTGTTAATTTAAATCATGTCGAATGGATTTGACGACGCCTTTCGACCGAGAAGCGGCGGCGGCGGCTGTTGCACGGGCTGCGGCATGGACGGGGGAGCTGGAAACAAGTCGTCGAAAGGATTTCGAGGGACGGCTGGAGGTGGAACTGGAGCCGGCGCTGGTTGCACGACGACGTCGTCATCCCACGAGATGAGATCCGCGACGGGAATTGAAGGCGCTGGAGCCGCGACTGGAAGTGTAGGGGCCACGACAGGCGCGTTGTTGACGCTGATGGCAGGCGTCGACATGGACACGACTTCGGGAGGCAGCGAAGACGAAAGTGGAGGCGATGACACGGCCGATGTCACCTTTTTCAATCGCTCTTGGGCAAATGCAGCAAATGGATCGTCGTCGTCGTCCTCAAACTCTTCGAAACGCACCGCTTTCTTTGGAGACAGGATTGCTTCCTCAATGTCGACCTTCTCGTCTCGCTCTTCCGCTTTGTGTTTCCTCGACGGTGAGTCGGTTTTTGCCGCCACCGTCTTTGCGGTCGCTTGCTGGTAGACTTTTTGCGCCGCTTGAATCGCGTCGTTGAGTGTCAAGTATTTGTCCAAGTTCTACAACAACGGGCTCATGACCGACGAGTTTCGACACGACGTTGTCTACCTCGCCACCTCGCGAAGCTTCTTGGTCAATCACTTGGACAAGGCGGCCACGAAGATCCATGAGCTGCTGGTACAAATCAAGCAGAATGTCGTTCGCGAAGATGTTGGCGTGCTGCTCTTTGGCAGATTCGCTCAGCATGTCTTCAACCATCTCAAGCACATTGTTGGCCACATGGAAGGTTTGCTCCGGCGGCAAATCTCGAAATGCAGAGGATGTAGTCGGAGGAGGCAGCGGTAGTTCGGGAGCTGTAGCCTCTAGCGCACAGAATGAGATCAAGCTGGTTTTGTACGGTACCAGTGCCAGGAATGCCAGGAACTCCACCGCCGTTTCGAGGGGGAGACAAGACCGGAGCTCGAGATGCATCGTACTGAGTGGGAAAGGCAACGCCTTGCTTGCACATCTTGTGATATGCGTCGACAAAACCGGGAAAGTCTCGACGATGCGGCAAAAACGCCTCTCCCCAGCCTTGAATGAGCTCCAAGACACGCGCGCTGATCTGAATATGCTCTCGTCCAACTTTGCCGTGGTGTTCCTTGTACAAGAGCTCCATCGTTTGCATGAACTTTGGCTGAGAAATGCGCTGGCGGATCGCCTAAGTAGGTTGTTCATCATGGACTTTCTCGAGAGAATTTTGCGTACCCGTCCACAATTCTTTACAAGCGCTTCAGTGAGATGCAAAGCTGAGAGGACGACAGTCGGCGAAAAATGCGCGAGTCGCATGCGGACCATACGAATGGTTTCATTCCGAACCTGCAGATAACATAAGAGATGGGAAGTCAGTCTCTCTGATGCGATTACCTCATTGTCCGTGAGCGAATTGAGCTTGTCGACGACGGCGATAATCGACGGCCAACTTTCACTCGATGTGTAATCTGACGTCGCTTGGTCAATCATCTTATCCAGCTCGTCCATAAGCGTCTTCATTTCTGGGGGACACATCGCGTAGAACGATTTCTTCTGGATGTAGTCCATGGGCAGAGTCAGCGTGAGCTTCTGACTCTTCGGCGCTTTGAGGAACCGCCGAAGCTCTGTCATCCGGCGAGACAATTGAAAAGTGTGTGGAATGGACAATTTCGACCAATCGCACGGCCTTTCCACCTGGGAGAGTCCAGTGTGCGATGGAGCATGTCCGTCAACTTGCCGACTGGGATTGCGGCCTTGCGTGTGTCGAAATGGTCATGCGATGGATCTATCGTCATCTTCAAGAGCCGCTCCCTCGAGATATCCGTAAGCGCATCCAATCCGTCATCCAATCTGAGAGTATTTGGACCGTCGATCTTGCCACCTACCTCGTTGACGAGTTCGATACGACATCCTCTGTCGACGTTTGGTTTGCGTCGAACGTCATGCACGTGAATCCCGTGCACCAAGCACATCCGTTCTATCACGCAGAGTTTGCCGCTGATGTTGCCCGCGTTGGTCCAAAGTATACTGCATGGCAAGCAAGGGGTGCAGTACCGAGGCATGTGCCTTGCAGCGAACTCATGCAGCGCATGAAAGACAGACCAAGTGCCTTGATTGTTTTGGTCGATGCAAGCCGACTGACGTGCTGCGTTTGGGGACAACGAGCTCGACAGGTATGAAAGGTGACTTTTGCACTTTTGGAGGCAAACATAATCTAGACTGGTTTTCAAGGACACTTCATTGTCGTCGTAGACATTGTGCAAGAAGGTCTACATGCCGCTGCTGTATTGTTGGCGATCTCACCGACGTTCTTGTAGATGGAAACGTTGTCGTTCACTACGTCGACTCGGCTAGCGACCAACATACCCGCTGTCGAATGGATGGCCACACGTTTGATGTAGCACGATGCTCTCCAGACACCGACGAAGACCTCATCCTTGTTTCTGTCTCTCGTTGAAGAGGACCACTCGGCATATGCGGCACGGACGAGCGGCATGGAGTGCCCTTGGCATCCACAATCAAGTGCTTGTTCCGTTGTGTTAACCCCTTCAACCCTCAACCCCAAACACCCGAAGAACTGTAAACCCTCTAAAATAACCCCTACACCCCTTTCATCTGTAGTTAACCCTTCAACCCCTTGAAGATCGTGAGCTACAATCCCCAACAGTTCCATTTCCTCCGTCGAGATGACAAGCATGTGGGCAAGCACGATCGTGGCGTTGTTGGCTATGGCCCTTGTGTACATCGTGACGGTCGAGGACATGATGCTGCAATACGACATTCAAGTCATTTCGCAAGACACCACCGTAGAGAAACATCTCAAGCCGTACGAAGAGCTCCTTGGTGCCGATTACACCGGCTACCGCAACCACATTTACCGCGTCCTGACCTACTCTTTGCATTATCTCCATGGGGACGAGAAGCATCGCGAAACAATTGCCATGGCCTTGGTGTACCACGACATTGGGCTCTGGACAGACAAGACGAATGCGTATTTGAAGCCGTCTATTGACCGTGCCGTGGAAAAAGTTTCAAATGAAGACGTCGAGCTTGTCCAGAATATCATCTACTACCATCACAAGGTGACTCCATTTCATGGAAAGAATGAAAGGATTGTGAACGCAGTTCGCAAAGCCGACTGGATTGATGCAACCATGGGTTATGTCCATTTTAGTATGCCCCGACGCCACATGAAGACTGTCAACGATGCAATTTCAGAAGCAGGATTTCACATGACCCTTGCCGAGTACGCCCAGGGAAAACGTGTACATTTTGGAGACTCCTGGAAAGCCTTGCATCCATTTTCAAGTGGTGAATTGGAGCAGGAGGATGTAAAATAAGGTATGAAAAGCCTCATAAAGCATCTTAACACTGTTTTGCACCATCCATTTTGGTCATGAACGATGGGATCCTCACGACAAAGCTTAGCTATTGAAAGTGCCGCTGTCGTAGACGCCAGTGCCAAAATTCGCCAACTTGCAGTCGTTATCGGCACGACAGGCGTCAAAGCATTGGTTCACAGTCACAAATTGATATCCAAGGGGTGCAAAGTAGTTTTTGTACTTGGCGATCATTCCCTTGGTGCCCGCCGACACGTATGCTGGAGTATGGTGCAGAATGACAGCGGAGCCACCGCTTGGAAGCTTGTTGAACTCCCTGAGTGTATTTGCCCAGACGTTGGCCAGTTGATACGTTTTGCTGTCCGAGTCCACTGGGTTGTACGTCCAGCTACGACAAAGTCAGCGTCGTCCTTCAAGCTTATTCGTTACCCGATGACAGTGTAGCCCATCTTGTTGACTTCCAAGGCCAAACGGAGGACGGAACTGCTTCATGGTTCCCACTGGCAAACCGCACGTCTTGTACACCATGTCTTCGACTTTTTTTATTTCCGAGGCGCGGTCAGCGGCAGAAGCCTTGAGGAAGTCAGGATGGGAGTACGAATCTAATGAATGGATCACAGACGACGAACGAGCTGCTATCACGTACGGGAGTTGATGGAATGCCCATCGGCGTACACGGCTTTCAAAGAGGTACAAAAGTTGGCATCGGAAACACCCCAGAGAGCTGGCGTGATCATGAAAGACGCTTTGATGCCATACGTTCTCAAGTCAGCGAGAAGATCGTTCAGCGCTGGTTGAGGCAAATTGTCGTCAAATGTCAAGGCGAGCCACTTGCGCTTGCCGCACCAGTTGTAGGAGGACACTCCGCTGTTCGTAATAGGAGGCTGGCCGTTTGAAGCACTCGTCGACGGAGATGCCGACAACGGCGGCTTGGTTGTCGCTGGTGACGGCGAAGGCGTAGCAGCGGAAGGGGGAGGTTGATTTGCCGATGGAGTACATTGAGAGTAGAAATCGTTCTGCTTGCTGCAGACAGCACCAGCAGCACAAGTGGTCGAACCGGTGTATCCACTGCCTCCACATTGGCCCCACAATGCCACTTGAGCATCCACCGCTGCTCCAAGCAAAGCCAATCCAACACCCGCGAGCGTCATGATGAGTCTGTCGCTGCTAATTGAAAAATGAAGCTTTTATCTTGCGTTTGACTTGCAATAGTTGCTGGTCGAGTGGTCATCGTCGCCTGGACTTTGCACGAACTGTCCATCTTACAAATGACAAGGTTCTTCTCAGGTTGATGTGTCCATGCTGTAACTCTCGAAGTGGCATCTGGGCAGGGCCCCCATACCCAACTACTCCGGAGTAATTGAAGAACTCGTGCAGTGCGTTAGCACCCTTAGTTTGTCGCTGAAGTTGTGGATATGGAGCTGTTTTGGCTTCGAAATGTAAAATCTTTAGCGAGCATAGCTACAACAGTGGCATTGCATTGGAGGCCAAGCGGTTGGGTACAGTCGATGATCGTAAATTGTCGGCAGACCATGTTGGATTCGCTTACGAGCAGAAACTTCCACGACCGATAAGCATTTCTATCTTGATTCAGTCCAAGAGAACATTCACCAGACATATTGGCTCTCAAGGTTGACGAGGCTGTTTCTTCGACGTAAAACTTTCAGAGTTTTATGAAGACGTAATGGAGACGTCATGGACTGCCCTTTAACCTCTATTCCCTATCTACCTTGTCCTATATTATACGACAAGGTAAGTAGGAACGAAGTTCACATCACTTGTTCAGTCAAACGAGTAGCGGTCAGTGGGTCTTATAAAGATCGGAGACAACTGAAAATGCTGCGATTATCTACATATTACTACATTTTTCATCATCGTCCCTTCGTTTCTTCGCAACAAATAGGCCAAATGCGAGAGCGAGCGGGTGATACTGAGGATGACGTTCAAGACTGCCCTATATCTAGGACAGATGGGGAATAGACGTCAAGAACAACAATATCTGCTTCATCTGCTCCAAGCGAAGAATATGTTGTAAAGAATTAGGTACTCAAGGTACCTAATTTTTTACCTTGTCGTTAAAAACATGAATGAACATGTATGAACCTCAACAATCATGAGCCATTGGTGTCCATCAAACCGAACACGATGTCTGACTAGTCGGCACAATCAAGAGGAGTCATAATTTGAATTGGATTCCTCCTGCTTATAGACCGTAGACTGCATAATTGTAGTTGCACAACGACATCTTGTTGGCAACAGTCACATTTCCAGTGACGCTGGACAATTGCGTCGCGCCATCTGCGTCAACGATCGACACGCTCACTTGGCCAACCTTTAGTCCACTCACAGACCAATAGTTCAAGCCTTTCTTGGCTGTGAACGAGCCAATGCTAGAACCACCGCTCTTCACCGTCACCTTGGCGCCGCTACTACTGAATGTTGCGGCCACGTTCACCATGTCCAATGCAGCTTGATACCCGCCAGGCTTTCCGATCGTGTCGGCCGAGCAGTCCCCTCCATTCAACAAGGGTTGATACCAGAAGGCTCCTTGTACTTTGCGACCGTTCTGAGGACTCAAGGCGTCCAACGTTTTTGCGCCAGCCTTGGCACCAATGAAGAAGGGCTTGTACACTTGCTGGAAGGCGTCGTGGGGGTAGCCATACACGTAAGCTTGAATCGCTGGGCTGCTGTCGACACTCCACTGCCAAACGCGTCCAAAGTAATGTCCTTCGCCAGCATCGTTCCACGTCATGACTTGGACGAAATCAGGCTGGAGCTCCAGCACTTGCTTGATGCGGAGACCAACGTTGGCATTGCCAGGTCGGTACCAGTTCCACGATTGATCAATGTGCTTGTATTGATGCGTCGAGATGCCCATCATGTAGCTCTTCCCTGCCGCTTTGGCTGCTTGAATGTACGCGCTGTCTTGTGTGGACAAAAC
Organism: Aphanomyces euteiches; assembly: GCA_021527685.1. Taxonomy (NCBI): domain Eukaryota; phylum Oomycota; class Saprolegniomycetes; order Saprolegniales; family Verrucalvaceae; genus Aphanomyces; species Aphanomyces euteiches. The sequence goes on from JAJGMV010000278.1 coordinate 2,973,479, forward strand.
TGTGGCGCCTGGCGAGTTGGATTGCGGCGCCCACGCGCATTCCCAGCAGATAAGGCCATCCACAGGATAGTTGGTTAAAGTGCTCGTGCTTGGTGAAATGTCGTCAAATGCTGGCACAAAGTACGTTTGAACCCCTTGGGCAGACAACGCGTCCTTGTAATCTGTTTGCCAAGTGCTGCTGCCGAGTTTACCACCCCAGAAAGTCGAGCTCATGGGCTTGTCGTTGTACTTGTAGTAGTTGGCGTGGCTGGCGTACTTGACGAAGAGAGAGACGACCAAGCTCGGCTTGGCGATGACATCCATATCCCAAGAAAACAAGAGTTTGAACGCACTTCCCTGGGCTCCACTGAAAAGATCAGCGACGTTTGAGAGGGACCACGACGACGACAAGTCTTGAACGTTGATGATAAACCCATCCAACCCGATAGCCAAAGCTTCTTTGACATCTTGAGCGGCTTGTTGGGCAAATTTGCCACCAACCTGCATCGCAGTGAATAATTGTTAGCACATCGAAGTTACGCTTACCATGTAGTGCGCAAAGATAGCTTTGACGCCGCCGGAACCAGAGTTACCTCCACTGGTGCTGCCCACGTATTTCCAAGTGCCGTTGGTCGCGTGGTAGTTGGCATTGTTGTTGTTATCCCACGCATCTTGACCATTGTTGAAGACAAAATCGATGCTGGCAGTGCTGGCGAAATCAGCACGGAACCAACCGCTTGAGCTTGGGAACGAAGGATCGTTGCTGAGAGACATTGCAACTCCAGGCACCGTCGTCCAGCCAGCTCCATTGTTGTAGTGAATGTACGGCTTGGGCCATTGCGTCTGGTAGAAGATGTGAACGCCGCTATCAGCGCCAACACTCGACACTTTCCAGGTACCCGCCGAGCTCGCAAAGTAGTTCTTTTGGTTGTTGTTGTCCCAAGACGATTGCCCGTCGTTAAAGACAAACTCAAGCTTACTCGCCGAGGCAATGTCGATGCGGTACCAGCCATTCGCACTTGGATAAGCAGCATCAGCACTTGCAGTTAATGCAACTCCAGGCGCAGAACTCCACGTTCCATCAATGTTGTAGTGAATGTACGGTTTGGACCATTTCGTTTGATAAAAGATATGAACACCAGAGTCAGAGCCAACAAAAGTCTGGGCAGAGGACATAGGAAGCAGCGCGAGAAGGACAAAAGCCAGTAACACACTAACTTGAACTTTTGCCACCATGGTTCTTGGTCGGGGTAAATTGCAAAGTGAGCAATTATGGTCAAAACATAAAGTTCCGTCTGGACTCTACGGCCGGGACCATGCTGTCAGGTATTTGGTTGTCAATAAGGACTGATGAATATGCGGTGCCTATGTCGTGACAAACTTGCAGTCATATGACATTGCCGACAAGCGCGAAGTTGTCCAATATCGTGCTAAAATTGCACTTCTGTAGTGTACGCATTGCATTGGAGCTCCATGGCTAAAGCAAGAGCAAAGTGATATTTAGGCGAGGGGATCATTTCCTACCGTCGAATTGAAAATCCGGGAAGAGAGTTGGTGTACAATAATCCTATCGACAGACTCTTGCCGAAGAGAACATATTTTCTACGGATTACTGTATTACTCGTAAGTGGAGCCAAAACAGACCACTTGTTTCATATGGCCACAAGTCATCATACAATAAACTGCATCCGAGACATCCTGTCAAGTGAAATCGTCCCAGCATCGCATTATTACTCGCAATGCCTTTTGCGACCCCAAGAATCATCGAAAATGCTACGAGACAAAGCCGTTGATCTATTAAGTTGATTCATAACCAAGTGGCTTAACAACACCAGCAAACGAAGTCAATGCTTTTTAGCTGTGGTAACCTTTGCACTAAAAAAAGTTGATTGGTTAGTCAACACAACATGCTTATCAATGCTTCCAATGTGGCGCTGTTGAAACCTCGTAATACGAAAGTGTGTAGTCGCAGAAGGACGCAAACTCTTGAAGCGTCATAACGTTAGGAGCATACATATGTATGGCCGAGGATGAAGAAAACAAGAAAATTCCGCCAAGTTGGTCAAAGTCGAAGACCGAATAGCCACTGGTTCAGCTGATATACAATTGTACTTGCTCACCACAAATTACAAACATGGAAGTAAACCAAAGACATTTCATGTCAATGTTCAATTACAGACTGTAGACTGCGTAGTTGTGGGTTAACTAGTAGATACCGTCATGTTGCCAGCGACATTCGTTAATATCATCGTGGCCGCACCGTTGGAGATTGTCATTGTGACCAAGCCAGCCCTCAAACCACCGACAGACCAGTAATTGAGGCCAGTAGTGGCCGTGAACGTTCCGATGGTTGTGCCGCCACTCTGAACAGTAAATTTTACCCCACTGGTGTTAAATGTTGCGACGACATTAACTGTGTCGAGGTTTGCCCAGATCATGAGCTTGACAATTGCCATCATTGACAATTGGCCTCATTGAGAAGCGGTTTATACCAAAATGCGCCATGTACTTTACGTTTATTCTGTGGTTTCAACCATCCAGTGAGGTAACACCGACCTTCGCCCTAACAAAGAACGGTTTGTAAACTTGTTGAAAGTTGTCGTGGGGGAATACATAGATGTGGACTTGAATCGTGGGACTGCGATGCTCCACTTCCAGATATTCCCAAAGTAGTGACCTTCGCTAGTATCATTCCACGTCATGACTTCATTTGCTTGACATCACTCCATTGACAGGCAAATCTGTCAAGAAATTCAAGTTTCGAATCGTTGTAATCAAAGGACGGTCGGTACAAAGTAGGTTTGGACTCCTTGGGCAGCAAGTACGGCCTTATTAATTCACATCAATTGTGCAGTCACAGCGAATGAAATACTAATATTGACAATTTCTGATGGATGTCGTAGCACGGCTTTGCTAAGACTCGACGTCCAATATACAGCGGGCAGTCTGCAATTTAACTTGGTGATCAAATGAGCGATTCATTTTTTGGTCAATCAATATCGAGCTTGTTTCTTTATTGATAGCCTTATACGCGTACGGAGTCGACTATCAGGTCTTTCGATTTCTTCCATCCATACGACATTGGTCTCATTACTGCAGCAGTACAGTATACCACTGATCGCTTAATTCCTCGATGAAGCGTAAAAAACTCCAAAAAACTCACGCAAGGACATTGTGGCTGTACACTGCCACCCGGCAAAACTTCATCCTCCATAGTATCCTCACGTCGCCTATATTTTGTTTACGGGACCTACGCACCAAAGTTTCTATCTCGAGCTTCCATGCCAATCGGAGCATGCTGCTGCCTTCAAATGTCGTTATCACCAATAGATCCATGGTAACATGCTTGAACTAGCGAAAAAATCATAGCTAAAAATGTAATTACTGGAGGCTGGAAGCTTGCCAAGTCGAAAATGCTCGCATCATTTGGTTTCTCGAGAATAATCAAGTAAGCTGTAAGAATAGGCTGATAGCAAAAATACCAGTTTCGCTGAAGGTATTGCTTTGCTTGAAAACAATTACAATCCCAACTCGGAGCTGTAGTGTTTTTCCAAAACCTTGAGGATTTTAGTTGCTGATGGACGGACAGTCGGATCAACTTGCCAGCACATTGTGACCAAAGTCCAAAGAGGCTCAAGGTGAAACGTCAATGCCTCTGGCTTCTCTGGTCGATCATCGTCAGACTGAATCGCTTCGGGAATTTCATATGCATCATAGTATTTGTACGGAATATCATTGCACAAGATTTCCCACACAGTCATACCAAACGACCAGATATCTGATTGATTCGTCACCTTTTGTGGTGACAAATACTGCTCTGGGCTCATTCAATTCAAGGTCCCAGTTCTCTTGGATCCAGTCTTGGTGTTATCCAAACTCACGGCGGTTCGACTCAGTCCGAAATCGGCAATGGCCACAGTGCCTTGAAATGTAATCAACACATTATCACCTTTGAGGTCTCGGTGGATAATTCCAGCTGTGTGGAGAGACAACAAACCACACGCAAATTGATATACCATCGAGAGAAGCGTCTCGGGTCTATAGCCAACGAATCGACGGATGTTGGTGTCACACAATTCGCAACGAGAATTGGCACTGGAATCTTGGTACAGACGCCAATTAGGGTCAAAATGCATGGTTCATGTGATATTTCCTTCCATGCCTTGACTTCCTTGACAATTAACTCCTCCAAATCTGCCGAGTCCGCCACCACAATTTGATCGAATCGTTTTACAGCCACATCTTGCCCGCGATATTTTCCTCGGAATACATTACCGAACCCACCTCGCCCCAAAGCAGACGCGACATCATGGGGATTGAAATCAACATCCTCGGACGACAGCATCCATGACTTAATTTTGTCAATGCTGTATCGAGTTTTGTTGCTTTGGTTCATGGCGCTGACTGTCTCTTCAATTTTGCTTTGACATTTCTCAATTTGATCTTCAAACTCTTCATTTCTTACGATATTTCTGACTTTCACTTGCTCAATGTAGTATTCCAATCCACGCTTCATTTGAATGGTCAAGTCCTGAAACTTATCCGCTTGTTCACGCGCATTTGGATTTTTCAGGATCGATGCCAAACACGCGTCAATACGATGCATTGTCTTCATTGTATTTCCATTTCCAATCGTCGAATCACAGACATCACCCACGACTTGAACTTTCAAGTCAACACTCATGTATGCCACCGCCAAACAAAGGTGATCTTGAAGACGAATAATCTTGGCGGTAATAGCTTGAATGACTGCCAATCGATTAATGTCGTGGATCATTAATTTCCATGTTTGTTTGTTTTGGACTGTGCACTCCCAGTAACTTTGGATATCTTTTAAGACTACTTGGAGGAGGTTAGGATCTTCCGTCGGAATTCCTTGCTGTACCATGTAACTTGCAATACGTGCGACCATAATTCCAGTCGCAATAACGCGTAATCGATTTGTCCGAAACTCCAAACTCAGTGACAAAATGATCTTCGCGGCGTAGATAACCTCTGAACTAGTGTCTTTTAGTTGGTGAATGGTTTGCCGTATGAGTTCAATGGCTGACTGAATGGAGTAAATTCCTGTCAAAGGATGTGAGCATGTATTGTGTTTTCGAGCCAAAATTCGAATTTGAGATGACACGACACACACACGAAATCGATTTGTTTTCATTTTATCCGGAACATCCGGTAAATTTTGACAAAAGATTCCATCCAACATGCAAGGCGCTTGCCGCTTCCGCGCTATGTCGATCCGTCGACTCTGCCAGTCCATATCACAACTCACTATATCTCCACGTGTCCGACCGCCGAATGTAGGCCGAGATATAGTTAGTTCACATATGCGAACACTATGTTAACGTAGTCAACGCGAAACGTTTCATTCATTCATTGATGCAAACGATCATGATCACTGATGTCGTCGAGCTCAATCATGCAGCTCTCTCCATCGTGCTTCATGCACTTTATTTTAATTATAAAAAGAATGTCTCCGTGCTGCGATTTGCAGACCTCTTTCACCAGGATCTATCGACCATCGCCATGTGAATCAAACAATACGAAGGCGAGGCGTTGCGAGCCCAAGGCCACCACGGGCGAATCCACCGTACTGAAGTTCAAATGCCATGGTTCACACACTACACTGACTGCAACCCGCCATTCCTGGACGAAGTAAAGCTTGCATCTCATCGAGAATTCAAATAGCGTCTCTGTCGACTTGGTCAAATAGCGACCAGGCCCAAAAAGGGAAGAATCGATGATCTCGAGTAGGTACTAAAGACTACTAATTTTGATTAGTACATACTAAAATCGGGGAAAATACACCGAAACACACGCTCAAAACACACATGAATCGATTTGCGATTTCGATTAAATAGCTGCGCGATTCGAATTTCGAATCGAAAGCACAATAATTGCATGAGAAACAATTACCTGAAGAGTCTTTGGTTATCAGGAAGCCTATTTGAGTGGAGTGTGATTTATGCTCCGCATTTGGACTTGTCATTTTCTCCAACTCGGTGAAGGCAACGAGGATGCGTGGGTCATTCTTATGTTTATAAAACGCCGAAGGTTTTTGCTGAATAATTTGCAATTTGGCATAGAGAAATGGATCCGCAAGAAAACTGACAGTTTTGGGGTTATTCGCGAGAATAGGCACCATATCTTTCCCAAAGCATCGACGAATATTGTCTAACTTCAAGATTGCCTTAAGATTTTCGTCATTGCAAATATCGCAGGCTTTTTCACCATCCTACAAGTCATGATTACCATCAATGATACATTACAGAAACACAATTGTCTCGATATTCATGTCAGCACCTGCGTCCATCAGCAGCATCACTATGTCTTTGTGTCTCGAATAAGCAGCAAAATGGAGAGAGGTCCAACGAAACTACTCTCATCAAATGAATTAAGACCTCATTTATATTAGATTCTGTACCTTATCAGCTATGTTGACACCAGCGCCTTTGTCAAGAAGCAGCTCCACGACATCTGAATGACCCTCCTTTGACGCTAAATGCAGTGGGGTACGATGCTCCTACTCTCGTGACATCCATTATACCACTCAGTCTGGTTTATACCTTGTCTGTTGTATTTATATCGGCACCTTTGTCAAGCAGATGCTTCACTACATTGAACTGACCCTTCTGCGACGCCAAAAGCAGCAGCTTTCGACCCACCTACTCCCAAAATATCAATAGAGACGTTAAGACAGATTGCCGTACCACGTTAGCTGGATTAATATCGGCACCTTTGTCCAGAAGATGCTTAACAACATCTAAATGACCCTCTTGTAACGCCAAATGTAGCGGCGTACGACCAAAAGACTACCGTCATGATATCCATTCTGTTATACAATCAAATTGTTGTACCCTCTCAATTGCATCAACATTGGCACCGTTGTCAACAAGATGTTTCACGACTTCTAAATGGCCCGCATTTGATGCCAAATGAAGCGGCGTTCGATCCATCTACTCTGAAGATATCAATACAGTCGCGCCAGATTCGTGTACCCTGTCAACTGCATTAACAAAGGCGCGTTTGTCAAGAAGATGCTTGACGACGTCTAAATGACCACTCTGTGACGCCAAATGCAGCGGCGACTGACGGTCCTTATCACATGATATAAATAGAGAAGCAAAGTCCGCCTATTGTACCTTGTAAGCAGTATCAACACTGGCGCCATTCAAAACAAGATGCTTGACAACGACTAAATGACCCTCTTGTGATGCGACGTGCAGCGGCGTACTAACAAAAGTCTAGTTTCATGACATCCATTTTGTCAATAGTTGTGCTGTACCTTGTCAGCCGTACCATCGGCGGCACCTCCCTTCTTGATAACTCTAAATCACCACTGTATGCAGCATCATTCAGTGAAGCTCGGTGTCCCTACTCGTACCGTACGGCGATGGTCTCACGATGCAAAACTTACCCCGCTGCGATCGTTCTTTCGATCCGCGTCGCCTTGCATTTCCAGGATCAAAAATGTCCAAAACTGGAATTTTGAGATGTTTCGAAAATGTTTCAATTAAACGACGCTCGCACGATTTAAGGTATGCATTAAATAGTGTATTTTCAAACTCTTCTTATATTTGAAAAGATGTTCGAAACATTCCATTTCTTTTCACTTGAAATTTGTATGCATCAATCTTTGTGCCAATTTGCTTGCGTCAAAATTTATTACACACAACTCCAGTTTTGTATTAACATATGTAAAACCACATAATCCGGAAAACGTTGGGTTGGGTCCGTAGAAATTGTCTTTTCGTTGTGCTCGCGTGGCGACCTGACATTTTCCATTTGTCCAGCTTAAATTGACGTCAACGAAAAACTATCACTTGATATTTGTATAAATTAAAATAAATTTACTGGTTCAAGGAGAACCAATCGAAAAAATCAGGACAACAGCCTTACGATAAGCCTAGCCAATGAAATAATGGAGAACTGGAATTTTTTGTCGTGATTCTGTCCAGTTGCCAGTTTGCATCATGTCAAATCTTGACTTCCTCACGATTGAAGAAGCCCGACGATTCCGCCTTCCAAAATCGAAAATAAAAGGCTATGCATCTTCTGTCAACCAAATTGCGCTTTGGCCAAATCAATTTAAGAAGGAGCATTTGCTTATGCCGAGTGCTGAAACAAACAAAACGACTCTAAATCTCAGGGTGTTCACTTATGATGACTTTCTACTGTTTTTGGAATGGAGTTTCTCTTCCAGATGCTTATGGACATAAAAAGTCATTTCAGGTATTGTCTTTTTCACTGAAATTTGGACTCTGCAGGCGACACTCCAAACCGCTTTGGAACGTATTATGTGCAAAATATATTGTCCACATTATAGTATACAATTCATAGTACATTCGATCCCTGCGTCACAAGAATGATCCTCCGCCACGTCCAGCACAAGCATGCGTCGAGGAATACCATCATGCACGCTCTCTTCATCTACTACTTTCTCGGGGTCAAGCGCGTAGTCATCGCACGGCTGTTCCGAAAGTCTGTGTCAACCATTTCCAGCTGGATTGAGCGTTACGAGAACACGTCCGACTACGACCGCAATGTGGCAACAGTCGTGGGCTCATTCAGTGATGAGCACAAACACTGGGTTGTGAGCTACTACAAGGCAAACCCTGTCGCGTACCTGGACGAAGCCAAGCGAGCCTTTGAAACTCACTTCAAGAAGTACTGTACATCTCGGTGACCACACTTTGGCGGATCATACACAGCTTTGGCCTTACATGGAAGGTGCTGGAGCGACGTGCTATGCAAGTTTGTCAAGACGATGTGTTTCGTTTTTTCAACGAACTTGCCTCGATCGACTGGGCGCACCAAAATCTCGTCTTTCTTGACGAAGTGAGCTTCGATTCTCGTGGTATGTTGCACAAGCGTGGGTACTCAATGCGAGGTGAGAAACTATGCTTCCGAGGCGAGTTCGATCGAAAGCCACGTGTCTCGTTGCTTTGTTTCATCAACGTCAAAGGCGTGACACAGGTATTCGACACCCTTGGAACCTTTGATCGCCATGGATTTGTCCAGTGTTGTGCTATTCACGCTAAGAGTTGTTCCCAGTATCCTGCACGAAGCTCGGTGTGGGTCTTGGACGGTGCCAGCATCCATTGTCACCCGGACATTGTGTTCTATCTACTCTCGGTTGGAATTGTCCCTATTTTCCTTCCTGCGTATTGTCCGTTTTTCAATCCCATCGAATACGTTTTTGGCCTTGTGAAAAAGCTGTTCCGGCGCAAGTATGAAGAGAACTCAAAGAAGGATTTACTAGACTTTATTCTCGGCATCATGCAGCATTTCCGAAGTAACGATATGTTTGGCATCTATAAGCACTGTGGCTACTCAATTCAAGGACGTTTTGATCCGGGGAAGCAATTGTCGAGTATGCACTCAACAAATAGATCCACTCTCAACGACACCCTCCAAGGTTTAACTGACTTCAATGAGACTACAGCAGATGAATAATTCACTAAAATGAATAGTATTTTGTGTTTAAGGGGATTTTTCTTCTTCTTCATGGTCAATATCGTTGGTGTTTGGCATTATTTCCAGCAAACCCTCAACTCCATCAATAGGATTATGTGGTCGCACTTGTCTTTCCATGCTTTCAATCACAGATTGCTTAGATATCAACGATTCCAATCAGGATTGAAGTCGTAATGTGAGATCGGATGATTCCCGATGAAGAGCAGCAACATCCTCAATGCATGCAGTTACCACTTCACGTGTCAAAGAGAGACTTTGTTGAAAGGATTCATTACGTACCTGCGCCCCATTTGGCACGGATTGAAACAAGTGGATCAATTGGACTGGTGGATGGGTTGCAATAAAGCTTTCATGCTCGTGACTTGGTCGCCTCAAAGTGTTGGCTGCCCACATTCTCCATGTAGCCTCGTAAGCCGAGTAATCATCACCCCACTTGCTCTTGAGAGCAGAAACTGTCTCCTGATGCAACGCTTCTGCAGCTGCCCCAGCACGACCTTGAGCCTGTGGCAAGACACACTGTAGCTGGAATTCTTGTAGATTGGCAGCTGAATTAATCTTGTTGCCCCACTTGAAGACAGAGACATTAAATGTTTGTTGGACATGGTCGGCCAAGTACTGTTGGGCATTGCTGGCGCTTTCTGGCCTGAAGTGATCGCGCCCATTCTTGATGGACACATAGCTGTCGAAGTCGGCAATTGTCGGTTCTTGTGACGACGCGGACCATTCACGTGGGTTCGAGACGTGACTTGGCAAAGAACTCAATGATGACGCACAAAGTTGAAGATGCAAAGCTGAACTTCTTCCCACGAGTCTCCTTCAAAAACTTGGGGCTGTAGGCGCTTGCCGTTGTGATCGCGACCATAGACCGTTTCTTTGACGACAATATCTGCACGCATTTGGTACCGAGGTGTGTGGCTGCGGCTGGATTGGCTGGTGGCTTCTTGTTGGACTTGAGGTGGCGACTGAGATGAGCGCGTTTGGTATCGATGCGTGGGGGGCGTGTTGGTACGGTTCAGCATCTCAGTGAACATGTTGGAATGCCAAGCAACAGGTCCAAGTGACTGCACTTGCATACAGAGTAGATGGATGAGTTTGATTGAGTAGAAATGTTTTATTTGGGACGATTTGATTGGCTTAGGAGGTTTATTAGGAGATTCTGTTACGCGATTCTCTTGAGCAGCGAGCTCCAGTTTTGAATGGATTAGACAATACAACACAATAAGTATACTTACACGAGTTAAATTTAAGCTAGGAGTAAAAATCTTTGACTTAAAAGCTTCAAAATGGCGAGATGAAATACAAGGGAAAGCAGCCTACGGCGTTTTCATTGTTTGAGTACTTTGCAGCAAGAGCTTCTTTCTCCCAGACGGGGATCCACGCATTTGTTCTTAATCTTGTCTTGGAATTTGATGTGTAGGTCAAAATCAACAGAAACAGCGAGTAGAATTGACTGTAGAGTCAAAATTCACTCTATCTGCAGATTTGAACATATCTCTTTTGAAGACGATAGCATTGGATTTACGTTTCATCAATCAAAAGCATCCCAAGAAAGTATTCAAGATAGTTAAGTTTAGACCACATCACACAATTATGTAGGAACAAAAAACAAAGATCCAAAGCACTGCTATGCAAATCCACTTAAGCCAGTGATTTGTCTGTTCGTGGCACTAGGGGTTTATCTTTCTTGAAACGGCCAAATATCTCCTCGGCATTTGTTTCCAGGATCAAATAAAAAGCAATGCAAAAAGTGTAAGATATACAGTATATTTAGGTTTATTGAGGATCGATTTGGAAAAAGCTTGGGCCAACTAGTTCGTGGCCAAAAACAATCTGACTCAAGAAATGACAGTGATAATAACGTTGGGACACACTCTATACGAACTTTTGTTTAGTCTGGATGTACAAGTGGACCTTCAATTGTTAGTGTTTGTTTGCGTTGTGGTTGGTCTTTAGGAAATGTGATGCAACGATACTTCAGGTAGATAGATCATGCTATTCAATTTTATTGAGATGAATAATAATAAGATACGAAGCAGCAGGAGATCAATATACAGGACGGGTTATTGCTGGTCTCCCTGGGAATAGTTCAGACTTTTCTATTCTGCCACCTCATTTCCCCGATCCAGACGACCCAATTCTGGTCGGCGCTCTTAAAATGTCGTTCCCAACACTTCGCAACATATCACATTTAGGAGGTGTGCTTCGCTTAATTCTTGCGAGTTTGGTCTACCATTTTGACTACTTGACGACCATGCTACCAGCAAGCCACCCTTTGTTGTCAGTGACCAGGAGACCAGGGTAAACAGCGAGTAGTAAGACCGTTCCTTTGAATCCTTATAAGCTGGGTCAATATGAATCCTTATAAGCTGGGTCAATATAAAACTCCTCCACCCATTATTGTCTACACCACTCTTTGTAAATGACTGCGCGTTCGTGTATACCTCCAATCAGTTCTTCAATCAGACCTAGATTCAAAGTTTTTGCGTGCCAGTGGTGTGCCACCACATGTCGAAGTATATTAAAAAATTGGACAGAATGGATCGATCCATTATCAGCCTTCCAAGAGAAATTTTCGACAAGATCAGTGAATTATTAGAAGAAACAGGTGCCATCGGCGGTCATATAACTCGTACTTTCATTGAAACCGTCGTCAAAAATACAGTGCAGAGCTTAACAGGGATGCCATTGGCATTGCGGTCCATTGGTTGGCCTCTGGTGCGTCAACACGGGTCCAAGAAGCATTATTCATGAATCAAAATTTTACGCAAATAGCCAAGTACCGCAAGGCTGGCGTTGTAGCCATTTTGAAGGCGATGAAAGAAAATTGAATCTACGGGAATGAGCCGCATGAAGATGATCGAATGTCGAACACAACAGCTGCGTTTGGATTAGAGCATCCTATGTTTGGACGCTGCCATGGTGCTTTGGATGGCGTTCATCATTGCACTCATCGCTTTAAGAGTTTCCGAATTTGTCTTTCTAATGTCATTGCGCAATTCATCGTTCACGTGCTTTCTTTTACGCGCATTGACATGAGCATCATTGATAAGCTTTGCTCGACGCTGTTTGGCTGTCAAGTTGAACGAATCTTCTAGGCCGTGTTCGACTTGGCAAAAAACCATGATTCAAGCTGTTTCTAAACTAATTTTGTCCAATAGAAAACGACCACAAACCATATGTGAACTTGAGAAATTTCATTCCGTTCCTCAAGGAACACTGGGACAATCCACTTTAGTGGGATAATCATGATTTTTAGAATCTACCCATACGGGTATATTCATATGAGTGAATGTGGATTCTCGTGAGCGTTGATAATCCCGTGAAAGACCCAAATAGGTTTTGCATGGGAGAGTCTAGAAGGAATCATGATTTTCAAACCGAACACAGCCCTATGGTTGTGTCAAGAGAGAGGCCATTACTGGACTCGAGATCATCCGTCGCATTTTCCACACAAGATTGCTCCGTTTCAAACAATGGCTCATCGTCCGTCCCACGTATGTAGCTTCCGTCTGTCACTAAGTCACCACATATCTGCCCGGTGGCTTCGTAGTGAATGAAAGGGCCGTGCCGAAATCGTGAAAGCTTGTTTGTTTTTGACCAAGACAAGGAATCCAATTTGTCGCACTTGTCGTCATCGAGTCCAAAGAATCCCGTGCCAGAAATGTGCTCACACAACCATTTGTAGTCAGAGAAGTCGGTCTTCAACCTCTTCCAACGACTTTGCAGCTTCACAACATTGTTGATGTTGTTTTGCCATTGAAGACATGCAGAATGGAGTTCCAAGCCTTGCGTTTAAGCGCCTTGCCACTGGCTGCGATCATATCAGCCTTGGATGCTTGTTGTTGGTATCCTTTAACCAGAAGCTTATCCATGTCTTCGTTCTACTTGGCTTGGGCAGATTCGGCCTTCGTGTCTTGAGTGAGAAGGCAATGTGAAAGTCAGTTCACAATTGTACTTTGTGGTTGGAACCTTGAGAACTTTTATTAGGTTAATTTTCGATTATTAAAGGCTACCTTTCAAGGTGTGTAGTTTTTTCCATTGTTCAGCAAGGACCCGTATATTTTTATTTGCAATTTGAGATATTCGATATTCGCATTTTGTGAGGATACAGGGACTTAAAGTATTTGATCTTATTTTCGCAATTTTTTTCGCATTTTGGATGGTAGAACATGTTTGAATCAAGGTTAAACGTCGTATTCTTTCTGTTTTGATGATTAAACGGGTGCAATCGATAGGTCTCCAAAAGACGAATAAAAATATAGAAATCTCAAAAATGAAAGTCCAAACGCCGATGGTCGACTTCGGGACGTCGGTACATAGCGACTATTTCTCTTCTTGGCCCCAGGTAGTCTAAATATGTAGCCACAGAGGCGATCTCTAGCGCTGTATACGTAGCACCAAATCGTTCGCAAATGAACACGATCAGTCGTCCAATGCATCAACCATGATGGATGCAATTCATGCTTTGTCTACGGAAATCAATGTTGTCAAGATGCGTATCGAGGAGATTCATTGCCAGAGTCAAGGGGAAATGGCTGCGGCTCGGTCAATGTTTCGATCTCAACTGGACCGTATTCATTCAAGCCTCAAAAGAATTACAATCCAACCTGTCGTGCGTTCTACGATTCAAACAGACAGCGCCAGCTACGTGCGAGCGTGTGGTCTAGCGGACAAAGCGCTATTCTCCAAGCGACCCAGTGATCTATACCAACTTTGGAAAGAGTATGAGTTTGGTTTGGGTGGCAACAAACCTGCAAAACACTTCACTGACACGGAGCGTGGGGCTCAAAAGATCGTCTACTGCTTTCGTTTAAAGTTCTGGTGTCTTGTGGAAGCATTACTGAAGCGAGGACACGCAAGCAACACGGCCATTGACGCAATCTATGCCAAATATGGCAGATCAAGCTCCGTGACCACCATCTTGAACCTTCTCCGCAAGCTGAAGCCAATGACAAATGAGTTTGGATGATCTCTTGATGAATATATTCCTTTTCAACCAATCATATTTAGTTTGGCTGGTGGTGTGATGTCTTGTCAGCACACTCATGGTCGTGTCATTGCAAGTGATCAATTGTATTGCAGTTTTGATGGATGCAAGGTCGAAGTGCCATTTGGCTACGACTATGAACGATGCGTCTACTATGTTTCGGGACAAGAAATTTTGTATTGATCACTCGGATGAATGTCGTCGTGGGGCAGTGACACTAATTGGTACTGTTCTGGTAACGAAAGAAAAGGATTTATGACCTGACGAATACTCCACAATCATAACGTTTGGTGCTTTGCTGGAAGTGCCTTCTTTAAAAATGTCATGAAATGCAAACACCCTGATTGAAACTCTTCTAGATATCTCTTGTAACCAATGCAATTGAAATCTCGTATATACTGATTCGGATCTGACAGAGATGTAATTCAATTCATCACTGATCTAGGTAAAACTGGAGAAGTTATATTGATGCCAGACTTGATGGCCTAGTATGCTCATGTGTATGGCGACTTGGCAATGTTTGATGTAACTTTTAAAGTCAATATGTACGATATGGTCCTCATACTTGCCTTGAATGTCGATTGTTTGGGAAAAAGTACTATGACCCGTATGTTCCTTGAGATGACAGAAAACAGTCGAATTTATGTAAAGAGTCTCCAGAAATGTGGTTTGGCCCATGCTGGATCGACCTTAATGACAGATACTGCCGCACCTATCGTCATCACGGCGCAAACACTTGAAACGAGCCATGTTTTCTGTGTCCGACACTATGATACCTCATTGATTGCTTCTCAGGTAGGCTTGGATATGATTCAAAGGAACAATTACTTCACCAAAATATTTCAAGCTATTACACCATGAATTTCTGTCAACCATTGAATCCGACAGCTTTTCGATTGATAGCTTGAGTTGGTACTGTGAATTTCCAAAAGACGTGTCCTGGCTTACACAACTCAACAAGGATAAAGACAAAGTATGTGTGACTTCCACGTGTAGGCTTTTACGGCTGGACGCAAAGAAGTGAACGTAACAATGCACGTATTAAGCAAACTGAATCGCAAAAGTTGAAGTCAGCCACTTCAGTTTGTATCAATTGGCATCACAAGTCATTTCAATTATAACAAGAGCACGAAAGTTTTAATGAGATTGTCCTGTACATTCAACAAGGGCGTCTTTGGTCTCTCTACGTTGAGTCGGGATGGAAGACACATTTCAATCCCTACTGTTTATTGTGTTATTCAAACTTCGAGAATATTTACTCAAACCGATTCAATACTCAACAAATGCACTTGTTCATCTGCAATGCGGTGGCCATCCTACTTGTACATGCATATACTATAAGAAGTCGGCACTTCAGAGCCGCCGGTGGGTAGCTATGAACTGCAATCCGTTGCCAAATGTAGAATGATGTATTATCGAGCATATAATCTTGGGAGTTTTATGTTGTTATCCTAACAGCCTCCCTCAACATGAAATTCCCGTGCTAAGGCATTCATTGCTAGATTTTCGTTGCGTGACACTACATGAAACATTTTTCTCGCTTCTTCGAATCGATCTACAGCACAAAAGCCTTCGTAAGTCCATCCGCAGGCATTTCATCAGTTCCGCAAGACCATACAGTGACTCGTCCTATTTGTATTTTGTCTCGTACGAAGTGATATTTGATACCCCCTGTGCTTGGCGCGAGACGCTGAGATATCATTTGACATGTTCCAAATGGCTGATTGGTTATCAAACCAAAGTGATACTGGTTCTTTATGCCTTTCAAGGCCGAGCTCTGACATAACTTGCTGGATCCAAAGGGCTTCTTGTGCCAACACAGGCAGCAATGAACTCAGCTTCCATTGTGCTCAGAGCTACTGTAGCTTGCTGTTTTGAGAGCCAATGAATAATTGCTCCGTCTTCAACCACACACCCCTTTGTAGACCGACGATTAGACCCATCGCCGGCCCAGTCCGCATCGGTTGACACGTGCATTTCCTTTGACTTTGAACGCCGTATTTCCAATCCACAATGTTTGGTTCCACTGAGATATCGGATAATTCTTTTGATACCATTTTTGTGATGCTCGTTTGGTGCATTCAGAAATCGTGATAGAAAACTCGTTGCAAAGGAAATATCCGGGCGGTGCAATATGCCAACCATTGTGACGAGCCTATGGTTTCCCTCATGGTCGATTGGGACATTGAAGCAGCTTCTCCAATTTCCGTCAGGTTATGATCAAGCGCTAAAGGAGTGTACTATGGGTGTCAGTCAGTCATTCCTTGTCTTTTCAAAAACTCTTCAACCAGAGATGTTTGCTCCAAAAACATGCAGCCATCCTTCAGGTGGACATTGATTCCCAATATTCGTTTGACACACCCGAACAACTTCATCTGGCATTTGATTTCCAATTCCTTCTTGATTCCTTCGAAGAACTCGTCGTCTTGTGAGAGTGCAATAATATCGTCGACGTATAAATCCCATGTTCACCACAGGAGTAGTATAAGCATGGTTCAAGTTTGCTCTTTTTCATCCCAATCTCCAATAGCGTTGCCTGCGTTGACAGTCTGGCCATAGAGAGATTTTAGTAATCGAAGTGCTTGCTTCTTGGGGCCACCAGGGACTAAAGCGGCCAGCCTTAACATTGGTTTGTGGCACGTCCATGTGTATGATGCCAACTTTGAGGTGGAGACCAAGTTCTAATAGGAGTCGCTCACTCTGTCGCTTCATAACAGGCGAGAAGATCTCGGTGTAATCGACAACGTATCGTTGAGAGAACCCAGACGCTACCAACCGTGCTTTAAACTTTTCTAGTTCTTCTTCGGAGTCGTACTTGTCTTTGAAAACCCACTTGTTTGATACGATAATTCTATTGCGCGGGCTGTCAACCAGTTACCAAGTACCATTCCCAATAAGACTGTCAATTTTGAGTTGTATAGCTTCGCGCCATTTGTTGACGTTGGGTCTGCTTAGGGCTTCTTTCGGTGTTGTGTGATCAACGAACGTCATAACAAGGGTTACGCCCTTTGGCCAATTACATAGAGTGAATTCGGTCAGATCGTCGAAGCTCTGGAGCTGAGTGTTCGTGTTTGTCTCGCAGTTTGTCGAGCTTGGCACTCATTTCCCGTTGTCGTATCAATCGTGTCTTCATCAGAAACTATCCGATTTCTGGGACGACCAATGTTTTGGACATCTCGAGACAATCACTTTCCCCAATCGCGCGACCCACACACCGTAAAGCTTAGTCTACGGGTTGATTCCAAGTATACGACCGACTTTAGCTCGGCGCTCAATTCCTTTGGTTCGCGGCTCTCTTCGTTCAGTGCATGTTGATCCAAACGGTAGAGCGTGTTCTAGACATGGTTGCCCCCCTGTCGATATAGCCAACGGTGAAAATATGTCTGCATTTGACCTGGCACGCGATTCGGCAAGTACGTTGTCTACGACAGAGCATGAGACCAAAATTTTGGTGGCAAGTCACTTCCAAAGACCATTGTGCATGTTGCGTGGAGTAACGTCCGATGCATCCGTTCTGCTGTCCCTGTTGAGACCGATGTATCTTGTACCGTGAGCTCATGACGAATTCCCTTTTTCGACAGGAATGACCTGAACTTCTCAGAGATATTCACCCCCTGGATAACTTCGGAACACTTTCACCTTGACATTCAACGAGGTTTCGCGTTCGGTCAAGAATTCCATGGCCCTTGCAGCCTTGAAAAGGATACTAACTTCGCAGTTAGACAGTGTTAGCGTCATTTGAAATAGTACTGTGCAATTAACTAAGCAGGTGTAAAATTCAAATCAGGCTCTTCATGGCATGATAAGTTTGAAAGATTTTTTCGATTTTTATTTAGAACTTATACTTGAGATAATAAGACTATTCTACTCTGTTCCTGATTAACTATCCATGGCTTTTGAAAAATTATAAATATATAATGATCTATGTTTATATTATCACATCAACTTGGGAGATGCGGGAAATCATGACTTTTAATAAAATTCTCAATAATTATATAAAAATATTTCCAAAATTTAAAAAAAAGTTTATTCAAGATTCTTTTAGAGGTTTCTTTTAGGATTATATAATCTAAAAAGGAACTTGCAAAACGACCTAAAACACCCACACTTCCCAAACGATTCAAAGCTTGATACTTTAGGACAAGGTACTAAGGAACACTCCATGACAATATCAGTCGAGAAACATCAATTTTTTTCATGTCTTGTTTGGTTTTTTCAACGTCAAAGTCGGAGTTTTTAGAAGTTTCTTTTAACTTTACATTAAAAAAAACCACATTCAAACTGTTTCAATCCTGGATTTCATTGGTCTCAGTTGCAGACTGTACTTATAGCTACAAGTTTCAACGAAAAGTAATCGCAATGGGAAATGTCTTGGTTAGTTCTTTAAGCGACAAGTCAGACATTCTGGAGCTAAAAGAAACCTTTGTAAATGTTGTATACACCAACAATCACGTAATTTAAAAAAAAAATTGAGCAATATTTTTTAAAAACAGTGACGTATTTATTTTAAAAATGTTCATTTCCCGCATCTCCTTGATTGAGAGACTTCGGCTTGACGAAAGCCTTCTTGCAGACGGAGTCATCACATTCCAGATTGAACGAAGCAAAGTTGAGGATTGTGGAATCCATCTTCAAGTGTTCTTTCTTGAAGTTATTGCAACCAAAATTCTCAAGTGAACTTCTTAGAGTTGTTTGTAAAGTGATATATGTCTTGGACAGATTACCACTCGGCATTTCATAAACGAGTTTTCAACATCAACAATAAGCTCCCCGATTGAACGAATTTGCATTTGATTGTGAAGATTTAGAATAGAATTTAAATAGCCTATATTCAAGACGTTAAAGGCTAGACAATTTAGAGGTTGATTTGCCACATCAAAATTCATGAAAACCTTGAGCAAAGCAGCTCAGCGGTAATACATCGATGGGGCTAGCGTTATCCAGCTGGATTGTCCCTGGAAGGGCCAGGAGATTTTGCAAGAATGGCCGGGGCAACTTTTTCCAAAATCAACGCCTTGTAGACAAGAGAATCGACGCTTAAGGAAGCAACACAAAGCCGTGCCCTTAAGACGATGTTTCTTCTCTTTTGTGCAACGACGCTCTCAACAATTGACCAAATTCCAATCTCGTCAAATGATGATCGTAGTGAGGCCTTGCAAAGGCAGCCAGGTAGTTCTTGTGCTTCACCTAACGAAGAGAAATTTATTCTTCAGCATAAACTTAGAGCTTTCTCTTAACCTTGGCCATGAAGAACCACTTCTTGTCAACATGCACATAATCGTGCATATTGCTGAAGATGTGTTTGCACATGTTCCAGGTAGTAGAATGCTCAGCGCAAACATCATACGTTCTTCCTTGTTTGTCTCCGAATGGCCTGGTTTGATGTAGCTTGATCGGGTCCTCAATCTCTTTTCTTCTTTCATTTGGTTAACAATTGTTGTCTTGAGGATTCCACTTGCAGCGGCGAGGGAGCGCAAAAATTTGGCGGTTGACATGATTTACTTGCTTAATAGCTTCCTCAATTCAAGCGGCGAGTGCTTCCGTTTTGCACCACATTTCCCTAAAACTTTATACTGTTAAAACGTAATAACAATTGTGAGTACAGTGAGCTCTCCATACAAACAGTCCACGACGACAGTCAATGGATAATGATATATTTAACTCCGTGTATTGTGAGATTCATTTCTAACTACCGTATTTCGGGTTGATTTATACCTAGTATTTTTATTCTTACTATGTCCCACTCATTGAATGTTGAGCTTTTCAGTATACATATTTCAATATAAATTCACTGGCGACAGAGCTGAAAAGTTTTCGGTTTTCGGAGTGATTTGTACCTACTTAAAATCGATTGGAGAAAAAGACACCAATCATAGAGGTGTACTGGAGGACGAACTGTTGATGGCTCCAGGATGACGTTGGTTGCAATTCTGGCGATGGCAGTCGGAGCTGCGCATCGTACACTGTTTGTGGCAAGAATCTTACGGTCAATGACTAAATTGATTTCCGTTGGGAAGTCGTTGCAACAGAGATGGCCTCTCGACGGAGGATCCAATAAGGGTGGCCTGTGCACTCAATAGAAATTGTACAAATTTTAGCCAATCAGACTAGTTGATTTCGAATCTGATCAAATGTTGCACTTTTTGCTTTTGGGATTGATTTGTACCTATGCATGCATGATTAAAATTGCTAGGTATAAATCAACCCGAAATACGGTAGTGAGATGGGCTGGAAATCTCGCAACCAATCAAAATAGAATATTTAACTAATTCACGCAAACACACCCTAATACATACTCTGTATCTGTTGGTTGGAGTTGGTAGGAAGAAAATCCGGTTAAAATTCCCGGATGTCATAAACCCATGAAAAGCATTCAGACCACATGTATTCTTATTGGAGTAATCAAATGAGAAAGTACAGGAACACGTCAAAGCTGCGTCTTCCCTCAGCTCTAACCATCAATGTTGCCGACATTACCCAAGCCATTACAACACTTTTTTTTTGAAACTGAAGTGGCTGAGGCGCTTCCACTTGAGAAGGAAGGCGTTTATATCTCCACTGGTTTTGGAGACAAAAACAATGGGGTTTATCACCTTAATTGTGAAAACACGAGCAGCTTCCGACATCAAACTCGCATTGTCAGGAATAGATGCATAAAACGACAAAATCATTTGGATTTTTTCGTGAGGGCTTTTTCCTTGAAGATTTTTCCGACCTTCGAAATCAAACGTGCCTCCGCGTTTTCTCTTTTTTCCTGGATTTTCGCTCGGTACACAGTTCACATCCGTTTGACTACATTCTGGTGCAGCAACAGTTATCAAAGTTTCGCCACCAGCAAAGCTTTCACAACTTATCGATGAAAGTTCATTGCTATTTTGCTACGAGAGAATTGGAGGTGCATACGACAGTTCAATGGCGTATTTATTCATCAAACACATGAACTCGCCCAGGGCTTCTGGTGGGACGTATCGTCGACACAAATTTTCGATTGATTCTTTCGTTGATGTGGGTTTGTTGAAGTCTAGAACATGTGGAATCATTCTCAATATTCCAGATTTTAGTGGGCAATGGCATAAATCATGAATAAAATATTTGGCTACAAGGGGCAAAGATTTTTCGACTCCAGCAACACCTCGAGTATTTACGCTTCGGGCCATTTGGACATCTGCACAATAAATTGACTTCCATGGCGAGACGTTGGCTAAATCCTTCTTGTTGGATATTGCAACATTCAACAAAAATGCCGTATCACGCTTGTATTTCATTGCTTGTGACAGCTGTTTGTGACAGGCACTCAACATCATATCACTATCCAACCCTCCACCCCCACACAGCAAACAATTTGCTGTTTTTCGGCAAGTATGAGTTCCAAACGAGCCATCTCTATCAATCAATTTGTGGCAAACACTTTTAAATCTTGAATGAAATGTTTCTGAATTAAAATGGTCGACAGCATCAATGCTTGTTGTTGTGCCTGTCGAAGTACTTGGATGAGGAAAAATGCACCCATCACCCACAATTCGAAATTGTTCAATGAGCACAAGCAGATGGCGAATAGGACAAAGTTGTGGAAGGTTGTTGTCAGCCCATAGCATCAATGTAACAGGATTCACATCACATTTTCCCTGGATTTTAACCGCCAAAGCTTCTACAGAGCCACAATCACTGATAATTGTCAAATCTCTTGAAAAATCGCAAAGTCGAATTCGAACCACCTCGTCACTGGGTAAAAACAACTTGACAGCAAGAAGCACCATTACAAACAGCTGGTAATCCTTTAAAGAATTTGTAGATAGCAAATGATTTTGAATAGACATCAATTCCCATGCAGTGATTGCAGAATCACCATGAGCAACATAATCTGAGCCAAGACGTAGACTTTCTTTCATAGTGTTTTCAATCATTTCAGATATCTTTGGGTTGCCCATTCTCCACAACATGGGCTGACCACGATGGAATTGACATCCTTTGTAATTGGTCTTGGCATCTAGGCTAGAACACATATTATGCATTCGATTCCAAATTGGACTGGGCTGTCGAATCGAATCGACTAGCAATCGACTAGCCAATCATATATCAGTATTTTCAATATTTTGACCAATCAAATCACCTTAATTATGTACCTTGAGGAAAGGCCATGAGGAAAGGCCATGATGGACACTGACCCGCAGAAGATACGCGCGGCGTCTTAGCGCTTCATTGCGAGGTAGTAGTTGGCGTAGAAATCATGCGTGGTGGTATTCTGGGATGCAGGTACCATTGCTTGGAAGAAATTGTACTTAACTTTGTATACTATACAATAATGCATATTAAATTCAGCTTAGTCGATTTCTATGCGATTTGGCCAATGAACTGCCAAGTCCAAATTTCACTGAAAAGGACAATATCACATTTATCTTTGAATGCACCTCTTTGATTACGAGCAGCATGTATTACTGGTGCAGCTGACAGCATCTGATCTATATTCCGCGGATCATTCCAACCACCTTGACAATACAGTGGTTCACCCAAAACATCCAAAAGTTGCACATTTTCACCTATATGACACAATCTGGCTCCTTTGGGCTGGCGTTTAAAATGAATAAAATCTGCAATGACTGAGGGGTCCATTGAAGGGCAAAATGGCTGAGGAGGCTTATCCAAAAGGATAAGTAAGCTGTTTTAATTGCCTGTAATGGTACAAATGAACTTTAAACCACGGAGATGTTTTTTGTAAGCTTGTTTGGAGTTCTGTTTCAATGAACGACTACCCGTGAGTGATTGGGTGCTGGTCAACTGAGTCAATTTGAGTTTCTGGAGTAAAGCCGACACGGCATCGTCTGCCAACCTTTGTACTTCGTCACTTCCAGCGTAAATGTCCGAGGAGAACAGCATTGTTGGAGCAAACAACACAGGGAGACGACGACGAATTGGATTTTCATGGAAGATTCAAGCGTCGCCTCCGTATAATCTCTTAAAGTCCGTACATCCAGATGCGATTTGTATTTTCCGGATCATTGGAGCATTGGTAGGAGAGTGATATGAGTTGGGTAGGAGGTTGTTATCCGTCGTTATTGAAACAATTTACCGGAATACATCCTAATACACATGCAATTAATTTGGCCAATACTCGGTTCAACTTGGCTTCAGTATGGTCAAATCGATTTGGAAATGTATTGGTCGAAAATACAAATTTGACTGAAATTGGGGGTTTGGGGGAAGGGGAAAGGGCGACGAGACCGCGCGAACAAGAGAACGAACGGTTCCAAAGGGGTGAATTAAAAATTAACGCTACAACTACGGAGCGAAGCGACCACGCGCTTTAGCGCGTCACGCCCGAAGGGCGTCCGGAGGGTCTGGGAGGCGGAGCCTCCAGGGCTCGTATTTCATTGGTTGATCTTACGCGTTATCTAATTTCATTGGTCCTTTCGTTTGCCTTCTTCAGTGGAATGATTGTCGTTTACGCTGGAAGGAATAAGCGTAAACAATGTTTACAGCCATTCGATCCAGTGGTTTGGTTATCCGGAAATATCCGGATTGAGGGGGGATTTCGGGGGGGTTATCCGGATGGGGGTTTGGGGGTAAGCAGGGAGAGGCGACGGGACCACGCGAGCCAAGCGAGCTGTGTCACAAAGGGGTGAATTAAAAATTAAAGCTACAACTACGGAGCGAAGCGACCACGCGCTTTAGCGCGTCACGCCCGAAGGGCGTCCGGAGGGTCTGGGAGGCGGAGCCTCCCAGGGCTCGTTTTAATTGGTTGTAGGCACTCGTAATCTAATTTCATTGGTCCTTTCGTTTGCCTTCTTCAGTGTGAGTTATGTCGCTGATTGTGCAAGCATGAAGTGACTGAGGGGATCAGTTAGTCAGTTCAGAAGCTTGCCAGCTTTATCCGGAGTTCCGGATAAGGGGGATTTGGGGGCCCCGGGGGATTTCGGGGGCCCCTGGGGGATTTCCATGGGGGAAGTTCCTTGGGGAGGAAGTTCCATGGAAGTTTGGGGTTTAGGGGTTTCGGGGTTGGGGGTTTCGGGGGTTGGTGGTTTCACCCCGACACCTGTACTAGTTGTCGAGTAGACTAGCAGGTGTCGGGGTGGTGTCTAGTTTGAGTCGAGATGGACTAAGTTTAGACTTTAAGGTTGGTGGTTTGAGATAGCATATTGCTATGCGATCTACCCCGATTTGTCGTAGACCTTCTTTATATGAATCAAAGTATAATAGTCTCTTCAATTCGTGAGAAGAAGGCCCGTTTGGATCATACGGAACTTTATAGTATATGACTTTCTCATGTGCTTTTGGTTTCGTGACTGCGTCAAGTGCCTGACGAAACAGTCGTAAGAGAAGTTCCTTTCGATAGCCTCTATACATAAGGCGAGTCAAAAGCTTGTTAATAAAGTCTTTAAAGTCACTATCGCGAGGGTTTTGTTTGCGATATTTCTTTACAAGTCCGTATAGGAGTCCTTTGAGTACACCAGGAGGATGTGCACTTGTTGCAGGGATGTATAAATACAGGTTAAGAGCCTTTTGATGGGTTCTATGTGTGTACTTTGATCCGTCTTTGATCACCCATAAATCCAGGAAGGGGATAGTGTTTGAATCCAGTGTATGGGTGAAAGTTAGCTTCGATTCTCGTCGGAATAGTGCAAAGAGGTGATTTGCAAGAAACCGATTGGTCGAGAAATTACGAACGATGAAGAATCCATCGTCAATGTATCGGGTGTAGTACTTCAGTTGGGAAGTAAACATGGGAAGTAGTACTGTTTCCTCAAAATAAGCTAGATACAGCGAAGCGTACGTGGGTGCAACAGGTGTTCCCATGGCCGTACCGTTTATCTGAAGCCAGATTGTGTCGCCGAATGTAAAATAGTTGGACGTGAGAAGTAACTGCAGTCCATTTACAATGGCGTCACACCATGGATCGTCTCTTACAATGTACTGTATGATATGTATTGCTCGATCTGTAGGGATGTTTGTATACAGAGAGGTTACATCGTACGTGACAAGCATATCATCATCATCCGCATCCAACGTCGAAATGACATCGATAAAGGAGTCGGAATCTCTGAGATATGATTGTGTTTGCAAGAGGTATGGTTTCAGTTTGAAGTCCAACCACTTAGACAAGCCTTCAAATATAGTGTATGTGTTGGACACTATAGGCCTTAGTTGAAGGGTAGGCTTGTGGACTTTAGCCAAAGCATAGAATTTATTGATATCCTTAAATTCCAGTTCATGTTGGATGATTTTTGTGTCTTTCCAATCATGTCGATGACTGTAGTCGTCGCGAATCGTTTGGTAGAAGCGTCTGACGCGCGTGCGTAACAAACGAACGACTGCATTGAGTGGTGATAGGGATCTACTGTATGTTGTAGTGTCTCGTAAGTGTGTGAGACACCACTGGATGTATTGTTCTCTGGTCATAATAGCTGGACCAAGATTTTTATCCGTGGATAATACATGTAGATTGGACGTTCGAATTAGTCTAAGGAGAGCTTTGTGTTCACGGTTCAAGTTAGACTTGTTTCGTGAAGGTAGCACGATAGATCTAAGAGCTAATCGAGTTGTGTCTAAAGCCTCTTCCAGTATGCGGGACGCTGGAGGTGGCTGAAAAGAAGCGTTCCGAACGTAGACCGGAGATGGTTTCCATTCGCGTTTCCTCTTATTTTCATTCGACGAATTGGCAAGAGTTTCTGTCGCATGCATATTTTTTGGACCGGTGTCGGTCACTCGCGGGACAAGATGCATATTTTTTCTAGAGTTAGCATCTGACCTTTCGAAAAGATATTTTAGACGAATGGTTCGTTCAAAGTAATCCATATGTTCCCCCACATCAATGGGTGTGATGTGACGTGGGGTGGGACAGAATTTCAGGCCAAGGCCAAGTAAAGGTTTTAAAGCAGCAGGGACCATCGTTTCCGATGGTGTCAGGTCATGGTAGGCAAGGTTGTAGGGTTCCAAGTCGACAGCACCGACATAGCGACACGCAAATATATTAACTGCATTACGTATCGTCGACGCTGAAGGGTCAATCGCATTGTTGACCAAGACTAGTTGTCTTTCTTGGCGTGTTTCTTCTGGCTCGGTTGAGCCGGCTGTTTTTTCTTGGGTGCGCCGCCTGCTGCGCCTTTCGGCGTTTCGTTGCGTTTCTTTGGCTTGCCGTTGCTTCCGCCTTGCGGCGGACCTCGGGCTTTTCCTCCACCTTCGATTCGGGGAGTTGGCGTCTTTCCATTCTTCCCAATCGGTTTGCCAGGCCGATTGGGCGGGTCGTTTAAAGAGCGTCGATCAACTTTGTCCTTTAACGCAGAACGTAACAAGTTTACTTCTTTACGTAAAGCGCTAACATTCTTGGAAATTTCGCGTTTGACTAGTTGTCCCACGAGGATGTCGTTGGGAGTGTCAACTTCCATGGCTTCGGCGGCGGCTCGGGCGGCGGCAACTTCGGCTTTCTTCATTTCGCGAGCTTGGCTTTCGAGGACGTGCTTGTAGCAAGCGTTGTTGAGCGCATCATTTAAAAAGGACACAGAAAGGGAAAGATCTTGTTGAAAATTTTGTTTTATTAAATTGATATCTAGCCCTCCAGCGGCCAGAACCCCAGGCCTCCCTGGGTTGGCGTTCGCGGCAGCGCTGTCGAGGGATGAGCTACAAGATTCAAAATACCTTTTGAGTTGGTCCACATAGGACGCACGCATTTGTGGCAGGGTGGCTTCAAGGGCGGCGAGCTCGGCTGGAGCGGATGCCTTGATTGTTGCGTGGAGGGCGGCTTCGTTGGCGGCGAGTTGGCTCGCAAACTGAGTCTTGAGTGCGGTGGCCTGGGCTGGGTTCACGGCTTCCAGCATGGCAGATGTTTTCAGGTCCATCTTGGTGGCGATGGATCTTGGCGCACGGGCGTCGAGGCGGGCGATGGCGTTTCGCTTGGCTTCGATTCGACGCAGGAGGGCAGAGAACTCTCGGACGCAGTTGGTCACGAGGTTGACGGCTTGGGGCGGCGGGCTGCGAGCCTGGGCGGTTGCTCCAGGTGAGTCCATCCTTAGGCGGGTCGGTCGGGACGGGTTTGGGGGTAAGCAGGGAGAGGCGACGGGACCACGCGAGCGAAGCGAGCTTTGTCACAAAGGGGTGAATTAAAAATTAACGCTACAACTACGGAGCGAAGCGACCACGCGCTTTAGCGCGTCACGCCCGAAGGGCGTCCGGAGGGTCTGGGAGGCGGAGCCTCCCAGGGCTCGTTTTAATTGGTTGTAGGCACTCGTAATCTAATTTCATTGGTCCTTTCGTTTGCCTTCTTCAGTGTGAGTTATGTCGCTGATTGTGCAAGCATGAAGTGACTGAGGGATCAGTTAGTCAGTTCAGAAGCTTGCCAGCTTTATCCGGATTTCCGGATAAGGGGGATTTCGGGGGCCCCTGGGGGATTTCCATGGGGGAAGTTCCTTGGGGAGGAAGTTCCATGGAAGTTTGGGGTTTAGGGGTTTGGGGGTTTGGGGGTTTGGGGTTTGGGGTTTGGGGGTTTGGGGTTTGGGGGTTTGGGGTTTGGGGGTTTGGGGTTTGGGGTTTGGGGGTTTGGGGTTTGGGGGTTTGGGG